>CM051257.1:42586104-42776104 GCA_027921565.1 Artemia sinica
TTGATTTATTCATCCAGAATAAATCGTACCCACAAACGAACTACACCATTAGAAAGCTCGTAAAAAATAACTAGTATAGTTTTTAGCTAAATTTTGACTAGGGGTGTCAGTTGCGACATTCTTGTTTTCACAAGGAGAGTTGCTATCTGATCACTTTTGACTCTTGAAACAGGGCAATAGAAATTCCGATTTACAATCGAATGAGCCCCCTCCGAAGTTTATACAACCATCCCTTCCATAAAAACCTTATATGCCCCCGAGACATAACGTACAATACTTGCCTCCGGGCTCTGGGGGGGCTGTTTTATCCCTGGAGTTTTGTTATATGATCTTTGTTCTATTTCGAACAAAATGGTTATATAAAAAATTCGATCGGATGCATTTGGAGAAAAGAAGATTGTGGCGGGGGGCTAGTTGCAATTGGATTACTTTTGATTCGTAAAAATGGAATTAGAACTTTCAATTTGTAATCATTTGAGTCCCCTCCGGAGTTTATACGACCGTTTTTTCCATAAAAAAAACTTTATACCCTGGGGTATATATCACAACCCTTCCCCTGGGCTAGGTGGGTTATGTTGACCCCGAAGTATTTTTTATATGATCGTTGGATTATTTCAAACAAGCTAGCTATCTCTAAATTTTGATTGAATATATTTGGGAGAAAGAAGCTGTGGCATGGGAGGGGGGGGGGGGGTAGATCCCCTCTGGTCACTTTTTACTCATAAAAAGTAACTAGAACTTTAAATTTCCAACCAAATGAGCCGCATCTGAATTTTATACGGCCACCCCTTTGACAAAAACTTTTTATGCCCCCAGGACGCAGCTTGAAATTCTTGTCCCTGGGTTCTGGGGTGTAGTGTCGACCCCAGTGTTTTGTTATCTTGTGGTGAACTAGAAATTTCCATTTCCAATCAAATTATTCCCCTCTGAAGTTTATGCGAGTACCTCTTCCATAAGAACCATATATGTACCCAGGGTATAACTTAAAACGCCTGCCCCCGGACCCGGGGGTGGTGTCGATCCCGGAGTTTTTTTTATCTGATTTTTGAACTGTTATAAATAAAATGGCAATCTCAAAATTCTCATCGGATGCATTATGGGAAAAAGGGCGGGGGCTAGTTACCCTCCCATCACTTTTGACTCTTAAAAAGGGCACTAGAATTTCCGATTTACAATCGAATGAGTCCCCTCCAAAGTTTATGCTACCTCTTTCATGGCGACCGCGTTTACCCCTCCCCTCTCCCGATGATTACCCCGTGGAAAATACTCCCCTCAAAATCCCCGTTGGGATATTTTACTGGGGGGGGGGGGGGGGGACTAAACGCCTAGATTCCTCTTCCATATGAAGTGCTTCTGGAAAAAAAAAAAAACCTTGGAGCCTTTTAGCTAATAGCCTTATGGCAGAATTTCTGATTACCTCATCTACAGTTGGTTTATTATTAAAACAAAATAAACATTTAACATATTAGTTGTTCATCAGGGACTTTTAATGGGAAGGGTGGATCATGTTATGGTGGATCAAGTTATGGTGTCCTTTTTAAGTAACTAAAAAGATTGGACGGTAGCTAGCCTCGTCTAACGCCCCTCCTCTCGAAGTCGTCCAATCAAAACTTTATAGTCATTTTGTTCAGCATAAATAAAAGGTCCAATAACTATTCCTTTGCGGATAAAATGAATCCCCATAGTTTCTGGGGAAAGGGCTGTAAGTTACAAAATTTACTCGTTGTTTACATATAGTATTTGTTATTCGGAAATATATAGAAATTTTTGTGGGTGGAGGGAGTGAATTTTCTGCCTGGGAGATTTTTCATGGTGATAATTTTACAGGGGTGAGCTTTCCAGGGAAAATTTTACACTGGGGAGATTACCAGAATTCCTACAGAAAATTCTTGTCACTTTGTCTTTGCTGACTAAATTTAACATATGGTTATGTTCCGAGGGAAATTTTTGGAATTATCTGGAGGATGTTTCCATGAGATTGGGGATTTTCTAAGGGAACAACTTTCAACTGTCAGGGGGAATTTTCTGGAATATGTTTCTCCAGAGGGGGATTTCCGACATGATTTGTAAAAAAAAAATGTTTTACCCGAGACAGCTTACAAAAATTTAGAGGGGCTACCTCATTGTCAGGTAACGACAACATTCATTTATTTTTGTCTTAAAAGACGATAGGATAGAGAACCGGCCTCTTCCCTGATCCTGAATAAGGATGCCTTTGTTCGAGTTAGCTAACAGGGAAGGATTTTTTTCAAGATTTATTTCTATATTTAGGTAGTTTTAGCTAGCTCCCAGGTCCCCCTCACTTACTTTGAAGTGAGTATTATCTGCTCAACCAACAGAGGTGTCATGGAGAGGCTATCTCCACTCATTGTCGCCTGGTTTTGAAAAAATTACCTTTTTCTGTGCCAAAAAAGAATTGGGGAAGATGTTCTTTTTCTCTAAATATCCAAAGTTAAGGCAAAAAGAACATCTTCAAGAATGACAAACATAGCATCAAAACAAACCTATCAAGAATCTAAAAACTAGCTTAAGTAATATTTAATTTTGATATCCATAAAAACTCAAAATTTTCAAACCAATATAAAAATATAAAACAAATAATTTAGTATCTGTCAGCTCGAAAAAATTATAACGTGGTCTAATGAATAAATGCACATTTATTCCTGTAACATTCATTCCCATACTTACAGCGTCTATTGAACTTTGTCTGAGGTTGAGAACCTGGGCCACCAGTCCTTCCGGCATATTTTGCTCTATTTAGTTGATAATTTCCTCTAAAATCGCTATGATTGATTTTTTTTTTCATCAGCTAATTTTGGTGCCTTCTTGTAAAACTCTTTGCCATGCTTTTCTCCAACATTTACATGAGGTCCAAGTCTTTCATAAATACTAATTTTGTTGGTAATTGGTTTGGCAATTTGGCTACGTTTTTCTCGAATACTTACATGATGTCCAAGTCTTTCATAAATACTGATTTTTTTTTTTTTTTATTTGCTTGGCAATTTGGCCATGTTTTTCTCTAAGTCTTTCAAGTCTTTGTCCAAGTCTTTCATATATGCTTAGTTTTTTCGTCATTGGTTTGGCAATTTGGCCATCAGTCAATAATTCTTCCGCTAAATCTGCCGATATTCTAAATCTGCTAAATTCTACCGATAAATCTACCTCTGTTTTACTGTGTTCTTGTTGATTCAGTGTTTTTGGGTAGTAGCAACTTCAGCAGTATTCTTTGTTGCAAAACCTGCACCATTTACCAAAGAATACACTATCTCTGCGAAAGATTCACTTTCCATTCTGAATGTGAACATCAGTTTGTCTCGTCCTTCTTCTCTATGACTTCTAAATTTGTTGTCACCATTATAAGTTTTGAAGGCTCTTTGCATGAATTTTTCATTTCGCATTTCCAGCATAAAATCTTCAAATGTAATATTTTCCATATTCTGATCCTTTTCTTTAAAGTACTCTCCTATGCTTTCTAACAAGTATAAATACTCACAAGCTCTTTACGCGTCTTATGCTCTAAAGTTATTTGATAACTGACGCATAGCGATAAGCCGATAAGGTGACTTTGCAGTCCTGACTTGCCTTTAAGCTCCGCCCACGAGTAGCTATTGCGCCATATTGTGACATCATTTATTTGCTTCGAATATTTTTATTTTTTTTTGCATTACAAAACATTTTTACATAAGTTATCAGTGTTTATACACACACACACACACACATATATATATATATATATATATATAATATATATATATATATATATATATATATATATAATATATATATATATATATATATATATATATATATATATATATATATATATATATATATATATATGTATATGTATATATAGGCCTATATATATATATATATATATATATATATATATATATATATATATATATATATATATATATATATATATATATATATATATATATAGATATATATATATATTGAGTGAACCTATAATGTGAAAATTTAAACTGAGTTAAAGGTTACAATAAGCTAGAAAAACCTGAGGTGACCAAAAGATTGTTTAACGGTAAAATTAGTTGATTACATTACGTTGTTATAATAATGAGAAAATGGGGATGAACATTAACCAACATGTGCTCTAAAACATAATTTAGTTGATGAAAATATAATAGTTTAGAAACAAATTTGGGCTATATATTTACACATTGGGGGGAGGGGGGGGGGTAAAGCATAACATATATTAAATATGTAACCTAAACAAACCTAACTTAACCAAAATATCAACTAAATACTTAAATGAAATATAGCTAGAATTTATTTTCCATCCGAGCCAAAGTAGTGGCTTGACCAGTTTCTTGTCTCATGTTCGCATCATTCGCGATCGAAATTCTCGAGTGTGCTTTATATAATAAACAAGTACCGTTTTTACTTTAAGGGGCGGGGATGAAAAGACGGTCACAGTTTCCAATTATTCCTAGAGGGGAGTCCTTTGAACTAATATTTCTCCCTATTCCCCCTGTGTGTAGTTCATCATTATTTTCATCAAAGATTTCGATATTCCTGATCAGTTTTTTTTTTTGCTTAGATCAACTCTTGATTTTGCCTTTTGCCAAAGTTCAATAACAAAAAAATGGTAATTAAAGAGCATTTTGCACAATTTTGTCCAAACTTTGAATAATATAAAATTTGATTTAGTTAAACTGTACCTCACTATTCCTATGAATTCTGCGTCGTGTGAAAGATCTTTTTCTTGCCTTCGATGGTTGAAGACATAACTGACACTGTCGCAACACCACGGGGCAAGAAAGATTATCCTCACTTGCACTGTTGGCAATTGAAAGAGAAGTACAGATTGACCATGATAAGTGATAAAAGAATTTACTATAGAAAAACATAGACGACTACAATTTTCGTAACAAGTCTGTGTAATACAGAGCCAACACATTGATTTTTTTATTCCAGGTTTAGTGTGTGTATTGTAGATTTATTTATATGTAAATTTGTCTAATTTGAAGTTTCATATGATACATGCAGTGTGGCCAGATCGTGAACAAAAAAGTAAGCCGCAGCCTTTGAAAAAACAAGCCAAAAATAAGCCAGACAATTTTTTGCCCAAAATCTAACTTTACTTTTAATGGTGTCCAAGTTTTGGACGGCCGTTTTATAGAAATACTCACCACTATTCAGGTCCTTTGATCCTGCTCGGCATTATCCACTTTCAATTCGTTCCTGGTTTGCGGAAGTTCAGTTCCAGTGTAGAGATTATTTTGAGGCTGCATTTAGTAGAATTGCGATAAACCGCTACCCCATGTGAAACTCTAGAGGACTTTACAGAATTCCAGCGCGCTATGTTCAGAAAAATGCTCGAACCATGCTTACTTTCCTGTCCAACAGTTCGGGGAAATTATTGACGAGGACGCCCACACGGCTCGATTTCTCCTGTGTTAGTGTCGAGCACTGTCCGTGTGTGCGCCGCAATTTCTGTATCCCATAATTTCACTGAGTCGGACCTCCGATTACTATAATGATACTCTGGGACCCAATGCGGCACAACTTACAATGCCTGCCCCAGGCCCTGGGGGGTAGTGAGGACACCTGAATTTTCGCTATCTGACTTTTGAGCAATTTTTAACTTAATGGCTATCTCAAAATTTTTATTGAATGTTATTTGGGGAAAAGGAGCAATGGGGGGGGGGCTAGTTGCCCTCCAATCTCTTTTTACTCTAAAAAACTGAACTAAAACTTTCAATTTCCAATCAAATGAGCCAATCTCTGAAGTTTTTTAAAAGCATCCCTTCAATAAGAGCCATATATTCCCCAGGGCGTAACTTACAACACCTGCCCCTGGGCCCTGGGGGGCCTGTGTTGACCCTGGAGTTTTTGTTATATGATCTTTGAACTATTTAAAAAAAAAAAAGCTATCTCAAAGTTCTTATCGGATGGGTTTTGAGGAAAAAGGGAATGGAGGGGAGGGGGGCTAGGTGCCCTCCAATCCCTTTTGACTCTTAAAACTGAACTAGAACTTTCAATTTCCAATTAAATGAACCCTCTTTGAAGTGAATATGAGCATCCCTTCCATAAGACTCATATATGCCCCCAGGGCACAACTTACAATGCCTGCCCTGGGCCCTGGGGGTTGTGTTGGCACCAGAATTTTTGTTATATGATCTTTGAACATTTTTATTGGATACCTTTTAAAATTTTTATTGGATGCATCAGGAAAAAAAGAGGTTTGGGGGGGGGGGGGACGCTGGGCTATACCCTCCAATATCTTGTGATGCTTGAAAATATGAACTAGAACTTTCAATTTCCAATCAAATGAGCCCTCTCTGAAGTTTTATATGAGTATTCCTTCCATTAGGCCTAATGCCCAAAACCTCCCCCCCCCCATGGAAAAAATTCATACATCTTTCTCAATAGCAAATACTTTATATAAACAATGGGACAAATGTCATAACTTAAATACCTTTCTCCAGGGGTTTTGTGGGGTCAAGTTACACTTGTAGTTATGTTATTCCGACTGATTAAATACTTTTAAAAATTAATATTTTCCTGGTTAATTTTTATTATAAGCCCACCCAGCATGAGCAGTCTGGAGGAGAGTATGGAGGAGTTGAATTCGAATTTAATTGGGATCAATCACCCAGGGTTAAACTAGAATTCCTCCCCTCAAAATAGGAACAAATTGAATCCCAAACTGCAATCCATGATTTCAAACAGCTCTTAAAAAGGGAATTTAATGGATATGCCCAAATATATGTTGATCGATCTTTAAGTGAAGAGGGATGTGGAAGTGGATGCTTTTTAAAAGAGCTCAGCCTATGCACTGTGAAAAAACACAAGGCAGGGACCAGCACACTAACAGCTGAAGTAGCTGCAATCAATTTGTGCTTAGAGACCCTAATTAAACTGAAACAGAGCAATTAACATATAGTAGTATTCTCTGACTCTAAATCTGCTCTCTATATCCTATGAAACACTAACTTTAAAACACTGGGCATAGGCCTACATCAAACCAAAGAAAACCTAAGCAGCCTTGGAAGATTAGGCTTTGTTACTAAATTTCAATATATACCTAGTCATCTAGGTAAAGAAAGGAAATGAAAAAGGCAGACAAGATAGAAAAGCAAGAAGCAAAAAGCCAAATGGAACCAGTGAAATCTCTAACTATAAGGGATACAACTAGATTATGACTAAAAACATTGCTTGAATTAAAGCCACCAAATTTATCCCCCTTTCCAACCAGTATACAATCAGTCTGGTTCAACTAGCCTGTGTTCAAATACAGCTAACTTCAACCACCACCCTCCTTCATACAAAATAAAGCAGCCAAATGGAGAAGTTGCCAATAGCCCATTTTGGCAGGTACTGTAAAAACACAGAAGAAACCCCTGATACTGTTGAATTGTAAAATACTGGAAAGAAAACTGTCAATGGATCTAAATCTACAACACCATATATAGTAGGTCAAAATACGCTGACTATATTGAATTAGATAAACCCTACTATGATGTTACCTCACATTTTTAGCTAATAGCTGATTTACATCTTTCCATGTTCATCCACATTTTGAATATTAATAAGCAGTGTTTACAACAAGGCAGTTTACTATAACAGTAACATAATTTTTACAACAAGAGAAACTATGTAGTAAGGGATTATCTCATTCAGTAAAAATTGAATTCTCCCAAGAAGAAGTGTATGAACTTATCATGAGAAAAAGAAGAACAAATTAAAGATTTGGGATCTATTGTCAACCCAGCCCAGAAAGAAGAGGGGTCAATGATATGATTTTCAGGACACTTGCATTGATTGTCTACAGTTGATTGATTAAATTTAATATAACAATGAACCTTGTTTATTTCAAAATCTGAAAGGTTTTTTCTAAATAACAAAACTATAGGATAACTTCCATAGTTGCTGTCTGTTAAAGGTAATGTCTCATGTTTAATTATCAATGTTGTGGTCAAGATTTGTAGACTATTGGCCAAGATTGATAATTCTGAAAATTAGTAGTGGTTAAGATTAAAGTCTCAGGTGCCAGGTAAAGGACATACTGCATTCTAATCAGAGATACAGCTCAGATTAGGCACTGGCTAATCACTAGGAGTCTTACCCTATAGGCCTAGGCTACAGCAACAGTAACAAAGAAATCAGACATCAAAGCAAGCGGTAACTCATCTACTTATCCTGCTCCTGTACTTATATATCTCTTTCTGATGTTTTCATTAGTATTATATGGTACTTTATTACATATTAGCTATTAGCCTATATTATATATAACTAATTTCTCTAGTATTTAACTATAGGCTAACACATTGGGAAAAATGAATAAAAGTGAGTCTGAAACAAGATTGATTGCTTCAGGTTTGCTTATGTCACAAGCTGATGCACATCACTGCTAAAAATGGGGGTGCAAACCAGTCATGTACACCAGCTATTTTTCTGTGGCATGTACCCAATTTGCTGGTAGCCAATGCATTGAGGTACACACCTCAATGCATTGGGTACCCCCCCCCATACCAGTTAGGAATTAATTGTTTTATGTACAACCATCAACATATAATGTACTCCTTCACCACTGTAGTAGTATACCACAGGATCTGTACCTCAGAATTTGATACCTACATCTAACCAAGTGTACTACTCCATATATAGCATAGCAGGACCTACTCTATATATAGCGTAGTAGGACCTATGCCATGTTTAATGTAGTACTGATTGTGGGGTGTAGCACTCAAATTCTTAGGTACAGATCCTGTGGTGTACTACTGGCAGTGGTGAAAGTAGTACATTATGTTGATGGTAGTACATAAAACAATTAATATCCCCAACTGCCCCATAACGATTTTCACTTTTGCATGTATTCTGAGAAAACCAATGACCAATTTGCTTCTTCCTTTGAGCATATTTAAACTGAAGTGATGCAAAGAAAACCTCAAATATAAATAAATGTATTTTCTCTGAATCAGCCTAGACAAAAAGTGAAAACGGGTATGGGGGTACCCAATATATTGTGGGCAGTACCCAATGCATTGGGGTGTGTACCCAGTCGACTAGGCTGTGTACCCAATCTGTTTGTACGGAGATACAAACCACAGAAAATAGCTAGAGTGTACATGACGACAGCATGACGACTCCTGGACGACTCACATGAACTAAACAGTTAAACAGGATCTGTAGATGTTACAGACATGCCTGTTATGAGTTTGATTCCTGGCGTTATTCTATACTAATAAGTAACAGCTAATATACTGTACCTTCAGCTGTAGTTCAACCCCATGACTTAATGGCTAATGCTTTTTGTGCTGTTGTTACGAAGCCACGTGCCTCTTAGATTTGAAAACTTCACCGCAGTGCCGCGGTTAGATTCGTATTTTGACCATAGAGTTAAAACGTGATTTTGACCTTTCGTGAGCATTCGTTCGTTCGAAAATCGGATGAATTGCCAAAAAATATAAATTCTTCCCGAAAAAGTAAATCACGCCAAGAAATAAGCCAGCTCAAAATAAAAACTAGCCAAGTTTTAAGCCACAAGCCAGTTCCAAAAATTGTCACGCCAGTCGCCAACAAAATAAGCCAGTTTGGCGTAAAATAAGCCAATCTGGCCACACTGGATACATGTTACAATATAACATTAGATTTGGAATTATATGTAATGGAATTATCCTGTATTTTTGCTTTATGTGGCCCGCATGTTTCAATGCTATTTATTAATATAAAGCAGTGAATCTACAATCAAATCAATTTAATAAAAATTCACAAATAATATCTCAATGAATCACGCATAGTAAAAGTTTAGCACGACAAATTTAATCTTATAGAGTCAAAATCTGTTCAAAATTGCCTGCAACTGAATAGCACAATACATGGGGCTGTTAGAATGGTGCTTGGTTCAACTATAAGATTGAGCATCCTGTGCTGGGAAGCGAGGTTGGGGAAGTCGAAGGGGATAGGCTTTGCAACATTAGTGATGAAGCCTGCTGAGAAAAGCCCAATGTATGTGAAATTCACCTTATTCCATGCAAAAGCTTTTTTAAACTATACTACTGTCGCCTGTAGCAACTCATTGATCATAATTTTAGTAAAATCTTGATCACCGTAGTACTGAATTTTATGGTTATTTAATGTGTGTTTATTGTTTGTTATGTATTGTGTAATATTTTGAATTTAACCTAGTAGCGTCTTCGGTAAATGGTAACTTTTCTTCAGTAGCGCTGGAATAAAATTCTTGCCCCCCCCCCCCAATAAAAATGCTGGCGCTACGCCCCTGGTGGGGGGTGCAAGTTTTTAAACAAAATACCAAAACAAGACATTATTCAATGAAAATACCTCAAAAAGGTATTTTTCGAAGTCTAAATGAGGAGGCGAAAAAACACGATACCCCCAAATGGCACTACTGATTCCTTTTTAAATATTTCAACTCAGTTTTCTCCGATATATGATATCATTTCTTTTTTTTTTACTTTAACTGTGACAAGAATTCTATAGTTGTTTAATTGCGCATACACATAATGCGATACGCCCTTTGTATATTAAAAATCAAAGAATAAATTGCTACTTTGTAAGGCAAAAACTATTCATTCATATGTAATTGAGACATCCTTATGCACAATTAAGCGCACATAAAAACCATCCTCAATAAGGAAAAAAGTGTTTGAGAAAATGTTACATTTCCCACACCTCGAGACAAACAAAACCATTTTTTTCAATTACTCAAGAAGTTGTCTACAAGCTAAGATCAGTATTTGGGCTTATCCGAGCAGTTGAGAAGGAAAATTATTTCGATTGACCACAGGAATAATTATAGCAATAAGTCTTGAGGGCTGAGCATATCGAACAAATTTATCATGTCCTTGTAAGCAATTCGGAACACAGAGAATTCAACTTGATTATTAATGCGAAGATTTCATCTCATTTTCAATATTTCTCATCCATTTCTCTTGCAAGAAAGAATAGTAAGAAGAAAATTTAAGAAAATTAACCGTCACAATAACCATTTATACAATTCAAAAAACTATGAAGCCCCTTGCATCTAAAGAATTAGAGTTGAGCTGTGTCTACAATTGCGGACATCAGATACATTCAAATTACTACTAACTCAACAAAATGTCCGTACTGTCTGCATCCATCGAAGACCAAAAATATATAGTTCTACTAACAATAGAAACAAGCAAATAAAAACCTCGGGGAAATGACAGTTACAATATTTTATAAAACGGCAATAATATGTTCACCTTAAAAGTGGCTAAACATAGGGTTCACCTTACGTGTATCAAATGCCTCCGTCTCATGAGAACTTAGTGTCACGTCATTTGAAGTCCTAAAGTTTGTAGCAAGTTCTTCAGCGCTCCTTTTTCCTTGGACATGTTTCCCGATGCTCGAAACTGTTTCCATCATGGTTCAACTACATTAGACCGTTCAAATTTAGATTAGCAAAGATCTACGGCATAAAATTTCACTGTATATAGGAATGGGACATGGTATCCCATTTCTTTTGGCAATGTGGAGCAACGAAAATTAATAAGCGATAGATGCTGCATTATTTTTTCTTCTGTTTTTATGATTCTTTATGGCCTTGAAAGAAATCTAGAGACACTAACTCCAGAGGTCAATTGCGTCCACTCTTGTACGCACTGGAGAAAATTTTAAAATCATTAATGGAAGTTCTCATAAATCCTTATGTTTTTGGAATCTGCAGGAATAATAAACAGATTTATTTTCCACGACTTTATTCGAAAAATCCTCCGATTAGAAAATACAAGGATTAGAAACAAAGAAACAAACTAGACTTCTATTGTCAAGGCTCTTTGAAGTGTTCCACTAAAAGTGACCAAAACAAGTTTTAATGTGCATTAAGCAACAAAAAATGGGAGCGCCGACAGCTTTTTGCTGAACTCTGTATCTAAGAAGTTTCTGGTTTGACCTAAGAGAGCAAGTAAAAAGTTCACAGATGATTCCTCTTATTTGATCCATAGTCAACAAGTCCTTTTGATGAATGCAGAAGATACGAATATAGCCCTTTTATCACAAGAGTTAGATTGAGTAATAGCCCCGAAAAATACAACTACGGATGTCACAAGAATTTATTCTCACACCCGACCGCCTAGTAGTTAGGCTAGTGATAATACTTTTTAGCCCCCCCCCCCTCTTCGGGATTTGACTGACATCCGAAGTTCTCTTCTGGTTGATGTACAGATGACAAGAATTTTGCTGAACTCTGTATCTAAGAAGTTTCTAGTTTGACCTAAGAGAGCAAGTAAAAAGTTCACAGATGATTCCTCTTATTTGATCGATAGTCAACAAGTCCTTTTGATGAATGCAGAAGATACGAATATAGCCCTTTTATCACAAGGGTTGGATTGAGTAATAGCCCCGAAAAATACAATTACGGATGTCACAAGAATTTATTCTCACACCCGACCGCCTAGTAGTTAGGCTAGTGATAATACTTTTTAGCCCCCCCCCCCTCTTCGGGATTTGACTGACATCCGAAGTTCTCTTCTAATTGATGTACAGATGACAAGAATATAAGAATTATGAGTCTTTATAAGAATTATGAGTCTTTATATAAGAATATGAGTAATTATAAGAATTACGAGTAAGAATCTTCTTTGACAGAGGTTAAATCAACTCTGAATCTGAAAATGCACAACTAGGATATTAACTGCTACTTTCTGAGAGTTGGAATCCGCCTTTGGTAGATATTCTGATGACTAGCTGAGGAAACCCTTTTCCCCACAGAGATCAGACTGATCCTCGACCCCCGGTAAGTACAACTAAGAAACTAGCAGTTACCTCTCGACAAGTTTGGTTGATTTCCAACATTTTCTAATAGATGTCTTGGTGATATGAATTTAATTTTTGAAACTGAATTAGCCAGACATGATGAGGAACAATGTCCAAAGAAACCAGCAAGATTTGAAGCCAAAATTATACACTTAGTGTCTTTTGATATTTTTCTTTCTCGTAACAAGTACTTAAATGTTTCGTTCGATAGTTACCTTAGGTTTAATTCTTATGTATCCAGAATAATTAAATCTGCTAGCATTCTAATAAAATCTGTTTCTCAACTTAATAGATTTATCATCCCAACAACTATTTTAAGATCTATCTAGTGTTCCTAATCGCCCCTCGCTTGATTAAGCTTGTCCTGCTTGGCGTTTATATCAAACCATAGATCAGAAATAAAAAATAAGAACTTTTTCAAAAAAGAGGTTTGAGAACTCTTCTTGGCTCTTCCGTCACTACTTATGAAGGTCATCCTGGTCTGCGTTTCTTGGAAATGAGAAAACCCTTGCCACCAAACCACCGGGTTGGAATCCCTGGAGTTCCACTTTCACCCTCATATTCTTTCATCGTACCAAGACAACTAATGCTGCACTAAATGCTGCACCAAACTAATTAGAAAAGACCACCGGTAGATTACCTCAAGAAACCCCGATTTAGAAACGGAAAGATACTGTAATTCCCTGCAATTAACTATGTAGAACTTCATCCGTTGTTACGACCAATAATTCCATTGCTTGTTATTTCTTTGTATCTAAATGTGTATAAATTAAAACCTAACAAATAAACTTTCAAATGGGGGCAAATCCATTTATTTAGACAGTGAAAAAACAGGTACAAAAGTCCAGATATTTCGGTCACATATACAGCGACCGTCTTCAGTAGAAATACTAAATTGAAACTAGCATATTTGTATACCACAAAATAAATAACTTTTCGGGTCATTCACAAAATAATGAACTTCCGGATTATTCACTAGATTATTTTCAGAGGGAGTTCATTGACAAAGTTCATTCTAAGTTCTTGATGTAAAATTTCTTCTTTTCACTGTCTAAATAAATGGATTTATCCCCATTTAAAAGTTTATTTGTTCGTCTTGGAACGGCAGTGTGGTCTAAGAAAACAATACCTAATTTAAAGGTGTTATGTCGAAAATTAAAACCTTGAAAAAGTGCTTGTTATTTTGGATTTTTTTTTTTTTTTCTTTCTCCTTGCATACTGATATGAGTCTGTTAGCTTAAAGCTATTGAAGCGACTAAACATATTCTATAATGTTGGAACGTTCAAACTACTTCTCATCCTTTACTGATTTGACAATAAGTGCAATCCTATGCAGCTAAAGTTCTGACACCCTAAGGCTTGTTTTGAAAAAGGCAAAAAAACTGAAAAGCCTGAGGATCTTTCTGTGCCTGAGTAGCTGAAACACTTCATTTTAGTATGTAAATTTGTTTCCCGAGACACAAAAAGTGTTCTACCTTACTTTAGGTATACTTGTACAATACCAAGGCAGGATCAGAAAACTATTTTTTTTCGAAGTGTTAACAAGCAAAGCTAAGGATTTGATTTTGATGGATCTCAGCAAGTGAGCTTAAAGAATGTGCTAGCCATCTGTCTTTAAATAAATCTTGATTGTATGTTGATGACTTCTTTTTGAAACGGATATTACACTTTACGAGGACTTCTATATACATTCCTAAGAAAACCGTTTAGCAAACTTTACTTACTTTTCTAAGGATGTCTCGAACACGCATCTTGGCACGCTAGAACAGAGACTCCAAATAAAAAAGTCCCTCAAATTTGTTTTTCCTTCTTACTACCAATATTGTTTTCTTACAAACGTTTTCATTTCATCTTGAAAAACAATCAGTCCAATAGCAATTTAATAATAAACAACCTATACTCGACAATATTACTAAACCCATTTTAACGATTCAGAAAATATTGCAGGAGAAGCAAAAGGAAAGACACCCCAGGTGAGATTAGAATGATACTACTACTACTACTACTAACAACTCATCGCAGCACCAAGCCGCCTGAGGCCAACACAGCTACGCACGCTCCTTCTCCACCCCAATCTATTCAAAGCCTCCCTTTTTACACCCGCCCACGAAGTTCCTATTTCCTTTAAATCTTTCTTTATGACGTCCTCCCACCCCAGACGGGGACGACCTGCTTTCCGTTTAGCCCTAGATGGTTGGCCGAAAAGAACAATCTTTGGCAATCTGTCATCCTTCATCCGCACAACATGCCCTAACCACCTCAACCTTTCTTTCATTATAGACCTAGAAAGCGGTATTGAACCACATTTTTCGTATAGCCTATTGTTTGAAATACGGTCAGTCAGCCGGGTACCCAGAACAATCCTTAAGCAATTTCTCTGGAAAACATCTAGCAAATCTTCATCCGCTTTTCGAAGCGTCCATGCTTCAGAGCCATATTTGACCACTGTCATCACTGTAGCTTCTAAGATTCTAATCTTGGTTTGCAGACTTATCTTCCTATTCTTCCAGACTTTTTTTAACTGTGAAAAAACACCCTGAGCCTTGGCTATTCTATTTTTAACATCTTCACTGCTCCCACCATCTTTACTAATAATACTACCAAGGTAAGTGAAGCTGCCCACCTGATCAATATTTTCATTACCCAACGTCACCTTTTCATCTTCACTTATTCCTAGCCTTAGTGACTTAGTCTTCCTAACATTAATTTTCAAACCAATACTAGCACCCTGAACTCGCAAAACCTCTAAAACTTCATTCATTTTGCTCACACTTTCATCTAGGATGCTTAAATCATCAGCATAATCCAAGTCTAGGAGACTTTCCTCCCCATTTGATTCCGTGGTCTCCCATTGCCTTTCCTGTGCTCCTTAAAACAAAGTCCATCAAAATAATCCATATAAAGGGGGATAGAACACAACCCTGCTTAACTCCTGATTTAATACAAAACCAGCTGCTAACCTCATTTCCTACTTTAACCGCAGCAGTGTTATTCTCGTACATAGCACTAATTACTTTAATGTATTTGTCTGGTATACCATACAAGGATAAAACCTTTACTAAAGCTCCTCTATCAACAGAATCGAACGCTTGCTCATAATCTATAAAACTGAGGACCAAAGGTGTTTGAAAACTTAGGCACTTCTCAATTATTAACCTAAGAGTGAAAATTTGGTCAACACATCCTCTACCTTTTCTAAAACCGCACTGCTCTTCTCTTAAAACTTTGTCTACAGCATCTCTCAGTCTAAAAAGTATCATATACTAAGCAATTTGCTACCTACAGAGACCAGACTAATGCCTCGATAATTACCACACTCACTTTTATCACCTTTCTTATAAAGTGGCTTAATTAAGGTTTTCCTAAAATCGTTAGGTACTTCCCCTTTTTCAAAAATCATATTCATAATCTTCAATAACTTATTTCTAACCTCAGAGCCACCATATTTAAGAAACTCATTTACTACCCTATCAGCACCTGGAGCTTTATTATTCTTTAATCCTTTTAGTACTGTTGCTAATTCCTCCTCACAAAACAAATCTTCCTTCACATCCAAGGTATCACAAACTTTTTCATTTTCCTCTATATTTTTTCCTGCAACTCTATCTCGGTTAAGCAAGTTCTCAAAATGTTCGGCCCATCTCGCTTTAGCTTTTTCCTTATCGCTAATTGCCACCCCATTCCTATCTTTAACTGGGACAAGTCCGGATTGACTACTACCTCTCAATTTGTTAACGTGCCAGTACAATATTTTACTATTATGCCGTCTAGCTGCATCTTCTAAATCCTCGGCAATTTTATCCATGGCCTCCACTTCACACCTCCTTAGTTCATATTTCAATGCTTTCTCCACTTTCCTTACATTTCTTTTGTTTTCATGCGATCTATCACTCAGATAATTCTTGTACAAGTCCTTTCTCCTGTCTATTAAACATAAAGCTTTTTCACTAATATTCTTAGCTGCAGTTCTAGCTTTCTTCCCTAATACACCTTCAGCAACTTCACAAATTATTTTTCTAAAATTATTCCAACCATCTTCCACATTATCAAATTTTAAACTCTCAAGTTTAGTATTCAACTGTTCCTGGAAAGTTTCTCTCAAATTCTCATCCTGGAGTCTACTAACATCATAACTTCCCGGGAGGTAATTACCCTTCCGATATTTCAGCCTTAAATTAACCCTTGACACTACTAGATGGTGATCTTTACTTTTAACATCAATAACAGCACTCCTATATACCCTAGTATCTTGTATTGATCCTGCCAGTCTTCGGTTTACTATAACATAATCAATAAGGTTTGCTGTCTTACCATCACGTGAATACCATGTTAGCTTATGAGCCATTTATGACCAAACACCGTATTGGTTATAACTAGATTGTTATACCTACAAAATTGCAAAAGTCTGTATCCATTACTGTTTTCTTTTCCTACACCAAATTTACCTAAGCTGGGATACCATCTATCCTTATTTCTACCAACCTGGGCGTTAAAATCTCCCAGTAATAACATCATATTTCTACCTGGGACCTTGTCTATTTGCTCCTGTAACTGTAAGTAAAATTCATCTGAGTCACTAGTATCTCCATCAGTCGGTTCTACAGGGGCGTATACTACTATAACTGATACCCTGAACTTTCTAGTCATAAAATGGGCAATTAGTATTCTATTATTAATACCTTCCCAGCCTAAACAAGACTTAGCAGCTTCCTTATTCATCATGAGCCCTACTCCCTGTCTATGTACCCCATCCTTCCTGCCTGAGTAAACAAATTCTATATCACCTAATTTCATGCTTCCTACCCCTGGGATATGAGTTTCTGAAACTCCTAATAAATCCAGTTCGAATTGTCTGAATTCGTCAGTCAAAATGTCGATACAATAGTCATTTTTTAGTGTCGTAACATTCCAAGTTCCAATTTTCATGTTCTTTAAATCATTGAAATTTTTTTCGCCTCAGGAAAAGCAATGATCCCGGATACCAGTGCAGGACGGGGATCACATATCTTCTCAAGTCTACACCGAAGTGCTTAAGCCGGCTTAGAACCGGACAGCAAGAAGTCCCTGGGACCTCCATGAATGGAGGCTTTGTGCAATCCTGGGCCCATCTTGGTCACAACATGGTTTTCAGCACTTGGCGATGCTCTTCTATCAACAAGAGTCGAAATCCTGCACAGACAATCTCAAGCCTATTACCTCCGACTCATTATATATTCATGCCTACAAATATTATGCTACTACGGGGAGGCAACCCGTAACAGATAAATTAGCTAGGAAGAGGTTTTTCAGCCCAAAGACGCCCATCAAAACATACCAATCCCAGAAGAATTGTCCATTAGTCAGAATCCCGTGCGAATGCTGTGTCGTTTACTAGGCTATAATTTCCTCGAGGGGCGCCACTCCTCAAGTGGGAATAGAGTTGACCGCAAGGTCCCCAGTCTTGCAGGTACCCCGAAAAGGTCGAGGCAGCCCTTTGCAGAGGCCGTTGTCCATAGATCTGGATCTTACGCCCTGCCACAGTTGTCCTCCTATAGAGGATCCTCCCGCGATGGTGTTCTGCATCACCATGCAATTTAACCCATTGCTGGGAGAAGGTTTGCAACTCATGGAACTTGTGGACAAACCAGTGGGCCCTTTTGAGTGTACATTTGAGGGGCCTTCTTCCTCCTCCGCCTGTATTTATGACCCCGGGCAAGGGTGCCCCAGATTCTATTATGGACCCCCAGGGACAAGGTCCCCCCTTGGTCCGTGCCTCCTATGGAGGTACCCTACATATCTGTAGAGCGTTCCCCTATCGCCACCTGGGGACACGCTGAATGGCCTGGGGGAGGCCAGATAAACGGATCACTTTTGTTTTGCAAAGGCCATAACTCAGTGACATATTTAACCTACTACTTATAAATATACATAACTCACTGACTAGGCCTATATAAGTTATATACAGAAATATATAACTCAGTGACATACTTAACCTACTACTTATAAATATGTGTAACTCACTGACTAGGCCTATATAAGTTATATACAGAAATTACTCGGAACCAGGAATTTAATAGGATTGAATGGAGGAAGGCAGTTCGCTAGTATGTCAACAAGCTTGCCGAAATAATAAAATGCTTTGAATAATGGCCTGTATCAGCAGTTGGTAATTCATAAAAGAAAAAACAATAGTAATTTTCGAATATTTAATCTGAGTTTGAAGAAAAATGTACACATATAATTAACATTAAAAGATCTTTTATTGAAAGTTTACAGCACGCCCAATTCGCTTATGGTTTATTGTATCAAAAGAGGTCACTCCTCTAATCTTAGTTTCAATAGGAAGAGAATAAATATCTCCAGCTAAGTCATCCATCCCTACTTCAGGGTCAACTTTGGCTTGCTTTGTGGCATCATCAACAGTTTGCCGTACTTCCAGATCAATTTCTTTTAATTCTTCGGCCGTCACTAAATCAGCATTTAGAATTCTGTCTTTAAAACCCGATATGGGATCCCTTGTTTGTCGTACTTCTTGAATTTCTTCTCTTGATCTGCAATTGAGAATTGATTTAGTTTTTCTATATTACCAGCCTTTACTGCCTTATACCCAATTTAAATAAGCAAAATATGCAAAGAAAAAAAGGACAAATTTACAATAAATTTTGGACAACTTAGGAGGCTACCAAAGCTTTATCACGATCAACACAAAAAATCAAAAATAGAAAAAATAAGAAAAACAACTTGACTAAAAAAACTGCAGTTTTAACTGTAGATATAGTAATTTCAAACAGTATATTTTCTTTCAAAACATAACACCTATACTTGGCTAGACTCTGGCACATAACGAGAAAATGAAGTAGCCTATTCTCAGCAATCTCCCAGGCTGGACAAAAACAATGTGTTTCCTTTTCTATCCTACCAACAAAATGGTGGTCAAAGGTAGGCATTTTGCTCCCAGTTGTATCCAAATCCTAGCTAAAGGCAAAGTGAAACCTAACTTAGAATAGAATCGGGAAACATAATCTATTTTCACCTGATTGTACAAACTTAATGTACAGTAACTGAGTATTTCTATGTCCTGGAGCCTTCTTTTAAATTTCCCAAAAAACCTTTTGTGGTTTTCTTAGATTCTTATCCATCATTCCTGGTCTAAGCATAAGGGCTTATCAGTATTCCTCTGATGAGCCCTGATGTGAGGTGATCAATCGGGAATATTTCATTAGATTTGGGGTGCTTTGGCTTGTAGTTTTATAAAGACCTACATTTATTAAAGATAACTTGGCATGAATTAGGACATTTCTTTTTGGCTTATGGTTGGGTTATACTGTTTTGTCCTAGGTGATTGGCTAGATGAGTAAGGTTAAGACCTTGTTCAAGGGCTTGTTTATCTCAATTGCTAAAGTAGGAAAACAGTTTTTTTTTTTTTATAAACCAATTAATTACCTTTAATCCATTATATATCTATCCAGTCTCGTCGAGAGATTGTTTTTTAAACATCCAGAAAATTTTTCTTTGAGGGCTACTCATTCCTCTAAGGCAACTCTTCCTAACCACTGTTTCCTCTGGCATATCTCTTAATTTTAATTAAAAGTTCAGAATTTAGGTAATTTATCTATTTGAAAATAAATTACTTATAGAACGACCAGGAAATCGGTCCTTTTACAAAATTTGCATTTCTGGACTTCATTCCTTTTCGTGATTTGCAGCTCAACACGAGTAAAAAATGAATAGTTTGAAGGGGTCTAGGCGTTTATCCCCAGGAAAATACCCCCCCCCCGTGGGAAATTCCTCCCGGAAAATTCCTTTTTTATATAAGTCTAAAGTCATTGAAGACCAACCAACCCCTGTCCAAAAACTATTACTGACATCTGGTCCGTTCGTTACCCCTTAGGACATCTGATCGACATATTGAGGCGTCTATTTTGTACTTTCTCTTTGACTGCTCAATTTTACATGCGGGGGAATTTTCCATGGGGGGAATTAACTGGAGGAGGGGGGGGGGGGTATTTTCTGAAGTTTTCCGGGGAGGGGATTAAGCACCGGCTCCCAGTTTGAATGCAAGAAATTTAAGACAAATTGAAAACTAAGCAGATAAACAGAACTAACCTGTAACTTGTCCCAGGATCTGACATAGAATGGCCTTGGTACCGGTAGGTGGCATACTCCATCACAAACGGTCCTTTTCCTTCTCGACATAAATCGGCAGCAAATCGTGTTGCCTCGCGAACAGCTAGGACATCCATACCATCAACCTGCAAATTACTTTTGTAACTCAGTTAAAGATCCGAAATATTGACACTATTTTAAAATTCTCACTATTAAACAACTTGTTTACAAGCTACTCTTGTTGGAATGGACAACAATTTCTGCTTTTTCCTTGTGGATGCGTCAAATTCGATTCTGTCTTCTACTAACTTTCCTTAATTCAAAAAAGGATGCTTGTGTATTTTGGTTCAACACTTAATCTCTACTCAGTTCAAAAGAGGTACTACATTACGATTTAGTTTTGACTCGAAGGTAACGTTTTTACTCCCTGCATGATGCTTGTTAGGGCACATGTCAAATTATCGATTCAGGTAAAAGTTGATCAATAGCCCTGCATGCTACCTACTTTAACTATTCGTTGTACTTCAGCTGACAAGTATTTCTGTATGACAATATTGGACATCCTTCCTTAAAGGTAGAAAAAAATTAACTCAATTCTGGCTTAAGTTAATTAAGTTCAGATAAAATAAAAGCTTAGTCAAGTGTGCTCTGGACTTGAAATCCTGAGATAAGGGGTTCGAGTCCTGGTGTCGCTGATTATTTGGTTTGGAACGGGGGTCAATGGTGTGACCCTGTAAGCTCAGCCAAAGTCGACCCAGCTCTAAATGGGTACCTAGAGAAATCTGGGGGAAAAACACGGGAAGCGCCGGATGATTTGCCCCCAACCACGCATTGCATTCCCGGCCGAAGGCATTGAATCAGGAGATCGGTACCTAAGCAACGCAGACCTTTGGTCAGCATGCAAAAAAGTTTTTTTTTTTTAGTTAAAATGATCTTTTATATAAGAATAGTGTTAACAGAACCTATAATTTCCACTAAAATTCTACTGATTGCAATGACAATTTAAGCTATGGCCTGAAAATAAATTGCACCTCAAGTCAGTGCTGTAATCACAAGGGAGGTACCAGGGTAGATAGTCAGTTTGACCTCAATCTCAAAATACAGAACTAGAAAATATAACAAAATAAAGTATTTTCTTTTAGTCAAGCCCTCCCCAAACAAGATACTAAACTGCTGATTTTTGCAATCACGTGATTAAAAGCAATGTAGTAAAAACTTAAAGATTTATTGAAAAATGCAATGGTCAAACAGTCTTTTATTACATCAATGTATTGCTAAATAGCAATGTGCCTGCTGGGCTATATTGCTTATAACGGTTCTTAACGGTTACTTATCATTACTTACGACGCTGGCTTCAGAAAAATTAATCCTGCGGCTGGCTAGATTAATATTGTGTGCAAGCAACCTAAATCCTACACCAAGAAACGTAGCACCATTTAAGATCTCAGAGTTAAAATTAATTGTATACAAGTATTTTGTTGTTTTCCAAGGTTTAATTTCCCACTCACAACAACTTCGACTCAGCAAGTAAAGGGGCCGACACTTACTTCAGACACAGAAAAAATACGACTTCTGCAAGTTTTCATCCAGATTGACTGGCACACCATTACTAGCTAAATATGATTTTGCTAGTTATGTAAAACGAAATTTACTTGCATACACGACAGCCAGTTCTATCTGGAATGATATTTCTTGAGTGCATTTCACAAGAAAATTGGTTTCCCTTTCTTCATATGACCTTATAGATGTCTCATCTTCATTACGTTTCTAAAAAATTTGATGACAAGGCCAATCAAAACAAGTTTCTAATTCTGTTTCTTTTTGTCCTATTCTTTAGAGAAAGCTTTTTCAAAGAACCTTTTCTTTGTCTCTTTTTTTCGTGAAATACTAACAAAAAGAAGGTGCGTAACATAGTGCGTCCCAACTTCTTCAGGTTTCTACTATCCAGGTTCTGATGGCACTTAATACAATTACTTTTGAATCACTGTAAATATAAACTTACCCATATTCCCGGAATAAAATCGCCTCTCGTATAATAGTTTGTACTCGCTGAGGACCGTTCGACGCTAGTGCCCATGCCATATCCATTGTTTTCACAGATAAAAATACAAGGTAATTTCCATAGTTGAGCCATGTTAAAAGCCTCAAATAGCTGACCTTGATTTGCAGCCCCATCTCCATATAAAGATATACAAACACCCTGATTCCCCTTGTATTTATTGGCAAAAGCAATTCCAGCACCTAGAGGGACCTAAAAAAAGACAATCAGTACAATTTATTCTTGTGGCTAGCAATGCACAACATTTATGAAATTTAAAAGTAACTATTTAAACAATTAACCTTCTACTCGATTTCAATACTTTTACGCAAGTCCAGACACAGAATGGTTATGTAGAGTAGGAATTCAAACAATATTTCCTCCATAGAAACTCAGGACCATCCACTCCATATCAGAAATCAAATTCACCTATTGGAGGCGGACAATGAATGGACTTACCCATATTAAGCTAAGTTGTCTGAAATCAGAATATACTATACATATTTGTCCAGGCTGTGGCATACTGTGGCTTTAAAAGAGCAGGAAGAATAATATTCTATTGCATATAGCACAGTACAATTTACTGTCTATACAATATAAATAAATTTAATTTCCATTTAAAAGAAGACAAAAAGCAATATACCTAACTGTAACGCACTTATAATTATTTCCAATCCCGCTGTATAACAATGCTTTTATATTTAATTAAGCAATAAGGGGGGGGGGATCTTTAAAAAGTTTTTTTGGCACTTTTCCAGATTTGCAGCAGAATAATAAAGTAAAAAAGACTTTTAAGTGAAGTAGAGAGACTATGAAAAACTTTATAAGTAAAAGATTGATTTTATAAAACGAAGACAATGATAAAACAATTTTAAATAAAACATGAACAGAACGGAACAAAAAAAAAGAATTTACTAGCGTCTTGGTAGTTTCCTATAAACCCACAGCACGATCATTTCCATATTGTCAATTTATTTCTGAACAATTGCCAAATAGGGCTTCTTTGAGTTAGCCTATCGCGCAGAAATCCGTTGATAGTGAATTTATACGATATAGAGGATTTGCTTAAGCTAAAAAAAAAATTAAAATTATAGGTATCTCTATTTTTATTCCTAATCACTTCTTCTCCAATCTCCTCTGTACACCAAATAAAAACCTATGCATCTGTTTAATTTATAATTTGGCAACCCTACTGCCTGCTTTCAGAGATAAAGTTGGACGCATTACCGTGCGCTGTTCTGACTTTTTCTTTAGGGAGGATAGGGACAGAAAGTCCACCAAGAAACCAAAGTGACGTCTAAAAACGCTCCTTTTGTCTTAAAAACAACCCTTGTAGATACAACTGGTCCTGCATATATGTTTAAAAACCCACAACAGATTTTTCATCTTTTTCCTCTCCTTTAAATGCTCTGTAGTGCAATAATGGTTTCGATAATTCTAAATTGATCATATATCTCAGGATGTTTGTTAGGTCTCTTTGAAGGCAGAAATTGTCGTTTTGCAACAATTTTCTGCAACCCTTACATACTTCTACTTGGATCAGGACACAAGCTATGTAACTCTCCCTGGCGACAGGATCTGGCAGACTGTTGAATTCCAAAGGTTACAGTCCTGGGTTAATGGGGCGATAATTTCGAGCCATGACGGGTCCCATCTGCGACCATGTCTCTGGAATCCACCAATCGGCTCGAGGTCAGATTTGACGGTGTTAAGCCAAGTTTCGGCTTGTCCTCCATGTCGTTTCCTCCAATCAGGCGCTGGTTTGCAGCGTAGGCTTTGATTTATGAAAGTCTCGGCCGGTCTTCGGCAAACATGGCCAAACCAGGACAGGCAGCGGCGTCGAATGATAGATGGGATGTCGTACTTCAGGTCACATCGTTGGCGGATGATCGTATTTGGAATTCGGTCGCTGAGTCGTAAACCCAATATGCTCCTCAGGCATCTGTTTTCAAAAATGCTGAGGGCGTGTACCTCGGTGACTTCAAGGGCCACGTCTCACAGCGGTACAGTAAGACCGATCGGACTAGGGCATCGTAAATACGAATTTTTGTTTTCTGGTAGATTTCCTTCCTTTTCCATAGCGGCTTCCACAGCTGTGCAAAGACAGCGGAAGCTGATGCAATGCGGCATAGGATTTCTTCTCTACACCCGCCGTTGATGTTAATGTATGATCCGAGATCCTTGAATTTATTGACAACTTCAATCTGCCTTTGGTTAAGGGTTATAGGGGTTGAATTTATATCCGGAGCATTAGACATAGCTTTATTCTTGTCAATATTAATCTTGAGCCCCACTGGGGCAGCAACTTCGGAGACTTTCAGAAGCATTTTCTGGGCTTCGCCAACGGATTTCCCAAGAAGAGCAACATCATCGGCATAATTCAGGTCAGTAGTACTGAAATCAGGGCTAACCTTGACTCCTTCGAAGTTTAGCATTGCTGTTTTCATTGCCCAATCGACGACAAAATTTAATAGTTCGGGAGAGAGTACACACCCTTGCCTCACACCGAAGTCAATATCCAATAGCGGAGAAAGTTCTCCGTTCACCTAGATGAAGGTTCGTGTGTGTTAATAGTAAGCCTGAATGAGTCGTATGATCTTAGGTGTGACACAGTCCTCTTCCATTGCCATCCAAATTCCTCCCCGGATGACTGAAAGGCCGTAATAAAGTCAATGATTACAGCGACGGCGATTTGTTGATGCTTGGCTCTATCTTCAAAAATCTGTCTCAAGGTGAAAAGTTGGTCAATACAGCCGACGCCGGCTCGGAAACCAGATTGGTTGAGGCGGGTTCTTTCGTTGTGGACTTTGTGGAATTGGTCAAGCAGAATCATTGCAAAGATCTTTGCCGCAATACTCGTTAGTGAGATCCCTCTGAATTTTTTGCATTCAGTACGATCGCCTTTCTTGAAGACAGGCAGTATAACTGAGTCTTGCCAGCGAGTTTCTCAGCGTCTGTAGTTACTCAGCGAGAATAGAAGCAGCTCTGTAGACTTCTCCCGGGATAGAATCTGTCCTGGCGCCTTGTGATTCCTCAGCTTCTTGATTGCCTCTTTTATCTCTTGTATTGAGGGAGGGTGACTATATACGTTGCTGTATGGGGCTTGTTGACTCAGTGGTACTGAGTTAAGGTTAGGGTTGCTTGGCTGGAGTGCAGTGTCGGATATACACAGAATGTCTATGCAATATCTTTCGCATTCGCCTGCAATGAAGGTCCAGGTCGCAGGGCATTTCAATGAACATACGTTCCAGCACCCAACACTGAGGGATTGTCGATGTTTCACCTGGTGGTCGGCTAATTCACTTTTCGTCGGGGTCACCGTAGCCTCCGACGCATAACTTGCCGGGAATACCGTAGCCAAACTTGTCTTTTTATTCTTTTAGCCATTTCCATCGTTTCGTGGGAATATATTTAACCGAAAGGTCCCCAATCCGACGGCACCCCTTCTACGTGTTAGCTGACCTCCGCCAAGGTTAGGTTAGCAGGGCCATTGCCACCCTTCTGCCACAGTGAGGCCACGCAGCTGGATTTCTCTCTGAAGATCTAGGAGCGGAGAGGGTGCCTGTGGCGCACCCCGGTGACCCACAGCCCTCTCTAGGGGCAGAACAGCAAACTTTATCTACTCAACCTAGTCTACAGGACTAATTCTTTCTGCAAGCCAATCTCTTTTGCTTCTTAGCTAGGTTACTACTGGATTTGCAACTTCCTTTCGAACAAGTTCTTCCCAGCTTTCTATAACAGTCAGTTCAATACGATTGCTACTGAAAAAAAACACACACACAGAAAAAACACAAACAAATAAACCAAGTTAGAGTGATCGCACGACACAAAAATACGACATTTTTATTTTTACAGGGCGGTTAAGCACTGAATACAGTTTTCTGAGACAGTGAATTTATTTTTCTGGTCACCTGATAATTTCTTCGGGATATTTGAGGGGTATTCGGGGTACTCATTAAGCCAATAGGACTTGATAATGCATTTTTTTTTTTATCTCTGATCTCGATAACAATAATATGTTTGAAATCACAGTAAAAAAGTTAATGTTTGATTATAGATCTTCCGCACAGCTTTCAATTTTTCAATTACACTTATTATGGAACGGGTCGCGGTTTTTCTCCGGCGGACACTAATATGCATACCCTGATATGCAGTCATATGCAGTCAGTTTTCACTAGTATTTCAACCCGAAAACGTCCGAATATGAGAATGCATGACACAAAATTTATCGTCGTTTTTTAACTTAATTCAGGAGCTTAGCCTCCTAACACAGTGAAGACGCAGTAGTAAACTCTCATACTTCATCATATGAAGCACCAGTAATGATCACGGTCTAGCTATTTTTTTGATTTTTCAATCTATAAAGGTTATTTATCCTGTTTGATCTATTGGGTTTCTTAAACAAAATAAAAACGCACAGTGAAGAAAATATGTGTCGTGATTACTAGCGTAATTGTGGGACAGGCTAATTTCAATGCTCTGAATCCTCTTATTAGAATCTTAATTGTGAGGACAATTCAACGAATGAAATAACTGATAATCCCATTTGGACGTGTGCTAAATATTTAAGCTTAAACAAAATTTACGATCCGAACAAAGAGGGCAGCATAAGAACAAAAATCTAGGCCTAACGATAGAAATCTAGACTGGGAGGCACAAACTTCTAGCATTACTAAGCAATCAAACATTTCATTTGATTTTTTAAGACTCTTAGTTAAATATAAAATCCCACAGTCGTATTTACTCAAATTTTACAAATCAATCAATCGTCCTACTCAAAAGTTCGTCCCATTTTAGAATATGCTTGTCTTGTTTGGCAACTAGCTTCTTTTTGTGTGCTTGTCATAGCAATTCGGTACGAAAAAGCCACCTCATACGAAGTCAATTCATCAAGTTTAGTAGTAACGCCATCTACCTTTGTTTATGTGTGGTTGTTCGGAATTCTTCGAAAGCTACAATGGGACTCGGTGTGTATGGTGCACATGAAGAAACATAGAGGGCGAGGAAAAGGGGGCGGACGACGGTGCCAGTGATTTAATATTTCTGTATTTATGTCGGAAGGAAAATTCAGACCCCTAAGAAAGGCAAGACAAAAGGCACTAACTGTAATGCACTGTGAATCTCCGTAGGCTATGAAAATACATTGTGAGCCTACGTAGCCTACGAAAAGCGACCAGTACAGAGACCAGGGCATTGTGACCCGTTATTACCAACTGAGATAAGCCCTTCTTCCCTTGAACCAGTCTTTTTCTCAGTAAAGACCAAGTTGCAAAATTTCATACTATGCAATATCCGGTCGTTAAACAACAAGATGGACCAACTGGAGGTCCTTATTAAACGAACTTTTAACCCGATCGCAGAATAACTGAGAGTTTTGACGTTACAGAAGAAGCTGGGCTTATCGAAGAGTTGTTTTTAACACAAGACAAGACCGCAGCTTAGGGCGCCGTGGCGGAGGTATTAGTCTATTCTTCCCGGATAATTTACATTACAAATTACTAATAGCCACTGTTTACTACTCTGGAAGTACTGAGAACAGGAAGGAACTAATACAATACATTCAAACAAGTATCGACAACTTTCACCGATAATACACTACGCCTGCGTTCATAATAACTGATGACTTCAATCAAGTAATACACAATGGGTGTCATCTATGCTTGACTTAAAACAAACCGTTAATATTCCCGCCCACCAAAGCGGTAGTATACTGGATCTTCAGCTATCTGGCCGATCATTACAAAACCCCTTGGTCTCTCGGCTCACTCCAAAACTCAGACCGCTTCGTTATTCTGTGGGAGGCTACAGCTAATTTTCTAAAGCCAAAAAAGACTCGAATTACCACCCGATCTACTACTACTACTACTACTAACAACTCACCGCAGCACCAAGCCGCCCGAGGCCAACACAGCTACGCACGCTCCTCCTTCACCCCAATCTATTCAAAGCCTCCCTTTTTACACCCGCCCACGAAGTTCCCATTTCCTTCAAATCTTTCTTTATGACGTCCTCCCACCTCAGACGGGGACGACCTGCTTTCCGTTTAGCCCTAGATGGTTGGCCGAAAAGAACAATCTTCGGCAATCTGTCATGCTTCATCCGCACAACGTGCCCTAGCCACGTCAACCTTTCTTTCATTATAGCCCTAGAGAGCGGTATTGAACCACATTTTACGTATAGCCTATTGTTTGAAATACGGTCAGTCAGCCGGGTATCCAGAACAATCCTTAAGCAATTTCTCTGGAAAACATCTAGCAAATCTTCATCCGCTTTTCGGAGCGTCCATGCTTCAGAGCCATACTTGACCACTGTCATCACTGTAGCTTCTAATATTCTAATCTTGGTTTGCAGACTTATCTTCCTATTCTTCCAGACTTTTTTTTAACTGTGAAAAAACACCCTGAGCCCTGGCTATTCTATATTTAACATCTTCACTGCTCCCACCATCTTTACTAATAAAACTATTAAGGTAAGTGAAGCCGCCCACCTGATCAATCTTTTCACTACCCAACGTCACCTTTTCATCTTCACTTATTCCTAGCCTTAGTGACTTAGTCTTCCTAACATTAATTTTCAAACCAATTCTAGCACCCTGAATTCGCAAAACCTCTAAAACTTCATTCATTTTGCTCACACTTTCATCTAGGATGCTTAAATCATCAGCATGATCCAAGTCCAGGAGACTTTTTCCTCCCAATTTGATTCCGTGGTCTCCCATTGCCTTTCCTGTGCTCCTTAAAACAAAGTCCATCAAAATAATCCATACAAAGGGGGATAGAACACAACCCTGCTTAACTCCTGATTTAATACAAAACCAGCTGCTAACCTCATTTCCTACCTTAACCGCAGCAGTGTTATTCTCGTACATAACACTATTCAGCCGATCCCTGTCCAAAGAATCTACCTATTCCTTCGGACGCTAGATTTGGACTGTTAGCTTTGAGGAAAATTGTTTAGTGATAGACCTGAGCATGAAAGTACATACTCTCAATTCTTTACTTCTAAACAAGTATCACAAACATTTCCCCATAAAAAACCACGGTAGTCAGTGATAGCCACAAACCATAGGCGACGCAAGAAAATAAGGAATCGATCAAGACCGGCAGCCACCTTCACTCCAATTGTCAGTTAAATGCAGCGAAGTTACTGAGGAATTATGTAGTTAAAATTAACAAAGATGCTAGGAACCATTATACCCCCGAGAAAGTGCCACCACTTTTGAACACTGATCCTCGAAAATGGCATGCTGAGGTCAAACGTTTAACCGAAAAGAAAATAGCCAGTGACATTAAGATGGATAAACATAACGGATCACTCATGGCATCTACTGAAGTGAACGCGTTTTTCTCAAGAATCTACACCACTTACCCTTCCGTCAACGACTGTGAAACTGAAACACTAATACGAGATTCTTCCGAAGAATTGATTTTAGAAGTGACAGGATATTTGGTCTGTCAGTGAGGTCGAGAAGCTGAAAAAGAATTGTTCTTCGTATCCTGAAGAACTTCCAGTGAAGTTACTGATTAAATATGTAGTTTTCCTGGCCAAACCCCTGAGATTTCCTCAGGCAAGGAAGAAGGCATATGTATGAATTATACTTAAAGTCAACGGTCCGAAATCTTGTGACTAGCAGTGGCCAATCTTGATTACTGCCAACCTAGCTAAAATGACTGAATCTTTCATTTACCGCGAACTTCTTCCTCAAATTAGCCCTTCCCTTGACCCATTTGAGTACAGTTGTCTGAAAGGAACAAGCACTACTCACTACTTGATAAGACTATTCCACCTAATAACCGAAGTGCTAGATCAAAGAAATACTATTGCGGACTCGTTTTTAGCTGATAGTCGAAAAGCGTTTGACCTAATCCGCCATATTAATGCTGCCGAAAGCTTAAAGATGATGGGTGCAAAAAACCATAATCTGCTGCTTGTTATTGATTTTCTTCGCGGCTATTATCAGCGTGTTTATGCACTTTCCCCGGAAGATTGAAATGGGCCGAAATAACATACGGTGCACCTCAAGGCACAAAATTTGCAGCCCTGCTATTTCTAGCGGTGATAGATTACGTTTTCTCTGGAGTTGAGGATCGTTTTAAATACGTTGATGGATTATCCATGCTGCTAAAATAACTAGTGGACCAGCGCCAAATTGTTCCGCAGTTAGGAAGGGATCTCAAATTGACTTTTGTAGGCTAGACTGACACATATGGTCTGTAAATCAACTAGAATAAAACAAAGGTTATGAGGTTCGACCCTCTAAAACTTGATCTCCCCTGTCTTGAATATGGTACCAAATTATCTAAAACGCAGTTATACTTGGTGTCACTTTTAGCTCAGACTGCTCCTTTAGCCCACATGTTGCAAACCTAATAAAGAAAGGACATTACGACTTAAAATCGTTGGTTACTTCGGGGCGCCTGGGTTTTTTACAATCCAACTCAAACTGGCATATCTGTGTTCCGTACGACCATTAATTGAGTACGTTTGCCCGGTCTGGGGCCCTCAAGTGCAAAATACATAATTTCTTACTTATGACATTAAAACTGCAGAAACGTGCAGCAAAATTCATACTCGGTGCAAATTGTGTCTTATGAATTCGCTCTCAGGTGGCTAAAAACGAGCTCTGTTCGTGAGCGCAGATATGAACTTATCCTCAAGTTTGGACACTCACTACTCGCCAGTCAGAAGCACTATTCGTTGCTACTATCTCATAGTACAAATCGTCTGCCTGCCCAAAGTAGGAATAAAATTGAGCCGTTGAAATGTTGAAATGCCTTTCCCATCGTTTTACGAACTCTTTTGCTCCTTTTTTGCAGTGCCTTTAATGGTTCATAAATCATTCACTTTGTAATTTATTGATGTTTTAAACAATAGCATAAATTAGTTGTGGCCTATGCCAAAATTATTTGAATGAATCTTGAATCTTAAAAGAGGGCCTTGAAAATAATAGCAAGGCAAGGTAAGCTACCATAACATTATTTACTGGAAAAAATGTAAATGAAAACTTCATGGGATAGAAAAGTAGACTTGCGCCTCTTATTTTGAAAATAAGGCAACTGAGAACCCCAGAAACCGGCACATAACATCTATGCCAAATGTTCCCTGGAGGAACCCCTTTCTCAGAAATGTAAAATCTTCGGCACCTAGATAGGGACAAGTCTTGACTAAATCTTAAAGGTATCAACAATTTTATTTTCTGCTTCTCAAGTCTTATTAGCTGATTTAAGCAGCAGCCACCCCTCCTCTTATTTCATTTCATCTGGCTCTTTAATTTCTTAACTTGATTTTTGGTTAACTTTTGACTGTTTTCCCCTTATGCTACATTTTTAAACAAAACTATAGTTTTGATACGTAATTTCACGACATTTTATTTACTTAGTTATTTTTACGATTTGATTAGTGCTCACTTTGCTCCATTTTTGAAGTAAACTTAAATTCAGCATCAATCGCTTGTGACAGATCTTGTTTTTATGTGCATGCATTTACCATAGGAAGAAAAAATACAATCTTTAGACCAGTAATCTCGTTTTCAAAAACAAAGTGAGCATTTGAAGATGCAATATTTAAATTTTTTATTGACGAAAAAAACATACCTGTGCGCCAACAATTCCATTACCACCATAAAAGTTCTGGGCATACATGTGCATGGAGCCACCTTTACCACGAGCGCAACCAGAACTTCTTCCGGTCAGTTCTCCAAGAACTCCCAGAACAGGTACTCCCATCATATAAGTCCAACCATGAGCTCTATAAGCTGTAATGACACTATCTTGTGGCTGCATTGCTGCTTTTGCTCCAACGGCGCATGCTTCCTATGTACAACATTATTACAATTTTTTCCGTATGAACAAAACTAACAGCCAAAATAAGCCCTGCTATCATCATCACAGCTGTTAGTCGACAGGGGATAAGCCACTGGTTAAAACATCTCCTCCACTTTACCCTAGTTAAAGGTTGCAATTTCCTCACCTCCCAACGTCATTTATAAAACAAGAAAATAATAAAAAAAAATTAATCGAAAACACTGTGTGGAGTAAGAAGAAAGACGAGATCAAAAAAAATACTTATTTAGAGGCTAAGTATACAATGGACATTTCAATTTTATTTGTAAGGAAACAGATCGTTTCTCTTGAAACCAATCACAATGTTAAAGAATAAGAATCTGAATCAATACTTTGGCATATTTGAGACTCGTAATAGAAACGAACTTTTCTATACCGGTATTTTAAAATGATTTTTATATAAACATGAAAACTAAAACATTAAGAAGAAAATTGTAATGATTATCATAAGTAAAAGATGGGAAAAAGAAATGGTGGTATATACAAGACAGATGAAAAATGGCTAAAGCTTTAGATGAACTTGAGAATTCACAAGAAAAAAAATAAAGAGCTTTATAATCTTTTTTTACGGATTTACAGATCTAGATCACAAATAACACATAACACAATTAAGTAACTATGAGGATTGGCCTTTAGTAAGACCAAAAAGTTGATTTTTGCAATGAAGTTACTAATCAAACAGTTCGTGGTAACGAACTGTAAGTAAGGAGCGACCCGGCTCAATGGTAACCGAAACTCTAAAAAACGGGTTTTTGATACCAATAGATACATCAAAAGAATCAGATTTCAATGCTGATTTCAAATATATAACTTTCATCAAGTTTAGTGCTACCCATCAAAAGTTACGCGCCTGAGAAAATTTGGCTGATTTTCAAAAATAGGGGGAAGACCCCCTAAAAGTTATAGAACCTTAATGAAAATCACACCATCATATTCAGCGTATCAGAGAACCCTACTATAGAGGTTTCAAGCTCCTATCTACAAAAATGTGGAATTTTCCATTTTTTGCCAGAAGAAAGATCACGGATGCGTGTTTATTTGTATTTTTGTTTTTTTGTTTGTTTTTTTTCCCCAGGGGTGATCTTATCGACCCAGTGGTCCTAGAATATCGTGGGAGGGCTCATTGGAACGGAAATTAAAAGTTCTAGTGCCCTTTTTAAGTGACCAAAAAAAATGGAGGGCAACTAGGCCCCCTCCCACGCTCATTTTTTTCCCAAAGTCATCCGATCAAAATTTTGAGATAGCCATTTTGTTCAGCATGGTCGAAAATATGAAAAATATGTCTTTTAGGATGACTTAATCCCCCGAAGTCCCCGGGGGGAGGGCTAAAAGTTATGAACTTTACCCAATGTTAACATATATTATTGGTTATTGGGAAGTATACAGACGTTTTCAGGAGGGTTTTTTCTGGTAGTGAGGGGGGGGGGGGGTCGGGGGTTATGTCGGAGGATCTTTCCATGAAGGAAGTTTTCATGGGGAAAGGGAAATTGCCATGAAGGGGGCGCCGGACTTGCCAGCATTATTTATTGGTTATTGGGAAGTATACAGACATTTTCAGGAAGGATTTTTTTCTGGAGGATGGGGCTGGAGGAGGGGGTTACTCGGGAGAATCTTTCCGTGGAGGTAGTTTCTTTGGCGTAGGGGACATTTCTATGAAGGGGGCGCCGGATTTCCAAGCATTATTTAAAAAACGATCAGAAATTAAATTAAAAAAAAACAAGTTTTTTTCAACTGAAAATAAGAAGCAGCATTAGAACTTAAAACGAACAGAAATTATAACGTATATGAGGGGGTTCTCCTCCAAGTCAATACCTCGCTCTTTACGCTACAGTTTTTTTTAGTGCTTTCAAAAGAGCTATCTATTCTAACTAAACGGCCTTTGTGATTCAGGGGTTTGTGAATTAAATTTGTTTTTAACTTTCAACGTAAAGAGCGAGGTATTGACTAAGGGGAGAACCCCCTCATATACGTAATAACATGTACGTAATAAAAAAAAACAATAAAAAAACAAGCGATACGGCTCAATAGTTATCGAAACTTTTAAAAACGGAATTTTGATGTCAATAAATGTATAAAAAGAATGGGTTTATAATGCTGATTCTAAATATATAAATTTTATTAAGTTTAGTATTACTCATCAAAGGCTACGAGCCTGAGAAAATTTACCCGATTTTTTAAAGAGGGGGGAAACATCCCCTACAAGTGAAAGAATTTTAATGAAAATCACACCGTCAGATTCAGCGTATCAGAAAACCGTATTACATAGGTTTCAAGCTCATATCTGCAAAAATCTGCAACTTTGTATTTTTTGCTAGAAGAAAAATATACGAATATAGAAGTTAGTTACGTCAGTAAATTTGTAAATTACGTCATAGCCAAATTTAGAGACATCCATTTAGCAAAAGGAAAGTAAAATTTTTATGCAAATTTTGTTTACTTATTCAATGACGCTGAGCCAAAATAAAAGTTGCATTAACTAAAAAACGATCAGAAATTAAATAAAAAAAAACAAGTTTTTAAACTGAAAGTAAGGAGCGACATTATAACTTAAAACGAACAGAAATTATTCCGTATATGAAAGGGGCTGTCCCCTCCTCAACGCCTCGCTCTTTACGCTAAAGTTTGACTTTGTCTCACAACTTTATTTTTTAAAACAATAAAAAACTTTAGCGTAAAGAGCGAAGCGTTGAGGAGGGGACAGCCCCTTTCATATACGGAATAATTTCTGTTCGTTTTAAGTTTTAATGTCGCTCCTTACTTTCAGTTTAAAAAACTTGTTTTTTTTATTTAATTATAAATGTAAAATCCACGTCAGTTTTAGCGTCGGTTTTTTTTTACAAAATACTGTTCTTCTCAATAGCAGAAATAATCAATAGCTTTCCTGGAAGTAAACAGCTTGGAGACATCAATCTCAATTAATCAGAAACGGAAGTAAAAAAACATCTAAAAATCTAAAGTTAGCCCAAAACCACTCACTTGTCCTGAGTATAGATGACAGAACCCTCGAATAAGCTTTTCTTTATACATATTTCCAGCAGCCGTTTCTAATCGTCGAATAACTTGCATATCTCTGTAGTATTTTAGGGCCTCATCTCGTGTCACTGTGAGGGTATTAGATGGTCCTTCACTAAGAAGATGCAATTTGTAAGGCTGAAAAAAAAAAAAATACAAAAGATGTGTCAAGTTCTAAGATATTGGTACACCCCGCCAGGAATACTTGAAGACGAGTTTCCCCCAACGCTCCATTGCCACATAGAATGGCTTTTCAGCAGATGTAATCCCGGAAAATTTGAGGCGCTCAAGAGAAGGCATAATATACACCTCTAAAGTCAAAAGCAAGGTAATTACCAGGACTAGTGGCATATCATCGCTTGTGATGGAGCCGTGAATCCTATAATAAAAAAAAATCTTATGACTTCTCCTTATGTCACAACTTATTTTATAATCTTAGAAAATACTTCTTAATCTAAAAAGGCTTGGCTTCTGTTACGAAAGACGTTCACCTTGTTACAAGAGCGAAAATAGGAGCCTATAATGGAGTAAACGCAGTTTGCCTTTTAAAATAACAGACATACCAGCACTCTTACTAAGCCAAATGCTTGGAACAAAGAGAAGAGAAACTTCTATAAAATATTATGTTATTTGATAGCTAAAGTTCAGGCTTCAGTATAAATTTTTAGCAATTTATCTTTTCTCCATTCTATGTATTATTTTTCTTACTTAACCAAACTTGCAGATGGAGTCTCGTATTTTATGGTGTTATCAGTAGTGTCAACGATTAGTTATAATTCAAGATTCCACTTTACATTTCATAGTTATATGTTGATAAAAAGCTAGTAGTTGCAAGAAAAGAGAATACTAGAATACAAAGAAGTGGTAAACACAGTTTTAGGCTCAAAAATGTTTCTTTGGGTTTCTAGAGCAAATTTTTACAGGGAATTTGAATATTCAAAAATAACTTTTTCACCGCCCAAAGTTTCTATGTTTCTTTCTTTTAAAAAAATACAGAAACATTAGCATAAATTCTTTTTTTTAATAGTTAAGTAAACCTTATAATGTACTTTTGTATGGTAAGTTCTAAAATATAATCAAATTTTCCATCGTGGCTTTTTGAAATTTGTATGGTTAAAGTTTTTGCTCCCAATTTTTAAAAATTAAGCGCTTAAAAAAATACAGACAACAAAAATGAGAAGACCAAATTATTAAAAAGAATCCAAAAACTTTCACAAAAACGCTTCAGCAAGCCAGTATACTAAAAAAAGGTTTTTCACAAAAATACAAATTTTTAACATTTTTTTTTTTAATCATTATGCTAAAATTGTGGATCACTGAACAATATTGATTGCCTTTTAAAATTCTGCATAAAAAGTTCTGTTAAAATCCCACTTTTTAGTTTTTCAGCCCAAAAAAGAAAAAACCATTTTATCCTTTTCGCGTTTTTAGCTTTTGAAATTAACATAACCCTTTAAATAAATAAAAAGGAGCTTATAATGATGTAAGCTTTCTCAAATTTTTAATTGGGGAGAATTGGTGTTCAACTATTGTATCATTGCCTACATGCGAACACGTAAACAAACGGCCTAGTAAGTACAAGATTGTAAAGACTTGCATTTATTTTAACCACCAGGCAAAAGTCATGTTGCTGAAAAACAGATACAGGCCTTGAGGTTGGACCTGCCAACTGTTAAAGGCTCATTAATGACATTTTTTATCTTATCACAGAGAAAGATGCTACTTGAAGTCGCATTTATTTATATATTTCTTAGACTTTAGGCAAATAAAAAATAATGGTCATTCAGCTTTTGGGCGAAAATTTTTCCTCCGTGGAGAACACCCTTTTATAAGTGACAATGGTTTAAAGCCACGAGGGTCATGGCAACAAAAATAGAAAAAACACATTCAGTATTACTTTCAGAAACAACCCCCTCCCTTCCCTGGTACCGTCGCCTCTTTAGTATATTTTGCTATTTTCTTTATTGCCCCACAATCTTTAATCCCATTACTGAAACGAAAATATCATTTGACCCCACATTACTGATAATTCTTTTCTTATATTTTTGTAAAATATATAAATCTAGTAGTTCAGAAAAGTGAATTGTAAGCTTCCACTGCAAGCTACATCAAAATATACTACAAAAGAGTCGATCGAAATTTAGCTTACAAAACCAAATGATAAATTCACTTACTCGACCTGGTTCAAAAGTTGCTTCTGCAGCAAGACCATTGGATTGTACTTGAGACAGTGCAGCCTGTAAACAATGGGACATTACATTACTTTACAGGCCACAAAAAAGAAAACAGATATAAATCAATAAAAATGGGCAGTAACTTACACTCCGCTGTAAATTCGAACTTGTATCTCATTATGGCGAAACTAGCATTGTTTAGAATTATGATTGCTGGAAATACTTTCTGACAACTACTGAACAATTGAATTTAATTTGATGAGTAGTGTATATATAGCACATAACCATGTCTATGGAGTTGGAGTTTGAACACACTGTAAAGGAATCTTAATTATTAGCTTTTATAGGTATGAAGTCAAAGTTAAGATTAGAATCAGTGGTGCATGACAATCCAATTCTGTCTATTAAAAGAGCATCAAATCTTAGATTTATAAACAGATGACCCTCTGCCAGCTTCTTAAAACCATCTGTTCAATATGATGAGCTCCAGTGGAAAATTAACACAAAACAGACATTGTTCTTTACTTAATCTATGTTATTTTTATTAAAATTGACGTCACAAAATTTAAACCCAATGCCATCTGGGGTTACAGGGCATAAAGTGTGGTGACGTGACCTCCAGTCCCTCTTGCAGCTTAAAAAGAGGACAAAACTCAGAATTTGCAGTCAAATGTGCTGTCTCATTTTTGAATAATAAGAAGAAGAAAATTGGACATGCATGACACACTGATCTTAACCAGGTCTACACTATTGTGCAGGCCATGGGTGGCCAAACTTTCGCATATTATCTGCCAATATTTGCGTGTACCATGTTAACTGTTCCTTCCTGTGATTGTTTTTATTATCTTTTTTGCAATATAGTAGATAAAGGGAATTAGAAATGGAATACTCATCATTGATGTTGTCTCTGTACTTCATTTGACATTATTTCATAGCTCCCTGTGTCAGTAGACAAACCACCCAAAGAGTGCAAATTTGACTCTAGGCTCAAAACCTTGATGTATGTATTTAAGTAGATTTAAATAAAAGTAATCCATCTAATTTTAGTGCTAAAATTTAGAAATTTAGATCTGGAATTGTAGATCTATAATTAACACATAGCAAAAGAAAACAAATAAAAACGCAAGGATGTCATGCACCACTTGTAATCATCCAATGCAAAAATGGATAAGGAATCTTTTGTGTCAACAGTTCGAAAAGCTAACGAGAGGCGAGTTTTGAATTAACAAATGCACCCTATAATCTCTTACTAATTATTAATCAAAATGCTGTCTATTTAATGTACATACAGCATAAATAATGTGCATCCTATTTCCACAAAGACTTCGATAAAGTCAGTTAACACAACAGGAAACTTTCAAAGCTGTCAAATTACTCAATGAGACTTCTTTTGAGCTGATTTTTAATCTTCTCCAAGCAGGTATACTAGAAAATTATTAGGAACTACCCTTGCCAAACTTCAAAATAAAATTCTGCTCCATTCAATAAAAAAAAAAAAAAAAAAAAAAAAAATTATTTATATCTGGTACAAAACAGGAGAAGTTAAATGGTTTTTCTAAGATGTCTGGGAAAGTAGGTGTTGGCTTTCAGTTTTCTGTAGCTTATTTGGATCTCTTGTCAAAGCTATACAAGTTATGGTAAGATCACCCAATCAATTTGGAATAGTTTGGCCAAAAAAAAATGTTGTAATTGACAAGATAGGGTGATTCTTTAAGGTATGGAAGAGCCTTAAACAGAAGCTACCCTCATATCCTGCCCTATTTAAATATAACTATTCTGCATCACAACACATGCCTTAGCCTGGATTGAATATACCAGTGATAGAATATATCTCTGATTTAGATAGTTCTCTCAACATTAAGATCCTATGTCCCAGGTTGGGCATCTTTTTTAAAGTTTAAACTCATGCTTAAAGTGTTTGCTGGTGATTAGGCTCTACAGTTGACTATTAGTACATTTAAAATTGTGATGAATATTTACACAAGCCTGTTACTGACATATGGACAAGGTGAACACACTCCTCAATGACTTTTATAGGCTATGCTCTTTCTCAATATAATAAATATTTCATTCACTGCCCTGATAGTCCTAAATGTGGCCCTAATAAATATATTTTTCTATTATTTTGCAATGGTTGGTGCTTTGTTTTCATTGTGAATGGGTTCTTTGACGTGCCAAAACTATTAGAAGAAATATCCATGTAGGCCACTAATACACTGGTTACCCTCCTGAGAAGGAAATACTATAAAACCCTGAAAATGGTGGAAATGGAGTTTTGGATTTTCGGTCAGCCTGCAAGAACCTCCTAATAAGAAATACCATTGACTCCCTAAATGGAGGAAATCATTCTATTTTAACAAGAGAGTGGCTAATAAAAGCACTGAATGAAGAAGATTTTCCAGAAACAAAGATCCCATTGTATGCACGAAACATTTTTAAAGTTATACAACAGGCAAAAGAAACTGGCCTGTTAGAAGTAGAGGAAAAAATGAAAAAACGTGAAATTGGAAATTTGCTGAAATTGACAGAAAATGAACCAATTTATCATGTAAAGGAAAAAAAACCTTTTATAAATTTGGAAACAGCATTTAGTAACCTCCACGCCTTCCCCATGGAAACAAGGGTGAGAGAAGTTATGTTTATGATAATACATAGGATTATGCCGTATAGAGATAGAATTGCGCGTTTTATTAGAAGTGAAGACCCAAGGTGTCACCTCTGTTCAGAGGTGGTACTAGATGGACTATCTCATGAATTTTTGGAGTGTGAGAAAAATGAAAATATTTTTAATTTTGTTTTTGAGATAGTAAGAAATTTAGGTGTTAGTATAGAAAGTGAGGAGGATAAAAGAAGGATTATAAAGTTAGATATAAGGGAAAAAATGGAGGATAAAAAGAAAATATGGTGTGTTTTATAGTAGGAAATTTATGCCGGTATGTATGGAGTAGAAGAAAAAGGAAGGAAAAAATAAATATCGATATTTTTAAAAAGTTTTTGGATAAAGAAGTAGATTTTTTGAGAATAAGTAATAGATTTGAGAAATATTTTGAAATGAATATTTATTAAAATATGTTTTATATATTAATTTTTTTTTTTTTGGAATTTGAGCAGTTGAAAAGGGTTTTTAGAAAATGAAGGAATAAAAGAAAAAATAAAAATAAAATACTTGGTCTAAGTGTTGAGTGTATGTTTGTGTAAGATGATGTTCAGACAAAGTTTTTTATTTGGGCGTTTTTGAGGTAAGAGAGAGAGTAATTTGGGAGGATGGGATTATAAGGTAAACAGAGGGATTTTGGAGGCAAATTAAAGTATTTTCTTGGAGTTTGATAGTTGGTGCCACCGTGGAAGGGGTTCCCTATACCGGAAGGGCACCCTGCAAAGTGGCTAGGTAGATGTTGTATTAATGTTGGTTAATTGGTTGTAGAATGCCCCCAAATGAAATCTGTAAAGTATTAACTGCTCAAATTTATAGTTTGATTGTTATGATAATGTAAAGTTAAAAAAATTTGTAGGTTTTTTTATTTTCTTTTTAGTGTAGGTGGTACATAAATGTAGTTATCAGTTTCGGAAATAAAAAAGTTAGTACCACTGAGAGGAGGTGTGTTTAAAAAAAAAAAAAAAAAAAAAAAAAAAAAACTCTGAAAAGAACTTCTAAAATTATAAAATACTTATATTGTTCCTAAAAACACTTCACTTTATTTTACCCCCACCATTCCGTAATGGTCAAAGACATAGCTTAAAATATATATTTTCTATGAATTTTCCATACATCACTCTTTTCTTCAAATAAATTTAATGACAAACAACATCACAAAATCAAGCAGCCAAAAAATGCATGGAGAAGAATGTACATAACTTGGGTTATATATTTTACTACTAGGAAAGGGGAGGGGGTAAAGTAAAGGCAAATATTTCTAAAAATGTTAAAAGCAAGCATTTTGGAACTTCTTAAAATTGTTTTCAGTATTTTTAAGTGTTTCCTTCTCAAGAGGGCAACCACTGCATTAGTACCGAAATCTGATAGCCTATATCATGAGGGGAGAGGGTATATTTGCAAGTGAAACAAATAATATATTGGAGGGCATAAAGGAGGTCATTGAGTCACCTTCTCTCTCTGTCAGTAATGGAATTCTGTAAATGTTTACCAAGATTGTTATTCTTGTATATGGTTAGTACATTCAAGCTAATCCTAGACTTGTTAAAAAAACAAATTGACAAATCTAATGGTGAAACAATCACTTTCTAGGTGGTATAATACAGATCATAGCAAGGGCGCTGGCAAAAAAATTTTCCAGGGGGGAGGGGCAGGCGCCAAAATAGCAGTGGTGGTTGGGTGACAGGGAATAGCCTATGTTTTTGGATTTTTCTTTGTAGGAATAAGTTTGATGTAGACTTGTCTTGATGCAATTTCTTACGCCTTAAAATAGTTTAGAGAAGGAGTAGAGATACTAAAAAATCATCCTGCCTGCATAGATGCCACGTTTCGATTTTATAACGGCCGTGTAAAATGTACCTCTTTCATAACAGGACAATTCTCCCCCTCGAACTTAAATCTCTTATATATTCGGATATTAAAATAAAAATAGAAGAGCAAAAGAAAAACATAATTTAAACTTAATATCGAGCTGTCAAATTGATCCTCTTTCTTTTGATTGTCCTATTCAACTAAAAAAAAATTGTCACAAAAGAATCTTACAAATATTTGTGACAAAAAACTGGAGGTAACAGTGACTTGGACCAATATTCGCCAAAACTGAAAATGGAATTTTAATGACAAGTGCTACACAAGCAGTATTGGCTTTTTATACGGATTCTAAATATATATAATTCTTTCAGTTTATTGGTACCCACCCAACACCAAAAATCTGAGAAAATTTGCCTGATTTTTTAAAAAAGGGGAAACACCCCCAAAAAGCAAGTGATCTTATAGAAAATCCTTTTATTAGATACATCATATCAGAGAACCCTACCATAGAGGTTTCAAGCTCCAATCTTCAAAATGTGGAGTTTTGCATTTGTTTTTTCCAGAAGAAACACCTTTGATGCATGTTTATTTGTTGTTGTTTTTTCAGAGATGGTTGTATCAAACCAGAGGTCCAAGATAATTGGGAGGGTACTCATTCAAACGTAAATTTAAAGCTCTTTTTTAAGTTACCTTACAGATTGGGTAAGGGGAAAATCTTATCTTCTGCCATTTTAGGGCACCCAACTATGACTTTACCCCAAAGAGGACAAATTTGGAATGAATTTAAAATTCTGAGAAGCTAATTGATTTAAAAGTATCAATAACTGCTTCCCAGTTGCAAAAGAAGTAATGCCACACCATGGCACTACTGGATTCAACCAAGTTGATCTGCATTATGTTGTAATGAAATTAGGCTGCATTTGGTAATCTGTAATTGCGTATCTGCTATAATGAGAGGGGGAGAGTCATTGCTAAGGTGGGGGTAGGGTAGATTCCTAAAACAATTAATGGACAAACTGCTTACTCTTCATGAGGCTTCAGATAAATGTTGAAAGAGGTAGGGGGGGGGGGATGGGAATTAATAAAATGTTTCTCTATACAGCTAAAATGTTACATTCCTATATCTACCAACACAGAGGTGGAAAAGTCAAGGCAGGGCATCATTAGCCCCGCCAGAAAATTTTTTTGGGGTGGCAAATACCACTAGGAACTTAGTTTTCAGCAATTTAAATGGTAATATTCTTCTTTTTCTATTTATATGAAGTACTTCAATGTATTTAAACAAATGTATGAATTGTACTTATTGATAAGAAAATTCTATTGTAGAGGTTGTGATGGCTTCAGTTATGTAGAAGATCAAAAGCCTCACAGAATTTCCATCCATACAAACAATAATACTCCTTTTCATCCAACCAAAACTCTTCAGTACGGTAGTAATATTAACAAGGACTTTTAACAAAAATTATTATTCATTCCCAATTATTTAAGTATATTCAAATTTTATCCAAAATTGAAATTGCAAATTTAAATTTTTGAATGGTACTAATTAATGTACAATTTTTGATTTACACATTTTAAAAGCAATTAATCAGGGATTTAAGGGACCAGTACCTCAAATTATATCTTGGTTAGGCCTGGGTATGATTTGTAAAACAATCAGAAATTAAATAAAAAACAGTGTTTTTCAACTGAAGGCAGGGAATAGATTTGAAACTTATATGAACAGATTATTCTTTATATGAAAGGGACTGTCTCCTCTTTTTAAGTTATAAAATTTTCCTATTGTTTACATATAGTATTTGTTATAGGGAAGTATGCATACATTTTTCTTGTGGGGAGGGGAGGACGAATTTTCTGCTGGTAGGATATTGTATGGGGAGAATTTCCATGGAGAGAGAAGTTTCCAGGGGGTGAACTTTTCAGGGAAAATTTTACACTGGGTGAATTTGCCAGAATTCATATACAAAACTTCTTTATATGTCTTGCTTTCTCTTTACCGATTCAATTTTACGCATGGAGATGTTAAGGGTAACTTTCCAAGGTAAATTTTTGCTAGGATTGAATTGTCCACAGGATATTTTGTGGGAAAGGGGATTTGTCTGTGGAGGTGGACCCAGATATCCTGGCGTCATTTAAAAAACGATCAGAAATTAAATATAAAAAAAAAGATGTTTTTTCAACTAAAAGTAAGGAGCAGCATTAAACTTAAAACGAGCAGAAATAAATACATATATGAAGGGGGTTACCCTCTCCTCAACACCTTGCTCTTTAAACTGAAGTTTAAATTTTGTCCTAATTCTTTAACAACAACTCCTGAAACACAAGGGTTGTTTAATTAGAACAATAAATAACTTTTTTAAAGTCCCAAAAAACTAAAATAACAACGAAGACCACACTCCCTTTCTATAACAAACAACAAAAGCACAAAGAACAATAGGGAAATCTTTTTGCAAGACAGTGGAGATAATTTGAATGAATATTTCGGCCCTATGTCCAAGGGCCGTCCTCAGCAAGACAAAAATATATAAATGATAAAAGACTCGCAACAACATGTGACCAATAAAACAAAATATTAAAAAATTTTCAAAGCAGTCCTAACATCCTTACTTCAGCAAAGTTCAACCAGGACTGATAAAAAAAAAGTGAGTAAAAACAAGGCGATTCAATGAGATGAAAGATTAATAATGATATTTCCATGCTCTATGCACAAATTTAATTAAAAATGATCTTACAAAATATTTTAAAAAACCAATAGACATTAACACAGAACCAGTCCCAAAAGGTCTTTGAGGTTAGCTGCCAAAAAGGCTGGATTAGCAACAAGAATGTGTTTTTAAATTATTTTTCTTTCATCTCATTGAATCGCCTTGTTTTAACTTAATTTTTTTTTATCAGTCCTGGTTGAACTTTGCTGAAGTAAGGATGCTAGGACTGCTTTGAAATTTTTTTAATTTTTTGTTTTATTGGTTGCATGTTGTTGTGAGTCTTTTATCTTTTATATATTTTTGTCTTGCTGAGGACAGCCCTTGGACATAGGGCCGAAATACTTATTCAAATTATCTCCACTGTCTTGCAAAAAGATTTCCCTATTGTTCTTTGCGCTTTTGTTGTTTCCCAGAAAACTGTAGCATGAAGAGCGAGGTGGTGAGGAGGGGGCAACGCCCCCCTCATATATGTAATAGTTTCTGGTCATTTTAAGTTTTAATGTTACTCCTTACTTTTGGTTGAAAAAAACTTGTTTTTTTTATTCAATGAAGCTTAGAACATTTTTCTAAAGTATGTCAACTAAAGTAAAAATGAAAAAAGTAAATAATTAAAAAAAAATCATTACATAAAAACTATTAAATAACAATAATATTAAATAATTAAATAATTATACAAAATAATAGCGTACTTACAAAACTAAGATATAAACAAATTTTTATTACCTTTAGACTCAGTGTTTATAAAAAGTAGCACATTATCAAAACAGTTTGTTAAAAATAAAACATTAAAACTAAGATTACGAAAATCAAACAAACATTTGTTATTCAATATTTTTAATTTAATTTTGAATACCAAAATCAATATATTTGACACCTCTATACTTCATAACTATAAAAACTCCTGGAAAAAAATAAACAAATGATGATAAAACACGAAAAACGTATCCATTCAGGGAGAAAATACATACATTCCCAGCATTCCATTCAAGGGAACCATTTCTGATTAGGCTATAGTAGCTTCATATATCAGCTCATGGGTGCTCTTGCAACGCAAGCAAAAGTTGACGGCATTTTTTGACCAAAATTGCCTTTTATTAAGTTGTTTTCCTTGTGTTTTCTACAGTTATACACACTTTCTTGTGTACTAATAACTGCACTAATTACCAATAAACAAATTCATATTTAGGATCACCATAAAAAGCTGATTCTTTGATTTAATGTTATCGATAGTTAACTCTTGTGCTTTTGTTATTGACAAGGATCATTATTTACATACCATTCATTACTATGAAGAATTGGGTATTTTTGTTACTCCAACCAAATCATATAGAAAAAATGTTTGTGGAAAACTAGCAAGGAGTCACTCAGTCACAAACTAGAACTTATATTTTCCTTATTAAGGGTCAAAATCTAGTGGCAGGCAGCCAACAATGGGGCAATACACATTTTTTCATGGCTTTCCCCTATTCTGCTCTCTTTTCTTTGGTTTCCTTATAATTACTTTATAGTCCCAAATTTCCAGGGGGGGCATGTCCCCCTCCCTGCTTGCGCCCATGGATCATAGAATGATTTAACTATTGAAGCTACACTGTCCACGGGTAAATTTAGGGTAGTTCATATTACTGACCCATGAATAAGTTAGGTTAAAGTATAGTGGAGCTGCAGACGAAAATGTGTTAACTACAATTATTCTACATATAATGAAGTAAGAATTGTTGCATTCAATCCTTTTATATAACCAAAAATAAGAGAAAAAGGCATCATAGGGTCTGCAATGGGCTTAAAACTTGATTTCTGAGTAATGCAATTATTATATTTGGAAAGAAAATAAAAAAGACATCAAGTGGTATGTTCACTTTATTTGTAGGTCAGTATTAAAGACTGCCCCAAATTTACCCTATCCAACTACTGAGTATCTTACCCTATTTATAACTGTTTTAAGATACTTTTCAAAATTTCCTAAACCAGTTTAAATTTTATCTTAAACCAGGGGTTTAAAATAAAATTTGAAGATGAAGCAATTAGTTTATTTGGAAAGAATTTAAAAAGATGCATCCACCAACCCTATAGTGTATTCAGAAGCTGCCTGGCCAAGTAATGGAGAAAAAATTAGGTAAAACTAAATAATAGCAGTTCTCCAGAAGGAGATAAGCTAAAACAAAAAGACAGGTAAATTTGTAGCTGACAACATAATTCAGCTAGGATGAAAGTGAATACATTACTTGATGCCTTTTCTTATGCTCTTTCATAATTCAATAATTTTTTCTGGGGGAAATTCTATCTTGAGCCCTTAATAGGGCCCCAAAAGGTAAAACAATCCAAACTAACCAGAAGTTGAAAAAACATATTTCTAAAAAAAACTGTCTAGTGAGGAAAACCTGCCATTTGCAGGTGATTCAGGAGTGATTATTTTCTCCTTAGTCTTAATAGTAAATAATAATAATAATAATAATAATAATTTATTACAAACCCGCTTATAAAAAAGAAGCATGAGAAGCGGAGCAAAACAAAAGAAAAGAGAAAATAAAGACGAAAACAAATCAACCGAACATATAATCTACTAAATACAAACAAATCACACTTCAACTATCAAGCAAGAAAGTCGCTGGGAAATCAAATAATAGTGCCCTGTGTTTCACGAGAGCTTGTTTTTCAAAATTCGGCATGAACTCAACAGGATCAGGTATATGATACTTTTCTAGCAGACCAGTGTTACGGAGGTAAAGTGGCAGACCAAGCAGAAACTTTAAATATTTGCAAAAGCCTGAACGGATTCGCAACATATCCGAATTCGATAGCCAATGCCAAACGGGTGAGATGTAGTGAGCAAAGGGAAGAGCGACGGCACGATACAACCTAGCAAGGATATGCTTATTAAATTTAAACTTCAGAGCTGCAAGTTTAGCATACCCAGACCGAAAACCCGACAGAACCTGGTCAACAAAAGAGCACGCGAGCTTCTAAGGTCGCTTCCATATGTGATACCTAGGTACTTCAACTTGCGGCTTGGAAGTACTACTTGCCCTGCAACGGTAACACGGGTAGCCTCGCGACGGGCAACTTCAGACGGCGCACGCGGGGTTCAAATACAAGAAATTCTGTTTTAGCAGGGTTAATAACCAGACCAATATTAGTATAACCTCGACTTAGGAGATCGATATTAGCTTGAAGGTTACAAAGCGATGTGCTCACCAGTAATATGTCGTCGGCGTAGCACAGTAGGCTCACATCCATACATTCAGTGTTAAAACCACCGTTAATCTTTTTTGTTACCGACGAGGTTAGTGAATTGAAGAGTACAGGGCTTAAAACCGACCCTTGACGCAGTCCCCGGTGAAGCTTAATCGGTTTCGACAGGAGTTCACTACTCAACTTAACTCAACTTAATTTCTTAGAAAGAGCCTGAAACCCCTCAAAAATTACATCACAACAAAACTGATGTCAGTTTAAGGGGTTTCTAGCTCTTTTTTGAAAATTTTTGCTATTTTTTTCAAAATATCATTTTAATATTTAGATTAAGGAATCATCCAAACATTCCTGAATCAACTACATATGACATTTTTTTCTCACTAGTCAGTTTTTTTAACATGCTTTTAAACAATAGTGACTATGGGCTGTATTGAGCCCTTTAAGCAGTGGTAGATCCAAGTGGGGGTGCAGAAGCATGGGCGCCCATAAGCTGAATTCCAGGGGGGGGGGGCAAACTTTGTCTAATTGCTACTTTTAATGCTATATAATAGAAATCTCAGAACAAAAATATAAAAATAAGGCAGCATCATTCAGCCAGAGGGGGGCAACAGCCCCCCCCCCCCATATGGGCGCCCATGTGCAGAAGGCATGCTCCCCCCTAATTTTGCGATGGATTAGGGGATATAATATTATATAATATTGATAATATGTATGTCATATTAAATATCATATTTTTGTAGAGGGGGAACACAGAGGTCGGCCGCGACGAGGTGCGCGAAAAAAGTGACTTTAGTTACTTGAGGACACCAAAAAAGCGACAAAAAGTGACTACTCAGAAGCCATCAGAGCATAGGCAGATGGATTACAAGGATCCTGGCCTATAAGAACCAAAGAAGCTATGGACAGAAAGGCTGAAATCCTTATTTTTTATTCAACTGATTTTATTTATTTACTTATACAAAACGATAACTTCGATAAATGTGCGACTTCGATTATGGTACTAGGAACGAAAACTGAACATCGGTAAAGAAAAAACTTCAGTTATTGAAAAAGAAGCATCCACCATGACTAGGTATAAGCAATCACTGGATATTATGTCATCACTTCTTTGACTTTTTTGAAAGGCGATCAATTAGTTCGGATTTCCTCTTCAGAACAAGTGCTTCAACTGATTAAACATCATCTGCCCTTTCCCTTTCTTCAGAGCGAGCTTTTAATGCTGTTTCCAGCATACTTTGAGCAAGACCAATGTGCAAGAAGTCCTTCTCTTCCACAGCTTTCTTCATTCATTCCCCTGCCTCTCTCAGAAGGGTATCACCTATTTCCTTCTTCTGCTTAACCATCTCTTTTTTTGTACAATGTCTGACTCTAGGTCCGCTATTTTGTGCTTCTTCCGCGCCATCTCCTGGATTTCTTGTTCAGCAACTTTCTTCTCAGCTTCAAGCTTCTCTCTCTCTGATTCTTCCCGTCTTTGCTCAATAAGGTATAGTTCATAGCTGGCTCTAGCCAGACAAAGCAGCTCCATTGTGATCAGCACATGCTCTAGTCTGTTCTCATAGTTGCGGAGTGCATCCACAACAAAAACCTTAGCATTCAGCATTTGCTCTTCTGTATGTGCTTGAAGGCTAGTCATCAGCAGAGCTGACCAAGAAAATCCTCTCTCTATGTCTGCACTTCCATGACAGAGCAACAGAGCTGCACAGACAATCCAACCTAAGGTCTGATATTTGGTTTCACCAGATGGTGTCTTAAGTTCCAGGATCTTTGGCCAATAGCTGTTGATTTGAGGACTCTCTGTGGGTGGCAGCACAGGATCTGACTGCAATAACAACCATTCTCCCTGGACTTACTGGATGTCCACCTCAAATGGAAGTTCTCTTGCGGTGTGGAGGATATCACTGCAACTTGCTCTTTGGCAATCTGGACTGGGAGGGCTTAGGCAGGCAAGGCTTTGGAAAAACTTGTTGTTCACAGGGCATTTTGTCAGCAGGTACTGTACAGCAGCTTTGATATGCTTCCTGATTCTCAGGAATAAAAATTTCCTGTCTTTCAGAATAACTTTAAAAGAATCCAGGGCAGCCAGGGCCCTTTCATTACACAAGGGTTTCTGTAGGTAAACATCTGCAGTACTATCTAAGCCTTCAAAACCACCAAGGATCCAGAGATTGACATCATCAGCTGGCATAATCTGCCCCAAAAGAACTGTGCATAACCATCTCAGCTCAAACTGTACCACATGAATTAACAGCTCCTGTCATTGAATTACACTAGTAAAAGCAGTGAAAGTTGCTGTAGAGCATACAATGAACTAAATTTTGGCTTTCATTGTTTGCTTTTTTAGCCAATTTACAATTCTCATATATTTTGCATTTGACATCAGGTACTTCAGACTATTTTTCTTTGGCACAAATTCTAGGAAATATTCTATCAATACAGGCCACTGTTTGATCAAGCGGCTTGCTGCTTTCCCTTTGGTGAGCCATCTTGTGGGGATGTGCTTGACAAACTTATGCTGAGGAACTTTAACTTTCTGTTGGCACTGGCCAAAATTGTCAGAACAAGCTGGCCATTTGCTGAGAAAGTGGTAAACAGCAATGATCATATCAGAGCACTCCTCCCTGAGTTCTTGTAACCCTTTCAGGAATACATTATGCACTGCATGAATGTTGCAGGTTCCGATATTCAATAGGCCTTTTGAGTACCTTTTTCTCTTTTCTGAGTCTATGATTGACCACACTTTTTTATTGACAGCTGGACCATCACTTGCAAGCATCAGCAATCTCTCAAGTGAAAGTCCTTCATCTTCAATACTCTGCAGGACTTTCTTAATCAGATCTTCACTGGTTGCATGTCCCATATAATATGTCCAAAGATGCCAAGTAACCACTTGTTTCCACTCTTTTGAACAGTATCAAACTCTTATTTGAAGCTCCTTTACCCAACCATTGTTTGTTGTTTCACCATATTCCAGCATAAAGTCAGATTTCTGGATGTCTTCAACAAGAATTTCTTGAAAGTACAGATAAATAGCCTCTGTCAGCAAGTAATTTTTTAGCATTTAACAAGAAGCCTTCTGGTACAGCATTGGGGAACATTGTTCAGAACACCTTGGCAATATGATCACATGAAGCTGCAGTAAAAGAACTAGCAATAGTCTTTAAAACCCAAACTATCTCTGCCCTTGATGCTGCATCTTGCTTGCAGAGCATTTCCAGATCCTTTTGTGGTATCCTATCGCCACTCTGTGAGTTTGGGTGGTTTTCAGTTGAAGCTGATGCAGTGAGTCTCAACTGATGCTGGTTTAACACGGCAGTAGCATTCTTTTTGTGATCTTGTACAGCTTCATGTTGTAGAAGGGCTGGAACCCTTTCTGGCAGCTGAGTGTCTTTTTACAAACTTTACAATAGAACAAGCTGTTATTATCACTCCCTTTTGTGCACCACTCTTTCACTTTATGCCCAGTGCTGTCTTCCCTACTGAGCCAGCTCTCCAAAAATTTTGTCTTGCCCATTATTTACAGCAACCTGAAATAAGAATGGGTTTTAGGATGGACTTAAAAAACACATAAAGCTAATACAAATACAAACTGACAAAACAAATGAAAACACAAATTTAATCTTACATTTTGATGTCCTCAGACCTGTGGGCATGCATGCCTTTTGCACGAAACAGTCTAAAATCAAAGAAACTGGCTAACACTGAAAACATACAGAAGGAATCTTGGCCTAAATGTCCATTTGCTAAGCAACCAGGCAAGAATGGATGCTAAGTGAACCAACAGCCTGAAAAGAACCATAGGCAGTTATGGTACAGTAGAATTAATTCAATAAATCATCTTATTTGCAAGAGCCTAGATTTTAACACACACACACTAACCATGTTTATCATAGCCATAGACATTGTGTGTCTTGAAATACAGTCCAAGCTATCAAAAAAAGACTTACCTTTTTTATGAATTATGCCACAGTTGACAGGCACTATAACATACTGTTCCACCAAAGAAATTAGGGCCAAAACATCAAAAAAAGCAACTTTAGTGACAAAATGACAAAAATAGTGACAAAAAGTGACCAGTCCCAAAAAAAGTGACAAAAGTGACAAAAAGTGACTGGGGCCGATCCCTGGGGAACAGCTTTTTATTTTTTATGGTGGGGTGTTATAGCTTACTATTTTTATATCAGTATTTTTACATCATTTTAATTTCAACAGAAATATTAGAACTTCAACCCTCAGCAGATTTTAGGGTACTGGTGCATTATATGGACACTTTTATATATTATACAAGGAAACCATATTGTCTGTATAATGCACCAGTACCAATTTCAGATTAAATTTATGACTATTTCTACAGCCTACCTACAGCATATAATCATTGAGGTTCCCTTTAAATGGCTGATGTTTGTTTGTTTGCAAGTTTATCAGAGTAAAATATTGTGTGCCTCCCCACTAAAAATAACATCCTGGATCTGCCCCTGCCTTTTAAGGGCTCAAAATGAAATTTGCCTCAGCATTGATTATTGAATTATGAAAGAGCATAAAAAAAAGCATCAAGTGAAATAGTCACTTTCATCCTAGCTAATACTGCAAATTCACAAAAAGAGAGGCATTTTTAGGTTGCTATTTTTATGGTTATAGTTGTTTGCAAAAATTTACTCTTACTCCACTGATCATTTCATATACAGCCTCAGGATCTATAGGCAATCAAACAAAAAGAAAAACAATGAATTACTTACTTAATAATATGCAGCATAATTGTATTAATCATAATACCATATTTTTTTATTGTTTCTAGTTTAAAATAGCTATTTGGACAGTGTGAAGTTAGAAAACAATTTTTACTACTTAATGTGCAGAATAATTGTACCTAACACATTAGGCATGAAAAGGCTTTAGTGTATATGTGTCCATTAGGGGTACATTGTCAGGGTAATGACTAGGCCTATTATGTTGAAAAAGGCATAAAAGAAGGAATTTCATGATACCATCTTTATTTTGTGTTAATTTTCTATGTAGCTTAGGGCTATGTATAGGGGTAAATTTTTCATTATTCATATTATTGACTTATGAATAAAGTAAACATACCACTTGATGCCTTTTTTATGCTCTTTCCAAATATAGGCCTAATAATCATTTTTGTTGGAAATGAATTTTACCCCACACCCCAATTCAGGGTATGTATTTACACATTAGGGGGGGAGTTTAAACTTACCTTTCATTTATATCAGATATAAAATTTACCCCACCCCCTAATGTGCAAATATATACCCTGAATTGGTATATAGGCCTATAGGGGTGGGGGTAAAATTCATTCCTGACAAAAAAGACTATATTGGAAAGAGCATAAAAAAGGCATTGAGTGGTATGTTCACTTTATTCGTAAGTCAATAATATGAATAACGAAAAATTTATCTATATGGGACCATCAGGGGGATGGGGATGAACTGTTACATATGCAACTTTGACCATAAAATTAGGAGTCTAAAATGCCTATCTCTTTGTTCTAGTATGTCTCCCTCTGAAGAGCTGCTATTCTGAAAACTTATTGAAACCCAAAATTACAAGTAAATATGGATTATGCTACCTGGCATGGTACTAAGAGTCTTTTACTTCCAAATGAAATATTTTTGGAAAACATCTTTTATTCTAATAGCAATGAAAACGTTGGATGCAGCGTTGTCTGAAGTGTAATACAGGACGGTTCAAGTATAAAAGCGAAAATGAAGATTCGCTTAATTTTTCATATTTCCTTTCGGTAGAGCCCATCAAACGTTTACATTTGGCTTGCATAAGCATAGAAAAAAAATTAGAATAACTGAAAGAAATTTTCATTCTATGGGAAATGAGAATGATTGTACCAATATTACTAGATAGCTGCTATACTTAACTTACCGGGTATATCAGGCCATTACTTTGTGTATCTTTTTCTGGGCTAATTTGACGCGGAAAGGCAAACGAATACAGGGATTGCACATTGTTTTGGGTGATGTGGAATCGAAAGTTAAAATTATTCCATTACCAACACCAATCCAACCCCCAAAATATATATTTTCTTGAAAACTCGATCTCCCATTGCTTCCTACTTTTAGAACTAAGAATACATCCTTTTTCTGATAAAAATTGACATGATTTTGAGCCATGAGACGGCAAAAGTATCCAAATCCTTTCTCCCCCTATCTATGATATTTCGAATTTTTCACAAAGTTATTTAATAGATTGGCGTTTTTCAATTCAGAATAAGGAAAAAAAGGACAAAGCAGCTTGTTTTCTCAGCGGCTGTCACATGGGCTGTCATTTGTAAATCAATATTTTGAAATGAAAAAGATTCAAAGTGAAATAAACTAAAATGGTACAAATGGTAAACCTTGACAATATAAAATATTATCCGAATGAACCCCAGCAACGAAGAGACTGTCTCATTTTACCCGCAATATAAACTAACGTGCAAAGTAACTTCGTAAAAGTCTAACAACTTCGAGTTCTAACAAAAAAAAATGGTGATAAGAACTTACAGACAGAGTACGAGAGAACGAGGGCCTGCCTCCCCCCCCCTCGTGAAACCCCCCTCCATTCTTTGAAGAGCTTATCCTCTCACTGTCATCAGTAGACTTGATTGCTTGTAGCACAGTTTGATAAATTATCTGAAGAAGCTCACAGCAATAAAATTTTACCCCTTTATAGATCTTATTGTGCTTTCATACATCTATTAAGAGTTCCCAATAGTTCGTGGTAACGAACTATAGGTAAGAGAAACTCAGCGAAATAGTAGCCGAAACTCCAAAAAAAAAAATGGAATTTTAATAACAACTGGGAGGGGTCTCATTTGAACGGATATTAAAAATTCTAGTTCTTTTTTTACCAAAAAGGAAGGTGGGCAACTACCCCCCCCCCCCTCATACACCCCTTTTTACCCTAAGTCATCCCATCAATTTTTTGAGATATTCATTTTGTTCAGCATAGTTTAAAGATTCAATAGCTATTTCTCGCGATATGACATGACCCCCCCCCCCCACCCTATGAGAAAAGGGCTGTAAGTTATGGAATTTGCCCATTGTTTACATGTAGTATTTGTTATTGAAACGTATGCAGACGTTTTTCGGGAGGTGTGGTATTTTCTACACTGGGGATATTTCCAGGGGTAGAACTTTCCGAGAGAAGGGAAGTTTCCTGGGGCTGAACTTTCCAGGAAAAATTTTGTATGGGGGAATATTTCAGAATTCCTATAGGAAATTCTTTTTCTTTGGCGCAATTCTAAATGCGGAGAGAAGTTGTGGGGGAATTGTACGGGGAAATGTTTAGCACAGTTGGAGTTGTCTATTTTTTTTTCCTTGGGAGGAGGGATTTTCCATGGGATAAATTCTCCACGGCAAACATTGTCTATGGGGATTTTTCAGCAGGAGAACCTTTCCATTAGGGAATGGGGGAGATCTCCAGGCAAAATTTTCACGGAGTGAGGATTTATGACAATTAAAAAAAGACCAGAAATCAAAAAAGTTTTTTGAAGTGAAAGTAAGGAGCAACATTAAAACATGAAAAGAACAGAAATTATTCCTTATAAGAGGTGACCTACCACCACTTCAACACCTTACTCTTTACGCTAAAGTTTGACTTTTTGTTCCAATTTTTTAAAAATGTCACTTGAAACACAAAGGCCGTATAATTAGAATAAGAAGCTTTCTTAAAGCACTAAGAAACTTTATCGTGAAGACGAAGGTATTGAAGAGGGGACAGCCCCCCTCATATACGGAATAATTTCTGCTTGCCTTATGTTATAACGTTGCTCCTTACTTTCAGTTGAAGAAATTGTTTTTTTTGTATTATTTATTCACTTTTAATATCTATCACACGCCATTGGCCCTAATTTAAGGATTATCAGTGTCCGTCTTTCAAGTAACTCAGTATGTCACGAATCGGCAAAATATTTGGATATTTGGAATTTAGAGGATTACAAAGTGTCCTTCACCGTAAACTTTTTTATCCTCATAAGATAACCTCGTAATGTCATGAATTACCAAATGATTTGAACGAAGCTATTTTGTTCGAGTTTTGCATGCTAAAAACAGGTGGAAAAATACCTTCAATCGGTATTTTTTTTTTTTTTTTTTATCCAAATTAAAAATTTAGCATAGATCAACGATTTTATAATAAGAATATTTCTTAGAAGCCATGAGTTAAAAGTATATGCTTGAACTTTTGCAACCAAGGCCGTATTTGCTTATCACATTTATCATATCCATTCCAAGAAATCCACATGGATTTTGGAAAGAAGAGAGAAATAAGATTAAAGTTTCGCGCGAAATTCAACGAAATCCTTAAGTTTTTCAACTTCTCCAAATCCCCAATCTTCAAGGAATGAAAATCAAATTTCGGGCTAGATTCAACCAAATTCTTAACATTTTTTTCAAATTTGTGATACAATTTTCGATTTTGATCTCAATTAAATTATATTTACTATCTAGACAGATCACTACGAGACTTCCCTCGCAGAAATTAACGTATCGTACTGCTGAATTTTTGATCTCGAGTACCGGATTTTGGAATCTGTTTTTTCTCCGTTTTTTTTTTTTTTCTCGGATTCAGTGTAACTTCGTACTCTTGGTCCAAATTCCACCTAATCTAAAAAGTTTTGAGTTACTAACCCCCCCCCCCCATTTCCGACGGTCCTGGCCGTTACAATGGAAATAGAAATCAGAATTAACTTGCATTTGCATGCATTGCGACTTCAATTGTTCAAATTGTGTCCTTTTTAAGATCTCTCAATTGGGTGTTATCAAAATGCTATAAGGAATCTGCAAGAATAAGTGGTCTGTTGTTTTTCTTCCTCTTCCCTGTAAAAACTGCGTCCGAACCTCTACTATGTTGTGCTGCACACAAAGAACAAAAGCTACTACACTATTGTGAAACACACTGAATTGAAAGGTATTATACTGAGATTACTTGTGTTATATTGAATACCATGACAGGTATCACGGAAACACAAATACAGAGAGAAACGAACGCTACCGTTTATTGAAAAATAAGTCATTAAAAAGCGTAGAAAAGACGTGATCCAATGGATTTATGAGTTTTGTTGTTTGTGTCTTGTTTTCTTCGAATTTCCGTTTCTTGTAGTACGTTCCTTTGGAGTTGTGAAGGACTTCAACAGACTTATCTGTTAATTCAGATTTGAACGATATGTCAATCAGGGTATTTTGAATAGATTTGGAACTCCTTCCTAATAAGAAAAATCGACGTCAGCTGGTGGCGCGCAGGCCTGGTTTTGCCGAAAATCTTGCAAAACGGAGCGGCAAAAACGCTTGAGTCTAGGAGGGTCATAGCTTTAAATCCAGCCCTTGTGGTGCGCCACCGTTTCCCTTAAAAATCAGATATTTGCCACCGAAAAGAAATTCCACCCGGTGTCTGGGTTTGATGCAAAAGAGCTCAAATATAGTTTTGAAGAAGAAATACTTGTTATGCTTTTTTGAAAGGAATATTTTACAGATATAAGACTCAATAGAATATTTTTATTAAGCAAATTGATTGAATGGTTCCGAAGCTACCCAAATTAAACTGTAACAGAGCAAACTATATTTTGTTGAAACTAGGAAAAAGTAGGAAATTAAGCGGTTGCAAAGTCCCTGAAGTCCTTAGCTGTTTTATTTTTGTTGTGTTTTGTGATTAACAGAATTATGAAAAAAAATTAAACCCAACAACCGAGTCAAACTCAAAACAAGCAGAAACTAATAGGATATATTTACTGTCTTTTTCCAGCTATGTGTTTTTACTTCTCATAATATCAAAAAGAAAAACAAAATCACCATCATAACCAAAATTACTGAAAAAAATACAAATGAATGTGGATTCACAGCTTAATATACATGCTGATATTCATTCCTGTAATTCTTAATAATTTTGGATTTATCAAATTAAAAAAAGAGAAAATATTTGAAATGTATTTTGTTTTCAGTAAAGTGCAAATTATATTCTGGTATGTAGAAGACACGGGGGGTGTGAGCCCCACTCCTCTTAGTTTCTGCTCGTTTTTAGTTTAACTTGTTTTTTATTGTAATTTCTCTTCGTTTTGGGTTTCATTTATTTATTTATTGGAATTTCTGATAGTTTTATGCTTGAAAAATTAGTTTTTCAAGCATAATTAGTTTTTCTTCTCGTCTTTGATTTAATGTAGCTCTTTATTTTTCTTTGAAAAATTCCTTTGTGGAAAAAGTATTTTTTAATTAATTTCTGTTCGTTTTTAATTGCTATTGTCCTTTTTTATTGGTTAAAAAATTATTATTTTAACATTTTCGGTTTTTCTCTACAAGAATCAAACAGTTCGTGGTAAAGAACTGTAAGTAAGGAGCGACCCGGCTCAATGGTAACCGAAACTCTAAAAACGGAATTTTGATACCAATAGATACATCAAAAAATCAAATTTTAATTCTGATTTCAAATATATAAGTTTCATCAAGTTTCGTCCTACCAATCAAAAGTTACGCGCCTGAGAAAATTAGGCTGATTTTTCAAAAAAAGGGAGAAAGACCCCCTAAAAGCTATAGAACCTTAATGAAAATCACACCATCATATTCAGCGTATCAGAGAACCCTACTGAGAACAGCGTATCAGACGGTCACTGTATGTTGAACTAGTGGTGGTAGTTTTAGTATTAGTTGTAGTTGTAGTAGTAGTAGTAGAAGTACAATAGTAGTAGTAGTGGTAGTAGTAGTAATAGTAGTAGCGTGCATGTTTTGTATTTCAGTCAATTGATCTTCCCCTTCATCATTCCCTGGAAGTTACAACTTAGTGCTCTAGGCCGCTCCTTAGATAAGCTCTTTTTACAATCTGTATTGATATAGTGTGTTTTGAATAGCTTAACGGTCCCCTCAACATTCCCGGAAGCTTCACCTGATTTCCCTTGGCCTTTATGGACATTCCCTTGGCCTTGGCCTTTTCAATAGCTATTTGTAAACAATGAGGGAATTCCTTAGCTTACAGCCCTTACGTCAAGAACTGTGGGGCGGGGGTTTACACTCCAAGAGGCATAGTTATCAGACTTTTCCACTATTTTTAACAAAATGGCTATCTTGAAATTTTGATCCGATGAAGTTGGAGAAAAAGGTGCGTGGAAGGGGGGCTGGTCGCCGTCTAATCAATTTTGACTCTCAAAAAGAGCATGAGAACTATCAATTTCCAATCGAACGAGCCCCTTTTGAAGTCTCAATGACAACCCCTTCCATGGAAAGTGGCTTGGTGAAAAGGAAAAAAAATAATACATTGTAGCTACTTTTCTCTTTACTTCGGCAGCGCTATTGCGCTGCCTATGATTAAGTTGAGATTTTCATGGCATATCAAGAAGGATCTTGAGCTAAGCAAAAGACACTATGTGCATACAACAACTACTGCTGCTACTGTAACTACTACTGCTACCGATACTACTGCTATTACTACTACCATTACTACTACCACAATTGCTACAGCTACTGCTACTGCGACCAAAACTAGTAGCGAATGCCAAAACATGTGACTGCGGCTGCTTTTGACTACAACAGCGAATACTTGCGACTACGACAACTTGCAACTGTGATAACTTACAACTTCAACAGCTTATGATTTTGTGCAGTTGCAACTGCCACTCTTTGCAACTAAGTCTGCGATTGTGACTGCGTGCTACTCAGACTGTGACTACTTGCGTTTACGATTGAAATTAATTGCAAAAATTAACTATATGTTTCTGCGACTAGCTGTCACTTTTACTACTTGCAACTGCGACTACTCCAACTACAACTGCGATAACCAGATTACGTCTGCAACTACTTGTGACTACAACTAATTAAGACTGCGAATGCTTTTGACAGCAAATATTTGCGACGGCGACTGTAACTATTACGACTGTGACTACTTGCAATTGTGACTGCTTGCGACTGCAACTACTTGAATTGAACACCACTATTTACGACTCAGAGTGCAACTACTTTAGACTGCGACTATAACTGCTTGTGACTACTTGTGACTGCCATTGCTTGCAAATGCGACTGCTATTTTTAGTGCGTTTGTGACTGTGACTACTACTACTGCTACTACTTCGACCGCTGCGACTACTAGTACTGCTACCACTGCAACTACTATAATACTACTACAACAATTAAACTAAATCAGAAGAGTTTAAATGCACTCATTTTGTCAAAACGGCACATGTACGCCGTACCTCAGTAACAAAATACGATATTAAGAACAAATTTCAGGAAAGGTTAAGGGGGATGTCAAACTAAAAAAGAAGATACTTTTTGTACCCAGATTGTCAAAAGGGAGTATTTGCAATATCTCATGAAGAGCTAAGAGTATTACTTTGAAACTTTTAGAGCAAGTTCTTGGGGATGTTTAACTAAACCAAAAGACAATACGTACATCCAAGGTTGGGCGTACCTACGATATCTTAGAAATTGCTAAGTATTATTATCTTGTAAAGTCTTTGGCATGTTGAGGGAGATGTTGAATTAAATCAAAAGAAACTATGTGCATCACAGGTTGTTAAAAGCGCGTATCTGAAATATCTTTGCATTGTCAATATCTTTGGATGCTAAGTTGTAACTTTCAGGGCATGTTGAGGTGGAAGTTGAGCTGAATCAAAAGACGCTATGCGCATCCAGATGGTCAAAAGGACGCATCTTCACTATTTCATGAACGGCTAAGGGCATTAAGTTAAAACTGTCATGGCATATTGAGGGGGGTGTTTATCAAAATCATAACACACTATTTGCGCTCAAGGCTGTCAAAAGTGTTTTTTTGTGATATCTCAAAAACGCATAAGGGAATTAAATTGAAAATATTAAGGCATGTTGAGGGAAATTTTCCATTAATATTTGTCTATATTCAGAATTTCATTATGGTACTGTTAAAAATAGTTTCAAGCCTATAGAGATCATGCAGATTTTTAATCCGTTTATATGAATAACATTCCACGTACTAATCCGCCCAAAGTCTTAAAATACAACCGTTATAAAAAATTGTCGCCAAATTTTATCAAAAATATAAATAGCAAGCCAAAATCTTGATTCTTAAGAAGAAAATTGAAAAAAGCTCAACAAAAACTCCTTTTATTAGCCAATAGGAAAACGTCAATTTAAAACGACGTTCTAAAAAAAAATCCTTGTATTAACTGATAAAAAAAATTTCAGTCTTAATCAAATAGACAATAATTCAAGTAAAAATTGTTTAAATTAACTCAAGTTTAAGCGAACATAAATAAATAAGAATGAACAAACAAGTAAAACCCAAAACAAACGAAAATTACAATAAATATCTGTATTAAACTTAAAACGAACAGAAACTACAGCCAACAAGAGTAGGACTAACCCCCTATGCTTTGTAAAGACCAGAACGTCACTTGGACTTTACCGAGAACAAATACATTTTTAACATTGTCTCTTTTAAGAAAGCTAGAACTGCAGCTAAGAATATTAGTGAAAAAGCTTTATGTTTAATAGAAAGAAGAAAGGACTTGTACAAGAATTATCTGAGAGATAGATCGTATGAAAACAAAAGAAATGTAAAGAAAGTGGAGAAAGCATTAAAATATGAACTAAGGAGGTGTGAAGTGGAGGCCATGGATAAAATTGCCGAGGATCTGGAAGCTGCAACTAGACGGCATAATAGTAAAACTTTGACTGGCACGTTAACAAATTGAGAGGGAGAAGTCAATCCGGACTTGGCCCAGTTAAAGATAGAAATGGGGTCGCAATTAGCGATAAGGAAAAAACTAAAGAGAGATGGCCGAACATTTTGAGAATTTGCTTAACCGAGATAGAGTTGCAGGAAAAAATATAGAGGAAAATGAAAAAGTTTGTGATACCTTGGATGTGAAGGAAGATTTGTTTTGTGAGGAGGAATTAGCAACAGTGCTAAAAGGATTAAAGAATAATAAGGCTCCAGGTGCTGATAGGCTGGTAAATGAGTTTCTTAAATATGGTGGCTCTGAGGTTAGAAATATGGTGGTTTTAGAAAAGGTAGAGGATGTGTCGACCAAATTTTCACTCTTAGGCTAATAATTGAGAAGTGCCTGAGTTTTCAAACACCTTTGGTCCTCAGTTTTATAGATTATGAGCAAGCGTTCGATTCTGTTGATAGAAGAGCTTTAGTAAAGGTTTTATCCATGTATGGTATACCAGACAAATACATTAAAGTGATTAGTGCTATGTACGAGAATAACGCTGCCGCGGTTAAGGTAGGAAATGAGGTTAGCATCTGGTTTTGTATTAAATCAGGAGTTAAGCAGGGTTGTGTTCTATCCCCCTTTGTATGGATTATTTTGATGAACTTTGTTTTAAGGAGCACAGGAAAGGCAATGGGAGACCACAGAATCAAATGGGGAGGAAAAAGTCTCCTGGACTTGGATTATGCTGATGATTTAAGCATCCTAGATGAAAGTGTGAGCAAAATGAATGACGTTTTAGAGGTTTTGCCTGTTCAGGGCGCTAGAATTGGTTTGAAAATTAATGTTAGGAAGATTAAGTCACTAAGGCTAGGAATAACTGAAGATGAAAAGGTGACGTTGGGTAATGAAAAGATTGATCAGGTGGGCAGCTTCACTTACCTTGGTAGTATTATTAGTAAAGATGGTGGGAGCAGTGAAGATGTTAAATATAGAATAGCAAAGGCTCAGGGTGTTTTTTCACGGTTAAAAAAATGTATGGAAGAATAGGAAGATATGTCTGCAAACCGAGATTAGAATATTAGAAGCTACAGTGATGACAGTGGTCAAATATGGCTCTGAAGCATGGACGCTCCGAAAAGCGGATGAAGATTTGCTAGATGTTTTCCAGAGAAATTGCTTAAGGATTGTTCTGGGTACCCGGCTGACTGACCGTATTTCAAACAATAGGCTACACAAAAAGTGGTTCAATACCGCTCTCTAGGGCTATAATGAAAGAAAGGTTGAGGTGGCTAGGGCACGTTGTGTAGATGAAGGATGACAGATTGCCGAAGATTGTTCTTTTCGGCTAACCGTCTAGGGCAAACGGAAAGCAGGTCGTCCCCGTCTGGGGTGAGGGGACGCCATAAAGGAAGATTTAAAGGAAATGGGAACTTCGTGTGCGGGTGTAAAAAGGGAGGCTTTGAATAGATTGGGGTGGAGGAGGAGCTTGGGTAGCTGTGTTGGCCTCAGGCGGCTTTGTGCTGCGGTGAGTTGTTAGTAGTAGTAGTAGTAGTAGTATTGTTGTTGTTGTTATAACAAATAAAAACCCATAGCTTGAAATAAGAATGGTTTTAAGTAAAGTGCAAATGACGTTCTGGTCTTTGCAAGTCATTGGGGAGTTAGCCTTACTCCTGTTTGCTGCCGGTTTTGTTCGTTTTAAGTTTAACTTGATTATTTATTTGTATTTTCTGTTCGTTTTGGATTTCACTTATTTGTTGATAGTGATGTATGTTTGTTTTAAATTTGAAATCTTCTTAATTTTCTATTTTCTGAAAGTTCTGAAACAGACACAAACGCATTTCTATCATGGTTGCAGCGTTAGATGCGACCTAATGAAGAATAAACTCTAGCTTATTGTACCTGTAAATTAAAAAAAAAAAGTTTGAAGAAAAATTGTCAAGGGGAGAAGAATCGGCCTTTGAAGTGGATTCAGGAATGGTTATTATTGTTACTAATGATAACAGTTTATTTTGAAAATGATTTTGTGAAAATTTAAAAAAGTAGCCTAAAACCTCCCAAAACGGGTTTTGATCGAAATGAAAATTGCACCATTGGAATTATCGCAGTCGAAATCCCAATATTGCAGAATTACATTCCCCCTTCTTGAGCAACAAATGAAATCACTTTGGCGTGGGATGCGGGGATGTGTGTCCTCTTTTTTCGCCGCTATTTAAGAAGCAGTTTATGCTCAAAGTACAGCCTATTCAGCTACAATATGCTAACTATTTATATGGAATTTTTTCGATTTTTCAACCGTATGAATCTCCTTAAAAACCCCACTACGCTGAAACAGTCTAATCTTACAAATTTAAATATACAGTACAACAAAAAAAAAAAATAAAAATAAAGAATTGCAATCCAAAAGTAAAACCCAAAGTTAAAATCATCTTTGTTTGCACCCTTGGGAAAAGCGAAACCAATTTCCACTAAGAGTTATTACATCTAAACCTTTTGATCGGAAGAATGACATTACGATTAAAGCCTAAAGCATACTTCTGATGCTAAATGTAAAAAGTAGATTTACTGTATATGAAACTTTAATAGGAGACCGCCAGACTTTAGACGTTTTGATGCGCAAGGGGGCGTTACCAAAAGCACTAATTTTAGGGATAGTCTGATTGAACTGTCCATCAAACTTCTCAGTGTAAACAGCATTGCCCCTGGGAAACAATAATTAAAAATTTCACTACTAAATTTTTCGTACCTCAGCAAGAGCTGGAACAGCTTTAATTAATTCAAGTGTAAGGCTTGTAACCTCATCTACGCACTGGAATGCAAAATATGGTTCCATATGCTGTATAATTCATTATTAAAGTCCAAAATTATTATACACATCAGAAGAGAAGAAAGACAATACAGCGCTTTGGCTCTGCTACCACAGCGCTTGTGTTTCATTTAGCCTGTATTCTGGTCTTCAACTAGAAATCTAAATTGAAACAATAAACATGTGTAATGCACCAAAAAATTTAACTAACGACCGTATTGTTTATTTCGCACACACCACAACTTAAGTGCAAGAAAAAGAGTTTCCAGAACCCAGGTTGCAAGCTTTCCCGCCTTTGGTCAGCGCCAATGATCGTCGAACATTTAGAAATTGTATTTCACTCACGCGAGTTCCTTAAATGTCAGCTGAAAATTTTTGCAGTACAAAAATGCGTTCAGGGGCTTACCAACTATACTTTTTGATTTTCCGTCTATCTAAATATTATATATATATATATATATATATATATATATATATATATATATATATATATATATATATATATATATATAATATATATATATATATATATATATATATATATATATATATATATATATATATATATATATATATATATATATATATATATATATATATATATATATATATATATATAACACTGTGCCAGAGTTACTGTGTAATCACTGTGTAATCGCTCTTTAGCAATTATATTTTCATTACAACAGTTTTACCCCCCCCCCTCCCTCCCTGCCATTTTGTGTCTAAGGAGTGGTCTTAGAAACCTCGGAAAAGACTTCTTTGATAAGGTATTAAAAGTTCTAGTGCCCTTTACCGAGCTAAAGGAGTGATTGTAGGGTAATAAGTCCCCCTACCGTAAACTTTTTAGATATCCGCCCTCCGTAACCCCTCAAGGCATTTGATCAGCGTTTTGAGATGGCCATTTTCCTTAAAATAGTCGGAACATCCAATAAATATGCCTCCAGCGAAACGTCATGTACACACAATTTTTTTTTAATTTTAACAAAAAAGAAAAAATGTAAAAGTAAGAATCTAATTTCAGGATTCAACAGTGACTTTTCAAGAATTGTATCCAGGGTACCTCGAAGAAATGGAAAATTTTCATTTTAGGCTCTGAATGAGGTAAGTTTATAGTGTACATAAATCTGTTATTATCTGATTTTTGGGAAGCCATTTTCGGAGCTAGGATAGAATTGTTTCTTGTTTGTACTACTTAGTATGATAATCGTATTTTTTTTCTGGAAAAATATCTAGTAGTTCTACCAAGCTACAAACTAATCACCATGGTAAAAAAAAGAAAAAAAAAACAACTTAGCCCTCCCTCTTAGAACTAAACTCCTGTATGGACGCCTGATTGTCGTAGATTGACAGATAGGAATTATCTTTTACATTTTTTTTTTTTTTTTTAGTTTGAAATGTAGTATGTAGTTGAAATGTAGTACATTATAGTGCTTATAATTCAAATTTTAGGTGAATCGATAAAATAACATTTCTAGCGGCACCACATAAATCTAGCGGGAGGTCTTTACACTCTGTAAAACTACGGAAGTCATACCCTCATCTCTTTCTCGGAATAGAAAAAAATTGATGTCAGAAAAAAAGGTGAAAACCGAAGTGTTGCCACCACAGCGCAATCCATAAGTTCGAACTTCATGGATTCTCCCAGCCTTACAAGTAAAGAAGGGTCTCAGGAGCTTGAAAATGCATTCTCATGTTCTAACTCGGTCTGTAAATCTGTTTCTGAACGTTCTAATCAGCAGTAAGAAGAAGCTAGCATTCCTCATTAACAAAAAAAAAAAAAAAAAAAAAAAAAAAAAAAAAAAAAAAAAAAAAAAAAAAAAAAAATTGGCCGAGGTTGTCGAAAAAATATTCAGGAAAATATTCACCTAGGAATTCTAAGGTTCAAGTATTGCAATAATATTTCTGATAGAAAATTATACAAGAACAATAATTTTCAAGTCCTATCATCTGAGACTTGTTTTTTTCAAAGTCAAGTGAGATCATTTCTAATCTAAAGGGCGTTAATTTATGCAATTATCGCACTATTCAGTTAGCAAACAACATCCATGCACCCCACATATTTATGGCACCCCACATATTTCCTAAAATTCAATTTTTTTTTTAATCTTTCAATGCTCTACTTGCGTTTTCTTATGAAAACTTGCGTTTGCTAAAATTATATTTTGTTTCATAAAAAAAAAACACTTCAAATATTTTTACTTTTCATCTTGTAATTTGGAGGAAGGTATAGATAGATACTATCATATAACCCAAACGTACGCAATTTACAAAATAAACTATAGTAATGGTATTTTTTGTTCTGGTTCAAAACTGCCCAAAACGGAGTTGAGAATAGACAAAGTCTTTCCGAGATTGTTAAAACTGTAACTGTTATTGCTGCATTTGTCATACAGGTAACGCGATTTGAACTCAAACAATTTGCTATTCTCATTACCCGACTAAAAAACATGTGCTGACTCTGAGTCCGAATGTCAACTTCCTTAACGTAAGGAATGCTGTCATGAAAAAACAACTCCGAATTCAGGAAGCGGTTTAGGGGTTTGGTTCAGTATCCGTGCATACATCAGAACATTACAGCAGCTTGGATTGAGGTTGGAGAGGTTGTTATTTTGTAACCCTCGACACAACTTTTTTTTATGTGTTTGCGTTTTGTTTTGTTCTTTTACTGGGAATTCTTGCTACTTTTCTTGCAATCTTGGCTCCAATTTGATGAGTATTCCCGTACATATTTCTTGGAATTATCAGTGACAATTCTCTAAATCTCGGCTCCAATTTGTGTTAGTTCCAGTACGAGATTTCTGGGCTCGACACCATTTCGGTATTTCTGGGTGACCTAGTTTTTTTTTTTCTTATGAAGATCTCGTCTCCAAAGCCGTCAACATTGGTTCTAAATAACAGAACCTCGGTTCAATGGGGGTGACAAGGTAAGCAATCTTGGCTACAGTTTGCGCATTTCTGGCCCCCTTTTATTCTACTTTAACCCTCGATGGCATTCCACATCTGAAAATTTAATTGTTTTGTGGGAGTAACACTTTGGTTTGTCCTTTTTTCTTCTACCGCTGGTTTCAGTTTATTGCAAAAAAGTGGAAAGGGTCAAGCTTCTTTGGTTTTTACGATAAGAGAAAAGCGCAATAAGTCATCACATGTGCCAATTCGAAGATATCTCTCTAACTCCTGATGCAAGCTCAAAATAAATATGTCTACATCAGTGACTCAAATATCACCAAAATTGACCATTTGGGTACTACAAATAAACAGAGAATGCTCGCAACAAATGTTGCAACTCAAAAACTTTCCGTTTTTATTTGCTGAAGATTTCATAAAAGTAAAACAATTACAAGAAGCGTTCATTCGTTTTTACCACAGTTCATATAATTATCCAGTATGATCATCCTCTATCTCACCCATTATAAAAACCCGGACCGGGGTGCGAGTGCTCCGGAGAACGTTTTTGCAGATATAAAGATAAGCGAAGTCAGATCTTTTCACGGGTAGACAAGTCAGACTGTGATCTAATCGGAAACAAGTGGAAACCCGCTATTACGAATAATGCACTTTGTTGGAAACAATCGGAAACAGACTAACCCGCATTGCCGCTTATACTGAAATAAGTGGGAGGAGCTTTTTGTTCGCACCGAGAACGAAGACCAGAAATGATCTGCAATAAGCTTACTGGATAATTATATGAACTGTGGTTTTTACCCAAAATTCCACATGCCAGCAACTGGTAAATACAAAAAAGGGTATATAAATCAGGTTAGACCCCAGCGCCGGGCCGGCGGATCGACCAAACGCCGCCGACAAGAGGCCTGGTCAAACGCCACCGAAGTGTCGTAACGCCGCCGGCGGCGCCGGCGGCGTTCGGTCGACTTTAAATTATTTTTGCGGCAATTCTTTATTGCGTCAACCGCAAAATCGGAGCTTTTCCTTCTCGTGTGGTTTAATATTTCGATTTTCCTGATTTGAAATCAAGCAGGGCTTTCACTATCCCCGAATTTTCGGGAATTTCCCCGAAAATCTATGCGTTACTCCGAAAAAAATTTGGTTCCCCGAATCCTCGAAAATCACCCAGTCACGGTGCTACCCCTTGCGATTTATCACCAGTGACTTTCCCTGTCAAATATTACTTTGCACACCATAATTCTTCACTACTCTCTGGTTCGTTAATTTTCGTCTCTTTTGTTACTTTGCATAAAAACCAGACAGATGCAATATGCTATTGCAAATATTGCAATATACACAGTTCTTCATATGTTAACCAAAAAAAGTATCGTCTTTATGAAATGAGTTTAAGTCATTTTGAATGCAGTTTCCTAATTGCTATTTCTTACATCATTCGTAGTCAAGAACTTTATTTTCAAGTTGAATAGAATTATTGAACGCATTCACTACTATACAGGTTCAGCCTTTTGTTGGATTAAATAAAAAAAACAAATTTTTTTAACTGAAAGTAAGGAACGACGTTAAAACTTAAAACGAACAGAAATTATTCCGTATATGAAGGGGGCTGTCCCCTCCTCAACGCCTCGCTCTTTACGCTAAAGTTTTTTTATTGTTTAAAAAAATAGAGTTGTGAGAAAGTCAAACTTTAGCGTAAAGAGCGAGGCGTTGAGGAGGGGACAGCCCCCTTCATATACGGAATAATTTCTGTTCGCTCTAAGTTTTAACGTCGTTCCTTACTTTCAGTTAAAAAAACTTGTTTTTTTTATTTAATTTTTGAACGTTTTTGAATTGATGCAGGTTTTGATTTTGGCTCACCGTACATGAATAATTAAAACAAAATTTGCATATTATATTTGGTTAAATGGCTTTCTCGAAACTTGTTTAATTTTATTTACGAACGTTTTTATTAGTAATAAATATACGTAACTTAGAATTAACTTACGTAACGAACTTCTATATTCATAAATTTTTAACACGTATATTAGAGGGTTCGCCCCCTAGTCAATACCCTGCTCTTTAAACTATGTTCGAATTTTTTCCAGTTCTTTAAAAATGACCTCTTAATCACAATCAGTTGATCAGTTGAAAAACTTGTTTTTTTTATTTAATTCCTGATCTTTTTCTTTAATAATGCTGGGAAATCCGGCGCCCCCTTCATAGCAATGTCCCTTCCCCCATGAAAACTTCCTTCATGGAAAGATCCTTCCATATAGCCCCCGACCCTCTCCTTCCCCCACCTACCAGAAAAAATCTCCTCTGAAAAGTCTGTATACTTCCCAATAACCAGTACTATATGTTAACATTGAGTAAAGTTCATAACTTTCAGCGCTCCCCTGGGGACTTTGGGGGATCAAGTCATCCTAAAAGACATTTTTATCATATTTTCGACCATGCTGAACAAAATGGCTATCCCAAAATTTTGATCGGGTGACTTTGGGAAAAAATGAGCGTGGGAGGGGGCCTAGTTGCCCTCCATTTTTTTTGGTCACTTAAAAAGGGCACTAGAACTTTTAATTTCCGTTCCAATGAGCCCTCCCACGATATTCTAGGACCACTGGGTCGATACGATCAGCCCTGGGAAAAAAAAACAAACAAACAAACAAACAAACAAACAAATAAACACGCATCCGTGATCTTTCTTCTGGCAAAAAATGGAAAATTCCACATTTTTGTAGATAGGAGCTTGAAACCTCTACAGTAGGGTTCTCTGATACGCTGAATATGATGGTGTGATTTTCATTAAGGTTCTATATCTTTTAGGGGGTCTTTCCCCCTTTTTTCGAAAATCAGCCAAATTTTCTCAGGCACGTAACTTTTGATGGGTTAGATTAAACTTAATGAAACTTATATATTTGAAATCAGAATTAAAATCTGATTCTTTTGATGTATCTATTGGTATCAAAATCCCGTTTTTTAGAGTTTCGGTTACCATTGAGCCGGGTCGCTCCTTACTTACAGTTCGTTACCACGAAGTGTTTGATTTTGAAACTGACAGCCGACAGATTGTTTCTACAGCTTAATTGTAAGTTTGCAGATTTTATTTTTTTTTTTTGCTGTTTTTAGATAAGATTTTCTTAATGTTTAATACTCAATTATTGAACGCCTGATAGAAAATACAATCTTCTTTCTGGAACATTCCCCCCCCCCAAAAAAAAAAAACAACCTTCGATTGAGACGAAATTTAGCTATAGACTAAGCTATGTTCAAGGTTGGGGAATTAAAGATTGAATCGGAAGTTACCCCAAAAATATGATTCATAAATAAATTGTAAATTATTGGCTATAGGGGGGGATAGGGGGCTATCATTTTTAAATGATAATACCTCATTTTTCTGTTTTATTGAAAGCGGGGATTCCAAAAAGATAATTATTTTTTTCATTTAAAGTGGAGACAGAAGAAAATGATATCAAATTCCCTGGGAAACCATTGAAATATTTTGACAGACCCAGGGCCCCCTATTAGGACTTGTTCATTGTCTTGGGTATTTTGCGATTTATCATAGGCTACTGGCCTTATTTGGCTTTTGTGTGTGCTCCCTTTTAATTAGATTCTTTGGATCTTATGGAATGCCATGGCGAATCTATCACTCAATTTTCCAATAATTTTAGGTATATGTGAATAATTTCGACATTTTTCTTGTTGTCTTTGTACCCCTTTACTCATACCCTCAATTTTGTTTCATGGAACACTAAGCTGTTTAACGTTATTTTGCGTGTTTGTTTGAACCATATAGTGACCTAGTTAATTATTAAGTAAATTATTTTTCTAATGAAAGCTGAAACGGTATCCTATCAAGGTGGTATCCAGAGGGGGGGGGGGGGTGAGGTATTACATTTAAATGATAATAGCTCTAAATTTTATTTATTGAAAGCAGGGATCCCAAAAAGTTGATATTTTTAATTTAAAGCAGAGATGGCATCCTATCAAGGTGGTATCCAGAGGGGGGAAGGGGGTATTGAGCTATCATATCTAAAAATAATGCCTCGACTTTTTTTAAAGCAGGGGTGCCAATAAGTTGATTATTTTTTTTATTTAAAGCAGAGACGGTATCCTATCAAGATGGTATCCAGAAGGGGGGCATAGGGAGTTATTATATTTAAGTGATAGTACCTTGATTTTTTTTATTGAAAGCAGGGATGCCAAAAAGTTGAAAAGTTGACAAAATTAACAAGATTTTCGTGAGTTATGCTTGATACAGCACTTGCATGGTTTTATCGTCCAAAGGGAAAGGGGCATATGCGTCCAATCCGTTTTTTTCTTATTGATGAAACGGTTTTACTTTGAAAACATTCATTCATAAGTACCAGGCAGATTCACTTCAAAACGAATTGGTGTGACGAAAGCGATATCGATATTCCCACCTAACGTTGCGCTCGAGTAACAATGGCGCCCTTGGTCCAGTGCCCAAGTTACATTAAAAGGCCCGGTCAGAATAAAAGCTTTCAATTTGGGAGGTTCAAGAAGGAGTCTTTGACAGTCTTATGACCTCAGGGTACTAGATGTAGCAACGTTCTTACGTATCTACAGTGGCTTAGAAAATTCGATCACCCCACAAATGATTACCAAAAATATGCACAAATGTAACATTTGGAATATTATAACACTTTTTTCAAAGCTTTGAAGAAAAGCGAAAAAGTCTAAATACCCCTAACTACGCTTGAAAGCTATTTTAAAAAGAAACTCTTTGGAGATTTCCATGGAAATGACCGTACCAGAAGCCTTGAGCCTGGGTGGGGATCAAAGAGGAATCTGTGAGTATTTTGACCACAGGTGACTTATTGTTGCGACTTTCTTAAATATGGTAATTCTTGTGAGCATTTGGAAATCAAAGCTTAAACTCAATAACTGATACTAAGTGTCCTAACATTTTGCTTGGGTTAAAAGTGACGAACTAGGATGAAAACTTCAACATCTTCCTGGAGCTACTTCAGTCTGCATATTATTTCATTTAATTACACTTAAAACGGATGAGCTTTTCATTTTTTACCTGAGAAAATAGCTGGCACTTCATTTTTCTTCATAGCGAATAAACTATTAAGTGTTTTTTGTGTCATTGTAATTGAAGTATTCTCATGTGAAGTGTTCATCATATATTTTTCAATTTGAGAAATTTACTCCTTTTAGATCCAGTTTATAATGTGACTGATATTAGGTATTTATCAGTTTATAATTTGGAATGAATCCCCAAAAGAAAAAATGAATAATATCCAAAAGAGCAGCCAAAAGCAATAAAAAAGCAGCCTTAGCCTACATGACATATATTCTATAAAGAAGCCAAAAAAAACTTTAAAATGCATTTTTTTAAATTGTTATTAAAAACCAGTTTTCAATACAAGAACGCTTCTTAGGAATCCAAAAGAGCGATCAATATCAAAGTCGCCATTTCAGCTGTTTTAAAGGTGACAAAACAGATATAGGTAAAGGGCATTATGAAAAAATTAAGCTTCTAAGTTCAAAGTTATATTCAAAGTTTTTACCCAGATAACTGACGAATTTTGTGATACGGTATTTGAAGTTTTATATGCTCGATAAAAAAAAAACTACTGATTTTGATAATTATTTATGTTAAGAATACATAGCTAATAGATACTTCAACTAATCGTATTATGCAAGGGTTCTGAAACGCCACAGCCATTTCGTTTCTACCAGATTTCTACTTCTCTTGATGAATAACGAAGAAGACCAGTTTCCAGCCAGCGACTTGTGAATTTTTGAACTCATGAATGGACTCGAATCTGTTGTAAATTTAAGCTGTGATTTGAGAAAGACTGATGAAAACATTAATGTTTGTGGTCAACATTGATCGCGCCGGCGGCGCGCCGCCGACATCTTACCGGCGGCGCGCCGCCGACGTGTTACCGGCGGCGCGGCGCGGCGTGATGTTTTTGGCCCCGCCGCCGCCGGTCTTCCCTTATCGGCGCGGCGCCGGGGTCTAAATCAGGGTAGTTTGGCTTCCCGTTCTGGCATACGCAAGGAGTAACATTATCAGCTCAAGACAATGTAAAGGTTGGCATCACAAAAGTAAACCAATTGAATTAAAGCACACCTTTTCACATGGAAGTATAAGACAGTGATTTTGCTTTCTCTCTTTGGTGGCGTTTCCTAACTATTGCAAATCTATGCATACGAAAAGTTATATTGGTTAGATTCAACTTGGCCATAGAATACTCAACTAATGAAATTTTAACAGTTGTTTAGATTTGGCTTCTTCAAGTTGCTGACATGATTCATCTGAAAATAAAAAAAAGTCACTTGGGTGGTTTGATCGAAAAATAATAGCCCAATATATTAAAGTAGCGTTAAATGCCATGCGTTTAAATTACTGGCTTGTACTATGTTTCACCATAAAGATTCAGAACCTTAAAATTAGGCCAATATTTTAAACCATGAGATTTAAGTTATTTAGAATCCTATGTAAAATTTCCAGCTGATCTGTATTCTAAGCGTATTGTACAGCAAATTAAAATATCATCTTTGATAGTATGTTCGATGTGTCGACGCTGCATAATTTGACTTCTTTCATTTAAAATTGTTGCCTCCTTTGCCTTGGCTTATAAACTTAAAAAAAAATTTAATGTATAGAAAATGAATAAAAAAAAATCGATGTATATTCGAATTGGTCTGTTCTTTCTATTAGCTCCTGGTATTGCTTCCAAGTTGTCAAATAATTGCATATTGATGACAATCCTTCTGATTGTTTGCCTTTTATCCTGGTAATGTTTTGACAGATTCGATAGCTATCTGAATACCTGCTACTACCTTCTAGTGAGCGCAAATCGGCAGTGGTGGTATTGATCCCGTCACTTTTAATGGATTCCCTGCTAGGTTCCTAGGTTCCATGTTATCGATCAATCAAACGCCGTGAAATATTCACTATTCACGCAACCAATATCAAGCTAGTGGAAGCTTATCAAAAGATGGACATGGTTCATTATGACACAGATAGGTCATGCATCTTGCGTTAAGATATCATCGGGGAATTTAGAAGTTCTTGGATACTTTTAATGGTGCAGTAAGATGGAACTAGCAAAACAAAGAACGGAAACAAAATAATTTTTTGAATAGCTTATTGGGTATTAATAGTAAAACTCAAAGCACAAAGCTTATATTTTATTCTTTTTATTTATTTTTAATCTACAAATCACATCTACAAACACGCACTGGTAAATTTACTTCATTTGAAGTAGGTGAAAAAATTGTTCCTGGCTAAAGACCCCATTTCTGCTCGCTTGTAGGGTGATGGAAATGCAAGGCATATCCTTTTGCGCCACAGGGGTGGATCCAGGGGGCTGGGGAGACCAAGGCCCCCCTCAAGGTTTTTCTGACACCCTTTGTTTTTTTAGTCGCTCAATAGAACTTTTTAAATAAACTTGTCAATTTGGTCAATCATTGACGTTGGAAGGCAACTGGCAACCCTTCCACGCCCACCATTTCCCAAAACACATCCAATCAAAATTTTGAGATAGCCATTTTTTCAGCGTAGTTGATTTCCAGATAGATATTGCGGGCTTGAGGTGGACACTCCCCCAAAGCCCTCAGGGCAAAGGTTTTAAGTTATGCCCTCGGAGCTTGTAAGGTTTTAATAGAAAGATTTGTCGTAGAAACTGCAAAAGAGGCTCATTCGATTGGAAATTCCAAGGGCTGGTGCCCTTTTTAATAGTTGAAAGTGATTAGAGGGCAACTAACCCCTCTCTCACGCCCACCTTTTCCCCAAACACATCCAATCAAAATTTTAAAATAGCCATTTTATTCAACGTAGTTTTAAGTTCTGGAAAATAGGTCTTGAGGATGAAAGACCCCCCCCCCCCACAGCCCTCTGAGCAAGGGTTGTAAATTATTCTTTGGGGGCATATAAGGTTTTTATAGAACGCGTTGTCGTAGAAACTTCAAAAGGGCTCATTCGATTGGAAATTGAAATGGCTAGTGCCCTTTTTAATAGTCGAAAGTGATTGGAAGGCAACTAACACCCTTTCCACACCGACAATTTCCCCAAACACATCCAATCAAAATTTTGAGATAGCAATTTTTTCCACGCAGTTTGAAGTTCAGGAAATTATATCTTTGAGCAGGAAACTTCCCCCACAATCTTCAGGGCAAGGGTCATAAGTTCACCCCTGGGGGCATATAAGGTTTTTATTGAAATCTTTGTCGTAGAAACTTGAAAAAGAGCTCATTCGATTGGAAATTCAAAGGGCTAGTGTCCTTTTCAATATTAGAAAGTGATTTGAGGGCAACTAGCCCCCCTCTCACGCCCACCTTTTCCCCAAACACATCCAATCAAAATTTTAAAATAGCCATTTTATTCAACGTAGTTGAAAGTTTAGGAAATTAGGTGTTTAAGGATGACAATCCCACCCCTCACAGCCCTCAGGGCAAGGGTTATAAGCTATGCCTTGGGGGCAAATAAGGTTTTTATTGAAATCGTTGTCGTAGAAACTTCAAAAGGGCTCATTCAATAGGAAATTGAAAGGGCTAGTGCCTTTTTAATAGTTGAAAGTGATTGGAGAGCAACACGCCCACCTTTTTCCCAAATACATCCAATCAAAATTTAGAGATATCCAGTTTGTTCAACGTAGTTGAAAGTTCTGTAAATTAGATTTTTTAGGATGATAACCCCATCAGAGCCCTCACTGCAAGGGTTGTAAGTTATGCCCTGGGGGCATATAAGGTTTATATAGAAAGTTGTTATAGAAATTTCAAAAAGGGCTCATGTGATTGGAAATTGAAATTGCCCTTTTTAATAGTCAAAAGTGAGTGGAGAATAATTAACCCCCCTCTCACGCCCACCATTTCCCCAAAAACATTCAATCAAAGTTTAGAGATAGCCATTTTGTTCAACATAGTTGAAAGTTCTGCTAGCTTTGCTAGCTAGCTTTTTTTCTGGCCGTGAGCAATGTGTAGTCCTCCCTAACGGGGATTCATCAGGTTTTTCCTCGATCTACTGTGGAGCATCTCAAGGGACTAAGTTAGGTCCTTTAGCATTTTTAATAGTTTTTAATAATGTTTTACCAAGTTTTGACAACTCTTTTAAATTTGCGGATGATTTGACATTGCTGAATCTTTGTCAAACATCGAATACTTTGAATGTTACACTCAATTCACTAATTAACAATTTAAAGAATGATCTTGACAATGTTAAACTCAACTTAAGCATACCCAAAAGCAGTTTCATGTTATTTTCTTTTTTTTAAAATATACCCCCTATCAATAATTACCTTTGCATACCAAATTTAAATACTGTTAAACTGCTTGGTGTGCAGTTGGACAACGACCTTAAATGGAACTCCCACATTTCCCACTTATTTAAGTCAGGTTTTTTTCTCCTTAAATCTTTCTCCCTTCTCAAACGGTTCTCCATATCAATCCAAAACCTTAAAATAATTTATTGTTCTTATATAAGACCCTGTCTGGAATATGCTTGTCCTGTCTGGCACCCTGGGTTGACCAAAGACCAATGTTCTAAAATTGAAAGTATTCAAAAAACAGCAGTAAAAATTATTCTGGGGACGGCCTATACTACATACGATGAAGGTTTGGCTAGACTTGAACTTATTACATTGGAATCACGACGTCACATCCTTACCATGAACTTCGGTCACAAGTACCTTAGTTCTGACTATCATCGACGTTTTCTCCCTCCCTTTAAAGAAAATCCCCCAACCCTTCCTAATACAAGACTCAATGCTCGTAAAGCTCCAAGTACCCAACTGGACCTGTATCCCCAAATGTTGACCATGAGGCACAAAAACTCTTTTGTCCCCTATTTTGTTTCCCATTTTAATAATTGATATAACTTTTGTTTTATGTTTATCCCCTAACATCTGTTTTAAAATTGATTCAATTTTTTGTTTTATGTTTATCCCAAAACATTTGTTTTGTTATGGTAATTCTGACGTGCTTATGCTAGCTTTTGTGCTATTTTAGCCAATAAATCATATTCTTCTTCTTCTTCTAAAGAAAGATTTAAAGGAAATGGGAGCTTACTGGGAGGGTGTAAAAAGGGAGGCTTTGAATAGATTGGAATGGAGGAGAAGCGTGCGTAGCTGTGTTGGCCTCAGGTGGCTTGGTGCTGCGGTGAGTTGTTAGTAGTAGTAGTAATATATATATATATATATATATATATATATATATATATATATATATATATATATATATATATATATATATATATTATATATATATATATATATATATATATATATATATATATATATATATATATATTATATATATATATATATATATATATATATATATACTACTAGTGATATGACGGTGGTCACTGTTTCTCCTATCAAGACTACTACCACCGCAGCTACTAATACCACTGCTACTTCTACCCGAACCGTGAAGACTCATACAAGACTATTCGTTCCGAGATTATTCCTACCACAACTGTTCTTAGTTGTGGTAATCCTTATGCTAGTTCTTCTACCACGACTACTCCTACTGCGCCTAACACTACAAGGACAACTACTACGGTTTCTGTTGTGCTAACTACTACAGGTCCTACAGCCGGGACTGTCACTACTGTTATTACTACAGCTATTGGGACTACTGTGGCTACTATGACCCCTATCAAGACTTAAACTACTAAGAATGCTACGACTATTTCCACTACTACGACTTTTGTGGCAAATAGATAGATAGATAGATAGATAGATAGATAAATAGGAAGATAGTCCAATCTGGGTTTTAAAACTCATTCCTCATTGTCTCGGAAACACATTATGGCGATGTGGTCACACCGTGTATGATAAGAAAAAATACATATAAAACAGTTTCTTCGACCAGAAAACTAGTACGCTAATTGTACTTGTTAAAGCCCCATGAAGGGTACAAAACTCCAGCTGGTATTGCTTGATGCTGAGTTCGTAAATCTTCTGCTCTAAAGCCGGACATGTTTAAGGGGATATCACTATAAGGCCTAGTTCCGGTCAACCGACTACATCTGTAGGTAATTACCCATTTATGGCCAATTTATGTCAGAGTGCACTCATGGCTAATAGAAAAATTGCATATAACCTACTATTCCTTATTGCCCTCACTGGTAAATAACTTTGCCCAGCAGTGTATATCATTTAGGATGCGCTAGGGATGTAAACTTTGTTTGTAAGTCAAAGTATTCCTCAACTGCCATCTTAATCTGGTTTCCGAAAACCCTTCACGGTTGAGAATAGCAAATATGGAGCAGCCCACCTTTTCCATAGTAAGAAACTTTAAGAATCAGAACTTTGAAAACAGTATATATATATATATATATATATATATATATATATATATATATATATATATATATATATTATATATATATATATATATATATATATATATATATATATATATATATATATATATATATATATATATATATATATAAGCAGATTTCAAAATTATCATAGATAGCAGGGATTTTGTCCCACTTCTGGACCACTAATACCCTCCGCTTCTAAATAAAATGCATGGTCCCTTTAGGCTAAGTAGCGATCCTTGAGAGTTTCAAGCATAGCAGGAGAAAGTCTTTTGGGCTGTGATATTGAGAAGGCTGTATCCCAAAGCTAAAATTTATTTTGTGCATTAGGGTCCACTTGGTCAGGGACTTACGGTTGTAAGTTTCAAGTCTTCCAAGAAAAATTTTACTTTTCGGCAAATTACTGTCCCCTTGACCTAGGAACTTTCAGATGCAAGTTTCAAGCCAACTCGTTCTCTGGTCACAGTTTTTGGAGGCCCGCCCCAACCTAAATTCTTTTTGTGTATGAGATTTCCTTAGAACTAGGAGCTTATGGATGTAATTTTCAAGCTGAATGGGAAAATAATTTATGTCTATTTTGGGTTCAATAATTGTCCCTTTTCGGGACCCATTTTTTGGAGAAACAAAATTTTGTTTTCGACTTTCCTTGTGCATGAGTGAAAGACTTTAAGGATATAAGTTTTATGTCAATGAAGATCACGGCCTTTTTTGGGGTCCTATTTTTGGAGTCCGTGCCTCGAAATGATTTTTTAGTAGATGAAATTTCCCTTGGCCCAGATTTTTACGGTTTGAAGTTTCAAGGATCCTAATTCACGAAAAAATAGGTTTATGACATCGGCTCTCTAAAAAAGGGCCAACAAACTTTTCCCCGAACTGCTTGAGCCTGTAATCTATAGGTACCGAGTTCAACCGCACAAAATATACGGCTTCGACTGCAAATGCCACCAGAAAGGACCAAAAGCTAATTTCCAAACCGGCTTTAAAACTACATCTGTTGGTCCATGGCCATGGAAACAAAAATGTTGAAACACATTTTTCAGTGGCAGCAGGGCCACCTAAAAATGGACGGAAAACTTTATTTTACGATCAGTTTGATAGTTCCAGGGATGTTTTCAGGTAAAAGGGAACCACAATGCACACAAAGTTAGGTTGGGGGAATGGACCCCAAAAAACTGGGACTCAAAAAGTTTTATTCCGATCTATCTGATGCTTATATTGCTAAGTTTTGGGGCCAAAGGGGTCCCAGTGCACAAAAATCTAATAAAATTGGTTTCCCAAATATGTAGCTAAAAAAAGGCCCAATTTTTTTCTGAACGACCTGAAAATTACATCCATAAGTTATAAAGAAAAGAGGACCGCAATGCACTAGAAATTAGACTGGATGTCTGATCTTCCAAAAATGAGCCAAGAAAAGCTTGAAATCTACTGCTGTAAATCCACGGCTTGATATCTGTTTTAGTAAATCCCAAAGTCAAGGTAACCCAATGTTTAAATAAATTTTAGTTTGGGACACCACCCACACCCCCCATTAATAGAGACCGAAAAGGGGTGGAAAGTTTACTTTTTTGGTCAGCTTAAACTTCTATCCCTGTATAATTGGGGCAAGAGGACTACAACATAAAAAAAATCTAAAAAAAAACAAACAGTCAGTTCACCAAAAAATGGGACCGGAAAATTGGTAAAAAACTTGTTTTTTTTTCAATCAGCTTGATGTATATCCGTAAAATGACTCGCGGAGACCAGAACGCACAGCAAAACTTAAAAAACAAACTTGGTTCATAGAAAATGGACTAAAAGGTTTTTTTCCGATTAGCCAAGGCTTTTTTTTATTAGCTAGGACTCCTTGATTATTTTAAATGGTCCCAGACCAACAGGAGTTAGAGGATTTATTTTTATCGCCTAGGATGAAAAGACGTCTAAGATTTGTTTCCCCAAAAAGAGTTACAACAAAACAGACCACGAAAGAGTAAAAGATGGTAGATGGAGATACATTTACACTCAAGGTTCTCTGGAGGATGAAGGTCTGAATTGCTTCAGCCCTATAGAAGACACGATTAGGCAGATCTTCAACTTTTACGATTGAAAGGACCATTCCCATCCACTTGTGTTTTAAGGTAAATATATTGCTAAATAGTTATTGCATAAACTACGAATGGTCGGAACTATTGATTAAAATTTAAATTGCTTTCCAATGTTGCTTTCCCACGTTCAAGCGCAGAGTTAACAAAAACCTGTGAGATGGTGGACAGAACTGCGTGACTTAAAAAATGAACAGGAATTAAATATAAAAAAACAAGTTTTTTCAACTGAAAGTAAGGAGCAACATTAAAATTTAAAACGAACAGAAATTAATCCGTATATGAAGGGGGTCGCCTCCTCCTCAACACCTCGCTCTTTACGCTAAAGTTTTTAAGTACTTTTGAAAAAAGCTTCTCATTGTTCCAATTAAATGAACATAGTGTTTCAGAAGTCGTTTTTAAAGAATTGGGAGAAAATTTAAACTTTAGTGTAAACAACATGGTGTTGAGGAGGAGGCAACCCCTTCATATACGGAATAATTTCTGTTCGTCTTACGTTTTAATGTTTCTTCTTTGTGGGGGGGGGTAATTTGTCCCCCCCCCCACTTAAAAATTTATGCCTACATCCTAATAACAAATATTATGCACAAACAATGGGCAAATTTTATAACTTAAAGACCTTTCCCATGGGGCTGTGGGGGGGGGGTCATGTTATACCCAAAGGCATACTTATTGGGCCTTTCAACTATGATGAACAAAATGGCCATCTCAAAATTTTTATTGGACGATTTTGGGAAAACAAGGGGCGGGTGGGGGGGGCCTAGTTGCCCTCCAATTATTTTGGTCACTTAAAAAGGGCACTAGAACTTTTAATTTCCATTTGAATGAGCCCTCTCTCGATATTCTTGGACCACTGGATCGATACGATCACCCCTGGGAAAAACAATAAAAAAAACAAAAACAAAAAACAAACAAACAAAAAACAAACAAACAAATAAACACGCATCCGTGATCTTTCTTCTGGCAAAAAATGCAGAGTTCCACAGTTTTTGCGGATAGGAGCTTGAAGCCTATTCAGTAGGGTTCTCTGATAAGCTGAATCTGATGGTGTAATTTTCACTGAGATCACTGGACTTTTAGGGGCTGCTTCCCTCTTTTTTTAAAAAATCGGGAAAATTTTCTCTGGCTCGTAATCTTTGATGGGTAGGATTAAACTTAATGAAATTATATAGTGGAAATCAGCATAAGAAGTCCAATCTTTTGATATACCTATTGGTATCAAAATTCCGTTTTTTAGAGTTTTGGTTACTATTGAGCCGGGTCGCTCCTTACTTACAGTTCGTTACCACGAACTGTTTGAAAATATTGCTAAATAGTTATTGCATAAACTACGACTGGTCGGACCTATTGATTAAAACTTAAATTGCTTTTCAATGTTTTAGCTCCTGAGTAGAAAAGCTGAAAAAGCTTTACAATTTACATATAATACAAAAATGTGTGACTTAAAAAACGAACAAAAACTAAATCTCAAGAATGCTTTCAACAAAAGTATTTTGACGAAAAGGAAAAAGCGATATTGAGCAGTATGGTGTAACGAACAGTAACTACGAAGCAACTTGCGTTAGCAGTAACCAAAGCTTTATGAGAAGGAATTTTGATAAAATAAATAGGCCTACATAAAAAAAAAAAAAAAAATGCGATTATTCTAAATATGTGAGATTCATTAGGTTTAAGTTTAGCCACCAAAAGCCATGAGCCTGAGAAAATGTGCGTAAATTTCAAAAAAGGGGAAACTTACCCCCTAAAAAGGGGACTGAAGATTATTAAACTTACACAATCAAATCCAACATATTATAGAGCGATTCTGAGTAGGTTTCAAGGCCCTATTTGCAAGAGGCAAATTTTCGATTTATTTTTAAGACATCAAAACAGACGCCTGTTTATTTGTTCTTTGTTGTTTTTTTTTTTTCACCAGGGGTGATCGTATCGAACCAGTGGTCTTGGAATATCAAAAAAGGGCTTATTTGACCGGAAATTGAAAGTTAAAATGTGCTTATTAAGCAAAAAAGAGATTGCACAACAGAAGAGAAGCGTTTTATGTCATTTTGTAGCAGAGAATAAGCTAATTTGCCCAAAGAGATCCAAAATGTTATTCACCTTACCTTAATCACCTTAGTCCATTTGTGAGCTTTAAGGTCCTCCGGACTTGTAGTTCTCTTGAGTCGATGACTCCCAGTCAAACCTCCACTGCTTCTTCTCTTACTCCTTGTCAAGTTGATGTTTGAAAGACTGGATGGAAGGAGTGCAGACAATAGAGTCTGTGAAAAATACATTCGACGGATTCTTGATCTGGAGGTTAATTTTGGTAGCTTCTTTGAATGTCCTCTTGTGAGATGATGGCTCGTACTGTGCTTGCCCTTGAAGATGGTGGAGTTTTCCTTTTGGAGTTTATAAGTCAGCATCATATCACTACGCATTTGTCTGTAGACAAGGGTAGGTAGCTTGAGACGTTCCTCATATGAAGCAGACTTTAGGCTTTTCACGTCCTTTGTTGCTCGCCTCTGGACATTTTCGATGAGCCTAACATCTTGCCGGTAGGACAGATTAATCAGGCATATGCCAAAATAAAGATGGGGTCTAACAAGAGCCTTAAAAAGTCTTATGAATACTGTTGCCTCTCGGCTGCTGATGGTCCTTTTTAATAGGCCAGGGATTTAATTTTCCCGAGAGACAACATGCTTGACGTTGCTGTGGAACCTCAACCTCTCATCCTGATCACACCAAGGTCCCTTTCTTCTTCTGTTTTCACTAGATGGTCCCTTACATTAGTGATTGGATTTAAAATTGAATAGGTAGCCATTGGGTTATTAAGTCCAAGGTGCAAAATACAGCCTTTGCTTGTACTGAATTGGAGAGGCCAGTCTTGAGTCCAATTCTGTAGCCTATATTGAGTGATTATTCTAATACAACTATCAATACCACTACTAATAACTCGCTGCAATGCCTTTTTGAGTAACCAATTGATTTGGAACTATCGACAAAAATTATATTGTCTTTCCCAGTTTCAGAGTCCGTAATGCGGCACCGTGGCATTTTCGCTCCTAAAAACATACTTAGTCTATAGAAAATAAACGGTAAATTTAGACAATTACTTTAAAACTTCATTAAACTGAGTTGAATCCTTTAAGGCTTGACAAAATTATGTCCAGTGGTCCATGGTTGTGCATCAGATACCATGCATTAGGGCCAGTGTATCTTTGTGTGGGTGGGGTGTCTGAAGCTTCGAAAATTGTTTCTTTATGCCCTAATTTTCTAACTTTCAATGAGCCTTCACATAAATATAGAAGGAGGGAAGGGTAAATTTTAATTTTAATCCCCCTTCATTCCGAGGAGCATTTTGGACTAAGTCTGCAATATAGGTGCTAAGTCCCCTCTCATTCCAGAATTATTTTAAGCGTAAAACATAAACAATTACATTCATTTGCTTACTTGCACAGAATGGAAGAGATCGTCAGGCTGTTAGAAACTTAGGGCCTGATCATGCACATATCGTCACAAAGGAAATTTCTCAATGGTATAAATGGCCACCAAAAACTCGGTTTTTAAAGCAAGATTTAAATCCGAATATTTCTCGTCTTCCGTTTTTTAATACATTTTTAAATGCCTTCTTGTTTCCCAGGGAGAGGATATTCCATCCTACTCCCGTATGGAACATTCCTATAAAAAATGTCTCCTTGAAAACCATGGAAATAATGACACTAAATTCCATTTTGACTATTTTGGCCCCCCCCCTCCCTGCAGAGAAATATTTGGAGGGGTGAACTCTGTGAAAGATAATTGTCATCTTTGGTGCAATGTAAAAAACAATATTAAACTTCAATGTAAAAAACAGGGGTTGATGGACGGAATGGTATTCTCCCTAGTATTTCCAGAATCTTTGTGATGTGAAACACCTATCTTTTTTGCCCTATCACATCTCTTCATACGTCTCTAATCAGTGTTCACATTGTCGAACCCACTTGGTACGTCCTCCCCCCCTCCTCATCAACCTACAAACACGATCTGTTCTACACTACTAAGTGAAAAAAAAGATGTGTGTGGAACACCCATATCCACCAGTACCACAGTAAAAAAAACAAAGAAGGTGGAAAAGCAGGAGGAACACTAAAATAGGTTGTGAGTGTAGGTTATGACATACTCACAAAAATCAAAAAAAAAGAAACACCCCCATAAAGCACTATTCATCTCAAATTCTAAAGTAATGATCAAGAAGCTCTGAGCAAACTAATGTGTTGGTAAGGTACTTTGTATCTCTAAAAGACAGTCATCGGTAATCCGTGTGGGTGGCAAGTGCTGGGTGCGTGTGTGTTCCAGGTCTGGCTCTCCTCGCGCGATTAAAGATGAACGAAAAAGAGGTTGGGGGCGAGGGTGTAAGAACGTGAACGAAACTGAGAAAACGGGAGGGTATGGTAGGTGGTGAGGTTGAAAAGAAGAGAAGAGCAGAGTAAGAGGGGGAGGGGGGGGGGTGGAGTGAGGGGGGGTGGGGGGTGTAGGGGAGGGGGGGGGTAGGGGGGGGGGGAGAGGAGGAGGAGGGAGGGGGGGGGGGTGGTGGGGGGGGGGGGGGGGGGGGGAGGGTGGGGGGGGAGGGGGAGGGAGGGGGAGAGGGGGAGGGTGGTAGGGAGCGGAGTGGGGAGGGGGGGGGGTTGGTGGGGGGGGGGTATGATGGGGGGTGGGCTGATGGAGGGGGAGGGGAGGGGGGGGAGGGGAGGGGGGGGGTGAAACGCTGGATAGGTTTTCGCGCTAGGCCTTTGTGATTATAGATTAATAATGTTATTTTTAGAGAAGTATAGCCCTTCTGTGATCTTTGTGACATCAGGAAGGGGGAAGGGAGGCGATTGACCGGATAGCGGGTTGGTGGTGGTTTTTGTTTTTGTTTTATTACTATATGTTATTACGGATATGAGGGGGTTCTCCCCTTAGTCAATACCACGCTCTTTACGTTAAAAGTTAAAAAAGAATCTAATTCACAAAACTCCTGATTCACAAAGGCCGTTTAATTAGAATAGATAGCTCTTTTGAAAGCACTTAAAAAAAACTGTAGCGTAAAGAGCAAGGTATTGACTTGGGGACGAACCCCTAATATACGTAATAATTTCTGTTCGTTTTAAGTTCTAATGTTGCTTCTTACTTTCAGTTGAAAAAACTTGTTTTTTTTAAATTTAATTTCTGATCGTTTTTTAAATAATGCTTGGAAATCCAGAGCCCCCTTCACAGAAATGTCCCTTACCCCAAAGAAACATCCTCCACGGAAATATTATACCGAGTAACCCCCTCCTAAAGCCCCCCTCCCTCCACCAGAAGAAAATCCTTCCTGAAAATGTCTGTATGCTTCCCAATAACCAATGCAGTATGTAAGCAATGGGCAAAGTTCATAACTTGCAGCCCTTCCCCTGGGAACTGTGGAGGATTAAGTCATCCTAAAAGACATATTTATCAGATTTTCGACTATGCTGAACAAAATGGCTATCTCAAAATTTTAATTGGGTGACTTTGAGAAAAAAATGAGCGTGGGAGGGGACTAGTTGCCCTCCATTTTTTTGTCACTTAAAAAGGGCACTAGAACTTTTAATTTTCTTTACAATGAGCCCTCCTACGATATTCTAGGATCACTGGGTCAAAACGATTACCCCTGGGGAAAAGAAAAAAATAAAATAAAAATAAAATAAACACGCATCCGTGATCTTTCTTCTGGCAAAAAATGAAAAATTCCACATTTTTGTAGATAGGAGCTTGAAACCTCTACATTAGGGTTCTCTGATACGCTGAATATGATGGTGTAATTTTTATTAATGTTCTAAAACTTTTAGGGGTTCTTTCCCCCTTTTTTTCGAGAATCAGCCAAATTTTCTCAGGCGCGTAACTTTTGATGGGTAAGATTAAACTTGATGAAACTTTATATTTGAAATCAGAATTAAAATTTGATTCTTTTGATGTATCTATTGGTATCAAAATTCCGTTTTTAGAGTTTCGGTTACCATTGAGCCGGGTCGCTCCTTACTTACAGTTCGTTACCACGAACTGTTTGATAAAACGAACAGAAATTATTCCGTATATGAAAGGGGCTGTCCCCTCCTCAATACCTCGCTCTTTACGCTAAAGTTTTTTATTGTTTTAAAAATAAAGTTGTGTGACAGATTTAAACTTTAGCGTAAAGAGCGATGTATTGAGGAGGGGACAGCCCCTTTCATATACGGAATAATTTCTGTTCGTTTCAAGCTTTAATGTCGCTCCTTACTTTCAGTTAAAAAAAAACTTGTTTTTTTTATTTAATTTGTGGACATTTTTGAATTAATGCAGCTTTTATTTTGGCTTACCGTACATGAATAATTAAAAACGAAATTTGCATATTAATTTTACTTTTTTAGCTAAATGGCTTTCTCGAAATTTTGTTCTGACGTAACTTACGAATTAACTTACGTAATGAACTTCTATATTCGTATGTTTTATTACGTATATTAGGGAGTTTGCCCCCTAGTCGACACCTTGCTCTTTACGCTAAAGTTCGAATTTTGTTCGAATCACAATAGATAGCTCTTTTGAAAGTACTAAAAAAAACTTTAGCGTAAAGAGCGAGGTATTGACTAGGGGCGAACCCCCTCATATACGTAATAATTTCTGTTTGCTTTAAGTTTTAATGTTGCTCCTTACTTTTAGTTGAAAAAACTAGTTTTTTTTTATTTAATTTCTGATCGTTTTTTAAATAATGCTGGGAAATCCGGCACCCCCTCATAAAAATTTTCCTTCCCCCAAGGAAACATCTTCCATGGAAGGATCCTCCCCCTTAACCCCCTCCTCCGACAACCCCCATCAGAAGAAAATTCCTCCTGAAACGTCTTTATACTTCCCATTAACCAATACTATATGTAAACAATGGGCAAAGTTCATAACTTCCAGCCCTACCCTCGGGAACTGTGGGGGATTAAATCATCATCAAAGACATATTTATTAGATTTTTGACTATGCTGAACAAAATGGCTATCTCAAAATTTTGATTGGGTGACTTTGGGAAAAAATGAGCGTGGGAGGGGGCCAAGTTGCCCTCCAATTTTTTTGGTCACTTAAAAATGACGCTAGAACTTTTAATTTCCGTTCGAATGAGCCCTCTTACGATATTCTAGGACTACTGGATCGATACGATCACCCCTGGGAAAATAAAAAAAAAACAAAAAACAAACTAACAAATAAACACGCATCCGTGATCTTTCTTCTGACACAAAATACAAAATTCTACATTTTTGCAGATAGGAGCTTGAAACTTCCGCAGTAGGGTTTTCTGATACGCTGAATCCGATGGTGTGATTTTCATTAAAGTTCTATCACTTTTTAGGGGTGTTTCCGCCTTTTTTTTCGAAAATAAGGCAAAATTTCTCAGGTGCGTTACTTTTGATGGGTAAAACTAAACTTAGTAAAACTTAAATATTTGAAATCAACATAAAAATATGATTCTATTGATGTATCTATGGGTATCAAAATTTCGATTTTAAGAGTTTCGGTTTCTATTGAGCCGGGTCGCTCCTTACTTACAGTTCGTTACCACGACCTGTTTGATCACACAATAAAAGTACACCTGTATAAGAACTCTTAGAGCTCTATAAAGGTGTAATCTTCTCCCAAACAGGGTGTAATGTTGATAAGAATTTCAAAGTAAAATTCAACCTGTATAAGAGCCCTAAAACCATTATCTATAAACTATGTAATGTGTTATCTATTCAGAGAAGGATGATCACGCATGTTTGTTCGTTTTAGTCCTAGAAAGGACATCTCTATATAAAGCTTGCTCGAATAATTCCTCTTGAAAACATTGAAAATGATGATCTAGCATTTTTGGTATTTCAGACCCCCCCCCCATATTAAATTTTTGGAGGCTTGTACTTTTTTTGGGATGATTGTCACTCTCAAAGCATTTCACGCGAATCGGTGTAAAAAAAAAGAAAAAAAGGAGAGATTCAAGGAGGGAGCAGTAGCCTCCCTCACAATAGAGATTTGGATCAAAGAGTTCGTATTAAGAAATTATAAGCGAAGAGTGACCCTTGTCAATAAAAATCGAAACAATTGTTTGTACTGACCCTTGTCATTACAATACTTAGTTTTAGCAAAATACATCCAACAACAAAATCTATTATTCATATCAGTTCTAAATATTGCAAAATTTTAAATTTTTAAGTTACTTATTGGAAGCCATTATCATAAGCAATATTGTGTCAGTTTAGAAATGTGAATTAAACGCCCATAACAACAAGGTGCGATCTTGATGGAAATTATGATGGAAGCCTAGGCCAGTATCAACAAAATATGAAATTTCTCGTGTTTCTAGAGAAGGATAGTTAAGCATGTCCGTTACTTTTTTTCCTCATCTGGGTCATCCGGTCGAACTAGTAGTTGTTTATTATTATAAGTGTTCATTCCAAGGGAGATCTGAAGCTCTTTTCAAGTAACAAAAGAGGTCGCGCCACAGGAGAGTGCTAAATTCAGGCATTTTGGCCCGAAGAGGGTTAAAATGGTTTTAATACTAGCATACAGCACATTATTCTTCTTTAAACATGCATGCAGCCCATAAACTATGAACAAATAAACTATATACCAACTATCAAATAAAACTAATTGCTATAGAGTAGTGCACAATTGCACACAATTTAAAAATAGTAAAATTAAATTGAAATTTGAACAGATATTTTTGTTTCTTTTCCGTTAATCTTGATTAGCACTGTGATTATCTTTTTTTGTGTGTTTTGTCAAATATAAAACATACTATCCGAAATGCAAATCGTTATCAGTAAAGCGCAAACGACATTCTAGCCTTTGGGGGGTAGTCCCATTTTTATTTTTCGTTACTTTCATTTGCTTTTAAGTTCAAATTTATTCTCCGTTTTAATTTCTGTTTGTTTTTTTGTTCAGTAGTTCATTCATAGTAATTTCGGTTTTGATTTGAATTATTATATGACTTTATTTCTGCACTTTTTAGGTTTTAAAATCATTATTTCTGTTTATTTGAAAAATATTCCTGACAAAAATAACTTTTTTTTACGCGAATACATCAGAAGAATCTACTTTTTACATTCATTCCAAATGTACAAAACTCGTTAAAATCATTCATTTAGAGTCATTCTTCCAGTTATTAGATAAAAAAGTTTGTATGATTTTAGAAAAAGGTACAATATATCTCAACATGGGGTAACATACTGGTGAGAAGATCTTTCCACAGAATAATCTTTTGTGGAGGGAAAGATTTTACATGGAGGGGGAGCTGGATTTCTCGGCATTATTTAAAAAGCGATCAGAAATTAGATAAAAAACGAGTTTTTTCAACTGAAAGTAAGGAGCAACATTAAAACTCAGAAGGAACAGGAATTATTACAAATATGAAGGGGATTGCCCTTATTCTCAACACCTCTCGCTTTACGCTATTTTTTAAAACTTTAAAAAGCTTATTATTCTGATTAAACGGCCCTTGTGTTTCATGAGTCATTGTCAACTAATTGAAACAAAAAGTCAAACTTTAGCGTAAAGAGCGAGGTATTGAGGATAAGGGCAATCCCCCTCATATTTGTAATAATTTCTATTCCTTTTGAGTTTTAATGTTGCTCCTTACTTTCAGTTGAAATAACTTGTTTTTAAACTCAAAGTTAACACGTATAAGGGCTCTGTAGCATTGCTTTCAAACTCCTTCCTAGGCAAATATATATTTTTGTATTTTTGTTACCAATAAGGCTGGTCACTTACTCATTTCCGTTTTCTTTCTGTTTCTCCAGAAAAACCTAGTGTAGAACCAGGATAAAGCTCATTTAAACAAAAATTGGAAATTCTAGCGCCTTTTTTCAGTAGTAAAGAGATCGCACCGCAGGAACGTCCTGATTTCTACTATGTTATGTCGCAAAACAGCAATTTTTCCTGAATGTGGCTAAGATTCTATTAATTGAAAATTCTAAGGTACTTGATCAATTTATATTTCTGAAAATAATGTTTATACAACCTCATTGTTTTATAGGTCCCTCTCACAACATCCATCCCTAAACATGCGTGCAATCCTTAAAAGCCGAACAATAGTTATGGATAATTATTTTAAACATTACCTGAGTTAATTCATTTAAGGCCTGATTAAGTAATGAGCACTGTTATATGGCTACATTCCTGCTATCGGGTGCATATCAAATAATCTTTGCGATGATGGGGGGGGCCTTCAAAGCCCTAGAAAGTACCTTCCTAGGCCCAACCTTTCGAACGTTTCGAGAAAGTTTTTTCAAGTCATAACGGTGAAATTGCCCAGCCCCCTTCCTTTCACAAATGGAATTCAAACTGATCAATTAAAAATCTGGCTTTGAAATTTCATAGGCCCTCCTCCCCTCCCCGTAACAATTTTGATGTGTACATATTGTTAGGGATAATTACATTCTTAGCGTAAACTTTAGCGTAAAGCTTTTAAAGTTTTAACGCTAAAAGTAAACTTCAGCGTAAAAACCAGGGAATAAGGAAATGACTCGCGCCTCATATACCTATAGGAAAACCTGAATATAATATTTCAAAAAGAAAAGATATTGAATAAAAATAGTTTTTTTTTAAATTAAAAGAAATAGTGATGCTAAAACAAAAAAGTGGACATTATCCTCTATGAAGGAGCTACCGGACCCGATTAGCCCCCCCCCCCCCTCTTCACATTGAAGTTTAACTAATGCTTCATTACTTATATAATTAACTTCCATAAAATCTTGAGACTATAGCGTAAGGAGCATTTACTGGGTTTGCTGCCCCCCCTCATATATAGAACGATAACGATTCATTTTAGGTTTTAAAACTCCCCTTTACTTTACTTTTTTAAATCTTGGGCTTTCTTAGTCTATTTAATTCTTGCGTAGTTACGGGGATCGTTTCTAAATCATACTGCTTATAGTCAAGAATTAGTAAAAAAAAATGGACATGTGGAATTCTGGCAATTAGTAAAACAAGGCTTCTTTTTACGACATCAAGTGAGTTTGTAAAAAACAAAGAAATTGAGGTTCTAGTTTTTACGATCAGAAAATTGACTTAATAAAGCCTATAGCTACAGTTCACATCCTCAAAATGTAGCAGCAAGTTAGCAGTTAAAGTCGAAAGAAAGACTGTTATTACTGTAATAAAAAAGAAATGTGTTGATGCAATGGCAGCAAAGGAAAGAGACAGTAATATAATGATGATTTACTCAGTATGTTGGTTTATCGTAATCGTGGTATGTATTAAAGGTATGAAGGACTTTTTACTTTAAGGGGCGGTAGCAGCTAAATTTCCTTTCAAAACTCCAAGAGTAATATCTGACTAATTCATTTGCAAGTGAGGTTTCTTAACATACGGAAATAAATGTGAAGAACTGGCATTCATAAATTTGCATCTTGAAAATGTACGAGCTTCCCAATGTATTTTTTTAGGTGTTCATAAGGCTTAAACGGCACTGGAAACTTGACTCGATGGGGCCTTTCTTCCCATCCTTGGCATATGTAGCCCTTGACCTAGGATCCACCACACTTGTTAGGAATTAAGAATAAATGTCTTATATATGCCTTTTCGAATAGTCCATACCAACTTCTAGCTATCTTTCTTGGGTGGGGGAGGGAATCTTCAAGTTGATGCTATCACGAAATCAACCAGAACAGTCTCTCTTGTCTCCTAAAAGCTTAAAGAGCAACAAAAGTTAGGTTCGTCTCCAACCTATTTGTGCTCCCAGTCTTCAATAGGAGATGAGAAAGAGACTTAAAGTATGTGTAACCATGATATCTACCTGAAGGGGTAAAAAACTGGATTGAAAGCTAAAGTCAATTTCCAAGTTGGCTCTTTTCAGGATCTTTTCAGGAGTAAAGTGGTCGTTAGACGTAGGGATCCAACCTATATTTATATGAAAGGAAGTCCCTAAACTAAAGTCGTCATAATATATATCAGGGTTGACTGCCGATATTAGGCAAACGTGGTGGGGAGCTAGACAATGTGTACGTACATATATATAGGTACTTGTTAAATATCCCGATAACAATCAATAAGTTGGATCTGTGTAATGTTGGGATATTTAACAAGTACCATATATATATATATATATATATATATATGTATATATATATATATATATCGGGGTAATGTCTTTTATAGTAACTTGTCATTGACAAGAACTTGAGATCTTCCAGGATATCATTATTTTTAGTTTCACATTACACAGGCGGAATTTGAGGACAGTTCAATTGAAATTTTGATAAGACATCTATTGTATTTTAACCATTAAAACATTTCCGTTGGCTATCCTTATCTGTTCATTGTGGGAACGAGCAACCACTGCCTGTCCGTCTCCATGTCAATTGATCAACAAAAAACAACCTACCGTGATTCCTAGGAGACAAAAAAGCACTGAGACAAGTCTCTTGTGTAATTTTCAGGTCCCTCCCTTTCACCCATGATTCCAATTGTCCAGAAATGCACCTGCATGGAATCTGCTGGAAAGTAAAATATTGATTGGTGCTGAAGGAGGAGTAGAGGCTGATTTGCTCCGCCTTTATGGACTGTATTAACGATTTATCAAAGGTGGATGTTGATGTTTCGCTCAGGTGTACCGGTGTTACCTTTGCTAGGTTCCTGCATCTCTGTAGTTGCATGATAGAGGATCATCGAAAGAGCATGCACAGTTTGATAATAAACTACTAGTTTGCATGTATTTTAGCCCTCTCGTGAGAGGCCGGTTTGCGTGATCTCTATGTGTGTCGTGTGAATGTGAACTAGACCTTTGGTGCAACCCCCTACCAGTGTTCAGGGATATGAGTCATCTGGGAACCGTTTATGCTACAAAGCGAAGAAGAAGAAATGGAAAAAGGTTAGTTGCTCGTTTCAAATGCTGCCCAGTATCATGCAAAATCCACTCCTCATCTAAATCTTAAGTTCTGGTTACCATTAGAAGATACAAAAATATAGGTTAGACATTTGTAGATCTTCTTGCCTACCCTCTGTTTCTTTAGTAAAACTGGTATAAGTTTAGATGACGGGGCTTGTTGCTGTCTTAGAAATTATTTCAGCTAGAAGAATATTACTTTCAGGAATGGCTCGAAACAGTAGCCTCAACTCACGAAAATATAGGAAGTGGCGAAAATGTGTTTTACATTGTTGTCTTTTCAAAAAATAAATAAATAAATATTTCAAAGCTTAATGCAGTATTTATACCAAAATACCAAAAAAATATATTTTTCAGAATCTAGGGGGGGGGGAATTTTCAGTAAAAAGCACCGGACTCCAACCCATTACCCTCCCAATTCATGCCGGCGGGTCCAAAGCCCAATCTAATTCCTGGGAGGGTCTACTTTTCGTTGAGTAGGTTTTGAAAACAGAATTCTAATGATTCTAGTAGGATTTAATCCAAATTGGGATTTTCGTTCAAATTTAAGGCACATTTTTTAGGATTTCATTAAAACCTTATAAATCAGGATTAGCAAACATATGAGACTCAAAACACAATTTTTCGATCTCATTTGTGCGGAAAGATAATTTATAAAAATGGAACTTTCATCTTTATAACCTAAAATTTGTCTAAGTTCATTAAAGATGAACTTGAACTTTAATGAACTTTTCAGCGGCAAGGTTTTGAGTTTAAAATTTTGAAAGATCATCCTGTGGCACAACTTTGGACCCACTCCTGAGAGTTGCATTCACCTAACCCTTTCTAAGAAATCTAATAGCCCAGATTTCAGATTTTTTTTTTTTTTTTTTTTTTTTTTTTTTTTTTTTTTTTTTTTTTTTTTTTTTTTTTTAATGGTAATTGTCAAGGAAACCATGTCAAGGGAACAGGCATTAGGATTTCAAAAGTCAATTTGCTTGGACTGCTGTAATTTTACCGTGAGGCATCTGATAGCCCAACGCTTAGAATTTCACCCGCTGTTTTTTTTTTTTTTTTTTTTCAAACTGGCAATTGCCAGCAAACCATGTGAAGGGGATATCCCTTAAAATTAAAAAAGTTCGCTTGTTTCGACTTATCTGATGTCACCAGTCATAATAGATAAATTCAATTTTAAATTGTTAATTAGTATTGGCACAAAATTCTGGCACAGCAGTTTTCCGCTATCTTAGAAGATTGCTGATTTATCTTTCAGAAATAAATCTACAGATTAAATTCGGACGCAAGAAGATGTTTTTAAACTTTTACTTCCGAATAATAGTTAAATCCAGGAACCAACTTCTCAATGTCTAATGCAAGAAAAAAGTAGCCTCTTGACCAATCTCAAATAATTTTCTTTTTTCAAACGCATGGCAGGACTAAATGACACCCGAGGTCAACCCTCTCCTAAACCGTTTTGCGGTGTTTTCTTTTCCGTGACATTTTGTTTATTTTGTCTAGAACACACTTTACTTAACTCTGAGGAACAACAGGGGTAAATAAGACTCAAGTTAACTTGACATCCTTCCTAAAGTTCCAAGTTCAGCCTCTTTACCTGAGTTCCACTAGATCCCTCATTTCATCCTTATAGAGCCATCCCGAAGGATCTCTTCCGGCAACTAGCTATAATACGCAAAAAGAACTAAATAAACGGACTAATAATGATCAACCTTTGCAAAATCAGATGACCGATTATGTAAATTTTGTAGCAGTTTTCTTTTTATATTTCATTCAATAAGCACTTGGGACTTAAATATTTTGGGACCTTCTGTCTTTAAGTGTGTATTCTTTACTGGCGATTTACAGAATAGTATCGTTAAAGCACCGACAAAACTGACGAGCAAATAAACTGACCGAACTAGCTAAAAGTGATCTGCTTTTGCATAAGCCAAAATTTTTCACGGGCAAAAGTAGATTATGCGGCAATTTTGCTTTTTTTTCATTTTAAGCTCTTGGGATGTTGAAGTTAAGCATGTTTTGAACCTTCAACTTTAACGTGCGTATTCTCTGCTTGGTGCGAGTAGAATATTTTTCGCCCTGAAGTAGGTATTGTTGGTTGGCTGAAAGTAGAAGAAAGGCGCAAATGCAAGCATTTCCAGGCCTTAAGACCAAGTACTTCCGCTTTTTTAATCCCGAAAATTACAGTTCGGTTTCGTATCGCCTTAGGATAAAATAATAATTTATTTATAACCCCCTTTTAAACAAAACCAGCACAGTATGCAGTAAATTACACTAAAAATTAAGAAAACTTACGAAAAATTAAGCAAGAAAAAACGGGTTTTAATTTTAATAAAGCAGTGAAACAAAAATAAATAAAAACAAATAAATACTTTAACTAAAAAATATTCCGAATATTTTTTAACAATTTTTTTTAAGTAACACACATAAAAAATACATCAACTAAACACACGAAGAAGAAAAAGAAGAAAAAATTGACAACTTAAACCTTTCATCTCAGACAAAAACACACTTATAATATTACGGTTTGGGCCTAGCGACACAAAGGCATGTCTTGTTAAAATAGCACTAAGCAACTCAAACGAGTGAATAATGTCGGTAGCACCATACTTCTGAATAATATTACGATACGAAGTGGGAAGGTACAGCAAAAATTTGCAATATCTAAAATAAGCAATACTCTGACTTCTTATGCGAGTAGGGCTTGTTGCCTGATCGAATAGATTCTTCTCAGTAAGAAATTCGAGATAAAAGAAAATTAACAGTTTTATAACTTATTTTAATTTTTTTCTTTTTTCTCCTTAAAATGTTCGCTTAGTCTTTCAGTATCAACTCTAGTTTACAAAAACTAAGGTTCTGTCGGCTTTTCCAAAGCCATGCATTTTTTTTCATCACTAGCATTGATGCTAAGAATGTATAGGCTTTGATACTAAAATAGTTTTTGGTGTCCTTAACACCAAGTTTTGAAATTTTTGATCCTAAAATTCCTTACTATTATGCCACTAGTTACCTAAGAAATCATTAACTCTTTTTTAATCTCTGAAATTGAATATCCACAACTTAAGTTTTTTTAGAATTACCACTGCCGAAATCCAAAATGAACCATTAAAAATTATATTCTTGAGAAATTTCCAACGTTCATTTGAGTTATGTGATTTCAAATCAAGGCAGTTTAGCAGTTGGTAGACAAATCATTTCGAAATAGCTTTTATATACTGAATGTAATAGAATTTAATAGATGCATTTAATAGAATGCATCAGCATAAAAAACCTGCCAGTATTTCATGGGATTTCTGTGGTTCCTCCAATTACTTAAATAAAAAATAGATTTGATAGACTTGTACAATGAAAATACTTGCGTCCATATGTCTTTTACTATGTAAATGATTATATGTTAATAGCTCCAGTTATTGATAATTATTTTTTTGCAACGGCTATACTAGTGAATAACTATTACGTTTTTTCTACAAAACTTTTTTATTGAAATTACCTGCATCAAAGAAGAGAGGTTTTATTTTTCAAATTTTAGTGATCCCAAAATGTTTAATCATTAACCAAATAGTTATCCTAATGATTTTTAATTGACGGAATTTGTAAATAGCAACATATTGTTTCGTCGCAAGGTGAATTTCACATTTGGTGAGTTTCCCCCCCCCCCTTGTTCCCTTGAAATTCTGAATTTTTCAACACTTCTTAAACAGTCAGTAAATTCTATGCACATTTTAATGCAAGAAATGATTAATACTGCACACTGTCTATACTCACCCCCCTCCCGTCCAAAAAAACCTGTATATGTGCTTGATCAGGCACTAAGTTTCTAACAGCCTGATTCCGCGACTTTATCCCAAAAAAAGGAAAAAAATAGATGAATCAAGTTTAATAAAGCCTGTGCAGTGCCTCGTTTAATTAATTTTCAGAAAAGGGGCTTATAAAAATGTGTTTTGCGTTTCAATTCAAAGCCAGTCCCTTATGAATAAACTTTTTAGATTTTAACTTTTCTGCACGATTTTGGATGACCATATTTTGGGGAAATTGAAACCGCCTCAAAAAAGGAAAAAAAAGAACGTTAGGATTATCAAAAACATAAAGGGTTAGCGCCGCAGAATCAAAATTTTGAGATTACACTTTGGGCTTGGGTTTTTCTATTTACAGTAGGTTCTGTTACTGTTTTTCTCATAACTATTGGGGGCTTTTCCCATTTTAAAATCCACTGGGCAAACAATCTATAAACAACAATCTATAAACGTATTTTGTCTTAGTTTTAACAATAAAAAAAATCTACTTTGTGTTTTTTTTAAATTATCTAGCGCTTATAACTTAGCTATGGACCATATGCCGCATGAGTGCCGTTAGTAAAAGCCAATATTTAAAAAGGACTAGCTCTTTTTTTCTACTTTGCACATTTTTTCATGTCTTGGTGCTTCCAAGGGGGACCATCCTGCCCTTCCCACCCTTAAGTAAAATTAAAGGCAGGAAACCATTTAATAATGTGAACATCCAAAAACAGATGCTTCTTTTAATCTTCCACATCTAACGTAAACTAAAAAATTGTAATCAAAAAGATCGAAAACTCCCCAAAATTCCAAAATACATCAAAAACTTGCTTCAAAGCAGTCTTCCCATGGTCCAAAATGTTCAAAGTATTATCAACAAAACAACCCAAGAAAGAACTTTTAGCAACGAACTGTTAATAGCCGAAAAGACAATCCATAGATAAGATTTTAAAACAAGGAAATAAAATTTGCCCAACAAGGGGATAAAATTTGCTAAATAAGCGGATAAAATTTTTTCCCATTGTAAAATTCATAATTTGAAAAAAATACTGCCATCTGACTCTAAAATGTAAAAAAAAATCTGTTAAAAAGAGGACCAAGAACCACAGTCTTGTGAATTTTCAAGTTTGTTTAATCAAACAAACGAAAAATTGTATCTGATTTCTGAGCTCAAATCTACGTTTGAGGTAGAACTTCTTCTGCATTCGAGTAGTTAATAGCCTTTCACCCTCAAAATTTTCCCAATTCTTTCCTATTAAGTATTTTCATTTAAGGTCACTTTTATTTCCTTTGTAAGAAGATTTATCTGACACAAATTCATAAGCTTATTTGCCAAAATCGATCTTATCCGTATTTAAGTAAAAGGAATATATAAAAGGAGTATTCTAAAGAAGAATAAAAAGCTACATTAAACCAAAGGAGAGGAGAAATAAAGCCAAATAATAATCTAACAGTTCGTGGTAACGAACTGTAAGTATGAAGCGACCCGGCCCAATAGTAACCGAAACTCTAAAAAACGGAATTTTTATACTATTAGATACATCAAAAGAATCAGATTTTAATTCTGATTTCAAATATATAAGTTTCATCAAGTTTAATCTTACCCATCAAAAGTTACGAGCCTGAAAATATTTGTCTTTTTTCCCAGGGGTGATCGTATCGATTCAGTGCTCCTAAAATATCGCAATAGGGCTTACTCGAACGGAAATTAAAAGTTTTAGTGTCCTGTTTAAGTGACCCAAAAAATTGGAGGGCAACTAGGCCCCCTCCCACGCTCATTTTTCCCCAAAGACACCCGATTAAAATTTTGAGATAATCATTTTGTTCAGCATAGTCGAAAATATAAAATGTATGTCTTTGAGGATGACTTAATCCCCCACAGTCCCCGGAGGAAGGGCTGGAAGTTATGAACTTTGCCTATTGTTTACATATTACATATAGTATTGGTTATTGGGAAGCATACAGACGTTTTCAGGAAGGATTGTTAAATAAACAAGTTTTTTTAAATGAAAGTAAGGAGCAACATTAAAAATTAAAACGAACAGAAATTATTAAGTATTAGGGGGTTCTCCCCCTAGTCAATACCTCGCTCTTTACGCTAAAGTTTTTCTTAGTACTTTCAACAGAGCTATCTATTCTAATTAAACGGCCTTTGTGATTCAGGAGTCATTCTCAAAGAATTCCAACAAAATTCGTTTAGCGTAAAGAGCGAGGTATTGACGGGGGGCGAACCCCCTCATATACGTAATAATTTCTGTTCGTTTTAAGTTTTAATGTTGCACCTTGGTTTTATTTGAAAAAACTTGTTTTTTTATTTTATGCAAACTTAAAATGAACAGAAATCTCTATCATTGAATAAATGAGACCCAAAATGAACATATATTACAACAAATAATCAAGTCAAATCTAAAACGAAAAGAAATTACCACAAATAGAAGAAACACTAAAGGCCCCCTAAGCCTTCCAAAGGCAATGGCAGCATTTGCGCTTTACACATGACAAATTTTATGTCCAGCATTGTCGTTTTGACTTCTGGAAACATTCGCAATAGCAACAAAAATAGTGATCGTATTGACCCAGTGGTCCTAGAATATTGTGGGAGGGCTCATTGGAACGGAAATTAAAAGTTCTAGTGCTCCTTTTAAGTGACCAAAAAATGGAGGGCAACTAGGCCCCCTCCCACGCTCATTTTTTTCCAAAAGTCACCCGATCAAAATTTTGAGATATCTATTTTGTTCAGTATGTTCGAAAATATGATTAGATAAGAAAATCCACGTAATTATCGAGATTACTGAAAATAACTAATAAATTAGGTTAACTATTCATTTTACATGCTATTCATTTCTAAAAGCGTTAGCCAATTTGGAATATTACGAGGGGCGTTCAAAAAGTTCGTAGAACTGCATACAAAACTTGATTTCATAAAAACAAAACCATCACTACTTTTCAATATAGTCTCCTCTAACTTCAACGCACTTAGACCACCGATACTCAAGTGCCGCAATTCCAGCATGGGATAAGTCTTGTGACTGGGAATTGAACCACTGATCCACGGCGGATATCAGCTCCTCATCGTCACCAAAACGCTTTCCACGAAGATCGGACTTCATGACACGAAACAGGTGGAAGTCGCTTGGGGCCAGATCCGGACTGTAGGGTGGGTGAGCCAACTGTTCGAAGCCAATCTGATTGATTGTGGCTTGTGCCACACGGCGGCGTTTCCCTTGCATGGAGGTGATATTGCTCTCAGAATCCCAGTGGTGTACCCAGGTCTCACCTCCAGTCACAAGTCGCAAATGGAAGTCTTCTGGGTCTCTCCTGTAGAGCTCGAGAAGTTGTGAACTGAGCTGCATCCGCTGCTGTTGATCTTGCACTTGAAGATTTCGAGGCACCCATCTGGTAGGCACTTTGGAGAGATGAAGATGGTCGTGAAGAATGTTGAAAACGCTCCCTTCAGAAATGCTAACTTCGATTGCAACTTCTTTGACCTTTAAACGATGATCAGCCATGACAAGGTCTTCCACACCCCGGAGGACCTCCGGGGTCGTCACTTCCAAAGGTCGACCGGACCTTGGGTCGTCTTCCAGGCATTGACGGCCCCGCTTGAACTCGCATTTGGCGACCGTGGAATACTTGGGAGCATCTTGCTGGTACACCTTGGCCAACCGATCTGTGATTTTTCTAGCCGAAGAACCTTCTTTGACAAGTAATTTGATCACTGCTCTGTACTCGATCAGTGACGAATCCATTTCTACAGTGATTCAATGACTTTGGAGTCTTCTTATACCTGAAAGGACAAAGCAAAATGAACAGTTTTTAGCGGGGGGTTTGGGGGGCGGCAGCCCCCCAACTGTGCCTCCTAATCCCTGTACGTTTTAAGGTTCGACCTTGTAACTCAGCCTCTTCAACTCTTTAGAAAACGTAGTTTTTTTCAAATAATACCTAGATAAGCATGCATGCAGGGTTAGAACTTATTTTGTCATTTCTAAGTGTTCCGTTTATACTGATTTTCTGTTAATTTTTTAAGTTATTATTTGACTTTATTTCTGCTGGTCTTATAGTTAAATGAGCCTCTTTACTTTTATTTGGAAAACTTATTTTTCGAAAAAGTTTTTAATTATTCTCTGTTCATTTCTAATCGATTTTTTTTTATTGGTTAGTAAAGGAATTTTTTGTAAAGTTTTTGTTAGTCTTTCTGCTTCAGAATTAAAATTTTAGCTGATTATTTACATTTTAGATACAATTTAGCAACAAATTTTAATATTAGCCTTATTATGGATTTTTTTATGGATGGGAACAGGGAACATTATTAAAATAAATGGAATGAAAATCTGTATAATTTTTTACCTTCTATAGGGCTGAAGCTATCGTGACTCCCGTGACTCTCTTGACGCTATCGTTACAGCTTTGAATGGAGACGGATATTTGATAGACAATTTTATTATAAGAATCTTGATTTAATTACATTTGACTTTAGTTTCCTATTTGTTACTATAAATATCTTTTTAGCTTATGTATTAAAAAGACTTCTGATATTTTGTCTGAAAAATTAAAATAGACCATTAGGAATCAATGCAACCCAATCATGAACCAATTCAACCATATTTCTCTTCCAATTTATTGCCCTTGATAAGGCCCTTTTACCCCTTCCCTTTTGACAACCTGGATGCACATAATGTCTTTTAATTTAGCTTAATATCCCCCTTATCATTCCGTGAAAGTTTCAACCGAATACGCTTAGCTGTTTCTGAAATATTTTAGATTATTAACGTAGTATCTTTTTATTAAGTTTAGCGTCCCTCCCAAGATTGTCTGAAAGTTTTAGCTTACTTCCCTTTGTCTTTTAGACACCGAGGATCTATACAGAACCCCTCGCCCCATGGGCTGTGAAGGATATGTCATTCCTGGAGGGATAATTACAGGACCTTTCGAAAATTTTGAACAATCTGGCACTCTCGAAATTTTGATCGATGGTTTTGAAGGTTTGGGTTGGGCAGCAAAAAAAGGCACGGTAGAGGTGCTGGCTACCCTTAAATCACCTTTGACTCATAAAAATGGCCCTAGAACTTTTGATTCCCTGTTGAATGAACCCTTTCCAAAGATTCTACGACAGCTTCTTCCATAGGAAATGGCCTAGGAAAAAAACGACGCATAAAAGCCATGTTTGTCTTTCTTTGTGCAGCAATATTCCTCTGCCATTGGTAGCAACTGCATTTCCCTTATCGGCTTTGGTGATAACTGTGCTATGGCCTTTTCGCAAATGATTGTCAGTAATTTGTGCTATTCTTTTGATTTATTTGAAGCGAAAATTTTAAATAAAGACAATTTTTAGAATCTCCTTCGCGATAGATCTGAGATCTGAGTTTTCAGCTTCCTCATTTTGGCAAAAAAGGCCTAAATCCACAACTGTCGTAGTTTCAGAAACATTGACATGTGTCTCAGGGATACAAAATCTGGCACCTTTAATATAGTAACTCAGCTTCTTGGAGTAAAAAAGACTGATTATTACACGGGTTAGCCTGTATTGTATCAGCAAAGGTTTCGACTGTATGTTGATGGTTTAGGAAGTCAGTTTCCACACCCCTATTAATTTTCAGCTCTTACAGCCAAAACACGTGAATTTAAAACTTTATGACATACCTTAGGTTTGTCAGACAAACTGGATTTACGAATTTGAAAGAAAATACGACTAAAGATGAAATTATGCTCCATTTTAGGGAAACACATGACCTGTTTATTCTTTTTCTGTTATTTAAAAAGATTTTGGGGTAAAACTGGAATTTAAACATTAAAAATTCTATAAGGAAGACGGCCCTAGTGCCTTCATCAGTTACAAAAATATCAGTCTCCTATGTAAGAGGTTGTGTGAAATGTACATTCGCAAGTGTCTTTGGGTCTGTAAGAAAATTATTTTCGTTTGATTAATTTAGAAAACTTAAAAGAAAAAAAAATCCAAGATGGGCAACGCCACAACCTCAAAAACAGGAAATTTTCAAAATAGCACAAACTGGCTTTCAAATCGAAATTAGTATAGACAATAAAGACAATTGAAAGAAGAATAAAGTTTTTGTAGGTTTCAACTCCTCCCTTTTATGTCCATGCTCAATGAAAATGTAAAAAAAAAAATCAATTCAACAAAAAAATGGTTAAATCTTCTTGTCTTAATTGTAACTTTTTCTTTTCGCACATAGCTTGATTTGACCGAAATCACTTGGTATATGATAATACTAGCCTCCTGCTATCTCTAGACCCTAACAATTACTTAATTCCAGTCCTCGAGAGATATACCCAGCAGTTTAGCTAGAGAGTTGAGCTTACACTTTAGAAATAATATTCCATTAACAGGAAAGACAAAGCAGAATTTTCTGACAAGAACTCGTACATAAAGTTCATGTGCATTGTAATTTAGACAAGATGGTCCGCTGTACACTATGCTCTTTATGGAAGGACTGTGAATCAATGCAATTCATGGGATTCTGACACGCAAACTTAGCGCAAGCGAGAAAGGAATTAGCCTCGGCAAAAATAATTACTATTAAGGGCACGTGGTTTAACTATTAGTAGTATATCTTGTCGGCTGTGTAGAACAGTAACATTTTAGAAAAGGGTTCAGCTTTTACATGGTCCACTGACTTTAAGTCCGCATCACATTTTACGAAATCCTTTAATCTATTGTTCATAAATTGCTAGTTAATTTAAGTATGGTATTACGTTTTTATATCTTTCTTTAACATTAGTCAGAATAACATAGAAGAAAAATGTTAGATATTTGGTAGGCGCGTACGCATCAATTCTTTTTTGTGGAGAGCCCAATTTGGCCCTAAGTTCAAAGAGAATCGGCGATTATGCGAAAATATGTGGAAAGTCGTAAAAATCTAAACATTAAGTGGGATCAAAAAAGGCCTCCCCTCTGCGTATACTTGAGACAATTCAAATTTCGGACATAGGCCTATATGCCAAAGGCATTTTTTTCATATTTTTAGGGTTTCAGCAATACGTCGAAAATTCGTATCCAATAATTGGCAATTGGCATTATCAAATATGTGCTGGGAACTGCTTGAGCTTGTGCTTGCTAATTAATTAGTTTGATTAAGAGCCTTAACCGGGCCTGTCCAGCGCAGCACTAGGAGCCAATTCTAATCTTGGTACAAATAGCTCTCAGAAAATTATCACGAGCTTATTAAATGAGAAAATTGAAGTTTTTAATTATAGTAAAGTTTGAGGTTAGAACTTCAAATTAAGAGGAAGCGTGTAATGTAAGAAGTTGATCGTCACCCTGTCAAAAACTTGCAGTAAATACTGCACTATAATGCGCAGATTAAAAGAAAAAATACAGGATATTAATTTCTAATACTAGTAAAAGTACCCCATAGGTACTTTTTCAACTTTAGACTGTACTTAGCCACAAACTTGCAGCCTGTTGGGCCTTCTTAAGGCCCCCTTTTTAGGCGAATCATCAGTTCTTTGACGTTTTTTTTGCAAACTGTTTTACTCCTGACCCAAGGTCTTTGAGGTACGAATTTCAAGCAAAAAAAAAAAACACTTTCTGGCCCGAGTATTCGGTGAGCCTTGCCTCCTATCCAATTTTATGTGAGCATAAGGGTTCCCGAGGCCCCAGAATTAACGGATGTGAGTTTCAATCCGTTTAGAGAAAAAAGTTTTTTTTTACCCTTTTTCAGGAGGATGGGGCAATGTTTTCTCTCTTTTTCTTGTGCATTAAAGTTCTCTTGACCTAGGTAAGTAGGTAAATAAATTTTGAGCCGATCATAAAAATAAATTTTCTTGACCTTTTTCGGAAGGATTTGCGAATCCTTCTATTATAAAATGAGTAACTCTTCTTAACTTTTGATCCTTGTCCTTGGGGTTAGTGGCGCTGCCTTTAAAGAGTTTTTTTTTTACATTTTGAACCTTATGATTACAATATCTACCTTAAAATCTCGTTATGACATCGTGTTAGGCTCTGATAGGTTCAAAGAGTGAAAAGGGACACGGGAGAGGGCCTAGTTGCCCTTCGATCTTTAAATGTCACTGTAACTAAATATTTACATTTGAATGAGATTCAGCCCCTCCCAAGATAAAAAAAAAACTCATCCGTCTGGCAAAAATGTGAAATTTCACGCTTTCATAGTTCAGGGATAAAGCATTTTGCCGGTGCGGATCTTAGATATTCAAAATTTATGGAAGCATTTTCATCAAGATCAAATAAATTTTGGAGGGTATAGGAGTTTTTTGAAGGTATTGAAAGTTCACTTATGGTAATAATTATTAACGGCACTTTTAAACTTAATGACTTTTACATATTTGGAATCAGCATAAAAGATATATACTTTTGATTTGTCTGATGCTTCCGGATTATGTTTTGAAAGTCTTGTTTACTATTGGCATGGCCCACTTAACGCTAGAGCTTAAATTGCGCTGTAGGCCACTGAAAACGTTTTAAGTTTACTAAAAGTAAGCATTACTAAAAAATATTGTCGCCTAAGTAGATGGCAATCTAGAAAGAGCCTTAATACGACACACACAGACACAAAAATGGCACTGTATACGACATAATTTGGTTGGATTATCAGTATTAAATTGTAGTTCGAGTTTAATTAATACCAAACTGATAAATGACCTAGGAATTAGGGTTCTTGTTTATGACCCAATTGAAAAAAAAACTAGATTTATGTTACCTGGACAACGTGAATATATGATAACAAGCTCCTTGGAGACAGTCTCAAAATGCGTTGTTTTTTGGATAAAAACTTTATTCCTTATAACCTGCTATCCAAACACTCTTGTTAAGCTAAAAACAGAACCATGTTTAAAGCTACTTTGTAGTTGCTGTAGAAGCTATTTTGCTAATCACTTTACTAAATCCAGTATATGGATTATTCTAAAATGCAGTTTCAAATAGTTCGAGGTAACGAACTGTAAGTAAGGAGAGACCCGGCTCAATGGTAACCGAAACTCTAGAAACTCAGATTTTAATGCTGATTTCAAATATATAAGCTTCATCAAGTTTAGTCCTATCCATCAAAAATTACGCGCCTGAAAAAATTTGGCTGTTTTTCGAAAAAAGGGGGAAAGACCCCCTAAAAGTTATAGAACCTCAATGAAAATCACACCATCATATTCATCGTATCAGAGAACCCTACTGTAAAGGTTTCAAGCTTCTATCTACAAAAATGTGGAAATTTGCATTTTTTGCCAGAAGAAAGATCACGGATGCGTGTTTACTTGTTTTTTTTTTGTTTTTTTTTTCAGGGGTGATCGTATCGACCCAGTGGTCCTAGAATATTGTGGGAGGGCTCATTGGAACGTAAATTAAAATTTCTAGTGCTCCTTTTAAGTGACCAAAAAAATGGAGGGCAACTAGGCCCCCTACCACGCTCATTTTTTCCCAAAGTCACCCGATCAAAATTTTGAGATAGCCATTTTGTTCAGTATGGTCGAAAATATGATTAGATAAGAAAATCCACGTAATTATCGAGATTACTGAAAATAACTAATAAATTAGGTTAACTTTTCATTTTACATGCTATTCATTTCTAAAAGCGTTAGCCAATTTGGAATATTACGAGGGGCGTTCAAAAAGTTCGTAGAACTGCATACAAAACTTGATTTCATAAAAATAAAACCATCACTGCTTTTCAATATAGTCTCCCCTAACTTCAACGCACTTAGACCACCGATACTCAAGTGCCGCAATTCCAGCATGGGATAAGTCTTGTGACTGGGAATTGAACCACTGATCCACGGCGGACATCGGCTCCTCATCATCACCAAAACGTTTTCCACGAAGGTTGGACTTCATGGCACGAAACAGGTGGAAGTCGCTTGGGGCCAGATCCGGACTGTAGGGTGGGTGAGCCAACTGTTCGAAGCCAATCTGATTGATTGTGGCTTGTGCCACACGGCGGTGTTTTCCTTGCATGGAGGTGATATTGCTCTCAGGGTCCCAGTGGTGTACCCAGGTCTCATCTCCAGTCACAAGTCGCAAATGGAAGTCTTCTGGGTATCTCCTGTAGAGCTCGAGAAGATGTGAACTGAGCTGCATCCGCTGCTGTCGATCTTGCACTTGAATGTTTCGAGGCACCCATCTGGTAGACACTTTGGAGAGATGAAGATGGTCGTGAAGAATGTTGAAAACGCTCCCTTCAGAAATGCTAACTTCGGTTGCAACTTCTTTGACCTTTAAACGATGATCAGCCATGACAAGGTCTTCCACACGCCGGAGGACCTCCGGGGTCGTCACTTCCAAAGGTCGACCGGACCTTGGGTCGTCTTCCAGGCATTGACGGCCCCGCTTGAACTCGCATTTGGCGACCGTGGAATACTTGGGAGCATCTTGCTGGTACACCTTGGCCAGTTCTAGATCACGGATGCGTGTTTACTTGTTTTTTTTTCCAGGGGTGATCGTATCGACCCAGTGGTCCTGAATATTGTGGGGGGGGAGCTCATTTGAACGGAAATTAAAATTTCTAGTGCTCCTTTTAAGTGACCAAAAAAATGGAGGGCAACTAGGCCCCCTCCCACGCTCATTTTTTTCCCAAAGTCACCCGATCAAAATTTTCAGATAGCCATTTTGTTCAGTATGGTCGAAAATATGATTAGATAAGAAAATCCACGTAATTATCGAGATTACTGAAAATAACTAATAAATTAGGTTAACTTTTCATTTTACATGCTATTCATTTCTAAAAGCGTTAGCCAATTTGGAATATTACGAGGGGCGTTCAAAAAGTTCGTAGAACTGCATACAAAACTTGATTTCATAAAAATAAAACCATCACTACTTTTCAATATAGTCTCCCCTAACTTCAACGCGCTTAGACCACCGATACTCAAGTGCCGCAATTCCAGCATGGGATAAGTCTTGTGATCGTATCAACCCAGTGGTCCTAGAATATTGTGGGAGGGCTCATTTGAACGGAAATTAAAATTTCTAGTGCTCCTTTTAAGTGACCAAAAAAATGGAGGGCAACTAGGCCCCCTCCCACGCTCATTTTTTTCCCAAAGTCACCCGATCAAAATTTTCAGATAGCCATTTTGTTCAGTATGGTCGAAAATATGATTAACTATGTCTTTTAGGATGACTTAATCCCCCGAAGTCCTCGGAGGGAGGGCTGAAATTGATGAACTTTACCCAATGTTAACATATAGTATTGGTTATTGGGAAGTATAAAGACGTTTTCAGGGGGGATTTTTTCTGGAAGTGGGGGGGGGGCGGTGGGTCGGGGGTTATGTGGGAGGATCTTTCCATGAAGGAAGTTTTCATGGGGGAAGGGACATTGCTATGAAGGGGATGCCGGATTTCCCAGTATTATTTAAAAAAAAGATCAGAAATTAAATAAAAAAAAAACAAGTTTTACAACTAAAAGTAAGCAGCAACATTCAAAACTTAAAACGAACAGAAAATATTACGGATATGATTGGGTTCACTCCCTAGTCAATACCTCGCTCTTTGAGCCAAAGATTTTTAGTACTTTCATAAGAGCTATTTATTCTAATTGACAGTTTTTGTGATTAAGCGGTCAATTTTAAAGAATTGGAACAAAATTCGAACCTTAGCTTAAAGAGCAAGGTATTGACTAGGGGGCGAACCCCCTAATATACGTATTAAAAATATATGAATATAGAAGTTCGTTACGTAAGTTAATTCGTAAGTTACGTATATTTATTACTAATGAAAACGTTCGTAAATAAAATTAAACAAGTTTCGAGAAAGCCATTGAACCAAATAAAAGTAAAACTAATATGCAAATTTTGTTTTAATTATTCATGTACGGTGAGCCAAAATCAAAACCTGCATTAATTCAAAAATGTTCAAAAATTAAATAAAAAAAACAAGTTTTTTTAACTGAAAGTAAGGAACGACGTTAAAACTTAAAACGAACAGAAATTATTCCGTATATGAAAGGGGCTGTCCCCTCCTGAATACCTCGCTCTTTACGCTAAAGTTTGTTATTGTTTTAAAAAATAAAGTTGTGTGACAGATTCAAACTTTAACGTAAAGACCGAGGTATTGAGGAGGGGACAGCCCCTTTCATATACGGAATAATTTCTGTTCGTTTTAAGTTTTAACGTCGTTCCTTACTTTCAGTTAAAAAAACTTGTTTTTTATATTTAATCTACAAACCAAAACTATGTTAATTTACCTACGTATATATTAATATTGTTTGTTTTTTATTTGTTTGATGGTAAGAATGATTTGGTTCTGTATTTTTCCCCAAGCTTGCCATAGGGGCACTTTACTAATAAATACGGAATTACGTCATTGTGTTCCATTATTATATATATTTACGTAAAGACAAATATTCCCACTCGCAATGTATCAGAAACCAATAGCCGGTAGACCAATTAGCTCAAATTCATAGTCCTTCATCCCTGACGATTTTTGATGGTAAATCACTCTATGTGATAGAGATGGAAAAAAATTTCTTTTTCCCCTGAAATCTAGACTATAAACCTGTAACAATCACTTAGTATATGTGTCTGAACCTTTCTTAAAAACGAATGGGATTTACAATTCTAGTTTAAAACTCACTCTCCTCGATAGAGGAACAACCTTTCGACTATGAAACATGGCACCTGCTATTGCCTAGGCCGTAAAGGTAACAGTCTCCTGTTTGCCAGATTTAAACGAGCACGAGTATATTCGTGTAGGAAGTATGTGGGACTCAGAAGTTTTGCATACCCACGAAAATCCGTTTTATTTGCTCAAGGTATTTCCCCATAACAATACAGTAAAATACAATAGAGTCAAAATATACTGTATTTGCCAAACAAACTTACCTTATAAGTTCGGGCCAATAAGTGGAAAAAACCCAACCTACCTTGTGCTGACATCCTAGTGGCTCATGTTGGAGAACCTATTGGCATGCGTTGTCCTTTCAATCATATATTGCAAGTCCCTGCATGAATCTGGTCCAAACCAGGCATGAAATGCCTATCTCTCTACTAAAAAGCTCATGGTAGAGGGGGACGTTCTTGGAGGGACTTAAAATTAAAAATTGTTGGCAAGAGGGTCACGGAGGTTTTGGCTGGACAAGGGCCCGATTCATGACCTTAGTAAGATTAACTGAAAGTCCTTTTGTGAATTTGCAACATGATGTAACATGTTGCAACATGTACAACCCAATAAGATGCGACATGATTGATTTTCTGCCAAAAAGTAGTGGAGAGGGAGGAGGGAGTTCAGAGGGGTATCTAGCTCACTATAATTTTCTGATCTCATTGATTACTGTGCCTTTGAGGAGCTGCCGGAGGTATCATAGACCCATTTCATGGCTTAAATAATAAAAGCTGAAAAATCCTTGGGTATATCAATCTGAAAGAAGATGCAATCTGCCAGTCTTTTTTTTAAACACGGTCGTGGTAGAGGAGGGGTTTATTGAAAATCTTATAAGAAAACGGTTCAAATAACACATCACATGTCTACAAAGTTGGTTGTAGGGAGGGTGTTGGAGAGGTCAAATATCCATTTTGGCCCTGCAATCATACAAATTGAAAATCTTTGCACCTACCAGATCCAAACAGGACCAGCATGCCCAACTTTCTACTTAAAAGCTGGTAGTGTGAAAGTGAGTGTTAGGGGCCCTAGGTCCACTTGTATCCTCTCATGATACAGGCTGAAAATTCGTGGTTAATTTTAGTTCAGAAAAATGCCAACATACTGGTCTTTCTGCTAAACTTTTAGCAATGGGAGGGACGGGTCTGTCTCCGCTTATACGTGGTTGCTCCAATCATACTGACTAAAAATATTTATATGATTTCAGTGCAAAGAAGGCGGCACATATCGACCTTTCTACTCAAAAATGGGTGGTCGATAAGATGGATATTAGGGTCCACAAGCCCGTTTTAGCCCCCCTAATCATGCAGGTTGTAAATCCTTGTGTGAAGATGCCATATTCCCGCATTTCCACAATAAACAAATTTGGCGATAGGATAAGCGAAAGGGTTTTTTAGGTCTTCTTTGTGCCTCGAATAATAGCTTGCGTACTGAATGTATTTTTGTGTCTCTTGCTCAAACAAGGCAAAATATACCTACATTTCTACAAAAAGCTGACAGGGAAAGGGAGGGGCTGACAGAGATACGTTGGGTCCACTTTGTATGTTCAATCATATAGACTGAAAATCACTGGACGCTTTCGATTTCTGATATAAAAAAAAAAAAAAAAAAAACATTTGCACTAGTTCAAAGCTAATTTTCTTGCCGCAAGCTAACTTTTTAATATCTTTACTAGTAAAAGAGTGAAGGTTAATTTCCTGTTTCTTTAACAATGACATAACTACTAAAATTCAGGTCGCACATTTGTAGTGCTATTCTTTCGCCTCAGTAACAACCGAAGAAAATGAAATGACAAACTTAACCGATATCAGAAACAGAAAAGGCTTGTACAGTCGATGATAGTCCTTTCAGATAATGAAAAAATGCTCCTTTTTCCGGTCTCATGTTTTCTGTTTATCAGAGGCAACGCTGTAGCGTTGGCTATAGTAAAGGCCATACGTCTCCAATGTTTTATTATTTATTTATTTTTTTTCCCAGAGGCACTTCATATGGAAGGGGTCGTCGTAGAAGCTTCAAAGGGGGCTCACTCGATTGGAAATCGAGAGTTCTAGTGCCCTCTTTATAGTCGAAAATGATTGGAGGGCAACTAGCCCCCCCCCGCCCATCATTCCCCCGAAAACATCCAATCAAAATTTTGAGATAGACATTTTGTTCAGCGTAGTTGATTTCCAAATAGAAAATATTTTTTTGAGGAGGACACTCCCCCAAAACCCTCAAGGCAAGGGTTTTAAGTTATGCCCTGGGGGCATATAAGGTTTTATAGAAGACGTTGTCGTAGAAACTTCAAAAAAGGCTCATTCGATTGGAAATTCATAGGGCTAGTGCCCTTTTTAATAGTCAAAAGTGATTGAAGGGCAACTAGCCCCCCCCCCACGCCCACCTTTTCCCCAAACACATCCAATCAAAATTTTGAGATATCCATTTTATTAAACGTAGTTTTAAGTTCTGGAAATTAGGTCTTTGAGGATGACAACTCCCCCACAGCCCTCATGGCAAGGGTTGTAAGTTATGCCCTTGGGGCATATAAGGTTTTGTATAGACAACGTTGTCGTAGAAACTTCAAAAAGGGCTCATTCGATTGAAAATTTGAATGGCTAGTTCCCTTTTTAATGGTCGAAAGTGATTCTAAGGCAACTGACACCCCTTACACGCTCACCATTTCCCCAAACACATCCAATCAAAATTTTGGCATAGCCATTTTGTTCAACGTAGTTGAAAGTTCTGGAAATTATGTGTTTGAGCAGGACACTTCCCCCGCAGTCTTCAGGGGCAAGGGTTATAAGTTATGCCCTGGGGGCATATATGGTTCTTATGGAAGGAGTGTTCCTACAAACTTCAGAGAGGGCTCATTTGATTGGAAATTGAAAGTTCTAGTTCATTTTTTAAGCGTCAAAAGATATTGGAGGGTAACCAGCTTCCCCTCCCCCAAACCTTTTTTTTCCCAAATGCATCCAATAAAAATTTTAAGATAGCTATTTTGTTAAAAATAGTTCAGAGATCATATAACAAAAATTTCGGTGTTGACACAACCCACCAGGGCCCGGGGGCAGGCGTTTTAAGTTATGCCCTGGGGGCATATATGGGTCTTATGGAAGGGATGCTCTTATTAACTTCAAAGAGGGATCATTTGATTCGAAACTGAAAGTTTTAGTTCACTTTTTAAGAGTCAAAAGAGATTGGAGGGCACCTAACCCCCCCTCCACGCCCTTCTTTCCTCAAACCCATCCGATAAAAACTTTGAGATAGCTTTTTTTTTAAATAGTTCAAAGACCATACAACGAAAACTCAGGGCCAAAAAGCCCCCCAGGGCCCGAGGGCAGGTGTTGTAAGTTATGCCCTTGGGGAAAATATGGTTCTTATTGAAGGGATGCTCGTAAAAATTCAAAGATGGTTCATTTGATTGGAAATTGAAAGTTCTAGTTGACTTTTTTCGAGTGAAAAGAGATTGGAGGGCAACTAGCTCCCCCATGCCCCTTTTTCCCCAAATGTACACAATAAACATTTTGAGATAGGCATTAAGTTAAAAATTTCTCAAAAGTCAGATAACAAAAACTCAGGTGTCGTAACAACCCCCCAGGGCCCGGGGGCAGGCGTTGTAAGTTGTGCCCTGGGGCATTTATTGTTCGTATGAAAGGGATGCTCGTATAAACTTCAGAGAGGGCTCATTTGATTGGATATTGAAAGTTCGAGCTCAGTTTTTAATAGTCAAAAGAGATCCGAGGGCAGCTAACCCCCAACCAATCTGATTAAGATTTTGAGATAGACATCTTGTTAAAAATAGTTCAAAGGTTGGATAAGAAAAAATCCAGTGTCAATAGAACCACCCAGGGCACAGGGGAAGGCGTTCTAAGTTACGCCGTAAGGGCATGTATGGTTCTTATGAAAGGGATGCTCGTATAAACTTCATAGAGGGCTCATTTGATTCGAAATTGAAAGTTCTAGTTCACTTTTTAAGAGTCAAGAGAGTTAAACGAGCCCCCCCCCCACGCTCTTTTTCCCCAAACCCGTCCCATACAAATTTTGAGATAGCCAGTGTTTTGGAAATTATTCAAAAATTAGATAACAAAAACACTCCCCGGAGCCCGGGAGATAGGCGTTGTAAGTGTTGTCCTGGGGTCGTTTATGGTTCTTATGAAAGGGATGCTCGTATAAACTTCAGAGGGGGCGCATTTGATTGGAAATTGAAAGTTCTAGTTCAATTTTTAAGAGTCAAAAGATATCCGAGGGCAACTAGCCCCCCCCCCCACACAAACCCTTTTTTCCCCAAGCCCATCTGATAAAATTTTACAATCACCATTTCATTAAAAATAGTTCAAAGGTCAGATAAGACAAATTCCTGTGTCGACGGAACCCGCCAGGGCTCGGAGCCAGGCGTTATCAGTAATGCTCTAGGGACATATACAGTGCTTATGGAAGGGATGCTCACATAAACTTTGGAGACGGCTCATTTGATTTGAAATTGAAAGTTCTTGTTCACTTTTTAAGAGTCAAAACAGATCGGAGGGCAACTAGCCCCCCCTCCCCCCTCCTCCACGCCCTAAATGCATTAGATAAAAATTTTGAGATAGAAATTTTGTTAAAAATAGTTCAAAGTTCTGATAACAAAAACTCCGGTGTCGATACAGCCCCCCAGGGCCCGGGGGTAGGCGTTGTAAGTTATGCCCTGGGGGCATATATGATTGTTATGGAAGGGATGCTCGTATAAAATTCCTAGAGGGCTCATTTGATTGGAAATTGAAAGTTGTAATTCACTTTTTAAGAGTCAAAAGTGATTGGAGGGCAGCTAGCCTACCCCACACTCCATTTATTTTTTTTTTATCAGAGGCACTTCATATAGAAGGGGTCGTCGTACAAACTTCAAAGGGGGCCCATTCGATTGGAAAAAGAGAGTTCTAGTGCCCTTTTTAAGAGTCAAAAATGATCAAAGGGGAACTGGCCCCCCAAGCCCTTTTTCCCCAAATACATCTGATAAAAAATTTGAGGTAGCCATTTTGTTAAAAATAGTTGAAAGATCATGTAACAAAAACACCTTTACGTATGGTCACTTCGTAAAAAATAGTTCAAAGATCAGATAAGAAAAACTCCTGTGTCAACATACCCCCCCCCCTCCAGGCGTCGTAAGTATTGCTCTGGGGGCATATATGGTTCTTATGGAAGGTATGCTCGTATAAACTTCAGAGAGGGTTCATTTGAATGGAAATTAAAAGTTGTAGTTCATTTTCTCAGAGTGAAAAAGATCAGAGGGCAACTAGCCCCTCCCGTCCTCAACGCCTTTGTGCGTATCGGATGGATAAACCCATCCGATAGAAATTTCAGGTGACCATTTTTGTTAAAAATAGTTCAAACTATCAGATATTAAAATTCCAGGGTCGACACAACCCCCCAGGGCCCAGAGATAGGCATTGTAAGTTATACTCTGGGGATATATGTGGTTCTTATGGAAGGAATACTCGTATAAACTTCAGAGAGAGGTCATTTGATTGAAAGTAGAAAGTTCTAGTTCACTTTTAAAGAGTCAAAAGAAACCGAAGCTTAATCTAGTCCCCCACGTCCTTTTTCCCCAAACCCATCCGATAAAAATTTTGAGATAGCAATTTTGTTAAAAATAGTTCAAACATCAGATAATAAAAACTCCGAGGTTGACACAAACCCATTTTTCACTTTGATATTGTTACTTTGGCATCAGTTTCGATACTTTGATGAATATTTGATTTTTTTTAAAAGTTTGATTTTGAAATAAGGAATTTTTAAAAACTTAAAATTTTTGCAATCAAAAACGAACAAAAATTAATTGAAAAAAACTTTCCAAAAAATAGGTTTTTCAAAGAAGAGTAAAGACCATTTTAAACTTAAGCTCAGCAGATACAAATACCTTTTAAAATTCAAACTAAAAACGACCATAAATTACTATTAAAGAATAAATGAAACCCAAAACGAACAGAAATTAAATAGCCAATCATAGCAAAAACATACAACAAGTAATAATATAAATGAATAAACAGATCTTAAAGCGGGTAATGCTTAGATTGAATATGAATATCAAGCTTAAAATGAAACAAAATATTTTCCTATTGAAGTATAAATGAAACTTAAAACGAACAGAAATTAAATAAACAATCAATGCAAACCAACATACAATAGATATTTATGTAAATTAATAAATAAATCTTAAAACGAGTGAAACTTAAATTGAATATGCAAATCAAGCTTGAAACGAACAAAAATCACCACAAACAAGAGTTTGGGTATGACCTCCTTCTCTCACTGTAAAAGTCTAAAACCTACTGCGTCATTGGCGCTTTACTGAAATTAAATAAAAAAAACAAGTTTTTTAAACTGAAAGTAAGGAGCGACATTAAAACTTAAAACGAACAGAAATTATTCCGTATATGAAAGGGGCTGTCCCCTCCTCAACGCCTCGCTCTTTACGCTAAAGTTTTTTATTGTTTTAAAAAATAAAGTTGTGAGACAGAGTCAAACTTTAGCGTAAAGAGCGAGGCGTTGAGGAGGGGACAGCCCCTTTCATATACGGAATAATTTCTGTTCGTTTTAAGTTTTAATGTCGCTCCTTACTTTCAGTTTAAAAAACTTGTTTTTTTTATTTAATTTCTGATCGTTTTTTAGTTAATGCAGCTTTTATTTGCATAAAAATTTTACTTTTCTTTTACTAAATGGATGTCTTTACAAATTAACTTACGTAACTAACTTCTATATTCGTATATTTTTCTTCTGGCAAAAAATACAAAGTTGCAGATTTTTGCAGATATGAGCTTGAAACCTATGTAATAGGGTTTTCTGATACGCTGAATCTGACGGTGTGATTTTCATTAAAATTCTTTCACTTGTAGGGGATGTTTCCCCCCTCTTTAAAAAATCGAGTAAATTTTCTCAGGCTCGTAGCCTTTGATGAGTAATACTAAACTTAATAAAATTTATATATTTAGGATCAGCATTATAAACACATTCTTTTGATACATTTATTGACATCAAAATTTCGTTTTTAAAAGTTTCGATTACTATTGAGCCGTATCACTTGTTTTTTATTGTTTTTTTTTATTACGTATATGTTATTACTTATATGAAGGGGTTCTCCCCTTAGTCAATACCACGCTCTTTACGTTAAAAGTTAAAAAAAATTTTGATTCACAAACCCCTGAATCACAAAGGCCGTTTAATTAGAATAGATAGCTCTTTTGAAAGCACTAAAAAAAACTGTAGCGTAAAGAGCGAGGTATTGACTTGGGGGAGAACCCCCTCACATACGTTATAATTTCTGTTCGTTTTAAGTTCTAATATTCCTTCTTACATTTCAGTTGAAAAAACTTGTTTTTTTTATTTAACTTCTGATCGTTTCTTAAATAATGCTTGGAAATCCGGCGCCCCCTTCATAGAAATGTCCCTTACCCCAAAGAAACATCCTCCACGGAAATATTCTCCAGAGTAATCCCCTCCTCTAGCCCCCCCCCCCTCCAGAAAAAATCCTTCCTGAAAATGGTTGTATACTTCCCAATAACCAATAAATAATGCTGGCAAGTCCGGCGCCCCCTTCATGGCAATTTCCCTTCCCCCATGAAAACTTCCTTCATGGAAAGATCCTTCCATATAGCCCCCGATCCTCTCCTTCCCCCACCTACCAGAAAAAAATCTCCTCTGAAAAAGTCTGTATACTTCCCAATAACCAATACTATATGTTAACATTGAGTAAAGTTCATAACTTTCAGCCCTCCCCCTGGGGACTTTGGGGGATCAAGTCATCCTAAAAGACATTTTTATCATATTTTCGACCATGCTGAACAAAATGGCTATCTCAAAATTTTGTTCGGGTGACTTTGGGAAAAAAATGAGCGTGGGAGGGGGCCTAGTTGCCCTCCATTTTTTTTTGTCACTTAAAAAGGGCACTAGAACTTTTAATTTCAGTTCCAATGAGCCCTCCCACGATATTCTAGGACCACTGGGTCGACACGATCACCCCTGGGGAAAAAAAAAAAAACAAACAAACAAATAAACACGCATCCGTGATCTTTCTTCTGGCAAAAAATGAAAAATTCCACAGTTTTGTAGATAGGAGCTTGAAACCTGTACAGTAGGGTTCTCTGATACGCTGAATATGATGGTGTGATTTTCATTAAGGTTCTATAACTTTTAGGGGGTCTTTCCCCCTTTTTTCGAAAATCAGCCAAATTTTCTCAGGCGCGTAACTTTTGATGGGTAGCACTAAACTTGATGAAAGTTATATATTTGAAATCAGCATTGAAATCTGATTCTTTTGATATATCTATTGGTATCAAAAACCTGTTTTCTAGAGTTTCGGTTACCATTGAGCCGGGTCGCTCCTTACTTACAGTTCGTTACCACGAACTGTTTGAAACCAATTTTATGACAAATGTTTTCTTTTGTACTTAATATTGAAAATAAACATTAAAATTATAGTAAAATTTTGAACTGATGAGCTTTTAGCAATTAATATCATTATACATAAAATATTCAGTTTAATTTATTAGCCCTTTTTGAAGTCGTTAAAGACAAATATAGTTTCCCTACAGACAAGTGTTTGGATACTGCCTCCTTTCCTAACTGTAAATAAAAACCAAAAGCCTACTGCGTCATTGGCGCTTAACTTAAAACGGATTATATTACAAATATTTTCTTTCCAGTTCTTACAGTATTGAAAATAAAAATACAATTACAGTGAAATAAATTCTTGAACTGATGGATCTTTCAACAATTAATATCATTATTCATCAAATATTCAATTTGATGTTGTTTATACTTTCCAATACTGTTCAAGACGCATATAGTTTTCAGTAAACCGCCAATGACGCAGTAGGTTTTAGACTTTTACAGTGAGAGAAGGAGGTCATACCCAAACTCTTGTTTGTGGTGATTATGGTTCGTTTCAAGCTTGATTTGCATATTCAATTTAAGTTTCACTCGTTTTAAGATTTATTTATTAATTTACATTAATATCTATTGTATGTTTGTTTGCATTGATTGTTTATTTAATTTCTGTTCGTTTTAAGTTTCATTTATACTTCAATAGGAAAATTTTTTTTTCATTTTAAGCTTGATATTCATATTCAATCTAAGCATTACTCGCTTTAAGATCTGTTTATTCATTTATATTATTACTTGTTGTGTGTTTTTGCTATGATTGCTTATTTAATTTCTGGTCGTTTTGAGTTTGAATTTTAAAAGGTATTTGTATCTGCTGAGCTTAAGTTTAAAATGGCCTTTACTTTTCTTTGAAAAACTTATTTTTCGGAAAGTTTTTTTTTAATTAATTATTATTCAAGGAAGAAATTTCAGCAATGGCGGCAGGGAGCTACTAAACATCTTAGAAGCTTTTAGTCTAACTTCATTATGCAACTGGTGCCTGCTAGAACAAAGCTTTTTCACTCGAAAGCAGAAACTTACCTCATAGAAATGAAACCCTGTCACAACAGTCTTAATAGTCTTATCCGACACAGGCTGTAAAACTCCACAGCCTACAGTATGTGACACACTGACTCAAGGTCAAGCGAAAACCATCTTTTTCAGCTCTTGTACGCACCCCCCCCCCCAAAAAAAAAACAACCTAATGGCATATTCAGCAATCTGATTTGAGTTGCATACTGTCCATGAAAATTATGGGTAGACGCTTATGGTTTTCACGCAATAAATCGAAATCGATTGTATAAAAGAAGAGCAAAGAGCGTTACTCTCGCAACACAATGAGTTTATATTAAAGCTAATACATTAGTGAATAGAAAAATGTGTGAATACCACTGTAATGACTTTATCGCTTGACTTGCAAAATTATTAACGAAGTAAAGAGTTAGTTTTGGGTCATGTAAATATGGGACCAAGGCCATATCCAGGGGTAGAGGGTTTGACCCCCCCCCCCTAAATGTTTGCCCGACTCGTAAAAACGTAACAAAAATGAATATAAACCAATTTTTGATGCGTAAAAAAAAATTGTGACCCCCCCCCCCCCGACCAAAATCCTTTCGTAATCCCCCTTACCCTGAAAAAATCCTGGTTACGTCCCTGTGAGGGACCATAGTTTGTGCAAAAAGTCTCATTTATAAATTTGATTCTCTTCAATAGGGAGCTTTCCATTTGTAACCCTTTTGAGCACGCAAACTTGTATTAACGAATATTACCAAAACAATGCTTCAGCCTAAATTTCCCCTTAAAATGAAAAAAGTTAATGTGCTTGTTTCTTAATTTAGATCGATAGATCCATTTGAAAAACCACCCCTTGCAGTCGTTCTAATGCGTGCTTACACCTAATATCTCTGTGCGTGCGTGTGTTCATGCGATTACAATCTTAGGGGTTTGCGTGATGCGGTTAACTAAAAAGAACTGTTCCAAAGTTAATTCAGTAGTTCGCAGCTACAGAAAATGAGACCCTAAACTTTAGTCATGCGAATGAAGTAGATCCTTTAAGATCAGTTTTAATTTTCCTTGGATTCTGAGGATACAAACAAAAGTCTTGAGCTTGAAGTTTGGTGAGATAATTTTCATCGAAGCTTGAATTTTTCAAGTTTACAAAATCAGAGCTCATCAATTCGTCTAACTTTTATTTTGATACGACCTGTATATATATATATACATATATATATATATATATATATATATATATATATATATATATATATATATATATATATATATATATATATATATATATGTGTGTGTGTGTGTGTTTTTGTGTGTGTAATTTAAAGAGTAAGCACATAAAACAGTGTTTCTAGCCTGCTATACATCAAGTTTAAACGTATTAAAAGAAACCTTTTACGCTATAAATAAAAATGTCGGCGCCTAGTTTTCGTATAATATTGTATGTTCGAAGTTGAAGAAAAATACGCGAATTTTTAATTCTGTTGGTTTAGTTGATAAACTTTCTTATACTGACTTTGGAAATATGGATTTCCATTGTTTTTCTGCTTTTTTCATTGATTCTCGATGTGCATAACTATTGTTAGCAATAAATTTTCGGCCAGAAATCTTTCGCATTACAAGACATTCTGGAAAATGAAGATTCCCCGACAAATGTGCCCTATGAAAAAGGAAAGTCCAAATGAAAGGCAGCGCAATAGCGCTGCCTATGTAAAGTGAAATGGGCACAATGTATTTTTTTTTCTTTTTTTAAACCAGGGCACTTCGTATCGAAGAAGTTGTCCTAGAAACTTCAAAAAGGGCTCATTCGATTGGAAATTGAAAGGACTAGTGCCAGTTTTAATAGTCGAAAGTGATTGTAGGGCAACTAATCCCCCTCCAACACCCACCATTTCCCCAAACACATGCAATCAAAATTTTGAGATAGCCATTTTGTTCAATATAGTTAAACAGTCTGGAAATTATGTATTTGAGGATGACAACCCCCCTTTCAATCCTCAGGGCAAGTGTTGTAAGTTATGCCCTGGGGGCATATAAGGTTTATATAGAAAGGGTGATCGTAAAAACTTAGGAAGGGGCTCATTGGATTGCTATTCAGAATTTTTAACGTCCTTTTTTAGATTCAGAGTAATGGGAGGGTGGATATCCCCCCTCCCACACACACACACCTTGTATTTTCCGAAATGTTCTGATAGAAATTTTGAGATAGCCATTTGTTGTCATAGAAACTTCAAAAAAGCCTCATTTGATGGAAATTGAAAGGGCTAGTACCCTTTTTAACAGTCAAAAGTTATTGGAGGGCAACTAACCCCCTCCCACGCCCACCATTTTCCCAAACTCATCCTATCAAAATTTTTAGATAATCATTTTGTTCAACGTAATTGAAAGGTCCTGAAATTATGTCTATGAGGATGACAACCCCCCATAGCCCTCAGGGCAAGGGTTATAATTTATGTCCTGGGGACATATAAGGCATATATAGAAAGGGTGTTCATGTAAACTTCGGAGGGGGCTCATTGGACTGGTAATCAGAATTTCTAGTGTCCTTTTTAAGATTCAGAGTGACCGAAATATGGATGCCCCCCCCACACCTCGTATTATCCTGAAATGCATGTGATAAGAATTTTGAGATGGCCATTTGTTGTCGCAAAAACTTCGAAAAGAGCTCATTCGATTGCAAATTGAAAGGGCTCGTGCCGTTTTTAATATTCAAAATTGATTAGAGGGCAACTAACCCCCCTCCAACGCCCACCCTTTCTCAAAACCCACCAACTAAAATTTTGCGATAGCCATTTCGTTCAACGTAACTAAATGGTCCAGCAATTACGTCTTTGAGGATGACAACCTCCCCTCCCCCCCCCCACAGTCCTCAGGGCAAAAGTTGTAAGTTATGTCCTGGGGGCATATAAGGTTTATATAGAAAGGGTGATCGTATAAACTTCAGAGGGGCCTCATTAGATTGGTAATCAGACGTTCTATTGTCCTTTTTAAGATTGAGAGTGGTCTAAGGGAGGATACCCCCTCTCCCCCACACACCTCGTATTTTTCCAAAATACATGTGATACAAATTTTTAGATGGCCATTTGTTGTCGTAGAAACTTCCAAAAAGGCTCAATCGATTGGTAATTGAAAGGGCTAGTGCCCTTTTCATTAGTCAAAAGCGATTGGAGGACAACAAGCCCCTCCCCGTGCTCATCAATTCACAAAACACATCTAATCAAAATTTTGAGATAGCGATTTTGTTCTGCGTAGTTGAAAGGTCTAGAAATTGTATCTTTGACAACCCCCAAACCTTCTCAAGACCAGAACATAATTTGCACTTTACTGAAAATAAATGGCTGTGAACTGTCAGGTTAGTATACATATACTGGTATATATTCTTTACAGTTTTAATAATTTTTTGTACATAAATTTGAAAATGTTAAAACAGTTTACACGTGTTTTGTCGTTTAATGACGTAGGATGAAAGGATTAGAATGGCTTTTGAGTCTTCAACGGGAAAGTGAACGAAAAACAGATGTTTCTGTTTAAAAAACACAAGACAAGATATGTTTGTTATACAATAAGATTAATAACAGATAATTATATATTATAGCTATTTAGTTATTATATTAAGAAATTTATATTTTTTGATGTGCTATATTACTGAAATTTTGAGACAGCCATTTGTTCAAAAGCAGTCCAAAGATCACATAGCAAGGCCTTTGGAGCTGACACAATCCCCCAGAGTCTGGAGGCCAGGGTTGGAAGTTATGTCCCGGGGGTATATAAGCTTTTTATGGAAGGTTTGGTTGTTTGAACTTTAGGGAAAGCTCATTTGATTGGAAATGTATAGTTCTAATTCCCTTTTAAGAGTCAAAATTGAGGTAAGGCAACCAGCAAACCCCCCTGACTGACAACCTGTTTTCCCCAAACGCATCCAAGCAAAATTATGAGATTGCCATTTTGTTCATAATAGTCCAAAGAGCAGATAACAACGGCTTCAAGGTGGACACAATCCTCAAGAGCCCAGGTGCAAGGGTTGTAAGTTGTGCTCCGGGCATATAATGTTCTTATGGAACGGATGCTCGTAAAAACTTTTGATCGGATGGGGCTTATTCGACTGGAATTCGGAAGATCTAGTGCCCTTTTTAAGAGTCAAAAGTGAAAGGAGGACAACCAGCCTCCCCTCACTATCCTATCATTTCTCAAAACAAATCCAATCAAAATCTTAAGAGAACTATTTTGTTCAGCATTATTGAAAGGTCCAGTAATCATGTCTTTAGGGATTTCATCCTCCCCACATTGTCAACTTATATTATGTCAACTTATATTATTAATTTAGACCTTTAAGGGTAAGTTGTGGGAATTTTGAACTAGCCAGAAGGCACTAAATGTATAATTTCAATGCTACCACCACAGTTAATGTAACTACTGACGCTAAAGGTATTAAGATGAGACTCTTAGGGAACGTTAAGAAGTTTCAATTAAAGAAAAAAAACTGTATGCATGCAGGTGTTCAAAAGGTTCTATAAGCAATATCGTAGGCAGCACCACTCTATAATAGCTAGAAATATCATTGAACATTTTAAAGGAGCTAATTCAATTCAAAATTAAAAATACTGGTGCCCTTTTTAAGAGTAACAAGATACTGGAGGGCAAGCCGCCCTACTTTCAAGCCTATTCATTTTCCAAACGCGTCCAGTTAAAATTTTGAGACAGCCATTTTGTTCAGCATAGTAGAACGGTCCAGCAACTATGTCTATAGGGATATTAGGCATGTCAACCCCCCACAATTATGGAATTGGCCCTTTATGCTTTAAAACTAAATGTTGCTTTAAAATAAATCAAAAAGCATTGTGTTTATAGATGCCAATAAGTCACCTCAGCAATATATCGAGAACGGAGGGGGTATTAAGTTGAAACTTTTGGGGATACTACTATTACTATTTCTGCTCTTACAATTTAAATAAATAAAAAGAGTATAAGTGTATCCAGGTTGTCAAAGAGCATAGATGGAATCTTTTAGGAATGATATTAAGTTTATTTTCCAGGTCAACTTCAGAAGCTATAAAATTAAATTAAAAAATACTCTTTGTGTCAGGATTAAAAATTGTTGAAAAGGTTTCTCCAACATACAAATAGCAACTCATACAATGGATTCTTATAGAAAAAGACTCAAAAGAAATAAAATATTATTTTTTCCTCAAAAAAGACTATGTGAATAAAAAAGGAACAGAAAATTAATTTAAAAAACTTTTTCCACAGAAGAAGTTTTTTCAAAGAAAAGTAAAGAGCTCCATTAAGCCAAGAATGACCAAAAATAAAGTCAAATGATCTTCCAAGCGTAAAACTACCACAAATCACTATCATTAAATAATTGAAACTCAAAATGAACAGAAATCATAGGCAGCGTAATAGCGCTGCCTAAGTAAAGAACGATGTTGGTACAGAGTATTTTTATTTGTTTCCTTCTTGGTTTAGACCAGGGCACTTCGTATCAAAGGAGCTGTCGTAGCAACTTCGAAAAGGGCTCATTCGACTGGAAATTGGAAGGGCTTGAGCCCTTTTTAATAGTTGAAAGTGATTGGAAGGCAACTAACACCCCTTTCACGCCCAACATTTCCCCAAACCCATCCAATTGAAATTTTGAGATAGCCATTTTGTCCAACTGAGTTGAAAGATCTGGAAATTATGTCTTTGAGGAGGACATTCCCCCCACAGCCCTCAGGGCAAGGTTTGTAAGTTATGCCCTAGGGGTATATAAGATTTTTATAGAAGGAGTTGTCGTAGAAACTTCAAAAAGGGCTCATTCGATTGGGAATGGAAAGGGCTAGTGCCCGTTTTAGTAGTCGAAAGTGATTGGAGGGAAAATAACCCCCCTCTCACGCCCATCATTTCCCCAAACACATCCAATCAAAATTTTGAGATGACATGTTTTATAGCTTTGATCTGTGGTTTTACTTAAATATCCTGTACTTATAGCCCTGATTGGCCATACCTCAGTTAGTTCGTATGAACTTACCTACACAACGCTAGAGAAACGGAAATCTCAGAAATTTTGTGTTAAAATACCACTTTTTAAGTTCTAGGCTCTCCTTAAAAAATGTCTCTTAGATGGGACTCTCCTCGTCCTTTAAAAATTTGGCTGTAATTATTTATCATATCTAGATAAACTCTAAATAACCTATCTTTTAACATATGTCAGTAAATTTTCTAATCAGTCTTATTTTCAAAATTGGATGTAGTTGTAAAATAAATCAAGAAACACAGGCTCCTGGGCAAACATAAAAGGAATTCTAAACCACAGCAGCTTCGCTTATTGTGGCTTGATTTGTGGGTAGACTGCCGTTTCTTTTTACATTAAAAATCCTTTTTTTCGGTCTCAGATGTATGTGTGCTTTTGTAGTCATATATTAACATACTACTAGATTATTTCATGCCAATTCTTTCGGACTATGTTAACAATACACTTTAACACCTCTTGTGTATCCGGGTAGAATATCATCAACAAGAGAGGGATAATAAGCTTCCAACCCATCATTGAAGAAGAAAAAATAAAGTCGTAAATGGCTTTGGTTTCTCTACAGACCTCCTTGTGAGCTTTTAAACTTACACCGTCGGTGCCTGCCCCCCCCCCACCCCCTACTTCTAGGTTTCCTTCTTTTTAGGTGTTTTGTTGAAATTTGTAAGTAAACATTACTCCCTGATCCATTCTTTTTACAACGCTGATTCTCGTATATCTATTCAACTGTTGATTGCTGTTTGGCCTCAGTCGCGGAATGGTGAATCCAAGGTCCATGTCTCATCTACAGTAACAAACCACAACGAAGGGTTAGGTCGTTACGTTTTAGACAATTTTTTATCCGAGAGGGGCTCAAACCCAGTACTTTCCCCCCATGTGGATACGGTCTTGGGCACCGCCCTGCATTGCAGCTTCTTGTCTCCAAGATTTAGCCTAGAATGTAACGCATCACGCACCCTCTCCTTCTTGTCTTAATCCCCTATTTTGGTCCAGTGCCCTCACGGAAGATTTAAGAATGAAATGATGAGCAAAATAAAGAAAACAAGAAAAACAGCTAAGAAGTGGGACTGGACACTAGTGAAGATCAGAGAAGAAAAGTGTATCGCTAACATTTCTCCTATGTAAACAACACTGCTTCAACACAAATGAGGAAGCGTAGGATAAATAAAGACGTGAAAAAACAAAATCAAAGGAAAAACAAAATTTTAGAAAAAAAATACAAATCTGAAAATGCAATTGGACTTGCATACGATAAAAAAAAACACACTATCCCCAAAATGTCTCACTTAGAAAACAATGCCGATTCTACATTTATCGTCAAAAAAATTGGTGCACCGCAGGATTGCAAAAATACACGATAAAAGAAAAATCAATATTGATAAAAAAAAAAAAAATTAAATAAAGTTAATCCAAAGAATGCTGAAATGTTCAAAAAATTAACAATACACAATAAGAAAGTTTGTTGGTCAATGACAGATATATTAAAGCATATGATAAATCCAGGAAATCCCAAAATAGGCAACAGTTGTAAAAACAAAAAAAAATAACTTAAAATAAAAGAGTACAGGAAGTTCAAAAAGCTTAGGAGAAAATTAAATGGATTAAAACAATTGAAAATTAAACGTTGACGATGAAAACAAAAGACAGAATAAACATCTCCACAGACATACTCGTTTGACAATGAACAGGAGAACAAATCGACTTTTTTTTACCTTTCTTTCGTGGGACTACTTCCTCTAGATTTTAAATTTAACTTTATTTACGACTTTACAGGAGTGTAGGTCGAGTTACCCTTTACAGAGAGTAACTCGTTAATCCCCCATTCCATTGTCCCATCCATCCCAATCCTAGAATAAATTGTAAATACAGAGAGGGGGTCTAAAACCGGCATTTCAGGGGTACCTTTGACCAAAGCTTTCTCCAAAAGGAGAAAGTGTACCCCCCCCCCCCTACCTCTATAATTTTGTTTAAAGTAATTGAATTAAGGCCGGGTTTGCTATCGACGTAACGTAACGTAACGGGAGATCAACTGGCTCACTTTGGCGCTTGCGCAAGGCATTGGGAAACTTTGTCGAGGACTTGATTGCCACTAAACATCGATATCCGTTGGCCAATCAGAGGCGACCCCAGTCAAAGGGACGGTTACGCACTCGTTGCCTGTTGCATTTGGTGAGTTGTAATATTTTCGATTGCTCTTTGATACCATCACGGTGTTGTAAGTTTGCAATGTAAGATGCATGGATAATCTAAGCGTCTGGACACCAACGTGAAAGGCTCCTATAGAAATGGGACAAAAAAATATAAAAAAATGTTCTCTCGAAATACAATGTTCGAGACGCGCCCATTGTTTAAATGACAATGTTTGAGGATGAGGGGGTTATTTCTAATGCTGTTACCGGTACTTTTGGCAAAGGTACTCAAAAGCAAAGAAAAAGGGCAAGGAATAAGAAAAGGCCTAGTCATTTGGCTGGGGAAAAGGACAAGCTTTGCTGATGCTGCAAAACTTATCCCAATCAAGGTGAAAAGCAGACGCGGCCAAAGATTGACAGAAGATAAACAGTGCGTTTTTATGCAGTGGAAAACAAACTCTTGAGCTAGTTTGATTTCTTGTCCGAAATTTTTCTCTATGAGACTAAAAGAGAACTTAATCAAGTTCAGAATATGATGTCAAGAAAAAAAGGACAAATGGGTAAAGGGAGTGATAAATTGTGCTAGTATGCCTAACCCTAGAAGCAGGAAATGCATCTTTCAAAGAATACTACTGCTCAAAGGATCTCGTTGAGGTACGCCAGAAAGGATAGTTGGCCTTTTGGTGCCCGGCAACGGGTTCCTTATGTGAGAAAAATAAGCATAACCAGGTCTCATGTCAAAGATTATGTGAAAAATACTCACTTAACTATTGACCTAGATTTGGCGGAAGAAATTGAGGAGCGGAATTTCCGACTCCCCATTCGTATGAGGTTACAGATGATACTTAAATCTCTTTACAGCAGGATGCAAAGCCATTCGGCATAAAGAAAGATAAAACCTTGACCCTTATAATAGATGACAAGCCGGTATCTTCATCACAACTCTAAGCTATTTCAGTGCTACCAAATGAGGCAGACAATAGATGGCTGGCGGATGGATTGGCACCATTGTCAGGGTACTTCATATAATGTTGCGTGGCTGCTAGCAATGAGGCAAACATTTATAGCGTTGGTGAAGGAGTCTTGATTTTTGTGAAGTTCATTTATGGAAATAAAATTATTCTTTTTGGACGTATGTATTTCGCGATAAGTGATGCCAAACTTTGCATACTTATACAGGCCACAGCACTGTCACTGTCCAAACTTCTTGTCCTGGGTCTGTACTTCCTTGGGCTCTCCCTAACAGCACAGAAACGTTTCAGTCTTGCGTTTATAACACATACCGTCTATGAACAGTTTTATTGCGTTAATATGTTTCATTGTTTTTATTTCAGAAAACGATCGATTTTTCAGTTCTTATTTCTCGTATATAGTACTCAATAGCGTAATTAAGGAAGGATTATTAAAAATTCGCTTGGGGGAGAGGGGTCGTCCCCATCGCCTTCCCCTTGTATCCGTGCTTGGTTTAAGTGCATCCAGGGTGTCAAAATAGCATAGATGCGATATCCCAGGAACAGAATTGGTTATTAAGTGGAAACATTCAGAAAACGTTGAGGGGGTTATAAAAGTAAAAAAAAGGTACTTTATGCATTCAGATTGTTAGTATGGCGTTTGAACAATGTTTCAGGAACAGCTACTTTAGGACTTTCAGTGCATATTGGGGGGGGAGGGGGTCGGGGTGTTGTACTAAATCTAAGAATGTGCGTCCAGGGTTATCAGGAGAGCGTATCTGTGATAGTTCAGGAAAAGCTAAGGATATTAGGTTGAAAACTTCAGAGAATGCCAAGGGGGATGTTGAACTTAATCAGGTTATCAAGGGCATATCAGCAATATCTCAGGAACGACTGAGGATATTAAGTTGAAACTTTCAGGGGAACAGATACTACTACGACAATTACTGCTGCTACTACTGTTAATACTATTACTAATACTGCTACTACTGCTTCAGCTACTACTAATACTACTACTACTACTACTACTTCTACTACTATTACTACTACTACTACTGATACTACTACTACTACTGCTACTACTACTACTACTAGGCTTCTATTACTACTACTACCACCACTGCGACTGCGACTATTTGCAGCTGCGACTAGTTGCGACTGTGACTACTTGTGACTGTGACTACGATTGTAGCTACTTGTGACTGTGACTAGATGTGACTGCTACTACTGCGACTGTGACTACTTGTGAGTTCGACCGCGACTACTTGTGACTGCGAGTAATTTCAACTGTGGCTGCTTCTGACTGCGACTGCGACTACTTGCAACTTCAACTGCAACTATTTGCGACTGCTACTACTACTGTGACTGTGACTTCTTTTGCTACCTACTGCTAATACTGATACTATTATAGAAGTAAATCAAAAGGGTTTAAGTGCATCCAGGTTGTCAAAATGGCATAGATGCCATAAATCAGGATGAGACCAGGATATTAAGATGAGACTTTCAGGGAAAGTTGAGGGGGAAGTAAAACTTATAAACAGACTCTATGTGCATCCAGATCATCAAAAGGGTGTCTGTGCTATATCCCAAGAAAAGCTAAATAAGGGTGGCCTTTTGTGCTAAAATTTCAGGGCATATTGTTGGGTATATTGAACTAAATAAAAAGACACTATATTCATCCAAGTTTGTCAAAAGGGTATATCTGCAATATCTGAAGGACGGCTAAGCGAATTAAGCTGAAAATTTCCGGGCATTTTGAGGGGGATGGTCAATTAATATTTGTCTACACTCAAAATTGTAACATAATGGGGTCAGAATTCCTTCTTCCCTATATAATCACAAATATTATGCAGATTTTCAATCCCTTTATCTGAATAATGTACCTCATACCCATTCTTCCAAAGTACTATAGTGCAACTATCGTTAAAATTTGTTGCAAAAATTTTGTTCTAAATATATATAGCAAGCCAAAATCTTGTTTCTTAAGGAGAAAAACCGAAAAAAAAGACTTAAATATACTTTTTTTTATCAATTTGTAAAAAAAAAACCATGTCAATTAAAAACGAAGAGAAATTAATCCTTAAAAAAAGTTTTTGTACAAAATTTTTTTTCAAAGGAAAGTAAAGAGCTAAATTAAACTAAAGATGAGCAGAAACAAAATCAAACAATAATTCAAGCGTAAAAAGGACATAAATCACTGTCAATAAAGAAATGAAACCCAAAACTAGCAGAAATTACAATAAATAACCAAGTCAAACTTAAAGGAAGAGAAATTGCGACAGACAGGAGTATGGTTAACACTACCTATACCTTATAAAGATCAGAACGTCATTTATGCTTTACTGACAACAAAAACAAATTACATCTTAACATCTCCTCTTATATAGCCTCTATAAATCGGAAATTGTGGACAGTTCTGGGAATGAATATCAATATATGTTAAACGATCAATCTACATTCATTTGTTCTTATCAGTAATCTTGGTTTTTGTGAAATTTATTTTTGTTGTTATTTAATGTTATGATAAACAAAAACACATAGCTCGAAATAAAAATTGTTTCTAGCGCTCATCTCTGGTTTAATGTAGCTTTAAACTAATATAAAGAAAAAACATTTTGTTCCCATTATTCGTCACAAAATGTTGAATTTCATTCGAGTATTTTGCAAATCCTGATCATGCTGATAAAATGAAGGGAGGGGGACTATTCTACTATCAACACTGAACTTATCTAGGATGAATATTTTGATCGAAACCAATACGAGAAAAAATCCCCGTAAAAAGTCGCAAGTCGCAAACGCCAAATGCTTATTTAAAGCCATGTTATAAAATAAATTTATGCAATAAAATCCCCAAATTTAGATAGTTGATGTAGGAAAGGTTTTAATGTCTGTTAAAGACCTCCTATAAAAGTCATTGTCTCATTACCATATAATTCTTTTCATTCTGATTCACACCTCAAAGCGTTGCTGGCAAGCCCAAATCCCGCCTCTAAATTTTAATTGAGTTCAAAGGAGAAATTATAAAGTTGGTCCTTTTAATATTGCTTATATAAAAGTATTATTTATTGCCTATTGTGGCATAGATAGCTATCGGCCAAAAGCTCAAAAAAGGACCGCCTTAAAATGCAGTAACCGCCGCGGCGTAAATAAGCTGGGAAGATTAATTGCCTTTTGATGTTAGCTTTTATTTGAGCTTATGCTATTACGGCCAAAGAGATGTAAATTTTTTTTGAAAATTGTTTTGTTTAATTTATGCTTAACCAAGAAAGATTGCGGAAAATTGCCTTCAAGAATGCACATTGCTAGCAAAAAACAATTGAAACCAATTCAGGTAAACGCTATTGTAGAAAAATGTGGAGAGAATGAGACGCACGGTTAATTGGGAATCAAACAAGTGTATTGACTCACATTCAAAATTCTGGTATTTTACGCAAAGCGTGAGTGAAGCCTACTTGATATGGAGGATCTCACATAAAAAAATAACAAGTTTCTGATACACTAAAAAAACATTTTTTAGCGTTTATTATTTTCTTCCTAGTCTAAAAACAAGCATTCAAAATAAATTCCGGTGCTTGACTGTTAAACGAAACACACCCAAGAAGTGAAGTTAGGTTAATCCTAATGAAATATGCCACACATGATGATAACATAATACTTTAAAAACAAAATTATGGAAACTAAAACAAAGAATTATGGAAAGCAGGTCGCGCAGAACGCATTATATTAAATACCCAACTCAACCCCTTACCTCCTTCATATGTTAAATATTTAATTAAAATGTATGTACATCGTAGTTTTTCTGACCCAAAATAAGCAAATCATAACCGATCCCAGAGAGGCAAACCGGTTTCTGTCAGGTCTTACACAGCGTAATTCTTGAGTGTGTTTTGTTTAATAGACAAGTCCCTGAAATTCTTATATTTTGATAAGCCCTTTATTTCTGACACAAAATGCAAGCCCAGTTTGGAGGAGGGAAAAGAGGAAAGTTACACTTTTAATTTACAAGAATCCTAAAAAAATAACCTATATAATAGTTTAAAAAACTACCCTATATTTTCTAGAGATGTCGTCCGTGTAGTTTTGTAGCAACTGTGTTTAAATAAAGTAGCCAAAAGCATAAACGAACAGTTTTTGGGTTTTCATTTTTCTTTTTATTTCTCTCCCGTAGATATTGTCTTTTGGTGGTAATCGTGTTTAAGAAGCCTAGTATTTATGTAAGTGAAATATTGCTCTTATTTAGATTTTTTTTTTTTTTTTTTTTTTTTTTTTTTTTTTTTTTTTTTTTTTTTTTTTTTTTTTTTTTTTTTTTTTTTTTAACGATGCCACCGTTTATTTTCACTTTGGCGAAACTTATCAAGAAGAGTTTCTATCTAGGTTCCAAAATGTGGTTCGATTTTTCTTTTGTTCTATTATAAGAAAAATGAACATTGGTTTTGTTCTGATCTCCAGATGCTGCTATTTCGGTTCATTCCTTACTCATTTGCCCTTCTAGAAGAAAAAGCGATGCAATGGCCTCAATTGGAGGGGGACCTCTGCCACCTAGATTTCTTGGTTCCGGCCTAAATTTTGAAAAATACCGTTTTGGAGTATTTTTATCAAAAATTGCCCTGTTTGGTACTTTCATTGAAAAAAATGATAAATTTGCCAATCCCCCTAGATATTTTAAAAACATTTGCCCTCTCCCCTAAATTTTGTGAATTGATGCAACTGAAGATGCAACACTCGATACACATTGGCATCGGTTTCCGCCCATTTGTCCCTCTTTAATCCACAGTGGGGTCGAATTGAGGCTTTGTCTCACTAAATTGTTGTACCAAAACTATGTCAAATGGAGGCGTAGCTTAGTGGAAGAGTACTCGACTGCAATACCATGTCAAGCCATTGACCTAAATGTTTAATATTAAGGATTTTCAAGTTTCTGAAAAAAAACGACTATAAAAACTAAAAATTTTGAAATAGACAAGAAATTATTCTTGAGCCGTATATACTAATGTAAAATTTGCTAACTAAGTAAAGTCCGGTATCAACTTCAAATGTTTATACAATTGCAAACTTAAGGTAACATTACTTCTTTTTGTTCACTTTCTTCTGACTAAGACTCTATTTTGTCCTCTACAAGAATATTTGCTTTTCGAAATCATAGTTCTAATTTTCAGAAAAACTGGGAATTGGATCTTGTTGATATATTCAGAGCATACAATTTTTATCAAGAGGATAATCTTTAGAGATTCAGCAAAAAAAGGCAGCCGGAAGAATTAGTCCTGTTTTAATTTAACTGAGAAATTAAATTATTCGTGAAAATAGTTCACTGCATCAAATGTACCTTTCCTGCGGTAAAATAATTCAGCGTTAAACATTTCATGCAAAATTTGGCCTCCAGTAGGATTTAGATGGTGGGATTAAGGATCGTGATTGCTGCTTTTGTCTATTACAAAAAAGTTTTGTTCTCAAATGTTGTTAACAAAAAAAATAATCGTCAGTAAACAAGATAGAAAATTATCATCTCTAGCGTCAGCTTCCTTTTACAAAAACAATCTAGGGTTAGCTACTGTAGTCAAGCTCAGAAAATTATAGCCTGTATCATATAAAATCGCATTTTGCTGTGGTATAATCCTTCGGTAGATGATATAACCACCTGAAGCATGTGTTGGCGTCTCCTAGTCCAGACTGAAGCCGTGTCACTGAGTTGTGGTGTAACATTCATAATTGCAACATATGCATAGAACAATTATTGGCGAAGGAAGTATAATTCTTAAACTGCAACATCTACTACCAAAACATGGTTTTGCTATTAGCTAAATATGTTTGTTGATGCTGAGCCAAATTTATGTCTAACACAGATTTGACAAACTACTTTATCAGGAGTAATAAGAGGATTCTAACTTGTAGAAAAATACACTGATTTTACCGCATCAATAGGCCTACACCATTTCTTCTAAAAACAAAGCGTAATGATAAAAAAAAATGGAGGAAAAAATAAAGCGTAGCATATAATAAATACGTAATCTAGCCTAAGCAAGGTATCCCCCCCTAAACCCCCAAAAAACAACAGTTTAAATATTGTAGAGAGAGAGAGATTTCAAGATGAAGCGACTTGGTCCTTTTAATATTCTCATTGAGCCAGCAACTCTATTTAGCTTCTGTGGTGCTCAATCACAGTAGTGATAATTGTATTACTAAATATTTGCTGTTTTTATTTTTGGGCTTTGGATTTTAATTGATTTTAAGTTATTCATCTTTGTTTCTTAGCGTTTAAGACGCCTTGTTTTATAGATGCGAAATATCCGCGTCGTTTTAGTTTCGTCTTTTTCTTCTACTGGCCGTAGTCCCGATTGTTTTATTCATTGTGAGACTTCTCTCTCTTCGTTTTTGTCATGGCTGGCCAGTTCGGCTTTAGATCTTTCACTATTTCTTCTCAAATGCCAGGCATGGGAATAAAATAAATAAGGATATTCTAGATTCACACCTTAACATACCTCCTTTTTTATAACTGAATAATTTCTACACTTGCTTCAATTACAACTTCAAATAAAAAATAAACATTTCAAAAAAGTTATATATATACATGTGATACAGCTCGCTTCCCTTTTAATGTCCCAAATAGTTTAGGTGATTTTTGGGCCTAGTACTAGAAACGGACCTTGTTACTCAAGGGATATCATCTGCAGTTAATGAGGCAGTTTAGTCAACTGTAAACAGTAGTCAGTATTAGTTTACTTATCATGGGTAATCGTTCTGAGATAAAGGTAGTGGCTTAGTTAATCATGGTGAAATTCAAATGTAGTGAAAAATTCTTTCAGACACATTGTCGCTGATAAACATTCTTCAGATTAGGGTTTGAGATATGAAAATGTTTCTCATTGGCTTACTGTGTATTCTACTAAAGCATGTATAAAGCCAGTTTTAGGTTCAGAAGCAAACACTACAGGGTCAGGAACACAGGAGGAAATAACAGAGAAATAATTCCATGTACTTCGAATACAGAGAGGGGACCGTCCATTGGATATTAACTCCTATCTTCAAAGGTACAGCAACAATAAAGAATAATAAAGAACATAAACAATCCTAGAGTTATATAAAATTATAGAAAAGCTTCCTATATCTAGAAACTCAAATGTGTGTGGTTATGCTTCTTTCTCTCTGCTTGGGCACACTGAGAAAAAAAGCAGTCAAAAATCCCAGACATTTTTGTTTAATTCTCGTGTTAGAATACCAGAGGCGCCATGCGCCAATTCATGAAAATGCTTGGTGGGAGAGGTCAAAAAGTATTTTTCAAAATGTAGGGTGCAATTATGTTATCTTCTATTTTTTTCAACGAAAATACCACAATAAGAGTCCTTTTCTATCAAAACACTAAAAAAAAAATTTATAGAAATCTAGAAGGGGCAAAAAAATCTAAAGGGCGAATTTGCCCTACCTCCTCTAATTAATTACACTGAGGAAGACGTCATGACTACTTCGTGCACATGTGAAAGGCTCGAACACCACTTGATTGAATCGAAAGCACCATTTGTGAGGGTTAAAAACCCGAATGCTGCTGAAGCAAAGATAGAGAAATTTGGATAGGCCTAATGCCTCGAGCTCTTGACTGTATAAAGTGGTTTTCCTTGTTGCTCAAGATGGGGGACAGTAATTCTCCTATTCTGGGTTTTCGTCTATTGCGATTCCAATGGGGCAGTTTTCATGCCGATCTGACACTGTTTTCGATTGGTTTTAGGTTATTTTCAAAATTTCCATAAATTTGCTTTCACAATAAGAGCAGTCTTAGCCGAGTAGTTAGCACGCTAGACTTGAGACCCTTTGTCCGTGAGGACAGGGGTCAAAGGGTCCTGGTGTCACTGGTTAAATGGTTTGGCCGGGGGCAGAGGCGTGACTCTGTAGCTCAGTCAAAGTCAAATCAGCTCTAAACGGGTACCTGGAGAAATCTGGGAAAGGAAAACAGGAAGGGTGTGCGAAGACAGAGGCTGGCTGCCCCCCCCCCCCCAGTGAACATACAGGCTGAAGGACCATGAAAAGGAGATTATTACCGTCGGTAGGGATTGTAAAACCCAATGCTATAGTCTTTACCTTACCTTTAATAAACTTTTACCAATAAGATTAGCCTTGCTAACAGTCAATATTCCTGAATCAGCGTCAAATGACAATTCCTCCGCATTTGACAGTTTTTTTTTTGTTTTTTGTTACGTGTTTTCAATTTTTGGTTACTATTGGCTAGAGTTCATTCTTTAATAGGTCACATCGGACGCTGCAACCATGAGTAGGTGAAGCGAGCAGAGGAGGGCAAAAAAATTTCTTGAAGAGGCCTTTCTGCTAGTTTCATACAGTGTACGACTTTGCAATTTTGAATGCTTGAAACACCATGAGAAGTTAAATTTATTAAGTAGCTTTAATCTCAAATTAGAATATAGAATCATAGTTATAGAAAACAATTCAAATTTCCAGTACAGCTGGGAGCGCCATTTCGTAAACGGAACTTTAATTACGAGCGGGATATCATCGAATCATCCCATTCAAAACACTCTCTTTCAAGACTTTGCAATAGTCTTTTTATTTGTTTGAGGGATAGCGAGGGCCCCATCTTACCTGGTTCTTCCTAAAAGTTATATGAGAGTGAAGACAGTCTAAATAGACACAGCCAAAATGTTTTTCCTTGGAATTTGTGTCGCTTACACATTATTTTTCTTTTTAGCTTGAAACCGTCTACTAAGGATACAGGAGGCAAAAGTAACCCAAGTAAAAGGCATAGAGAGCGACTCAATGGCGAACTTGACATGCTTGCCTCTTTGCTACCATATGAATCCTCTATATTATCTAAGCTGGATCGGTTGTCCATATTACGATTGGCTGTTAGCTACTTGAGAACTAAAGCGTATTTTCAAGGTGAGAAATTTTCAAATTTTTCAGTGAGTGGTTTTTTCCCACTGCTATCATTTCTTCCCAGAAACTATGAAGACCATCGAAAAATGCTGCGGACCCTTTTAACCATGCGTTCCCATTTATTGGAGTTTTTCCGAATAAGGCCAGGTAATTGTTGGAAGGGAATTTCTGAGAAAACGAAGAACTAACTACATTTGTTGCATTCATAAATGATTTCAGTATAAAGAAATACAAAATTTATTGAAAATAGGAGGGATAGAAGAGGGGGTAACCCCTCTCAGATACGGAATGATTTCTATTCGTTTGGATGTTAATCTTTACTTTCATTTGTCAAAACTTTTTTTATTTTTATGTAATTCTTGCTTTTTTAAGACCATATAAAGGGTTATTCTAAAATTGAGGAGGGCCAATGCCCCTTCAAAATCTACCCTTCACTTCAAAGTTTCACTTTTGCACAATAGTGTTTCGAGAAAAAGGACTCAATTTGTGTATTTGCTTTTCGAGATTCAACAGAATTTTCCAAAATAAATTATCGTCTTTACAGTAAGGGGAGAGCTTTCGCCCTCTCAGCACCCAATCTGCACGCTCAATCCTATACTCCTCCATGTTTATATACTCACCTGGAAGAGAGGGCAGGGGTCAGATATAGTCATCTGAATATCCGTTCAGTTCATCTGAAGCTCCTCTCATAAAGAATTAAAATAAGGGCCAGGAACATTTTTGAGATCTTTTAACCCCCCCCCCTTCCTATAAGAGAATCAATTTGCCAGAATCATAATAAATTGTGTGCAACTGTGTGATACTCTATAGCCGTTATTTTTGTTGGATAAATGGTCTACTGTAATACTGGTTCATTGTGTATGGACTGCATGCATGCTCAGAGACGAATGGTATACTACACGCCAGTCTAGCTTCTAAGCAGCGGCGTAATTTCGTCAAAATCCTGGGGGGGGGGAGCAAAGTTGGAGCTGATTTCCCCATGTCAAAGTGAACCTGACAGTGAAAAAATGAAATCTTGCCTTGAAGGCAAAGATATACTAAAGGAAACTGATCTGTTTCTGTGGATGCTTGAATTATGTACACCTATTTTAATTCTGACAAGATTGCTGGAGACGTTAAATTTCATCTGGGGGCAGTTTCCCCCTGTACCATAGAAAATTACGTCCCAGCATCTAAGACAGTGAAGCTATAAAAGTCGATAGCTCTCAGAGTTTTGCTCGGTAAACTTTTCTCCCTGTTCATGGCAAAATTACTGCTTAAAGGGCGAAAATGCTAGAATGTGGCACTTTCCTCTGAGTACTATCTCTTTGGTTGCTTAAAATGGGAAAAGATATTTAAATTTTTGTTCGAATGAACCCTCTTACAATAATCCACGACTTCTGGCTGGGTACGATCACCCTGTGGAAACAAATCAAACAGGCTTGCTTGACCATCTTTGCTGGAAAATAAGAAATTTCGCATTTTTTATACAGCCTACTGGCTTTAGGTTTCTCACACCTGTTGAATTTTTTTAAGTTTTTATTAAGATTGCTTCCCTTTTTGGGAGGAGTTTAAACCCTTTTCTCATATTGCATAAATTTTTGTTCATTTATAGCTTTTGACGAGCCAATTTAAAATTAACAAATTTTCTGTATTTAGAATAACCATAAATAATAGATTTTGCTGTTTTATATACTGTAATCAAACGTACTTTTTTAGAGTTTGGTTTCTATTTACAAGGGTCACTCTTTACTTACAGTTTGTTGCTACGAGCTGTTTGATCCAAGGCTCTTAAAGCTGTAAGAGGGGATACCACTCCCTCCTTAAGCTCCAATTTTTTAAATTCAATTTTAATAGTTGTGTCAAAAAATTTAGGATGATTATCACCTCTGAAAAAGATCACCGCTTAATATTTTTCTTGGGGGGGGGGAGAATCTCGAAATGTAAAATACGAATCATAGGGTTATCATTTCTACGGTTTTCAAGGTGAATTCTTCGAAAGGGTATTTTTTTTTTTATAGGGATGTCCCCCGTGGACGTCAGTAGGGGGTTCAGGTGGGCAATCCCCCATCAGAAAACATGAAAGCATTCTAAAGTTCTATACAAAAAGGAAAATGAGATGCATTCTTATCTAACGTGGTAAGACGAAGCTTTTATTGGCACATGCCCTTCCCTGGGGAATTTACCTAGTGGCATCCACAACTCCTCCCCCGTCTCTCCACATTTTGTGCCGGCAAGCATTTCAATGCAATTCTATTATGTTATACAATATTTTTACAATCACCCTGCTTTCTCCCCACAACACCCATAACGCAGGTTCTATCTACAAATATTCCGGCAAAGATGGGAGATTACAGATTAATTCTTACTCCATCCCCCTCCCATGAATTCTCCCTCTACACTTATCCGAAGGCTCATTCAAAGTTAGAGAATTCGGCAAAATAAGCACATTCTTAGCCTTCAGGCATACTCCCCTCCCCCCAACACTAAGATCCGCTGGCACTCATACATAATAGCTGATGCATAATTATACGCTATTGTAAATAATTTTATCAAACCTCATATGAATCGCCTTAGTTAAATGAAGACTAAATATAATGTTTCTTATTAATCGTTTATTTTGTATGGAATACGTCCGTCTTTAGTAGCGAATGCGCCACCGCGTGGCAGTGCTGCCTCTGAAACTGGGAAGCTCAATATGCAGTCTCTGAACAATTTGAAATGTTTTAATTATCTCAGAACTTTCACTTCATAGTTTTTGGCCTTCTTTGGGCCAAAATTGTTGTTTTACGCCAAATAATATCAGAAAACGCCTGTTTGCTATAACACAGTCCTTTTTGTTACTCAGAGCGGCACTCGAAACTTCCAATTATGGGTTATATGTGCCCTCTCCCCATTTCCCAGCATTAATAATTTAATATGATAACGCCTGGAAAAAAAAATCAAACAAATATACACGCATCCGTGATTATTTTTCCCGGAACAATACAAAATTTCCCATTGTTTTTGATAGGGGCCTTTGAATCTCTGTAGTAGGGTTCTCTGACATACTCAAGCTGATGATGTTATTTTCGTCAAAATCATCCTCCCTTTTGGGAGAGTTTGCCCTCCTTTTCGTAAATCTGGCAAATTTTATCAGGCTTGTACCTTTTATTGGCAGTACTGTTCATGCGAGAGGGTGGGGTACCACTTCCTAAACGACTAGAAACTGAAAGAAACTGTCACAATCCACTTCGAAACTTTGCCAGCAACATTTTACGAAGAGGGAATTACACAGCTGGTCAACAGACATGATAAATGTCTCAATCGTCGATTGCAGAGAAGTCATCTTGGTAGCGCATTGCTTTTGGTAATGCGCCCGTTTTTTTACATTCGCCCATCTTACCTTTATTGACAATCTGAGGTTAAAAAAACCGACCCATATTTAAATGAAATCATGTTTTGGTTTATCTATCCTTCAAGTGATTTGTAGTTAAAACAATTCAAGCTAGAAACGTGCAATTTTTGTAGAATAGTTATGATATCATGAAAATACAAATTAAGGAATAAAAAAAAAATTTAAAACTGAAAACTTGACGTCATGACAAAAATAGGCATTGCATATGGACAATGGGCATTGAAAATATGCCTTATGTGGAAAAAGCTGCGTACCTTATAAACATATTCAATAAATATTAATCACTCCAAATAATTAATAATTTTGCTGTTCTTAAAAAAAAAACTAAGTTATAATATCAGATGTTCTTACGGATTTTTTATTTACTAAGTGTTTTTTTTTACAGCTAATAGTCGAAGCACACCAAAGCAGCTGTCCCTTAAAAAAACAATGTATTGAAATTATTGGTTCGGCACCCTTTCGTAACCCACAAGTTTAATTGAAGCATGGCGGTTACAATATTCAGAATCTATTAATGCGGCATCTTTTGCTAATACTCTTACAGGATAATAACTTGTAAAAAAAAGGCAAGAATTAGGCTACGACACGCAGCACTCAAATTCTGCATGCATCTTAAGCAGCTATATTTAGATTACTGCAAATAGAAGTTTCCTATACTATACAAGTAGAAATTTCCATTTTGCTGTGAGCTAGTACGAGAAAATGTGTACGTTGGACGCTGGTCCGTAAATGTTTTTTGTTTTTGTTTTTTCAACATTTGTCTACTTTCCCTGTGACGAATTCGGTGCAAAATTGGGTCAAAATATGTTGGACTAAACAGTAGATGGTCATTAAGACTTTTGTGTGGAACCGGCAAGATAACTAGATGTGTTCTTACTCTTGTTTGAAACACGATAGTAGTAGCTTACTATTGTGAAATACAATGTGTGTCATCATCTTCTTTGCATAGCCTACTTTCTTTGAGGGTTCAAACTTTTCTTTTGCAAGGAGTATATTTTGACTTTTATTGGCCAGTACCCGCTGTAAGATCAAACACACCATATATATTTGGGGGGTTCGGATGGTTTAACCATTATATACGCATCCTTCACCTACAGCCAACATCTAGAAAAGTTTGAGCCACTCAAAAATTCAACCGTACAAATCAATGGATTCTCGTCCAATCGTAACATTCACAATGACTTAAAAGCTATATTTGACCCCCTTGGTAAATACGTGATAAAAAACTTGATCAATTCTATCTGCATTTGGCCTAATATCGTTACAGGAAGTTAAAAGTAAAAGACCTTTAACTTATAAGTATTTAGAGGTAATTCTCAACACCACATTACCCGCGCTTGTATAGATGTGTAAAATGCTCACTCCAGACTATTACTGTACCTTATGTATATTCGGTCCAAGCAAAAATTAATACTTCGATTTATTTTTTCGTCTGGCTTTCTATCTCCTGGATAAAGACTAAACTATTAAATCCAGAAACGTGAAATTGTATGCACAACAATTTGAAAACCGTGAGCAATAGCTGCGTTTTTTTTCGAAGTTCCGTGTTTCATGGTTCATGTTCCAAGTTTCATGTTCTAGCCCAAAAACGCAGTTTTTGTCGCTTTCGTGTTCTCTGTCCATGTTCCTGGTTGAACGTCTAAAAACGCATTTTAGGAAAAGTGGCAAAATATTCAAAACTGTGGAAACATGTGGAAAAATTCTGAGCTTTTTACTTGCCTGTTTTCTTGTACACATATGTTTCACCTTGGCCTCTATTCAAAAACGCATATTCAGCAGGATCTATGTCCATTTTCTTCCCTTCCATCTTATCCTTTCTTTGTATCTACGATAACTTTTCATTGGATAGGGACCATCGACACGAACACGCACAAAGGAAGTTCCAAGTTGAGGAAACAGACGTGACAGGCACATGTGTTCGTGTTCGCAAAAAACGAAGTTTGTAAACATCTGTTACGTGTTTGTCGAAACGCAAAAAGGCAAAACACGATTAAACCACGGACCACACGCAAAAAAACGCCACTAATGCATAGGCTTAAAACCAAGACTCAAGTGTAAAAAATAAAAAAGACAATTGCAGGGCTAAAGGCAAAATATAGGGTAGGATTTGTTTTTATAAGTCCAAGGGCGCAATTCTGTCGTTTCCTTTAATTTTTTCAACAAGATTGTAAAACAGAGGTATTTCACAATTGCAATAGCAAAAACGGTAATTTTCAAAATCTAGGGGGAGGGCAAGAAATCTAGAGGGTGTGTCAGGCCCCCGGTTCCTCTCTCTCTCTCTGCGGAACCCCATGGCCAAAGTACCGCCAAAAGAAAACAAGAATAGGGAGGCGATAAAGGCACAGAAGAGGACTTTTTGTTAGACAAAAAGTTGCAGAAGTCGGCCCTGTGGATATTGTTTATATAATTGTACCAATTCCTTTACGGATGTCAAAAAAAAAAAATATCAAAAAAAATCTCGAACTAAGAAAACTGTTGACTCAGAATTACTTTGACTGTGCTTTGAAAAGTTTATGAGAAAAGGCTTGATACAGCGCATAATGTTATTAGAAACAGTTTTACGATATAGTTGATAGCTCACACTAAAGAGCGTGGACAGATGACCCAAATCAATTCTTGAAACAAAAGGATAATCCAAATTGTGTTCAAACTGTGCCAACTGAGTTTTCTTTTTAACAAATAGCTCTTAAGATGACTTACTTTGCCAAAGACTAAGCTACACGGCTTCTGCCTCATTACTTAGAATATATTACTTTTGGTTACCACAAGCAACTAAAAGGGATTTGTACGAAAATAGAAATACAAACTTGATTTCTTATATTTGAGCCGCAATTAATAAAGCAACTGACGTGCATTTCTGTGTGTATCAAGATGTGCTGTCGTATCAATATGTGCTGTCGTATGTTGACAAATTTCCACGCATCAAACAAAACACATTTAACAAAGCAGAATGATTTGTAAATATAACGAAAAAAAAGGAATAAGTCGTCTTTGTTTTTTTGGTTATGATTTCACTGTTTGTTTGAATACAGTTTTATGATTCATTTCCATACCCAACACGCAGCGATGTAGCATTGTAATGGATAGCTAAGGGCTGTGCTAAATATCAGAGAGGCGTAACACAAATCTTCAAAATTACTCAATGCTTGTTCATCTGGAAACAGGGGATCAAGTTGGAAAAACTAGAGGGATGATCCCGAAAAAAATCCCTTTCACCCATCTTTGAATTCTTTAAATGTCTCTGTTAAGACCAATAAAAAAAAACTAGACACTTCCTGGAGGATAAAATTACTTCGGTACTGTTCTAATATCTGGGCAACACGCGAGAATACGACTCAAGAAAAGCAAAGATCAGATAAGATTACCCGTGTAATCTCCTATCTGACCCTGTATAAACAAGGGATTTCTCACTGCGGGAACTATACTTAAACTTTAGTTTTTTGAGGTTTAGGGGGGAAAAGGTCCACACACACACAGGCAGACACACACACAGTAGGTTAGGTTACGTATTTAATATATGCTATGCTTCACCCCCCCCCCCCCCCTAATGTGCAAATATATAGCCAGAATTTGTTTCTAAACTATTATATTTTCATCCTATTTTGTTTTACTTCATTAGCATTAACCAACTTCACTTCTCGCTTGCTGCCCAGATATTGGAACAGTACCATTGCTTCTTTTCTAGAAGAAACTAAAAGCCATGTATTTTTCGGCCTTAGCTCATAACAGCATCAATTTTGTTCCATCAAGATAAACTGGTCCCCTGTTGAGTTACCTACGAAGAGATGAAAACCACATGCTGAGCTTGCCTTTTATATTTCAAGTGTTGCCGATATACAACTATAAATTATACTTTGTGTAAAGAGAAAGAAGAACCTGTTAGCGGATGGGTTGCATGTCAAAGAAATGATGAGAAATATGCCTATTTGTTATTTTAATAATAGTTCAATTATATTGGTGTGTTTAGTGCTTTACCAGTGAAATCTGACGTAAGTTGCTCCATTAAATATATTTATACAAGAAAAATGATGTTTTCCATATCTCTAAGCCTTTAAAAAACGAAAGTATGTATTGGTTTGTATGCGTAAGCGCTGAAAAACAAGCTTAAATAGTTAAACGAGAAACGTGAAAATTTTGTAGAGTTGTTTTGGACTATAGCAGATTCTAGTAGAGTAGTTTTGGAGTATAGTAAATTTTGAGTAGATTTTAATAGAGTAGATTTTGTAGAGTTGTTTCGAACTGTAGTTGATTTCGAGTAGATTTTAGCAGAGTAAATTTTGTAGAGTGGTGCATAGATTAAATAAATACCCCCAACAACTCACAAAAACACAACCCGAAAAGCTTGAATTGGTACGATATTATGATTACAACATGCACGTGCAGAAGGTCCAAACAGCCGACAATGTTGACATCTGTCTTTGAGGTCTTAACATTTTTAACAACACTTCCCAAAACTCAGCATTGTGCAGTAAATATCTTTGATTTTATACTGCTGCTAGGGAAGACCAGGAATAAAAACAAAATCATACCCTCCCTTTATTTTATTATGAAAATCCACTTCAAGTTTATTGTTTTGCGAGCAAATTTTAATTTTAACTAGTAACATTTAGTTTTATTAATTAAAATGAAGACCAAATAATGTATAAAAAAATACAAATAGAATACGAATTTTGAAAAGCTGTAGAATCGACAGGTCTCCCTTTGATTGTACAATAATCTTTTTAGTTTTACACATACTTCGTACTGAACTAATTGGTAGGGATCAATAATATTCAAATTTATAGAGAAATATAAGATAGTGCTTCTGCTCACTTTTTGAGTTAAGATAATAATCGAAAAACACAAACTTATTGTGAAAAATAAAAATATATTAACCGTGTTTAAGGAAGAGAAGGGTTTTTTCGAATAATAAAAAAACACAAAAATTATTGTGAAAAATAAAAATACGACAGCCGTTTTTAAAGAAGAGAAGGAATTTTCGAATAATCGAAAAATACAAAAATTATCGTGAACAATAAAATACAGCAGCCGTGTTTAAAGAAGAAAAGAATTTTTTGAATAATCAAAAAACAGAAATTTTTTTGTGAAAAGTAAAAATACAGCAGCTGTGTTTAAAGATGAGAAGGGTTTTTCGAATAATCGAAAAACACAAAAATTATTGTGAAAAATAAAAATACAGCAGCCGTGTTTAAAGAAGAGAAGGGCATTGTTTTCACCTTCTATCTAATTATATAATTATAGAGCAGTTGGATGTTTATAGCGGTAGTTTAAAATTACTTTGTAGGCTGCTGGCGCCGAAGTTATGGGTGGGAAAAAACAAAATAGGACTCGTAGGATCCATTTTTTCTTAAAAGGTCGATATCTTGGTGATAATTTGGATCTTTTTTAGCACCGTTGCAATCTAAACGTTTAAATAGCCCAATATGATCTTTTATTAAGGAAGGCCGGCTTCGCATTGAAAGATTGCAAAATGAAAATTAAATCGAAACCCAAGTGGCAAAGTTAATTATTTGTTGTTCCCATGTTTTATTCGTTTTTAAGCTTCGAATGTTTCAAAACTCTACGACAAAAAGGTATCTGAGAAAACAATATTGGAGCCAAATATTCAAAGGACAATTTTAGCTTTGAACTTTTTTAATGTCACAACGAGAATTCCGGTCAATCACCACAAAAAATCCCAAAATGTTCGGCAAACCTTCATTTTTCCGAAAAGATTGTATTAGACATATTTCCATCTTCTTCTTCCTTTTTCACATTGTTTTTCATCATTTATTGTTAATATGGTAATTTGGACGTGGCAACCGTTTCTAAATGAAACCATATAGATGCGTCGAACGTGTCACCCCCCCCCCCGATCCGGAGGAAAATGACATACAAATTATTCTGTTCTATGTTTATTTAATAAACTAGACAAAATTTGTAATAAATTTAGAAATGTGTAAGCCTAAATATTTAACGGTTAAAATGTGGCTGGAAGGAACATGGTTTTCAACCGACGAGGTTGTAGTAATTGTGATAACTTTGCCAACTAATTTAAGTGGTCTCTTCCCTATCCCGTCTTTACTGGTTGTTTATGTTTTTCATAACGTAGCTCAGAAGCAAAAAATGATCAAACAGTTTAGAAGAAAAAGAAGAATGTGGAATGTTGTGTTTTTTGCCGGAAAAAAGAATCCCAGAGGTGTTTTTTTTTTCCCGGATGTGATCGTATCAAACCAGTAGTGTTAAAAGATCGGAAGAAGCCTTATTCAAACGGAAATCAGAAGTTCAAGTGCCATTTTAAGTCACCGAAAAGGTTGGAGGGCTACTAGCCCCCATCCCACGCCATTTTTTCCCTAAGAAATCCAATCAAAGTTTTGGGATAGCCATTTTGTTTAGCATAGTTGGCATGTGGGCTAAAATTGTCATTTCGCACAATAAAATGATTGAAAACGCTACTTTACTGTGGTACAATCTTTGTTAGAACTTTTAATATCCTTGCTAAAGAGTCTTCTTCTGAAATTAGAACTGAATTAGAACTTCGTTAGAACTTTTAATATCCTTGCTAAAGAGTCTTCTTCTGAAATTCTTAGACCATTAGTATGATACAATCATTCCTGAAAAAAAAACGACAACAAAATCGCGAATCCGTCATCATCAATCTTAAAAAAAAACGAAATTTCTCATTTTTGTAGATGGCGGCTTGAAACTTCTATACTAGATTTCCCACATAGGTTGAACTCGATAGCGTAATTTCTTATCAAAATCACTCGCACTTTTCGGGGATGTTTCCCGCTTTTTTCGTAAACGGAGCAAATTTTATAGCTCCTAACGGTACTTGTATGAAATACCCCCTACTGCTCAAGTTGTTCATTTCATTTACGCATTGCAGAATCGGTTTTTTATTAGTTTCTTTCAGCGGAACGTGAAATAAGACAAAGAGAAAGGACAGAATAAATGGAAAATATATAATTTGGGCTGTGTATTTGCACATTAGGGAGGGTGGGGATAAAGTATTTGACAGTGTGAAGTTAGAAAACAAATCTTACTACATAATGTGCAGAATAATTGTACCATTATTCTGCATGGCATTAGGCATGCAAACCCCCTACACTTTACCCCACCCCCCGAATTTGCAAATATAAAGCCCAAATTTGTTTCTAAAGTATTATATTTTTATCATACTTAGGCATATTTTCATTGCGATTGAGCGTCAGAAAAACATATTAGAAGAGTATTAGGTAAGGAGTATTTCATACAAGTACCCTCCTAACTTTTGTTAGGTAACTTTAAACGTATTGAATTTACCCATTTGGAATCATCATATTTTTTTATTATTTTGAATTAAATATTGCTATTCCTTTTTTCAGGGTTCTTGTTACTGTTACCGAGAGCCACTCCTTCCTTACAGTTCGTCTCCACGAACTGTTTAATGTGTAATTATTAAACCTAAAACCCATTATTTTTATCTAAATGTCGGTAAAACTAATTTTCTGGTAATAATTGCCCATCCCTGGGAAATTGTCTGGACACTCAAGACTCTCCTCACCTTTCCACCTTCTGTGCCGGTAAATGAGAATAATTATACTCTTTTGCGTTACAAAGAAAACATTTTTCTGGAATAAGAAAGGAGGTATCATCCCTGGAGCACCTTCATTGAGGCATAATCCAAATGAAAGAACGCGCAACCGTGCGGAGTTACTACCTCTGGAGCTGGGAAGTTCAATATGCAGTTTTTACGTAATTTTAAATCAATTGGCTATCTGAGAATTTTTAATGTAACTGGCCGTCTTTGGTACAAAGCTACAATTTTGTGCCACAAAATGGCAGAAAACGTCGGTTTGCTGCGGCACAATCTTTTTGACTACTTAAAATGAACACTAGAACTTCAATTTTCTTTCGAATAAGTCGTCTCCTGATTTTTTAGGGCTACTGGTTTGATACAATTGTCTCTTAGAAAAAAAGGCAAAACAAAACAAAAAATAAACAGGCATCCGTTATCTACCTTCTCAGAAAAAAAGAGAAGCAAAGTTCCACACTTCTGTAATGGGAGGTTGAGACGTCTACATCAGGATCTTTGGAAATTTTTAATCTGATGGTGCATTTTGATCAAGATCACCGGCTTTCTTGGGGAGGGGTTTCCCCTTTTTTGGAAGATCAGGCAAATTATCTCAGGCTCGTAGTTTTTGATGAGTAACTAACTTGATAAATTTATTTATTTGGAATCTCCATAAAATCTGATTGTTATCAAAACTCTTTTTTATTGAATTGAGGTCAGTATCAGCCCAGGGCACTCCTAATTACAGTTTGTTACCACAAGCTGTTTAATCTCACAGACGATATATACGTATTGTGGACAACTGATGAACCAATCAATTTTTAGGAGGGCCTTTCTGTAATAAAAATAGTAAAAATAAACACTTGAACAAGATACATGATTTTTCATTTGACGGACAGGATGATATAAATGGTTCAGCACTAAGGTGGACCTAGGCCATTTTTTCGTCATGGCCTTCCAAATTTATGTTACTACGAAGCATTATGGTTTCCAAAAGAACACACCACACTGTTGGATGAAACCCAATGCTTTTTAACTGGTCAGCAAATCATAACCGATAAGTAGGGTTATGACTATACAATTAAAAACTAATCTTCAGGGTCTCATTCTTCGTTTTTTTTTTCTATTTCGAGTCCTCCATATTATGTAGGTCCAATTCTGAAGCTGCGTGTAATTTATTTTGGGGTTTCTTGATAAATAAATTTACTAGTGTAAAAAAATAATGATGTCAAGCATAACATTATTTTTTCTTTGGTATGTAGGGAGGGGGCAACTCACTTTACTTCTACCCTTAACTAATCTCCTACACTGTACGCTAATACAACACCCAGGGTATAATCACCGGCAAGCAGATGTAATAGACACAAGCATCAACCTGGTAGTAAATGTTGATCTGCTAATAATTCTTCCTTGACAGTAACATATGGTTGGCTGTTTCCTCTCAACTAGTTGCTATTTGAGTGATGAATATTTAACATCCGGATATACAAGTTTTACTTTTTTTGGTTATTAAAAAATACTTTTCGAAATGTTTTTTTTTTTCAAAGAAAAGTAAAGAGAAATATTAAAGCCAAAAACGAACATTCAAACTTAAAACAAGGATAAATTACCATCAATGAATAAATGAAACTCAAAAGAAAAGAAAATGAAATGTGTCATTGCATCAAACACAAAGATAACAAATGTTACCATAAAGGAATAAAGAATTATAATGTGAACAGAAATTAAGATGAATTATCAAGTCAAATTAAAACGAGCAAAAATTACCACAAACCGGAGTAGGGACTGCCCTCCCCCCATAAGCCTCCTAACACCCAGAGTGCCATCTGCAATTTATTGAAACATTTTGCATTTTGATAACTTTATTTTTTACGTGTCCAACAATACAACGAAAACAATTATTGGTACTTGTCTGTTAAACAGAACATTCTCAACCATTAGGCCTACGTATATTTTGCTGATTGTAACATCAAAGAAAACTGGTTTCATACCTACAAAGACAGATGGCTTGTCACAGAAGGCATTGTACTTCTATAGTTTGGGCTATATATTTACGCATCAGGAGGGGTTGGGGGTTAGGTTAGGTTTGGCTAGTGTAGGCTAAGTTAGGTTACCTTACCCCTGCCCCGCCTCCCTAATGGGCAATTTTATAACCCAAACTATGCTATTATATAAAACTAAAGTGTTTCGTTATGACTATCTAACTTCACTTTTCGAGGATGTTCTGTTTAACAGACAAGTACCCAATTATTTCTTAAGGCTATTCAAGTTTAAAAATAAGATTTGTGCAACCCCTTCCTTTCTCAAACCCTCTAAGTGACTTGTGTTTCATTTGCGTTTTACCAAAACGAGTATCGATTTTGATATCGTTCCTTTTTTAAGAAATAAAAAAAACAAAAAACAATGGCAATAATTAAGATTACTTGAAAAAACTGATAAAAGTAGACTACCTGTTTAATATCATATTGAAACTGATTCCTGGAAGTATCAGTAGTTTTTGATTCTTCAGTTTTACGACTATAAATTTGAAAATGTATCAAATATATTTTGTTTCTACTGAAGCACAGATACCATTCTGGCATTTAGAGGGTTTAGGGCATGATAGGCCTATTCCTGTTTCTGATAATTTATGTTTTTTTTAAGTTTGACTTGATTATTCCTTATAATGTCTTTTCGTTTTAGGATTAATTCATTTATCTGTAGCAGCATCCAAGGCCATATCTAGAGAGGGGGAGGTTTAGGGGTTTGAATTCCCCCTTGAATTGTTTGTCCGACTCGTAAAAATGTATATAAACAAATTTTTGATGCGTTTTTAAGTTTTTTTTGCGTACTCCCCCGCACCTCTCGAAAAAAAAGTCCTGGATACTGCCCTGCTGTATCTGCTATCTATATGCTCCATTGGATGATTCATTTTAATTTTTGTTAGTTTTTGGCTTCATTTATTTATTAATTTAGGTTATGTTTAATTTTGAGTTATTATAGGACTTCATTTCTGCTAGTCTTTTTACTTTGCTATGTTCTCCTATCTGTCATTTAAAAACTTTTTTCCGGAAAATGTTTTTTTTTTAATTAATGTCCATTCGTTTTTTATTGATGCAGTTTCATTACTGGTTAATATCGGGATTGCTTGATAGCTTATTCAGATTAAGAATGAGAATGTTTGGATTATAATTTGTATTTTAAACAAAATTAGAATATTAACCCAAAATAGTCGATCAGCAGTAGCTTTGTAGAATAAATTTTTAATAATTTTTTTACTGTAGAATTTCAGGTGAATGGAGAGGGGGTTAGCAATCATAAGAATGGGAAAATCTGTAATTGGCTGAGGCCATACTGATCCCCATATTGTAGACACCATGGGATCTACACACATCTTAATCCACCATTTTATGAAAAATCTTTTCATCTTATATTTTGTTGTGTTTTGTTGTTTAAACAAATGCATTTGAAGATCATTTATTAGAAAGAGAAACGAATAATATTTATGACAGTTTATTATTTATGAGAAACGCAAGAGTTTACAAGTTTAAGGACAGAAAACTTTAGGTTTCCACCAGGGGCGGATCCAGGATTTTTTTAGGGAGGTGGGCAAAATAGGTTGATCCGAAAAAAAAAATTGGGGGGGGGGGGGCGCAAAATAGGTTAATCCGATAAACTTGCGTTAGGAGCAAGTTTAATTAATGCAAACTTAAGTTAATTAAGTAAATTACACTACTTTAGACTACGCTAGGGGGGGGGCGCCCCTCGTCTCCCCGTCTGGATCCGCCACAGGTTTCCCACAACCCCAAGATTCTATGTAAGATTCTGACTTACAAATTACAGATTTTAGAATTGCAGAGTGTGTCAAATATGTCTTGTATTTATTCATTCTGTTGTGAGAAATAATAGTGTTATGAGAAATTTTTCATAATACTTTATGAGAAAAGAATAATGTTTGGCCTATTTGAGGTTCAACGAACCGATACATTTGTTTCTTTCACAATATTTTTCCTCTTAGATTCGCTGGGGTGGATCAAGAGCAAAATCTTGGGGGGGGGGGTATGTGACAAGGGCACCAATAATTGACCAAATTCAAAAACTTATTTAAGAAAAGTGTGATAAACAGAAAAAAAGGAATGAGGGTGCCAGTATAAATCTTGGGGGAGGAGGGGAAGGGGTCCCACAAAATTCCTCGGATCTACCAGTGCAGGTTCGTTTAGTCCAGTATTCATTCCTAGTAAGTTATTAGTGAATCGGAGACAAGACAAGGTTGGACCTATTTTGGGTGTCATAAACCAATAGCCTACAACATTTTTTTAACCTACAGGCATTGTATTCATTGAGGTTCCCTTGCCCCTGTTCACATGCCTGTAAATCTAAGAAAGCAGAATTTTTATGTCCTGTTTCAGGTGTCACAGATTGATTCAACCAATCTTCAAAATATTTTTGCTCTCCTTGAAGTTTACCTGGCCCTATCTACATACTCTGTAGGTTACATGCCTATTAGAGATGAAAAAATTCACGCCCCTTTTCAGGCGTTTCAAACAGATAGAGCCAAAATCAGTTTTCAAATTTAATTTCTGCAGAAGGATCCACCAGGTCAAGACATTTCTGAATGTCATTTTTAAGCGGATTGGAGAACGGGAATAAAAATTTGAGGCCCCGTTTTTGCGTCCCAAGACTTGGAGTCTTTTCGTCTGGGAATACTACTACTACTACTTATCCCCTTATGTCAAGATTTTATTTCCCCTTGCCCCGCCCCCTCCGATATTCTCTGGAAGTTTCAACTTGATCCCCAAAGCCATTTCCAGAAAACTGCAGATACTTTATTTCGGTCATCTGGCGATACATAGTGTATTTTAACTTGCCTCAGTGCTTAACCTCAATAGATTATAGGTCCCATAGGGGTTATAGTGCATAAGTGTTTAGGTGAATATAAGCAAAATATGTTTAGCACCTCTTCCCGGTGCCACCTCACACCAAGTCAAAATTTGATCTCCTGTTCGCCCCCTCTACACTCCTTGAAAGTTTCAACTTGATACCCCAAAGATTCCAGAGACATTGTAGATATGCAATTGATAATATGGTAACACAGAGTGTCGTTTGGTTTACCTCTTACTTATAGATGTCAGCACATTCTAATTCCCATAGGGTCTAATAGTTCAGAAATGTTTATGTGCATAGGATACATAAAGGCTTTTAGCTTATCCTCTTCAAAAAATGGAAGTTTCTCCCCCTCCCCCCTATACTTCCTGAAGGTTTCTACTGCATCTCCCAAGCCTGTTTTCCCCAGAAACTGTGTACACACTATTTTGATAGCCTTGATACGTATAGGGTTTTAAGATTTAACTCTACATATTCCATTCATGTGAAATTTTGAGGTTTATCTGAATGCCCAACGCTCCTTGGAAGTTTCGGTTTCAACTCAGTGTCTCTAACCGTTCTTCAGGCATTGTAGATGCCCTGTTTTGTTAACTTGTGCACATTTAGTGTCTCGCTTGTGATTTTCATCACTATTTCGCAATGGATAGATTTACGAAATGTTTTTAGGCCCTTTCCCAACAAAAAACTTGAAGTCTGCCTCCCCTTCTACTTTCTTCTCCAACGCTATCTGAAAGTTTCAAGTTCATCCCTTGAGCCATTCTCGAGACATTGAATACATGGTATTTGGATAGCCTGGAGGCGCATGGTGTCTTTTGATTTTGCTCTAATCTCTCCCTCTAAGCCTTAATTCAATGAGCACTTGTCCCCCCCCCCTAATTCTATAAGCCCTGAAAAAGTTTGATTTAACTTTTTTTAATTATTTTTTTTTATTTTAACTTTTTCCTTTTGATTTACCTTGTTACTTAATCGTACATAAATTACAAGTCCCTTGGAATTCTATAGTCCAGAAACTTTTCTGTGGATCAGAAACAAAAGCAGCCAGTGCCCCTCCTAGGGTTGGCGGCGCCCGGGAAAAAACAATTACAGCGCCCCCTCCCGACTCAAATGTAAGCAAAAACGCCGAATCAAAGTGAAAAATTGGATTAAAATGGGCGATTCCCCAGCTGTGGCACCCCTAAGCCACGGCATTCAGGTAAACTGCCCTGGTTGCCCCCTACGTACAGGTCTGAAAGTAGTTTACTCTCTTACTCCTTCTCCCAGCTAAAAAATTGAAGTCTACTTTCGGCACTCTTCCCCTTTCTTTCCCCAACAGTCTTGATTCAACGTCCACTTGTCCTCGTCCCTTTAGTGATTTTGAAAATGGAGTATTTCATTCTTACATTTTTGAACAGTAATTCTCCAGTGAATGGTGGCGGAACCACTATTCTTAGAACCTGGACCGTAAATCTCAAATTCAAGCCAGCATTCTCGTGGGTTTTTTTCTCAATAAGATAAATAAAAACAATTTTTTTTATTTTTTCTCTGCGATTTCTTAAAATTTTTCAGTTGTACCAAAGCTTCAGACAGGATAAAAGTGTGGCTTTTTTGTAGGTGTAGCAGTTTTTAGTATGGGTTCATCCGTTTGTGAGTTATTATACTCTGAATACGGATGCATAGGCACATGTAAGCAGGAGATGGAATTTCTCTGAGAAATTACTGGATTGAATGCGCTGAATTGCTCCGGAGGTGTTATTTATGTCTGTGGTGGTAAGGATAAAGTGGTGGATCCAAGATTTTTTTAGGGGGTGGGGGCAAAATAGGTTGATCCGATTAAACTTGCGTTAGGAGTAAGTTTAATTAACACAAACTTGGGCTAATTAAGTAAATTACACTACTTTAGACTATGTTGGAGGGGGGAGGGTGCCCCCTCGCCCCTCCTCTGGATCCGCCACTGGTGTTAAGTTTATTGGTAATTCCCAAAGACACCCATTCAAAAGTTTTGAAAGCCATCTTGTCCAAAATAATCGAAAGGTCCCGCAAGTATTTCTCCAGGGACGACATAACCCCATAGCCTCTTGGACAAGGGTAGTAAATCATGGAAGTTGCCCAATATTTACATATGAAGTATAAAAACAAAAAAAGGGGTCATGTTTGATCCTGGGTGTCCAATTAGCCAACAAATTTGGAGATAATCTTTGGGGTAAGAAAATCTTACATTTTCTCTGAGTGTGGGGGGGGGGGGTCTAAAATGGTCAGAAAAAATGTTTCTTCCTAATTAGTTCTATTTCAAAAGAGTTTTATCGATCGTTCGCAAGACCTGGATTTCCGTAGTTTCCCCAAAGTATATTTTGAAACATCATGGATACCAGAGCAAGTCAAATACGCTATGCGCACATGTTTTTTTTAATTATTTAGAATTTCTTGCCAACGCCTTTGGGGATGGATGGAGTTGAAACGTTCAAGCGCTGTTTGAGAAAAGAAAGGGAGGATTTGCCAAGGGAATGTCAAATTTAATTTGGGCGAAAGGACTAATCCATATTGTCTCCAGTCCATACATAAATAACGTTTTTGCATTATATGCTCCTATGAGGCTACAGCAGCTTGCATTTATGTATAGTTATGTTGCTAAACATACCGAAAGGACTATGTCCTGCTAGGTTGTCAATATAGTGAATTTGCAGTATCTAGGAAATGGCTTAGGGTATTAAATTTAGTATTAGGGTAATTTATTAGGGTATTAAAATTGTCTGGCCATGAAGGCACCCCAGTTAAAGTTTTAGAACCAAGATAACCTCAATAGAAAAACAATTTAGGTTTGCATTGGTCCTATTCGGTTTTTTCTTTTTTGAACACCAAGATAGAACTCTTTTTAATTTATTAGCTTAAAATGCATTTTTTTAACAAACAAGCAATTAAAATAAAATTTAATTGAATAAGATTCTTATAATAAAATGGTCGATTGCGCCAGGGTGATGGCCAGTATCGCCTTAGCCCTATAGAAGGCAAAAACCTATGAATAATTTCAATCCATTTGAATATTATTCCTCCTCCCAACCCATTACAAATACTGTTGTGAAAACTATTAATAAATTTTGGGATAAACTGTGTCAAAAACATAAATAGTAAGCCCCTAATAATAATGATAATAATAATAAAAAAATTCTTGCATTAGCCAATAAGAAAAATAATGACAATTAAAAATGAGCAGAAACTAATTAAAAACATTTAAAAAAAAAAGTTATTGAAAGAAGAGCAGAGCTATGTTAAACCAAAGACAAACAGAAATATAGTCATATGATAATTCAAACTTAATACGAATAAAAAATTACGAAGAATAATCGAGTCAAACTTAAAAAAAATGGAAATTACTACAAACAGCAGTAGCGTTAACGCCTCTAAGCCTTCTAAAGGCCAAAACGTCATTTGGGCTTTAGCCTATCTAAAACAATTTTAATTTTTCTAAATATCGACAGCAATAACAAAAACAAAAAATAAATATGAAATAAAATAAATATCAAGGCTAATCATGGCTTACAATAAGATTAGTACTGCCTGTTCCTTTCCTCCCTTTAAAAAGCACTAAACGGCTTAAATGTCATTCGCATTTCGTTGAAATCAACATGTATTTTGAAAAATTAGACTCTTATTTATCGAAACATTAAAAACAACGACAACAAAAGAAAAGAAATTGCCTTAATAGCAAAGATTAATAAAAAGAACTAATCAAAGTAGACTTGAGATTTCTTGTTTGTGTACATATTCTATTAACTTTGAACCTTAGACAAAATGGGGGTTGGGGCGGATATCCTTGCCCTGAAAAGTTTGCTGGTCAGTGTAACTGTAAAATTATTCTAGATTTTGTGTGTCTTGTAGGTTTTAATTCTACTAAGTCCAGAAAAAGAATACTTAATATTTTCGAGTTTAGTTCTTTTAGCATAACCATAGCAACAGTAAACAATCAACTAGAAATATTCCAAGGTACTATAATTAAAACTTTGTCAGATCTTTATCAATGTCAGTCTAGTTTCCGACTGTCGTTAAAACTCGTAATGGACTGTGTTTGCTCCCAAATTAAATGCTATCTCTTTTTAGGATCTTCTACTCTTGTGGATCTTTGAAGTAATTTCAGTACAATATATACAGGCAAAAAATTAAATGTATTCCCTTCAATTCTCAACAGATAATAAAATCCAGCCGTTCATCTACGTCTTCGAACTCATTTGCCTTTTCCTTCTTAATTAGAAAGTTCATGCGATATCTAATCATGAGAGCAACATTTAGATTTTTTTTTGTTGTTCTCTAAGTGGCTGGTATGGAAGAGAGTTGCTTTATTTTGAAACAGAAATTTTCACACTTTCTTTTAGCTAATTATTTTATTTCTTGAGTGAATGTCAGAGAAAAAAGCCAAATAACCCCGTCTTTTTTACTAGTTGTTGAATTTCTCCATTGTTGCTGTGTCAAATTTTGGGGGCAGTAAGATGAGTACAAAATCAGAATAGCTCTTTTACAATTACTTTTAAGTAACTGAAAATATTTTCTACAAGTAAGTTCTCTATTTTTAAGCCTCCTTCGCATTTAGGAGAACATTGAGTCAAACAGATCGAAGGGTAAAGAGTAATTCTTGTCAATGGAAATCCAAACTCGAAAAAACGAAGTTATGATTATAATGTAGCCAACAACAAAATATATTAGTCGTGCTGATTCTAACTATGCAAAATCTGTTAATTTTAAAAAAATCTCATCGCTGATGTTAGCACATAAAAAACTGGTATAATCTTAGGAACAGGATATAAACTCTACAACAGAGGGGTGCGATATTGATGGAAATAATGGACGAAATTCAATATGTATGAAGAGGACTAAGGTCATAATCTACATACTATGGGATTTCTCATTTTTCTTATGTATGTTCAGACGATTATGGATTTATCCTCTGGTCAACAATTTCCATATCATATATATATATATATATAATATATATATATAGTATATATATATATATATATTATATATTATATATAATATATATATATATATAATATACTAATATATATATATATATATATAATATATTATATATATATACTATATATATATCTATATAATATATATAATATATATATTATATATATATATAATATATATTATATATATATGTGTGTGTGGTGTGTGTGGATATATACATATATAGTATGAAGCTTGGAGTATAGTTGCTGAGGGGGTGGGTTACCATCAATGAGTCAGCTTGGTAAGTCAACTGACGAATATGAGGCTCTTGGCATTCTAACTCTAAGAAACTTACGAAATTTGGCATTCTATCTCTAAGAAACTTAGAGTTATTCTGAGCTGAGGTATTCGGGTTAAATCCGGACAGGATGTAAACCGCGGGAAATGAGCCAGTCCTTTCGGAAACGACCATATGGAGGAGCAGAGACAATAATAATTACCTTGAATATTTCTGTTGTACAAACACTATTTTCTCTACTATCATTTGCAACCATCCGCCTGGTAATGAGAAAAACCGGAAAATACTCAAACAGGTGATACAGATGAACATCTATTTTCTTTAAAAGAATTAAGTAAAAAACTTGTTCTTTCAAATGGAAGTAAAGAGCGACATTAAAACCTAAAATGAACAGAAATTACGGTGTTATAGCGGCCACGCCAAAGAAGTGAAGTTAGCTTTGTTCTGATGAAATATACCGAAGTGTGAAGAAAATATAATACTTTAGTAACAAAATTATGGAAAATACAAGAGAGAATTATGGAAAATAGGCCGCCCAGAACGCAAATTTCAGTATTTAAGAATTGTTTGAATACAAACAGGTTCATCACATCATTGGAATTATTTCATGGTTGTTGAATTTTTCAATTTGTTGGTCAACACAAATGCTGGGTTTCCATGCCCTTATTGAATTTCCAGCTTGGTGACATGCAAACATGTTCGGATTCCCGGAAGAAATTCCACAGAAGGCAGGGGGATTCCCAGAGTGATTGAAAAAAAGATTAAAAATTAAAGTCTTTTTTAAATGAAAGTATGCTAAGGAGAATTTTTCAGACTCGTCCGCAAGAAATTTTACGGAGGGGGGGGGTCAGCTAGGATGGAATTGTCTGGTGGGAATTCTACCGGGGGGGGGGTGTATTTTACGTGGGAAGAAATTTACACGGAGTAGTTTCCCGTGAGGGTAGGGAATTTTGCATGGAGCGTGAGCCAGATTTACCGGCATTATTTGAAAAACAATCAGAAATTAAGTTCAAAAAAGGTTTTTTTTTTCAACTGAAAGTAGGGAATAACAATAAAACTCAAAACGAGCAGAAATTATTCCGTATATGAAGGGGTTGTTCCCCTCCTCAATACCTTGCTCTTCACGCTAAAGTTTGACTGTTTGTCCCAATTTTTTAAGAACGACTCCTGAAACACAAAGGCCGTTTAATTAGAATAGAAAGCTTTTTTGAAAGTGCTAAAAACTTTAGCATGAAGAACAAGATATTGAGGAGCAAGGTCATAATTTTCATAAGGATTACCTCCTTCTTTGGTGGTACTTCCCCCTTTTTTGTAAGTCTGCAAATGCTCTCATGTTATCGATCTCGAGTAATATTTCAAAACCAAATAATTTTTTTTTTTTGGAATCACTCAAAATTCAGCACATACATTGCACCGATAACGGTATGTGTTGGCACTGTTACGAAAAAGTCTTGGTTGCTATTGGCACAGGTTCTATTCAGGTTATTGCTGGCCATGACCGTATCCAGAACTTTTTTTTGGGGGGAGGGGGGGTTTACAAAAAGAGACTTTAAAAACGCATCAAAAATTTGTTTATATTCATTTTTGTTACGTTTTACGAGTCAGATAAACATTTCGTGGGGGGGGGGGGGGGCAAACCCCCTAACCCCCTTCCCTTGACACGACCTTGTTGCTGACATTAAAAGTTCTAGTGAAGTTTACTCGAAAGGCTTACTAAAAGTTTCAAATGGAAGCTTTTTGTTTTTACTTCGTAATTAATCGAACCTAATATTTGAGTCAAAGCTTATCGAACTCAAAATTTATGTAGGCTAACATCACCAAAAAAGGGAGTGCCTTCGCACTGTTTACTTATCATTTCACTCACATTTTTGATTGGAAGATTCCTATTGCATGAAAAATTATATTATGCATATAACTCGCAACACATCGAAAATTAGACTTTCTTCTTTTTTTTATGTGCTCCTCTTTAGACGTTGAACTTCTGATGTCTGGCATCAACATGCCTCGACTAAATAACACCCCCCAATCAAAACGTCTTTATAGTTGAAGTAGTATAAACTAGTCATTACCATGTCACACTGTTCCCCAGGGAGATTATTATATGCCATTGAAGAGAGAAGCAATATATGCAATTAGTATCTTCAGCCTTTCACACAATGACAAACATATGACATTTTTGACAGAAAATAGCAAACTTCACTAGAGGATATAAAATTATGCGGTTTGGAAACTGTAAATACTGGGATCTCTCATTCAAATTTTATTACGAGGTTTGTTCCAATGAATTAATACTAATAACATAGCGCGTACTAGAATTCTTGCCAATTTTGATAATCGAAAACCCAAGCCTATGAAATAAGCCAAATGGTTTTCCTTGATCAATAACTTTAGCCTAAAAAGTTGAACAAGTTCAGCTTTTCATTATGTAATATTTGCACTACTTGCATTTGAACAGCAAGATACAGGCAAGAAATTTATGTTTAATATAATTCTAGTTGTTTAATATCATTCCAAAATAAAATACATTTGTGGAGTCTGTGAACCAATGGAGTGTTTTTGTTTAGTAGAGATACTAGAACTAGAATAGGAACTAGAGCTACTGAACCAGAAATAATTCTATAGTAAAATAGTGTCCAACTGCCCATTTGGAATCTCCCAAGAAGGGGAGGGGGAACATATGGTGATTAGAAACCGCAAGTTGATATTACGAATCTTAGGACAAGATTCAAAGGGAACGGAAGAGTTAATGACTTGCTTATCAAATCCATGGCTTAATACGGTTGCTTTATCAATTAAATAAAAAAAAAACAAGCTTTTTCAACTGAAAGTAAGAAGCACCATTGAAACTTAAACATACAGAAATTATTCCGTATATGAGGGGGATTGTTCGTCCTCAATCCCTCGCTTCTTCACTCTAAAGTTTTTAGTAGGTTACTTAAAAAAAAGGTTTTCATTCTAATTAAAGGACCCTTGTGTTTTAGGAGTCGTTCTTAAGAAATTGGGGCAAAATTCAAACTTTAGCGTAAAGAGTAATATTTTGAGGATAGGGAAATCTCCCTCATTTACATAATAGTTTCTGTTCGTTTTTAAGTTATAATTTTGTTCCTTACTTTTAGTCTGAGGGTTCTTTAAATAATGCCACGAAATTCTGCTCCCCTCCATTGAGAATTCCCTGTCCCCAGGCAATCTAGCGGTCCTATGTCAATTTTAAATTCTTGGTCAACCTGCCTGGGACTCTAGGCAGGCGTGCGTTTCCAAAAACTAACACACAAAGTATTTGTCCCATAAGATAGTCATACTTACTCCCACCCTTTACCCATGCCATTTAAACATTTGCCTCTCAATTACTCGGACTATCTGTCTTGGCTTTTTCTACAATTAGCCATGTCTTGATGCCTACTGCAAAATGCTTGATTTTCAATTCAAAATTAAAAATACCCCATGTAATGTTTCTCTTTTGTAAAATACCCCTACCCAGAAAATTCCCCAGGACAATTCCATCCTCTCTGAAAATTCCCCTGGAAAATTTCTTGCGGACATTTCCGACCTAAAAAATTATCCTTAACTTTCATTTGAAAAAATATTTTAATATCTTATCGTTTTCTAATCATGCTGGTAATCCCCCTACTCTGGGAAAAAATTTTCCTCCCAGGAATTCCCCCCACAGTTGATGCTTGAAATAAAATCAATTTGCCATCAAGCTATTGGCCAATTGGAGACAAAGCCCAGACAGGTAGTATGAGTGAGAGGCAAAGCTGGCATAAGCCTTTTTCAGATTGAATAAAAAATGATGGCATTTTCACTTGTTGTGAGATATTGTCTATCATCCATCTATGCGAAAAATTCTCCGCCCCCCTTCCACAGAAAAATCCTCCAAACAATTCCAAAACCGCTAAGAGTTTCCCCCGGACAATTCCCCCAGAACGTATTCACATGAAAAATTGAGTCGGCAAAGAGAAAATAAGACAAAAAAAGGCAAATTTCCAGGGAAGGGTCTAGATCTGTAAGCGCCCAGGGCTAGAATGGCCTTTGGTGCCCTCCGTTCGACAAACCCATTATAGATATCAGGTTATGGTTATTTTGCTTCTGTAAAGAATATATTTATTTTATTGTTCTACTATCGTATATATATATTTTTCTTATGTAAATCCTAATATATACAATCAGATTCAAGAAAAGCCTAAAGATTCCAGGTAACAACATTTTATTAGTGGCACAATAGTTCTGACACATGCGTAATGCAATTTCCAATTCCAATAATTAACACTCTACATAAACAATGGATTAATTTCATAGCTTACAGCCCTTTTCCCATGGGCTGCGGGAGTAATGTTATCCCCAACGGCATAGCTATTGGACCTCTTAAATATGTTGAACAAAATTGGTATTTCAAATTTTTATAGGACGGCTTTGGGGGTAAAATGGGCATATTGAGGAGGATACTAAAAAGTGACCGGAGGCCTACCCCCTCCTTTGGTCCTTTAGATGCCTTACGCGAAACACAGTTGATCAAAATTTGAGATAGCCATTTTGTCCAAAATAGTCTAAAGGTCGAACAAATAGGTATCCAACGATGACGTGACTCCACAGTCCCTGAGGCAAGGGCCGTAAGTTATGCAAGCTACCCATTGTTTACATATAGGGTTTGTCTTTTAAGAAGGGGGACGTGCTTGAAAAGGAGGCTCCAAATGGACTTAGGCATTAAGGTGAAATTTTCTCAAGATGCTGAGGGGGTGTTGAAAAAAAAACACCCTAAGCACATAAGGGCGTCTGGAACAATCAAGGGTATTGAGCTTTGGAGCTGTGGTATTTAAGCTGTAGAGCGAGATGTAGAAAAGTATTCGGAGGGCAACCAGCCCTCGCCTTATTAGATCCCCCCCCCCTCAGCACTGATCAAAATTTTGAAATAGCCAAATTTTCAGAATAGTCAAAAGATCCAATATCTCTGCTTCTGCGGATGACATGACCCCCGCAGCCCTCAGGGCAAGGGTTGTAAAGTATACAACTAGCCCATTGTATACATATTGAATTTATTACTGGAAAAGAGGGGAATGTTTGATCTTGTGTGGTCTAAAAAGACTAAGGGTATGAAGATGGCATTTCAGGAATATTGAGGGCTGGCGTTTACCCCCCCCCCCCCCCGACGAGTAACCCTTCCAGCAAAATACCCCCCTCGGAAAATACCCTCCCTCGGAAAATACTCCCTTCGGAAAATAAGCCCCCCCAGAAAATACCCGCCCCGCGGAAAATACCCACCCCCTGGTAAATACCCCCGAAAATACCCCCCCCCCCTCGTGTAAAAAAGGCTTTCCAAATTATTTTTTTTATTTCCGTTGAAAGAAGGAATTTTGGTACTTGTGTATTATGCGCCACTCAATCAAGTTTACGCTGTTTAAAATTCGACAACAACGCCGTTTTTTTCGTTAGTTTCTTCGTTACTTTAGAAACAAATTTGGGCTATAGATTTGCACATTAGGGGGGGGGGGGTAAAGTACAACGGGTCTGCATGCAAAATGTGTTTGGTACAATCATTCTGCATATTGGATAGATAGATAGATAAGTATATTTTAAAGCCAAATATACGGCCACGAACACAGTAAAATAACATATAATAAAGGCTCAAATAACAAACTTTGATCAGTGACCATCATAAAACACTTAAAGGAAAAACTACATTAACCTAATAATAGTACTTAATACTTGGAAAAACGGCCAGTGATAAAAAAAACATTTAAAACTTGGAAAAAAAAACACTTAAATGAAACATTACATTTACTTTATACTGAATTTTTTTTTTTTTTTTTTTTTTTTTTTTTTTTTTTTTTTTTTTTTTTTTTTTTTTTTTTTTAGTTAACAAAATGTCCAGATACCTCGCTATTCTTCTGTAATTTTTTAGTGGCCATATACCTAGAAAGAATTGTTTTCTGACTTCAAACTATCCACACACTTTACCCCCCCCCCCCCCCCCCCTATGTGCAAATATGGTGGCCCCCCCGGCGATTAGCCCCCCCCCCGGAAAAATTCCCCCCGTGGAAAATACCCCCCCCCCCCCTGCCGGAAAATACCCCCCTCCCACGGAAAATACCCCCTCCCCCGCGCAGAAAATACCACCCGCGGAAAATCCTCCCCCCGGAAAATACCCCCCCCCCCCCCGTGGAAACTAAGGCTTTCCAAATTTGAGAATTTTATTTGAGTTTTATTTTTCTAATTTCCGTTGGGGGAAGGAATTTTGGAACTTGTGTATTATGCGCCACTCAATCAAGTTTACCTGTGTAAAATTCGAGAACACACCGGTTTTTTACCCCCTCTCCCCGTAGAAAATACCCCCCTTGGAAAATAAGGCTTTCAAAATTTGAGAATTTTATTTGAGTTTAATTTTTTTAATTTCCATAGGGGGAAGGAATTTGGGTAAATTTTCCGCGGGAGGTATTTTCCGCGGGGGATTTTCCGGAGGGTATTTTCCAGGGGGGGGGGGGGGGGGGGTACTCGCTGGGGGATGAACGCCGGCCACCATATTTATACATAGGGGTGGGGGGGGGGGTTAAAGTGTTTGGATGGTTTGAAGTCAGAAAACAATTCTTTCTAGGTATATAGCCACTAAAAAAATTACAGAAGAATAGCGAGGTATCTGGACATTTTGTTAACTAAAAAAGAAAAAATCCCAGTGTAAAGTAAATGTAATGTTTCATTTAAGTGTTTTTTTTCCAAGTGTTAAATGTTTTTTTTTTCAATGACTGTTTTTCCAAGTATTAAGTACTATTATTAGGTTAATGTAGTGCTTTATTTAAGTGTTTTATGATGATCGCTGATCAAAGTTTATATTATTTGTGCCTTTCATTTATGTTATTTTACTGTGTTCATAGCTGTATATTTGGCTTTAAAATACACTTATCTATATATCTATCTAATATGCAGAATGATTGTACCAAACATATTTTGCATACAGACCCGCTATACATTACCTCTCCCCCCCCCCCCTAATGCGCAAACCTATAGCCCAAATTTATTTCTAAAGTAACAAAGAAACTAACGAAAAAACGATGTGTTCTAAATACTTTACCCCCCCCCCACCCCTTAAGTGCAAATCTATAGCCCAAATTATATATTTCCCATATATTCTGTCACTTGTCTTTGTCTTGTCTCGCGCTAAGCTGAAAAAACTAATGAAGAAACCGTTTTTGTTTTCGAGTTTTACACAGCGTAAACTTGAGTGAGTGGTGCATAATACACATGTACCAAAATTCCTTCCCCCTACGGAAATTTAAAAAATAACCGGGGGATTTTCTGCGGGGGAGGGGGGTATTTTCCACGGGGAGTATTTTCCGCTGGGGGTATTTTCATCTCGGAAATGGCTAAAGTTATTAGGTTGAAAATTTCACGGAACATTGATGGGGGAATTGCACTAAATCGAAAGACTATCTGCATCCAAATGCTCAAAACGGCGTATCAGTAATATATCAGGAACTGCATAGGGTATTTAATAAAAACTTTCAGAGAATGTCGAGGGAGATGTTGAACTTAATCAAAAGACACTATGTGCGTCCCAATTGTCAAAAAGGTCCGTCTGAAAAACGTCAGGAAGGGCTAATGGTATCTATTTGAAACCTTCAAGGAATATTGAGCGGGATGTTGGACTAAATAAAAAGATACTATATGCATCTAGGCTGGTAAAATGGTGTGAGAAATATCTCAGGTATGACAACGGCAAGTTTTCAAAGGTCAAAATTTTCAAAGGATTTTGAGGGGGACATTGAATAAGTCAAAAGATAGTATCTGCATCCAGGTTGTCAAAAGGGCGTGTGTGAAATATTTCACGGACGGCTAGGTTGTTAAGTAACTTAATCAAAAGACATTACGTGCATCCAGGTTGTCAAAATGACATCTTTTCCGCACCTCACTTAGCAAACGCTCACGTCAAAGTTGCAAATAAAAGCTTATTTGTGCACATAGCACTATTGTGACTCCCACTGTGACTGTGAATGCTACAACTTGTGACTCCGACGGCTACTGTGACTACTTGTGACTATGATTGCGACTACTTGTGTGAGCGACTACTTGCAGCTGTAACTATTTGCGCCTGCGATTATTTGCTATTGCATCTGCGACTACTCGCGACTGCAACGACTTGTGACTGCGATGGTAACTACTTGCTAGAAACTTCCAGGGACTGCTAAGGGAGGTGTTAAACTAAGCTAGAAATAATATGGGCATCCTTGATGTCTAAAGGACTTATCTGCAATATACCAGGAAAGGCTAAAAGTATTAAGTTGAAACCTTAAGAAAATATTCATTGGGATTTTGAACCAAATCAAAAGACACCATGTTCATCAAGATTGTCAAAATGGCATGTCAGCAATACCTCACGAGCAGAAAAGGGTATTAAGTTGAAACTTTCAGAGAGGGTTAAGAAGGATGTTGAACTTAATCAAAAGACACTATTTGCATCAGAATTGTCAAAAGGGCCCATCGAAAAAAAAACTCAAGAAGGGCTAAGGGTACTTATTTAAACTTTCAAGGAATATTGAGGGAGATGTTGTACTAAATAAAAGATACTATAGCATGCATGTTGGTAAAATTGTTGCGCAATATCTCAGGAACGGCAAGGGTACTAAGTTGACATTTTCAAAGAATGTTGAGGGGGATGATGAAATAAATCAAAAGACACTATCTGTATCTAAGTTGTCAAAAGGGTGTGGGTGAAATATTTTAAGGACGGCTAGGTTATTAAGTAACTTAATCAAAAGATATCATTTGTATCCAGAGTTTTCAAAATGACATCTTTTCAACATCACACCTAGCAAAGGCTCAGTCAAAATCACAAATAAAAGAGTTTAGAGAGTCAGAAACAAAAATGGAGCTGAGTGATTCCGCTTTTATTTAATTACTCTTTTATTCCATTTTTATTCGTAAGAAATCGTTTGAATATTTCCCCAGGAGGATAATTTCGAATATATTATTTATCAATTATTGTTGAATCAAATTCTTAGTTCAAGAACCGTTTCAAACCTTGATTTCAAACTGAATTGAATTTAAGTAATAATCCGTCGCGCGAGTTGCTGCATCTCAAAATAAAGGAAAATTAAGCAAAATCCTCCCCCCCCCCCCAGGAAAATTCCCCATTGCAGAAAACTCCGCCCCCACAGCAAGTCCCCGCGAAAAAATGCCCCGGAAGAAGCTGCCCAATGAAAATCCCCCCTCCTGAAAATTCTTCCTGACCATTCGCCTCCCTTGGGGAATTGAGTCCACAAATCGAAAAAGACGAGAATGTACATAATCGATAAACACGAACATCAATTTTTTTTTTAATATTTATTCCCCGACTGAACAAAGTTGTACTTTATCCAACAGTTATACAAATTACCAAATTAATTTATTTTTATTACACGTAAAAGGAGTCGGAAAAAGGTATGTAAATCAAATTCATTTAATATGGGTACCCCCCCCCCCTTTTCCGTGGGTAATCCCTCTAGAACCCCCCCCCCCCCGTGGAAAATTTCCCCTTATAATTTCTGCCGACAATTTTCCCCTGGAATATTTTATCCACGTATAAAATAATGATAAAAAATACTTAAAAAATTAAGTTGAATACCAAGTTAACGAAACTGTTAAATACCAAATATAGGGAACTTGTTGAAAAAGAAATTTATAATTTTAGAAATGTATTAGACGACAGAATTCATAATTAACTAATTAAATGATTGGATATCCAGAAAGCCTAAATAAAATGTGACCGGAAGAGACTTTCAAGTATTTGTGTTGAGGTGTTCTCTATTTTTCTAGTGGCAATCCAGAAAGCAAAAATGGAAATGGGAATGCATCATGCATCCCATGAACTGCCCTACCGAACGAGAGATACTCTAAACGCTTTAGATCCTCCGCTGCTGGATGCTGACGGAATATTGCAGGTTAGCCATTACTTTCTCCTTTTTTGTATGCTGCTTAAATAATCTTGTCAAACAGTTCGTGGTGACGAACTGTAAGTAAGGAGCGACCTGCATAGTAACCGAAACTCTAAAAAACGGAGTTTTTGACACCAATAGATACATAAAAAAAATCAGATTTTTATGCTGATTTCAAATATATAAGTTTTATCAAGTTTAATCTTACCCATCAAAAGTTACGCGCCTGAGAAAATTTGCCTTATTTTCGAAAAAAAGGGAAAACAATCCCTAAGAGTCATAGAACTTTAATGAACATCACACCATCAAATTAAGCGTATCAGCGAACCCTAATATAGAAGTTTCAATCTCCTATCTGCAAAAATGTGGAATTTTTTATTTTTTTGCCAGAAGAAGGATCATGGATGCATGCTTATTTGTTTTTTTTTTTGTTTTTTTTTTCCAGGGGGTGATCGTGTCAATCCAATAGTCCTAGAATATTGTGAGCTCATTCGAACGGAAATTAAAAGTTCTAGTGCTCTTTTAAAGTGACCAAAAAATTGGAAGGCAACTTGGCCCCCCCCGCGCTCATTTTTCTCCCGAAGTCACCCAATAAAAATTTTGACATAGCCATTTTGTTCGGCATAGTCGAAAATTTAATAAATATGTCTTTGAGGATAACTTAATCCCCCACAGGTTCCGGGGGAAGGGCTGCAAGTTATGAACTTTGCCCATTGTTTACATATAGTATTGGTTAATGGGAAGTATACAGACGATTTCGGGAGGGATTTTTTTTCTGGTGGGGGGGGGGTCGGAGGAGGGGGATACGGGGGAGGATCTTTCCATGGAGGATGTTTTCTTGGGGGAAGGGACATTTCTATGAAGGGGGTGCCGGATTTCCCAGCATTATTTAAAAAAGGATAAGAAATTGAACAAAAAACAAGTTTTTTCAACTGAAAGTAAGGAGAAACCCCAATAACCCTACCGTCATGTTTAACACGTCTATTTTCATTTATGTTGTCAATGAACTTAATTGGGTAATTATTACAAAACAAAATATCTCTCAAGTATAACAATTCCGAATCCAGAAATTCCTGGGAACAAATTCTAAAGGCTCTATCCACTAGTGAAATTACAACCCCCCGTTTCACCGACTTAGGGTGACAAGAATGAAAATTCAAATACCTATCATTGTGCGTAGGTTTTCTGTAAATCGAGGAAAGTAAATGGAGATCCCTTTTAATTAATAATTTATCCAGAAAATGTAATTTATTATTTTCCTCAAACCCAACTGTAAATTTAATATTATTATCAAAACTATTTAAATGCTTACAAAATAGGTCTAAGGAGTCCAATCCATGTTTCCAAACGCAAACCACATCATCCATGAACCTACCCCAGAAACAAGGGGAGATTCTAAAACTGTGTATAGCAGAGGCTTCAATAGAGTCTATGAAAAGATTTGCCAATAAAGGAGAGAGAGAAGCCCTCATAGGTAACCCAACAATTTGTCTACTAAATATGATAGTAGGGTTATTGGGGTTTCTCAGTCTTTAGATTTAAATGTATCAAAAAGTTTCATTTCATTGCCTTATGTACCTGGTTTGGGTGAGAAACTTTCACAGATTTTGCGTAAGTTTAGTATTGATACATGTTTCCAATCGTTGAGGCCAATGGGTAGTTTTTTTTTAATTGTGGTAAGGATTTAACCCGGGGAAATTTAGTAAGTGGGGTGTATAAAATTCCGTGTTCTTATCAGTTTGCGCCAATTGTATTTTTTTTTTTTTGGTGGTGGTGTTATTGTTTTTTGTTGTTTTTTTTAGTTTTAACTTGTTTTTTTTTTCTTGTTTTTCTTTTGTTTTTATCGTGCTGAAGACGCCTTGTTTAGATACAGGCGAAATATCCGCGTTGTTTTGCATTTGTCGTTTCTTTTCTCTCCACTGGCCGCAGTCCCGTTTGTTTGTTTTTTTTTCACTGAGATTCTTCTCTTTGTTGGTTTTTTCAACTAAAAGAAAATATTTATTAGAAAATGTTTTTTGAGAATGGAATTCGCTGACAACTCTTTTTTACAAAAAATATTTTAAGTGGCGAACTCGAACAGAATAATATAAACACACTTATTTTGAAGCAGTTGCTTCTGGGAAATTGCAGATGTTGGAAAAATGTCCACGGTCATTGCAATTTGCTACCATTTTTTAACAGAAAAAACTCTTGTTTCTATGTATTTTTTTAACACTTCGATGTGTAGGAAAAAATCACATTTTCGTAGGGGTATTATTGGTGTATCTAGTTTCGTTCGTCTTGTTCTTTCTTTTCTATTTTTTTCCACAGGTTTATTTTATGGAAAGCATTATCCTAAGGAGACGAATAAGGCCTCATACGAAAACTAATTTCAACTTTCATGAACGTTTCATAAATTGGGACTGAGAGTGCCACGTTTAAATAACACATGGCATTGAAAGTGCCACTTTTGGGTGCTATTTCTAAAATGGAGTATATTTGAATACTTTAAAATAAAAAATGGAAAAACTCCATTTTATGAAGCCTTCATATGGAGGTTTGCAATCTCAATCATGGTTGCAACAGCAGCTGCAAGCTAATGACCTTGCAGCGCAAAACAAAAAAGAGACTTGGTATTTTATTAATTTTGTCTTACACCATTAAAAAATATAGTATTCTAATCTACTAGGAAGTAGAGCTGTCGCATACTATGCTAGCGGAAGGCCTACTGGCTTAAAAATCCCTCATGTTCATTTTTTCCCCAATGAGAAGAATTTAAAATCGAAACCCAATAATGTAACCTACATTACTAGCTTATGATTTGACAAATTTACGAGATCAAAGCAGGAAATTTTTTAGAGGAGTAGATACTATCAAAAAGACTATCAAAATGGCTATCAAAATACCGATGAAGCAAGAACAAATTTTAGAAAATAAACTCTTCATAGAGCTCTCAACACAGTCCTTTCCACTGAGCCGCTAAGCATATTTCTTCATTGGGTATCAAGGGCGGTGACACGGGAGGAAAAGGTGGAATTCTGGGCAATCTCCACAGCCCTGGAAGACCAAAGAGGAAGATTACTCTTAATTCTTGCAATATATCGAGAAAAATCCAACGCTCTGTTGCCGAAAAATTCGCATTACAGTCCCCTCCCCCTAAAAACACTTCACAGGTCACCTCCCCCCACCCTTGAAAAATGGACTTAGTAGCCCTTTCCAATTATCATAGAAAGCAAAGAAAAGCAAATCCTTCACGTGGTTCTATATTTTTCTCTAAAGAATTGTTAATTACTTTTAAGTGCCCAAACCATGTTCTTTTGATATCGACTAAGCTTATTTCTTCACTAGGTTGCTAGGGCTTCCGCGAAGGAGGGGAACCTGGGAAAGGGATAAAGATATACAATAAGTGCTAATTTGTTAAATATCTAAAAAAAATTAAACATTGTTTTGTCCTAAATATTCTTTCAATTACTCTCGCCTAAAAATCACTCGGTCCACTTCCCTCCGGAAACTTTCTATGTTCACCATTGCAATATAGCAAAAAATAGAGGAAATGAAAGTTTCTTACGCAGGTATACATCTTTTATTTTTATGAATAATGGCAAAGGGCTGAAGGGCGAGCAAAATACACGAACAAAGTGTGGAAAGTACAAAGTTTTTGCCAGTTTCCAACAAGATTAAATCATCACATTAAAACTACAAAACTGTATAGTAATTGGCTATCTATCTAATCATAATGCAGAAAAAGGAGGGTGAGGTAAGTTTAGGTTATTTCAAAAACCACATTGCCTTTTCATTACGATAAATAAAAGTTCGAATAGGGATAAATCATTTTATTAAATAGTGATGATTCACAAAAAAACTACTGGATATTTCGGTCACATGCACATTGACCGTCATCACAGTGACCGACATAATTTTGCATGTCTTGTATTTGAGCAGAAATACTTGTATTTTTGCTGATGACGGTCACTGTACATGTGACCGAAATATCCAGCATTTTTTGTGAATTATCACTGCCTAATAAAAGGATTTATCCCGATTCGAACTGTTATTTAGAGTGTAAACATCTGAATGTAAGTCTTGGACCAGGACACACGCCACCTAATTTTAATGCAATGTGGGTCAATTTTATCTTGCAAATATTGGATTCTAGAGCTTTAAGTAGGATACGGGTTTATAGAACTTTTGATGCTTTGTCTTGTGGAAATGGGAATGAGAAAAACTAGGTTTATAATACCAGTAAGTGGAACTTGGACAATTTTAATATATTAGAACGTGTTTCTAAGGGACCTTGGATATAATTTATGTACGGATTTCTGAAGTGTCTAAAGCAAGCGCCTTTCGTAGAGTACCACTGTAAAGTTCTTCTCTTGTGTTTGTTTTCAAATCATTTATATAGACTTTGTAGAATAAATGAATAGTTTATAGTAAAGAGACTCTTCTTCTATGATTATCAATGTAAACCGAGACATTACCAGAAAGGAGTAGTAAAGGCTTACAAAATGGTGCCTGCGGCTTCCGTGGGAGAGTATGCATCTACAGTTAGTCTACAACGCTAACTTGGACTTTACCTGACCTTTATCTTTAGCAGTTTCAATTGGACTTAAAATGCGGGTAGTTTTGCACCTTATAATTGCACCTGCCCTGATTACGCCGTCTCTGAGATGCTGGCACCGCAAATTTGTTCTTATTTTTTTTTTTGTCATCAGTGCCTGAAAGTTAGGCCTGTTTGCTGATGGCGAAGAGAAATTTTCGCTATCGGCGAAGCCAATTTCCGCTGAAATTATCTGGTTTTAAGTGAATTTTATATAAGTGAAGAGAAACAAATTTTCAATCTACACCGGGGATTTTTTTGATCATTTGACGTCGTTGCTGTTCGTTGTTGTTCGCTGCTGCTACTATTCGTTATTCTGTTGGCTACAGTCATCCCAAGAAAAGTAATTCGGTTAGTCACGCTTTCAGTTCGCACCGTGGTATAGGACACTTGTTAGGAATGTTATTTTTATTCTAAAATTAAAATTTATTGTAAACTTTTCACCTTAGTATTGTGTCCCACAAAATTTCAATTACATAAAATAGGATCCCCATATAATTATAAAATTTCTAATGAAAGTTGTAAAACCCATTTGATAAGCTAAAATTAAGCGATGGCATTGGAAAAGTAAACAAAGTTTACATATTTGTAATGAAGGCCATGGTTTATTATATTTGCCAGTGAGATCATTATTAGATTTTTGAGGACATGGATTTTTTAATATTATAAGTTTAGACGAATAGGAAAAACTGTTGACACAGGCATGTTTATTGGGAAAAATTGTAAGAATTTTTTGAGGAATTAGCTAAGCTAGAATTTGGTACTCCAGCTTTTTTTGGAAGGGATAACATTATATTCTTTGTAGAGGGGTCAAGAGTATCTAATGAAGAATGAACACAATAATTTGAAGAAGTGTATAAGGTTGCAAAACGTTTAAGTCCAGAGAAAATGTGGTTTAGAAGAGAAATGGGAATTGTAGGGGCAGTCGCAAGTTATAAGATAAGATCAATAAAGCAGGATGAGGAACTGTGTCATAATTGGCATGACGTAAAATAAGATCAAAGTATTAGATATACGTAAAATGTTAGGGGGTACAAAGGTAGAGTAATAGGCTGGACTTATACGAGGCATATTTTTTAAGTATGAACCGTTTTGGAATTAAAAAAGACGTGCTTTGACTTCGTTATCGTCTTGAAGACGCCGACCACCGAGGTGTTTCTTCAATTGCAGGAACAAATGGTAGTCCAATGGGAGCCAGATCAGGTCTGTATGGAGGATGGGCTAAGTTTAAGTGGGGTCAAAAATACGATAGGAAATTTCTAAAACTGAAAAAAGGAATTTGAGCAATACAAAATTCATTGTTTTATGTTGTTGTTGATGTTAACTCAATTAGTTATGGCGACTTGTTAATAAAAATGGGTAATGAGGGAAAGCCCCAACTGGTTTTAATTTTCAATAAAGTTTGTCTGTGAATTTTAGTAAAATGGATAATATGCTCCGAAAGCTTTACGGTGTTGTAGAAGCGGTGAAGAGCTTCGAATGTTATACTTGGGGCCGAGAGACTCACCTTCAAAGAAGAGACAGAGTTCGTAGCGGCTGATGCGGGGGTTGAAACAGACTATCTCCGATTAGAAATAATGTAGCTAGATTTCAGAAAGGAAAACCTGAATTTGAGAATAATTAGCATTTTGAGCCAAAGAATTGGCGTGATCATTCTTTGAATGGCACTCACGTCGGGATACGTGTTCCTGAGACTGGTGAGAGGGTTGACGTTAGTCGATGAGAGGCCAGCTTCCAGGATATAAGGAGGAACCAGGAAGGAGTGTAGCACGTGGTGCTGAGGCTGGTGAGAGGGTTGACTTTAGTCAATTGAGGGGCCAGTAGAGTGTAGTTCAGGGGATCCTAGATCAGGAAGGCTTGAACTTTGCGCGGAATGGGATAGGCGGTGGATCCCCGAGCCCCAGAAACCCTGCAGGTAGCGCTCCGAGTCAGTATGATGAATTTGCAGAGAGAAATATGCAACTTTGGGGCACAAAGGGTATCTTTAATTTCATTCATTTTTGAAGGATGATGTTTTTTTGTTACTTGATAGGAGGCCTTGGCAGTGAAAAAGGGTACCCTAAACATCTATAATTCTCATGCAATGCATCGTAGTGTATTCTGTAATAAAGTTATTACATGAATAGTTACTCTGGGTGGATATATGTCAGATGTAAAGACAGTATATTATTTGAATTTTTTCTTTTTGATAAAATAAATTTAGAATCAGAAGATTTGAGAACTATAATGTGTGTATGTGTAGAATTTTTTTTTATCAAATGGTAAAACAAACCTTAGGTCAAAGCTAAGATAAAAAGTACCCCTTTTCGTATCTTTTCATTGGATTCGGCCGGTCTGATGGGAAGTGCGTTTAGTGGACCTGCAGGAAAGAAAAATTACATATTTTGGTTGGTTGTCAAGCCTATTCTTAGTACAGGAGAGAGAAAAAGAGAGATAGACGAGAGAGAGAGAGAAATCTAAAGACATGTAATGAACCAGTTATGATTAAATTTGAATTATAACAGGGAGGTAATTCCAAAATTAGAAAACCAAAAGCCAAATACCGTAGAGCCTTCTAGACCTAGTATGCCTAGGGAGGGAATCAATGAAGTTCAGGGAATTTTACAAAGAGTATTAGGGAATAAAATCATTTTCTTCAGTTTTCAGTTAGTTGAAATTTCAGCTGTCTTATTTTTTTAAAAGGGAAAATTCAAAAGTTGATTTTAAGATTGGTTAGTAGTTTGTTAACTGAAATTTAGAAAAATACAAAAATTTTAATTGGGAAATGCAGTAAGACAAATACCTTAGCTTTGTTCATCGACATTTTTGAAAAATCCTCTTTTTTTGTTTTTTTATAAAAGGTTTTGTTAACAGATACGTTTTTACTGTAATTAATTTTTTGGTCTCTTCGATGTCTGTTAATTTTTTTTTAAGAAGAACATTGTATTTGTTACTTAGGTGTAGGGACTGCGAGTTCTCTGCGAACAAGATTGTAAGCGTGACTTAAAACAGTGACATTTCAATTTGATCATTCTATTAAAATTTTTAAGAAAGTGATGAGTGAACACAAATTTCCATTTGTAAGAACAAAAAAGAACTATTAGAAAAATGACTGAAGAAATCGACAATTTGGATGAATCCTGCAAGACCCGTGAAGTGACCCGTGATGATAAGACATTTTGTGTGGATATTTTTTTTCCCTTTAATGTTCTTCTCTTAAAATGATTTTATGTCGGTATACAGTTTCTTAAATAGAAAATTTTATTGTATTTGGAGAATTATTTTTGATAAAAATAATTTTGAAAAGGGGGGTGGGATGAAATCTGTAAACTTTTGAATGTAAGTCTTGGAACAGGAAACACGTCACACTACGGACCCAATCAGGACTATTTACAGAAGAGGAAGTAAGTAGTGATTGACTGAAATTAATCCCACCTAGACATAAATGTGTAGCTAAAACGTGTGCATGTGAATCAAACTTTGAGTGTTAAAACTTATTTCAGAAATTCGCTCCATGATTTGAAATTTTTTGTGCTGTAAGCTGAAATGACGGGATTTCAGGAGTTTATTTAATCGTTTATTAGTTCTTAACTTCTAGTAAGATTGAGCTGTGCTTCAACGGTTTAAAATTTTATATTACTAGCTACTGATATCAAGACTGGTAAGACAAATGGATTATCATATTGATAAGCCAATCACTTTTTTTAAAGCTGCTTAATGGCTTTTTTGTATCTAAAATACCCTTTCCTTTTTCACATGTGCTCATAAGAGAAACTTAAATTCTACACTCAAAATTAATGATATTTTGCCAGGCGAAAGATGATCCAAAGCCTTATAAATCAGTCTAATCTAATTTATTCCGGTTATTTAATAGCTTTTTGGTCAAAAATTATTGATTATTTGCAGGGTTTTTGTGTATTCAGTAAAACGCACGTTTTGGTTAATCCTACAGCACTACTACTCACCGCAGGCCCAAGCCGCCTCAGGCCAACACAGCTACGCAAGCTCCTCCTCCATCTCAATCTATTCAAAGCCTCCTTCTTTACACCGTTTATTTGGGGGGGGGGGGGTGGGCAAGAGGGGTCTTCATCCATAGAATCAATGGGGATGGCCTATATAATAATTTGTTCTCCAAACTTTTGGGCGAGGGGTAACTGCTTACATGCGACTAATTTTGTTTATTCTTATATATGTTATATTGACTTACAAGAAATCCATTTTGCTTATTTTAAGTTTCAATCTCGCTCTTTACTTTCTTCAGAAAGTTTCTGTTTTTCTTGTTAATAATAAATAAAAAGTCGTCAAACTCTAAAATTACTCGAATTATACGAACATTTAGAGAATATGCAGATATATCTTTGTATTTTTCGCTTATAATGACGAAATGTTCCTTCATAAGCAACAATAATTCTTATATATCATGAACATAATTCAAAATCAGTTTTGAGAGCCTGCTGATCTAGGTTGGAATTTAGGTTCAAAGTTAAGTCTATAATCGTCATGGCTTAGGGACAATGAGGCTTAACTCTCTGTTTCAGGGCAGCTGTGGAAATCAGCTGATATGTATGATATCTGTGATATATATGAATACTTGTTATTTATGAAAAAACATTTCGTCTTTATAAACAAAGAAAATAAAAGAATTTTTGTGTGTTATTTCTAATTTTTATATAATTTGCGCATGTTTAGAGATTTGGGTGTCTTTTCATTTATTACAAGAAGTTCATACAGGGGTTTGCAATTTTCAAGGGGTGATCGTCATTTTTGAAGTATGGTTAAGCAGAAGCTAAACAGTTATGCGAAGTTTGGGGGGATGGAAGCTCCCTTCATACTTAGAAACAACCCTGAAAAGGATACTGAGAACAAAAAGAAGAAAGAGATATCTTATTACGACCTTTGATATCCGTGTGGGGCGTACTATTTTGCTATTATGTTGTAAAGAGTTGAATCAATAAATTCATTCATCTGTGTTTGAGGGTGCTACCACCCTTCTAATCCCCCACTCTTTACTTCAAAGTTTCCACATAATATGAATTTGAGCACATGCTGAATAAAGTCTAATTGGGACCAGCAGGGCTTGGGGTGCTAGCGCCTCTTAGTATATAGCATAATTTTTGTTTCTTTTCAGTTTCTCCGTTGCTCTATACTCTCGTCTGAAAACCTGATTTTTATTGTTTAATTTTAGCAGTTATAAGTCAACTATTGGACTTCAGATGAATTGTTAGACGCGCACTACATAAAACTATTTTAATATGCGTCGGGGGGGGGGGGTCAGGAGGAAACCCCCACCTTTTGAAAAATATCTTTTTTGATATTTTACTTGAAAAAAAATAGTAAAATAACCGACTCTAAATTTTGAAGAATGTGTTTTGACCCCCATCCCTACATTTTTGTGAATTGACGCCCCTGTTTATGGAATGGTTATATTTCATTACTGGGAAGTGAAAGTCCAAAAATTTGATTTTATTAAGTAGAGCATGTTTGTTGTTCGCAGTGAACAACATTCGCTTAGTTGGAGGCAGGAGCGAATCTACAGAATTTTCATTGGGGGGGGGAAGAGGGGGTCAAGATCCGGATATTCAAGTCGCATGATCTATATAATAGATTTTTCTCCACATTATTGGAGGGTCAAATGCCCCCCCCTTGCCCTTCCCAAACGACGCCCCTGGTTGGAAGGGGAAATGATGCCTCGATAAGATTGGCCTTCAGATTTACTTTAAAGTGAAATAAAATAAATTTCCCATTACATCACCACTTGGTGACAGCTATCCACGTGGCATGCACTAACTTCTAATTAAAAATACCGATGGCTGTCATGATGAGTCGATCTCCCTTTTCCGGCAATTCTGCCGGAAGCTCAGCTAGATATTTTGTGTTGCGAATTGCGTAAAATATTGAAACAATCACTTTCTGTGTATAGTTTTTCAATTATGGTTTTATCACTGGCCGGCTTTACAATCAGCAGCGTCAGCGGCACAATAGAAGGGCTGTGGTGTACATATAGCCTCTCCTCAAATCCTGCAAGATGGAATCAGATTTACTTACATTGTTTTTAAAGAGACACTTCAGAGTGTTTATGATAGAGCAAAAACTTTTGCCCATGAGACAAGGACGTATTTTTTCTTAGACAAGACCCCTCATCTGCCCCTGTATGCCTAAATAGAATGTTTGTATTTTTGTCAGGCTTCAGGCCCTCTTTTCTTCCTTATTCATAGAGTTCATTACGTGAATTTTCATTCATCATTTATTTTCTTTATATTAAACAGTCTTTTTGAAATGTAATAAGGAGCAATACGGCTCAGTGGTAACCGAAACTCTAAAAACTAAATGGTAATTTTCAATTAGCTGGTTCCCACGCGATAGATTGTATAGGGAAGATGATAAAGGAAACTAGTCAAACGGGTATTTGTCAATAAAGAATTGGATCGCAAACCATGGTTTGTCATTGTGTTTACAATATTTTAAACTATTTTTTTGGGGGTAACCTGGTACCTTTTTGGGGGAAAAAAGGTACCTAGGTTAGGTTAGGTTACGTATTTAATACATGCTATGTTTTTATCACCCACTCCCTAATGTTGAAATATATAGCCCAAATTTGTTTCTAAACTATTACATTTTCATCTTATTTTGTTTTATTTCATTGGCATTAACTAAACTTGACTTCTCGCGTGGGTACCAGCTAATTGAAAAGCACCAAAAAAATTTTGATATCAGTGGATATATCAAAAGAATCGGCTTATTTTGCTGATTCCAAATACATAAGATTTATTAAGTTTAGTATTACCTATCACAGGTTACGAGCTTGAAAAAATTTGCCCAATTTTTGAAAAAGGTGGAAAACACCCCCTAGAAGTCAAAGAATCTCAATGAAATCGTAGCATCAGATTTAGGTTATCAGAGAACACTACCGTAGAGGTTTCAAGCTCCTATCTACAAAAGTTTAGAATTTCGTATTTTTGCCAGAAGAAAGATCACGGATGCGTGTTCATTTATTATTTTTTTTCCAGGGGTGACCGATCGAACTAATGGTCCTAGAACATCGGGAGAGGACTCATTCAAACGGAAATTACAAGTTTTATTACTCTTTTTTAAGTGACCGAAAAGATTAGAGGACAACAAGCCCCCTCCTAGGCCCCTTTTTCGCGAAAATCATCCAATCAAAATTCTGAGATAGCCATTTCGTTCAACATAGATGAAAGGTCCAAAAACTATGCCCCTGGATATATTATATATACATTATCCCCCACAGCCTCTGGGGATAGGTCTTTAAGTTATAAAAATTACCCATTGTTTACGTATAGTATTTATTATGGGAAGTATACAGACATTTTTCAGCGGGGGGGATTTTGTGCTTGGGGCGGGTTTCAATAGAGAGAATTTTCCTGGCGAAGGAATTTCTGGGGGTGAAATTTCCTGGGGAAATTTTACCGGGGGGATTTTACAGAATTCCTGTACGGAATAATTTTTTATTTGTCTTACTTTCTCTTCACCCACCCGGTTTTGAATGTGGAGATGTTCCAAGGGAATTGTCCGTGGGAAATATTCAGCGGGTTTAGGACTTCCGGAAAAAATTTCCACCGAAGGGGGGATTTTCAGAGTGATCGGGAAACGATTATAAGTTAAAAGTCTTTTTCAAATGAAAACACGCCAAGGAGAAATTTTTCAGGCTGAATTGCCCGCAAGAAGTTTAACGATTTTCAGCGAGGATGGAATTGCCCGTAGGGTATTGTACGGGGGTGAAAGAAGGAGCAACATTAAGACCCAAAACGAAAAGAGATTATTCCATATATGAAGGGGTTGCCCCCCCCCCCTCAATACCTTACTCTTAACGCTAAAGTTTGACTGTTTGTCCAAATTTTCTGTGAACGACTCCTGAAATACAAGGGACGTTTAATTAGAATAGGAAGCTTTTTTAAAATTGCCAAAAACTTTAGCGTGAAGATAAAGGCATTGAGGAGGGGGCAAACCCTTCATATACATAATAATTTCTCTTCGTTTTGAGTTTTAATGTTGCACCTTACCTTCTGTTGAAAAAATCTGTTTTTTTTTGTATTTTAGTCGACAACCAGAAGAATTCAAAAAGAAATATTTCAGAAAATTGCGAAGAAGTTTACAAGGGGCTTGCAACCACAAAGTAATTTTTTGGCTTTTTTTTTTTTAATTTGAAAGAGGTGGAATCGATTCTTTATTATTTAACTACCAAAATGTGCTATAAGACAGGACTGCCAGCATTGCTGTTTCATCCAGCATTCATTGTTGATTTTGCTGACAATTCAGACAACTGAACGGGAGAACCAGAAGAAGTCCTAGTGTGGGAGGTGATTTTGATATTTAAAAGGTGTCTTGGCCATATCTTAGGGGGAGCTAATGCCTGGAGGTATATTTCTGGTTCCTTAATTATTTCTACCAACGTTTAATTTTCTGTCTCTTTTTTTAAAGTTATATTTTACTACTTTAAAGTCTACTAAATACTAAAAACAGTAAAAGAGAAAAAAAGTGTATTCCCATGACTGCTTTTATTGTGTGCAAAACAGTATTAGTCGAAGAATCAACGCAAATATTAGAGTTCAACAAGGGGAAGGGAGAGAGTTTTTGCTATTTAGTCTTTCCAAAGCTAGTAAATTTTGTGCTTTTACACTTTTTTTTTGCATTGAGTATTGCAATTGCTACAAGGTTTAATTTACTGCTATCTCACGGTCCAGCCCAATTTTATGTCCATTTACAGAACCTCAAATGTTTTCGTTCTTTTCTATTTTTTTATATTTTCTGGTGCATTTTTATCGCAAATTTATTCGTAAATTAAAGGAATTCTGCATATCATGAAGAATGCCTTGATTTTCATTCCTTCACTGGAATTAATATCTAAATTCAATCTAATCAAATTCAATCAAGTCTTAATGTAAGAGCAGCAAAAACCGTCTCTAAAACTTAAAGTATCCCTAAATTCTATAATCTCATAGATACCTAGCAATTCTATAAAATCTTAATTTAATTTAAGATTAGCATACTATTATCTCAGACTTTCAAAGGTTTGAATTCACAAGCCATAGATTACTAGCTTATAGAGCCCATTTCTTTTCCCATTAATTGAAAGAACTAGACATCCACCACGCGACACTATCATAAATCAAAGACTAACCGGGCCGAACCACCTTCATTCAACTGCCCGCCCGTCGATTTTGGGAATTATCTCGGATTATAAGGTGAGGTGTTACTAAAGAATTCCCACAGAGGACAGCTTGCCATATTGGTTTTCTTAGATAAAGGGTTATGTTGTATGCATACGCTTTGTTACACAGAACAATATTGAATATCTCCAGCGCCGCACCAATCTATAAATAAAAGAATTAAGAAAATGTTTGCTAAGGTTAGCAGTAATTGAGAATTTAATAGCGGTTGTTTAATCATAGTTTCAAGAAATTAGGGCGGTTTTAATTTTAAATAATGGATCTTAGCACAATGTTTATTGAAGTTTAGAGTTCATTTTGGGTGAGGTGAAAGTTAAGCATTACATATATTATGGAAGTGTAAGCAATTTCGTATATGCATTACATAGATTACAAACATTCTAGCCCAAATAATAATGATGGAAGTTAGAGTCGATGTAAAAATCAAGGAATAAGTTAACTAAAGTATTTTTAAAATGCAGCATTTTCGAACGAAAAATCATATTATAAACAGTTGCAATGAACTACCCAAGGCTGTAAAGATCAATCATAGGCAGCGCGATAGCGCTGCCTAAGTAAAGAACGATGTGGGAACAATGTATTATTTATTTTTTATTTTTTCTTCTCGATACCCGGGCACTTCGTATGGAAGGAGTTGTCGAAGAAACTTCGAAAAGGGCTCATTCGACTGGAAATTGGAGTAGCTAGTGCCCTTTTTAATAGTCGAAAGTGATTGGAGGGCAACTAGCCCCCCCCCACGCCCATCATTCCCCCGAGCACATCCAATACAAATTTTGAGATAGTCATTTTGTTCAGCGTAGTTGATTTCCAGATAGAAAATATCTTTTTGAGGAGGAAGCTCCGCCACAACCCTCGGGGCAAGGGTATTAAGTTATGCCCTGGGGGCATATAAGGTTTTTATAGAAGGCGTTGTCGTAGAAACTTCAAAAAAGGCTCATTCGATTGGAAATTCAAAGGGCTATTGCCCTTTTTAATAGTCGAAAGTGATTGGAGGTCAACTAGCCCCCCCCCTACGCCCATCATTCCCCCAAACACATCCAATAAAAATTTTGAGATAGCCATTTTGTTCAGCTTAGTTGATTTCCAAATAGAAAATGTGTTTTTACGGAGGACACTCCCCCACAACCCTCAGGGCAAGGGTTGTAAGTTATGTCCTGGGGGCATATAAGGTTTTTATAGAAGGCGTTGTCGTAGAAACTTCAAAACAGGCTCATTCGATTGGAAATTTAAAGGGCTAGTGGCCTTTTTAATAATCAAAAGTGATTGGATTGTAAACCTCTGTTTAGTTCTTTATTTGTATGCCTTTATATTGACAGATGTAATGGTTTACGTAAATTCCAAAGATAGACGATAAACGTTGGTACATGGTCTTTATTAAATGACGTGCGAATACACATACAGAGAAAATAAGGTAGCAAAAGAACAACTAACTACGACGAAGGCGAAAGATGGACTGCCTTTAGAAGTGAACCAAGATTATAACTTTCCTGGTACGGAAGTTCCAGCTATTGGTTGTGTAAATCTCTTTTTAGTTCTATATTTGTATGTCTTTTATATTGGCAGATGTAATGGTTTACGTAAATTCCAAAGATAGACGATAAACGTTGGTACATGGTCTTTATTAAACGACGTGCGGATACACACAGAGAAAATAAGGTAGCACAAGAACAACTAACTACGACGAAGGCGAAAGATGGACTGCCTTTAGAAGTGTACCAAGAGTATAACTTTCCTGGAACGGCAGTTCCAGCTATTGGTTGTTCGACCATGCCTGGGAACGAGCCCTTTCCCACGACTAACTTTAGTCCCAAGACCCCCCCCCTGGACCACTATCGTTGACGCATAAATGGCCAAATAAATAAGAAATGAGACACCCGGAAAAGCATCTCGAATTGATGTTCTAAATACTTTACAGATTCTCCCCCCTGTTTTAAGTTAAATTTCCCAAATTTGCTTATCCCTTCTCATTAAACCCTCAAACTTTAATTGAATTCAAAACATTCCCTTCCGAAATTATTCACTTCTCACCTACTAACATTTTACGGCATGAACTAGTAACAATTACATAATACAAACACTACACAATGCTTGCATAAGTAAAAACTTACATAGCATAAACGAACCACACTAACAACAGTAGTCGGAAACTGGATATTTTAGCGCTTCATTTTTCTCGGTATACTTTAACATAGACTTGTTCCCCATACCCCTGAATTTGACGAGGACAAGGAAAGTTGGGATTATGTATAAACTTCGGATTAGGGCAAAAGGAATGACGAGAAAGGGTAATTAATCCTGAAAATACTAGCGACAAATAAGTGAAATTGCATAAACTTATAAATAATGGAATAGATATGTCAACCATTGCAGTTTGATTGTCCTACCATGCTGCAATGACGTCAAGATATTATTACCAATAAAATCCTCGGGGTTTTATTGCTGCGGACCGCCTCGGTTTTGACCTATTTCGTTTTGCTCTACTAAATTGTTGTTCGACAAATGGCAGTACTACTGTTGATATCTCTACATGACTATTAGCGCTACGCATTAAAATCATCCCTTGAGGCATCAACCTCATCCCACTGGACCTCAAAACCAGCCCCCTTTCCATGGGTAGCCAAACCGCCCTGCGAGGCATCAAATCATCTCGCAGTGCAACAAAACCATCCCGCGAGGCATCAGAACCATCCCACGGGACTTCAAAACCAACTCCCTTTTCCTGGGTAGCCAAACCGCCCTGCGAGGCATCAGTACCATCTCGCAGTGCATTAAAACCTTTATCATTGAGTCCAAATTTCACCCTCGTCAGCGCAAAAAGAAATTCATCGGAAAAAGAAGACGTCTCTCCTTTCCCCACTATCTGTTCTATCTGTTCATATTGTTTTGCAACCTTGTACGCATCACCTAAACAAAAAAATCCTGTTCTATGCTCTAACAAATACCGTTTGTAGGACGGTCTGATCCCCTCCTTGAACAAATTAAGAGCAAATCTTCCAAGGACTACACCATCATCCTGGCTTCTAAGGACACCCTACATGACCTTCCTAATTTTTGCATCCTTCTATAGAATAGATATACCCTTTCATCCTTAAATTGAGCCACGCCTACAAACTCTGCAACCATTTTGCCTACTATTTTGCCTGGGGCATATGCTACAAGTAATCCACGTTTTAAACTTGACAAATTTATAATCGAGGGGAGTCAAATAAAAGAGGTGGAAATATGCCATTTATCCTCCACTGTTTTACAAAATCAAAAGCAACCTTTTTGTTATATACAGTTTCCGCCGGGTCAAATATAGGAATAATAACTGCCATATTGAGATCAAAATTTGAAAAAGCAATTACTCTAAAAATTTAAATATTGGTTTTAAACACCATTCTTTAATTACGAACGCTAGATTTTGGGCAATAAACTTCACTTCTAACGACAAGGGTCTAATAAAATTTACTGGGTTGTTTAGCCATGTTAAATCACTTACGAAAGATAGTCTGTCCCAAATCCAATTGCAGTTGGTCTCAATTAAATCACTAGCATCAAATGAGTCATAATTGAGAATTAATTTTCGATTATCGAATTCAAAATGTTAAACATTGGTTGGAAACTGTCAAATGTAGATCTCACGTCGATTGTATGAAATCAGGTAAAAAAAAAAATTACCAAACGTAGAATGGATAAGTGAAGGTAGAAATCAACCGGAGACTCTCAGTTGTAGAAATTTGAATTAGTAGGTAGAAGCTATCGCGAAGAAATCCATATTAGGCATTGTGTAACAGCCTATTTCAAAATGTTCATTTAAAAGAAAGTGTTTTTCAAGAAGGCGCTTTGAATAGAAGAAAGTTCAATAGCTCGTAACGTTTCGATGTCTTATTAAGCAGTCTTTTGCAGTATTTGCGGCTCAATATCACAAGCAATTTTGGTAGCGGGCGAAATAGCTCTTCAATATGTTGCCAGTATTTAGCGTAAGATGTCGTAAGTACTTATAACGGTCACTCAAATGTCACTTGGAGGTTTCCACTAGTGATATATGCTCCACTAGTTTTAACCGCTTGCCATCACTCTGTAAACCTCTGTTTAGTTCTTTATTTGTATGCCTTTATGTTAGCATATGTAATGGTTTACGTAAATTCCAAAGATAGACGATAAACGTTGGTACATGGTCTTTATTAAATGACGTGTGAATACACATACAGAGAAAATAAGGTAGCACAAGAACAACTAACTACGACAAAGGCGAAAGATGGACAGCATTTAAAAGTGAACCAAGAGTGTAACTTTACTGGAACGGAAGTTCCAGCTATTGGTTGTTCGACCATGCCTGGGAACGAGCCCTTTCCGACGACTAGCTTTAGTCCCAAGAGCCCCCCTGGACCACTCTCGTTGACACATAAATGGCCAAATAACTAAGAAATGAGACAACCGGAAAAGCTTCTCGAATTGATGTTCTAAATACTTTACAGGATGGCAACTAGCCCCCCCCCCTACGCCCATCATTCCCCCAAACACATCCAATAAAAATTTTGAGATAGCCATTTTGTTCAGCGTAGTTGATTTCGAAATAGAAAATATGTTTTTACGGAGGACACTCCCCCACAACCCTCAGGGCAAGGGTTATAAGTTATGCCCTGGGGACATATAAGGTTTTTTATAGAAGACGTTGTCGTAGAAACTTCAAAAAAGGCTCATTTGATTGGAAATTCAAAGGGCTAGTAGCCATTTTAATAGTCGAAAGTGATTGGAGGGCAACTATCCCCCCCACACCCATCATTCCCCCAAACACATCCAATCAAAATTTTAGATAGTCATTTTGTTCAGCATAGTTGATTTCCAGACAAAAAATATGTTTTTGAGGAGGACACTCCCCCACAACCCTCGGGGTAAGGGTTGTAAGTTATGCCCTGGGGGCATATAAGGTTTTTATGGAAGCGTTGTCGTAGAAACTTCAAAAAAGCTCATTCGATTGGAAATTCAAAGGGCTAGTGCCCTTTTTAATAGTCGAAAGTGATTAGAGGGCAACTAGCCCCCCCCCACGCCCATCATTCCCCCAAACACATCCAATAAAAATTTTAAGATAGCCTTTTTGTTCAGCGTAGTTGATTTCCAAATAGAAAATATGTTTTTGAGGAGGACGCTCCCCCACAACCCTCAGAGTAGGGTTATAACTTATGCCCTGGGAGCATATAAGGTTTTTATTGAAATCTTTGTCGTAGGAACTTGAAAAAGGGCTCATTCGATTTGAAATTCAAAGGGCTATTACCCTTTTTAATAGTCGAAAGTAATTATTGATATTTTTGTTGTTGCTGTTGTTTAGACCAGGGCACTTCGTATCGAAGGAATTGTCGTGGGAACTTCGAAAAGGGCTCATTCGATTGAAAATAGAAAGGGCTGATGCCCTTTTTAATAGTCGAAAGTGATTTGAGGGCAACTAATACCCCTTCCACTTCCACCCTCCCACGCCCCACCCTCCCATTTGCCCATTATGTTTAAAAACTAAATATTGCCTTAATATTAAATCAAAATGCACTGTGATAATGCTAATTCCCAATAAGGGCGTCTCAGCAGTATCCCAAAAACGACTGAGGGTATCATGTTCAAACTTTCGGGGCTACTTCTGCTCTTAACCAAATCAAATCAACTTAACCAAATCAAAATAGCGTAAGTGTATCCAAGCTATAAAAGAAAGTAAACAGGTTTTTTTGGCGAATGGTATCAAGTTTTCGATTTCAGGTCAGCTAGAGGAGGTATGAAACTAAATCAAAGAGTACAATTTGCGTCCAGATTTTTAAAAGGGTAGGCTACTGAAAATTTTTCTCCAGCATACAAATAGCAGGCCAAACTAAAAAGTTTTAAAAAACGAAAACATTTAAAGTATTATTTTCTTTTTCCCTGAAAAGACTATTTCAATATAAAACGAACTGAAAAAATATAAATGTTTTTACTTTTATAACTTTAATAATCAATTAACATTAACATTTTGATTACTAAATATCTGTATAGGTATATTAAACTGACAATGTACATTCCTTTGTCTTTTTTCAGTGGAGTGGAAATTTTATTCTGGCCTTGGGAAGGCATAGGGGTTTTGCGCCCAACTTATGTTAATTTCTGCTCGTTTTGAGTTTGACTCGGTTATTTATTGTAATTTATGTTTGTTTTGGGTTTCATCTATTTATCGATGCTGATTTGTGGTAGTTTCACGCTTGGCAAATTATTTGATTTTATTTTTGCGCATTTTTGTTTAATGGAGTTTCTTTACTTTTCTTTGAAAAACTTATTTTGTGAAAAAAGTTTTTTAATTAATTGCAGTTAAAAGCCGCTCTGGACTTCCTTAACAATCGAACTGTAGATTACAAAACTAGCTAAAAAAAAAACACGTCACATCCAGTGTCATCAATTACGGAGAGGGGGTGCATTTGCCTTCTAGACTTTGAAAAATACTCTTTAGGGATTTTTGCAATGAAAAATACCTATTTTCGGTCTTTTCACTGAGGAATTAAAAAAAAAAGAAGGCAAATTTGCCCCCCTCTATAAATTTTCATGAGCTGAAGCCACTGGTTGCAGTGTTAATCCCCTCAGACTGTTTAATTCTCCTTCATCCCACCCTATTTAACGGTTATGCGTTAGCCACTTCCAATAAAGTTCCATAGACTTCGAGTTATTGATATATCCCGTCCCAGGTTAATCTTGGGCACATGACATTTCTCTTCCCTCTTCAAGGATTTTGGCCACCCAAACCACTATTTGCTGATACACATGTTAGATTAGACGGATTCAAAAGGAGTGCACTCAACCCCTCAGCAACAATCTTCATCCCAACAATTGTCCATAAACGAAATCTTTTAAAAACGGCTAGCCTATATCTTATTCTTCCTTTCGTGCCCATGCATCTGTCCCCGTACATAGCTGTACTTATTGGTTGTGCCTCAAATAATCCCAAGTTTTATTTTACTCGAATCTTTCTGTATGCCTATAAGTTCCTAAGTTGTACGAAGAAATAGCGCGGTTTTGCTTTTCCGCTTCGATTTGTAATCTAAATGAAAACTGAATACAATTTTTGCTGATTTTTTTTTTTTTTTTACAGTAGGCTATTTATTTATGAGGCTTTAACTAAAGGTTCCATGTTCCAAGGAAAGTTTTCTGTCAGTCCCGCTATTTTCTAAATTTTATCTTTCGGTGCCACTCTGTTCTCGCTTACCTATGAATCTATCTTTTTGCCCCATAGTGTCCACTCTATGTGTTTTAGAATTTATTATCCCGTATTGGTTCTCTTGATGTCGATATAGTTTATTTACGGAAGTTATTCTTTTTAACTTTGTATTACATTTTTCGAATCAGATATTACCATGTCTTCAGTTAATGGAAATTATATCCAACTTGTACATTTAAGTTTTAGCTCCTTATAAATTAGTATTAGCTCCTTAGTGTTAGGATTGAACAACTGTGATGATCGTTAGATTTTAAGTTTTCTCCGGGTAAAACTAAGAGTTTGCAAATATAGCTTCCAATGACGTAGCCAAGAGTTTAATCACGGGGTATGCCAAGAACCGTTTTTTTTTAGAGAAGGCAGTAACTGCTGAACTATATTTGCAGCCTAATTTTATATTTCTTCTTACGTTCAGAGGCTGCCCCTCTGTGCTTCTATACCCTTATCTAAGCCCTTCATACCTCCCACAGTTTAAAAAGTTTGCTTAATTAAATAACAATACAAAAAATATATATATGTAGATTTTGTTTTTAATCATTTGATTATATTTTGTGCTTTCAGGCTTTGAATGGTTTTCTTCTCATTCTTTGCAACGATGGAGAGGTGTTCTTCGCCACCCATAGCATTGAAAGTTATTTAGGATTCCACCAGGTAAGAAAATATTTTTTTTTTTAA
>CM051257.1:42781104-42793604 GCA_027921565.1 Artemia sinica
GTTGCCATATTTTTTTTTTTTTTTTTTTTTTTTTGGCATAACATAAAATTGGACTAGTATAAGAGGTAAACTTTAGATTAACTTTTATTGAAATAAAGTCGATAAGGCAAAAATTACGACTAAGCAAGTTTTGTTCGAAGTTTGATAGGACAAGGTAAGCGTACAAAAATAGATACGCCCCATGCATGCCAGGTGCTGAGAATCCGCAGGTTAGCCTCCACCGATGAAATGATTGTTATGGGGGGGGGGAAGGAAATTTTGTGTTGATTTTTGTGAAATTCTTGTGGATGTGGATCCCCTCTTGCCCCCCAATCAAAATGCTAAAATTACGCCAATGGTCAAACCAAAAATCGACAGAAGATCGATAACTAGTAAATCAGAATTTAAAAAATTAGGTGTTTCAAGTATAAACGAATTTTTTTCTCAAATAAGAAAAATAATTGCAGTCACAAATGTAAAAAAAACAAACTATTCCGTCGGCAGCGATCAATTCGAAGAGCCGATATTACTTTGCAAATGCACCATCACCGTGAAAACCAACAATGTATGCCAAAATACTAAAATACGTTTATAGAGGATATAGTGGAATGTTGATTGTAGATGAAAATTCATTTGCATAAATTGTATATCGTACCTTGCCTTGTGAGGCTCCACGCTGCATTCAGTTTTGTTTCTACGTCTCCTGTTTTACCCCTGGTGGACAAAAATCGAACTAGTGCTACCGTTTTTGTTAAGTTCGTAAACGTAACGTTTCTCATGTGTTTGTTTAGGAGTATTGATCTTGGAAGGAAACCTGAAAGGATTTTTCTTTAAAGAAGCACATGTCTATTCTAATATTTAAGGCTGAAGTCAAAGTATAAGGCTTCAAGTTTTGCTCGAAGAGCATAACATCAATGTGGAATGCTAATTGGCACCTTATTTGCCTTTTTTCAGGAAAAAGAGAAAATAAAGAGAAGAAGCTTCAAAAAGAGATGATAACTTCAGGAAAACACCTATTACAAAAGATAAAGAAATCATTAATGTGTCCCTCGATCTAACTAATTACCTTGTAAATTGAGTCGTCCAAACCCTTGAACCATTTAACTATGCCTTCGAAAAGCGAAGGCTATATTATCAAAGATCTCTGCTTGGGCTCATTCATCACTCAAATTTAACGAGGAACCAATTGGCAATTATCATTTTCATCATTTTTCATTCATAACTGCTTACAACATTCGTCATCCTAGCTGGCCGTAGCGTTAAGTGGCATTTTGAGTTGTGTCTATATCGGAAGAGCACCGCGGGATTCCGCGCATTTATTAGCCCTCATAACCCGAACGAGCTGAACGCTTTGAGATGAATCAATCAAGGAAATATAAATTACGATTTCTATTTTGCATACTTGGTATTTTTGTGGATGAAGTGCTCTATCGGATTTATAGAGCGGTGTTAAATCTTTGTTGGCTGTTAAGACCGATAATCGTAAATTTCATGAGACCAATCCTGTTCTTTAACGCCACTGACAGAGCAGAATGAAGTTGTCCATCGCATTATACATTGATGTGTGCCTTTTATGAAAGATTAATGATTATGGTACTGTCAAAACTGCTTCGCTTTGATAATATGTATGTCTCAAACTATGCATACGGTCAATTAATAAGGAAATTATCTTTGTAATCAGTAAATAATCTCTTACCTCCTAGGACATATACTCTCGAAGTTGCCCCCCCCCACAGTAATCTGGAAGATTATGCTTAGTTTGATACTTTGTTAGAATTTTAAGACTGTATGAAAGCCTGTTTCTCGTTTGAACTTCACTCCAAAACTAGTACGACCGCTCCAAGATGAAATTTCGACTCAGCCCTTAATATAACTCATTTGACTAAAAATACTGGCATGAAGAATAACTATGACTTAAAGCGCATGATTATAATGGCCTATCTGGTAACTGTATATTAGGACTTTTGTTGTCAAATTATATTGAGGGAGGAAAAAAGAACAAAGAAAAAGGATGGGATATTCCCTTTTTTCCAAGCTCCAAGTTGAGTCCTTTTAATTTTTCTTAAATTTATGAACATTTACGTTATACTTCAGCTGACTTTCAGAGGTGAAAATTAGCCCAGGTCAGAAATGGTAATATATAGAACCCCCTACCTGGTGCGATAAACTATGACTGAAATATAGTCAACTGGTTGTCTTTAAGGACACAAGATGCAACCATTAATGTGGGCATTGTAATAAAGGTCGTGCATTATACAATAAAGAATCCCTCATATTCCATTTTTCAGTCTCAACTTGGTAACTTAGTAAAGAGTGTTGTGTCTCCCACGCTTTTTTCTAGCCACTTCCTGAGGGGAAGCTTCACAGGAAACAATATATATATATATAATATATATATATATATATAATATATATATATATATATATTATATAATATATACATGTTTATGTATAGCAAGACGTCATTCACATGAAACTTTTCTGTGAAATTGACGCTCTTAACGAACTTTCTCAAACTTCTGATCTATATAGATCGTTTTTTTAGGCCTTAAAATCCCAGGATACCAATCTTCCAGAAAAAATATGGAGCTGTTTTCGAGAAAAAATACAAACATAATTAATAACTACATAAATACATACACAATTATTGCGCTTTGGCATAATTGTCGTTTTATTCTTTAGTTTCAAGTAAAAGGGTGGCAAATCAGCAACTACAGTTGAATTAAAGAATTCCGGCGTGAATTCAATTTTTCCTTCCTGTATATCTTTGAAGGCCCTAAAATAATGCGTCCCTTGATTTATTGTAGTTTCTTATATATCTTAATTACGCAATAGCATAATCATCGTGTTATTCTTTAGTTTTAAGTCACAGTTATGTTTGCAATTCAATGTGATTTTCGCTGTTTCTGGTTTCATGCCTTTTTCTTTAGCCGTTGGCGACATTTGTTATCTATTGCCATTTTGTATGTGTCAGATACCAAAAACGATACGTAACACCTGGGGAAAAAATTATCTAATTTTTGTTTATTGAATGTATATACATTTGAAGTCATTCACGTGATTGTTTTTTTCTGGCATGAATTCAATTCATCTTTTCTGTTTATCCTTCACAGACGCCAAAATAATTTCATTTCATTCCCGGCTTGTTAAGAAATTCAGACGTGAATTCATTTTCCCCTGTGTATCTTTGTAGACGCTTAAATAGCACTTCTTCATTCTAGGGCGAAAAAAAATGATACAACCACTGTTGCACTATTGGGGGGGGGGGGAATGATGTAATTTCTGGTCTTGAAATGAATATAAATGTGACGTCAATCACATCATTTTTTTCAAAATTTAAGCTTTTAGCTGGTTTATCAAACTCATTATATATTATATTAGATATATATATATATATATATATATAATATATATATATATATATATGATATATTATATATATATATATATATATATATATATATAATATATATATATATATATATATATTATATATATATTATATATATATATATAATATATTAAATATTATATATATATATATATATAATAAATATATAATATATATATATATTATTTATTACCGGGACGTGGCGGGCTTCTATATATAGATTCTCACTGTCGCTTGTCTTCTAAATACAGACAGTTTGAGTCTTTTCTGTGTGTCATGGCATGTCAAAATGGACCTTAAATTAGAAGTGGTGCCTTTGTAAAATTATATTTTTTATTGGACCTTTAGCTTTTGCCTCTGCTTGTCTTTTGTCATTATGAAAGAAATATCGCAGAGCCATTGTTTCTTTCAGTTGTTCAAGTGGTGGGACAAAAAGTTTTTTTCTTCCAACGATTTATCTAGTCCAGGTTTTTGATTTTACAAGGTATGGAAGGCATTGACGACCATCTTTGTTTTTTTAATTGTTCAGGTGGTGGGACAAAAGCGTCTTCTTTGCCTTGGCCTGTCTTTTGTCATTATGAAAGACACAATGCCGAACCTTTGTTTCTTTTAATTGTTCTTGTGGCGGGACAAAAATTTATATTTCTTCCAACGATTTATCCAGTCAATATTTTTAATTTTCAAAAGTATGGTAGGCATTGACGACCTTCTCCATGTCAAAATCCAAAACCAAATCATCATCGCTATCATTTTCAATTTGTTTGGTTCGTTACGCCTCGGCTTTTCTTCCGTCTTATTAAATACATATCGTTGAACCTTTGTTTTTTCAACAAAGGTATGGGACACGCGGCACACTTTCTATATATAGATTATCACTGTTGCTTGTCTTCTAAACGTAGACAATTTGAGCCTTTCTTGATGTCATGACATCCAAATGGACCTTAAATTAGAAGTGGTTTCTTTGTAAAATTACATATAGATTCTTACTGTTGCTTGTTTTCTAAACGTAGACAATTTGAGCCTTTCTTGATGTCATGACGTCCAAATAGACCTTAAATTAGAAGTGGTTTCCTTGTAAAATTACATTATTTTTTTTATTGGACCTTTAACTTTTTCCTTGGCTTGTCTTTTGTCATTATGAAAGACATATCCGCAAGCCTTTGTTTCTTTCAATTGTTCAGGTGGTGAACAATGTTTCTTTTAATTATTCTTGTGGCGGGACAAAAACTTATATTTCTTCCAACGATTTATCAAGTCAGTATTTTAAATTTTCAAAAGTATGGTCGGTATTGGCGACTTTTTCTATGTCAAAATCCAAAACCAAATCATCATTGCTATCATTTTCAATTTGTTTGGTTCGTTATGCCTCGGCTTTTCATTATCCTTTTCAAAATCCCAAACCAAATCATCATCGCTATCATTTTCAATTTTGACAGGTTTTGATTCTCGCTGTCCAAGTCGATTTTTATTCACTCGTTGCTCTTCATTTTTATTTTTGACTCCCTCACTTGTTCGGTGTTGTATGTCTTCTAACCGCGTGTGTCTTTGCCCTTCATTTTCATTTTTAACACGCTCTAATTGTCGTTTTCACGTATTTTCTAACCACCCGTGTCTTTGCTCTTCGTTTTCATTTTTGACACGTTTTTGGATTTTTATTACTTCAGAAAATTTTGCGATGGCCTTTGCTTTAGCTGTCACGTATTGGTGTTATCGCAATTGATAGTCCAGGTTGTCAAATTTCACATCTTATCACGTTTGATAGTTCAGGTGTTGGTTCCAAAGAATCATCATTTTATAGTAACTGCAACAGCAAGTTTTTCGTTTTTTTGGCCCTTTCAACAGACATTATATTATATAAATAACTTTTGCGTTGGAAAACCCACAGTCTTATTTATGCTATGCAAGACTCCATATAAGAAAATAATTATATGATTCCATATATGATGTCACAAGAGATGATTATATGATGTAATAACATAGTATATGACGTCATTTGCAAAAACAAAATTAAGGCTCTTAACGATTTTTCTCAGACTCCTATCTAGATTGTTTTTTTTATGCGAGAATATCCCAAGATACTAATTTTTCCGAAAAAAATATGGAGCCGTTTTTTGAGAACATATATACATACATACACAATTATTACTCACATATAAAGATAGTATATATATATATATATATATATATATATAATATATATATATATATATATATATTATATATATATATATATATATATATATATATATATATATATAATATATATATATATATATATATATATATATATATATATATATATATATATATAATATATATATATATATATATATATATATATATATATATATATAATATATATATATATATTATATATATATATATATATATATATATATATATATATATATAATTATATATATATATATATATATATATATATATATATATATATATATATATATATATATATATATATATATATATATATATATATAATATAATATATATATATATATATATATATAATATATATATATATATATATATATATATATATATATATATATATATATATATATATATACATATATATATATATATATATATATATATATATATATATATATATATATATATATATATATATATATATATATATATATATATATCGAGCAGTGTATGTTTTGTCTCCGATAAAAGAAAGAAGTCAGATTGGATTGATTTTGGAAAAACTTTACTCTTCTTTATAAGAATTTTGAAAAGGTTCTTTTTAAGACGAAGTAAGACCAAACTACAAGAAAATGTTTAGAAGTGGTAAAGGATAAAATTTTAGGGATATTGGCTGCAGTGATGTATAAGTAAAAACATGGACTTATCATTCAGCAGCTACACTCCTTGGAAGTCATGATTAAAGTTTCAAAAAATATATTATTTTTTGTAGTTTTTTTATCCCATTATAAAGATCACCTGTGTGCATGGAGATTGAAAGAATTTTGTTTAGTCTTTCCTTGTGTGCTTCATAAAGCAAAGCATTTTTACCATTGCTTGAACTTTTTACCTGATGAAAACTAGCCGTTTCGCGAACTTTTGCTGAAAGAATGTTGCCACTGAAATGTTTGTACTCTACTTGGTAACTGTCGCGGAACTTCGTTTTAGAACATTCAACAAGAGCCGCTTTAACACTTTGATAATGAGGGTGATATCATAAGATCATGTTACAATTGGCTTTTATCAAAGTTTTTTTTTTTATTGCCAAACGTGTCATTCCTAATAAGCGGAGAATTAAGAGGAAAACTGGCACTATAGTTAAAGAGCGACAAGGAACTGTACATTATGGATGACGTTATTAATGCGACTAATTGTTCATGTCAAGTCACTCTTTAGTCACGTTTTCAGTATATGTTCGTCATTATGATACAGATTTTTGCATTTTTCAGGATAATTAAATAAATCTTTTTATTTCTTTTCCAGTCGGATGTCGTTCACCAATCTGTATACGAGCTAGTTCATTCCGAAGATAGGGAGGAGCTCCAGCGACAGCTTTCCTGGAACAACCAATTACCTACTGACTCTAGATTAGGATTAATCGATGTTCTAAGACCAGAAAATAGCGTCCTACTGGAGAGGTCTTTCACTGTCAGATTTAGATGCTTATTAGATAATACCTCTGGATTCTTGGTAGGCATATTGTTTTTTTTGGCTTTTTTTTTAATCTAAAGAAAAAGGAGTTTCATTGATATTTTGATGAGGCTGTTTGTGTTTCAAAAACATCAAATTTCAAAAGTCAAGGACTTTGAATACACTTTAGATTTTTTTTTCTTTTTAATCGACAGATTCATAGCATGGGAATTTTGATTTTTTTTTCTTTTTTCTGCAGATTAGGGCGATCGTTCCCAATCTTTTCTTTATCAAAACTCGCTGAACGATTTTTCAAAACTGTCTTGATTCCACGACCTAAAATCTAGGGATCTTCAGCCCAGAGACCCAATATCTTATTGAGTTCACCTCTTTTATTCAAAAGCTTGTTGGTCTTTCCCTCTATCAATAGAACAACAATTGTTTTTTAAATGAAAGTAAAAAGTTTGAAACATTAAGAATGAAACACAAAGATAAATTATTCTGCATATAAAGGAAACTAGCAGCCTTCTTAATCCTCCACTCTTTCCTCTGCTGTTTGACTATGCTATTAATTGACAACATTTCTGAGTGATACGGTGGTTGAAACGGTAAACTGTAATCTATTAAAGGAGGAAGCACGGCCCATAGTAACCAAAAAATTAAAAAAAAAAAAACGTTTTAAATAGTTGTCATTTGTAAATGATTCAGGAATTGCAACCCATTATCTCGATTAGCGTAATAGTAAAATGTTATTCCGAGAACAATTTATGAGTATTTCGAAATGGTGGCAGGCGTTTAAACCCCCTGGCGTCTACCCCCTGGAAAATACACCAAGACGTTTACCCCCCCCCCCACGGGGAAACTTAATACCCCCCCACCCCTCCGAGAAAAATACCCCCCCCCCCCCCACCAGAGGGAAAAAATACCCCTAACGGGTAAAAAAATAACCCCTTCCCCCTGCGGGAAGATCCTTCTTCTGGTAAATACCCAAACCGGGGAAAAAAATACCCCCCCCCCCCTCGTTGAAACGTCCAGCTCTTTTCCAAATTTGAGGGAAATTTTATTTGAGTTTTTTTCTTTATGTTTCCGTAGGGGTAAGGGAATTTTTGGTACGTATGGTAATTATTACGCCCACTCACTGCACTCATCAGTTTACGCGTTGTGTAAAACTCGAGAAACAAACATGGTTTCCATTCATTAGGTCTCTTTCAGGCTTAGCGTGAGACAACAAAAACAGTGACAGGCAGAAGGGATACATATATATATATAATATCTAGTTAATATATATAATATATGATAATCTAGTATGAATATATTATATTGATAAGTATATATATAGTATATATATATTATATATATATATATATATAATGATTATATATATATATAGTATATATATATATATATATATATATGTATCTATATAATCAATATATATATAGAATATATATATATATAATATCTTATAGTATAATATATATATATATAATATTATATAGACATAGATAGATATATATATAATGATATATATATATATATATATATATGATAAAGATATATAGTATATAGATATATAGATGATATATGAATATATATATATATAATATAGAATAGTATAGTATATATAGATGTATATATATATTATATAGATAATATATATAATATATATATAATATATATATATATAAATGATATATAATATAGTATATATATATAATATATATATAATTATACTATAATATATATATAATATATTATATATATATAGCATATATATATATAGTATATATGTTATATATATATAAATATATATAAATATTATATAATAATATAATAATATATATGAGATATATTAATATATATATAATAATATAGATATATTATATTATAATATATAATATATATTTATTATAATTGGACAATATTTGTACATAAGGGGGGGGTATAAAGTAGTATTTGGACAGTTTGAAGTGAGAAAACAATTTCGTTCCATAATATGGAGAATAATTGTACCTAATACGTTTTGCATGCACACCCGCTATACTTTGACACTTTAAACCCTCCCCCCCCCGTAATGAGCAAATATATAGCCCAAAGTTGTTTCTAAAAAGTAAACGTAAAGAAGAACTAACAAGGAACAAAACGGTTATTGTCGAGTTTTACACATCGTAAACCTGAGTGAGTGGGCGTGTAAAACTTGAGTGAGTGGCATTTCTAATAAATCAATCATTCTAATATTATTCGCTTAGTACGTTTTTGTCTTTTTGTTTCAAAATTATACTACTTCTTCTTCGAGTATCACTCATTGCTCCACCATTGCTTTTAAAGTAGGGCTCTTGAATGGGCAAACTGTAAATAAATGTTTTACGGTGGGTAATTTCGAAGAACACCACTGGCCTTTCCATGACGTCAAACAAAAGTCAATTAGGGATAAAAATCCTTTATACTACTACTACTACTACTAACAACTCACCGCAGCACCAAGCCGCCTGAGGCCAACACAGCTACGCACGCTCCTCCTCCACCCCAATCTATTCAAAAGCCTCCCTTTTTACAACCCGCCCACGAAGTTCCCATTTCCTTTAAATCTTTCTTATGACGTTCCTCCCAACCCCAGACGGGGGACGACCTGCTTTCCGTTTAGCCCTAGATGGTTGGCCGAAAAGAACAATCTTCGGCAATCTGTCATCCTTCATCCGCACAACATGCCCTAACCACCTCAACCTTTCTTTCATTATAGCCCTAGAAAGCGGTATTGAACCACATTTTTCGTATAGCCTATTGTTTGAAATACGGTCAGTCAGCCGGGTACCCAGAACAATCCTTAAAGCAATTTCTCTGGAAAACATCTAGCAAATCTTCATCCGCTTTTCGGAGCGTCCATGCTTCAGAGCCATATTTGACCACTGTCATCACTGTAGCTTCTAAGATTCTAATCTTGGTTTGCAGACTTATCTTCCTATTCTTCCAGACTTTTTTTAACTGTGAAAAAACACCCTGAGCCTTGGCTATTCTATTTTTAACATCTTCACTGCTCCCACCATCTTTACTAATAATACTACCAAGGTAAGTGAAAGCTGCCCACCTGATCAATCTTTTCATTACCCAACGTCACCTTTTCATCTTCACTTATTCCTAGCCTTAGTGACTTGGTCTTCCTAACATTAATTTTCAAACCAATACTAGCACCCTGAACTCGCAAAACCTCTAAAACTCATTCATTTTGCTCACACTTTCATCTAGGATGCTTAAATCATCAGCATAATCCAAGTCCAGGAGACTTTTTCCTCCCCATTTGATTCCGTGGTCTCCCATTGCCTTTCCTGTGCTCCTTAAAACAAAGTCCATCAAAATAATCCATATAAAGGGGGATAGAACACAACCCTGCTTAACTCCTGATTTAATACAAAACCAGCTGCTAACCTCATTTCCTACCTTAACCGCAGCAGTGTTATTCTCGTACATAGCACTAATCACTTTAATGTATTTGTCTGGTATACCATACAAGGATAAAACCTTTACTAAAGCTCTTCTATCAACAGAATCGAACGCTTGCTCATAATCTATAAAACTGAGGACCAAAGGTGTTTGAAAACTCAGGCACTTCTCAATTATTAGACCTAAGAGTGAAAATTTGGTCGACACATCCTCTACCTTTTCTAAAACCGCACTGCTCTTCTCTTAAAACTTTGTCTACGGCATCTCTCAGTCTAAAAAGTATCATATTACTAAGCAATTTGACTACTACAGAGACCAGACTAATGCCTCGATAATTACCACACTCACTTTTATCACCTTTCTTATAAAGTGGCTTAATTAAGGTTTTCCTAAAATCGTTAGGTACTTCCCCTTTTCAAAAATCATATTCATAATCTCCAGTAACTTATTTCTAACCTCAGAGCCACCATATTTAAGAAACTCATTTACACCCTATCAGCACCTGGAGCCTTATTATTCTTTAATCCTTTTAGTACTGTTTCTAATTCCTCCTCACAAAACAAATCTTCCTTCACATCCAAGGTATCACAAACTTTTTCATTTTCCTCTATATTTTTTCCTGCAACTCTATCTCGGTTAAGCAAATTCTCAAAATGTTCGGCCCATCTCTGCTTTAGCTTTTGTCCTTATCGCTAATTGCCACCCCATTCCTATCTTTAACTGGGACAAGTCCGGATTGACTACTACCTCTCAATTTGTTAACGTGCCAGTACAATATTTTACTATTATGCCGTCTAGCTGCATCTTCCAGAATCCTCGGCAATTTTATCCATGGCCTCCACTTCACACCTCCTTAGTTCATATTTCAATGCTTTCTCCACTTTCTTTACATTTCTTTTGTTTTCATACGATCTATCACTCAGATAATTCTTGTACAAGTCCCTTTCTCCTTTCTATTAAACATAAAGCTTTTCACTAATATTCTTAGCTGCAGTTCTAGCTTTCTTCCCTAATACACCTTCAGCAACTTCACAAATTATTTTTCTAAAATTATTCCAACCATCTTCCACATTATCAAATTTTAAACTCTCAAGTTTAGTATTCAACTGTTCCTGGAAAGTTTCTCTCAAATTCTCATCCTGGAGTCTACTAACATCATAACTTCCCGGGAGGTAATTACCCTTCCGATATTTCAGCTTTAAATTAACCCTTGACACTACTAGATGGTGATCTTTACTTTTAACATCAATAACAGCACTCCTATATACCCTAGTATCTTGTATTGATCCTGCCAGTCTTCGGTTTACTATAACATAATCAATAAGGTTTGCTGTCTTACCATCACGTGAATACCATGTTAGCTTATGAGCCTTTTATGACCAAACACCGTATTGGTTATAACTAGATTGTTATACCTACAAAATTGCAAAAGTCTGTATCCATTACTGTTTTCTTTTCCTACACCAAATTTACCTAAGCTGGGATACCATCTATCCCTATTTCTACCAACCTGGGCGTTAAAATCTCCCAGTAATAACATCATATTTCTACCTGGGACCTTGTCTATTTGCTCCTGTAACTGTAAGTAAAATTCATCTGAGTCACTAGTATCTCCACCAGTCGGTTCTACAGGGGCGTATACTACTATAACTGATACCCTGAACTTTCTAGTCATAAATGAGCAATTAGTATTCTATTATTAATACCTTCCCAGCCTAAACAAGACTTAGCAGCTTCCTTATTCATCATGAGCCCTACTCCCTGTCTATGTACCCATCCTTCCTGCCTGAGTAAACAAATTCTATATCACCTAATTTCATGCTTCCTACCCCTGGGATATGAGTTTCTGAAACTCCTAATAAATCCAGTTCGAATCGTCTGAATTCGTCAGTCAAAATGTCGATACGATAGTCATTTTTAATGTCGTAACATTCCAAGTTCCAATTTTCATGTTCTTTAAATCATTGAAATTTTTTCGCCTCAGGAAAAGCAATGATCCCGGATACCAGTGCAGGACGGGGATCACATATCTTCTCAAGTCTACACCGAAGTGCTTAAGCCGGCTTAGAAC
>CM051257.1:42798604-43013604 GCA_027921565.1 Artemia sinica
GGAGATGACAGGACCCCCCCCCCCAGTCATGTCATCTCCGGAGGCAGAGTTATTAGATCTTTCAACTATGCTTAAAAAATGGCTATCTCAAAATTTTGATCGGATGTGTTTGGGGAAAAAGGGCGTGGAAGGTGGTGATAGTTTCCCTCAAATGTTTTTGGTCACTTTAAAAGGGAACTAGAACTTTTAATTTCCATTCGAACGAGCCCTCTATCGATCTTATAGGACTACTGGGACTACTAGTTCGATCATCCCTAGAAAGAAAACAAATAAACACATGCGTGGTCTTTCTTCTGGCAAAAAAAAGAACAAAATTCCACATTTTTATAGATATAAGCTTGAATACCCTACTACGGAGTTTCTGTGGACCACTTGGCTTTTTGGGGGCGTGTTTCCCCCCTTTTTGAAAATCATTCTAATTTTCTCAGGCTCTTAGCTTTTGATGGGTAACATTAAACTTAATGAGTTTTATATATTTGGAATCAGCATAAAAAGTCAAATCTTTTGATTTATCAGTTGGTATCAAAATCCCGTTTTTTAGAGTATCAGTTACTATTGGGCCGAAATCGCTCCTTACTTATAGTTCGTTACCATGAAATGTTTGTTTTTTTTAAACACTGGAAATTGTAACAGAAATGGGGTCGCTCTCTGGTAAAGCTAAAAGTACTAAAGATGTGAAACGCGATGAGTTCATTACATTACCTCCTTGCTTACTGACAAAACGGGTGAGAAAGGGCTTTTGATTTAATTTTTATTTCTGAAATCTTGTATTATTACCATTTTTTTTCTAGAGACTAGATGTTCGGGGAAGAATAAAAATTTTACAAGGACAAAATAGAAAGAACAGAGGAGCCCACCTTTAGCCCTCTTCGCAGTATGCACTCCCTTTGGACCTCCCTCTCTATTAGAACTTCCTCACAAAGACACAATGTTTAAGAGCAAACACAGGCTAGATTTAGCTATCATTTCCATGGATCAAGGTAAGAAAAGTAAATATATATTTTCTTTTCTTTTGTTATTATTGTGAGTTTTAGCTAACGTAACCCAAAGACTTATTTTGGTGCTGTCAAGTAGGGGTATCAACCCCTTTTAGTGTTCTTACAAACTCCGTAGATTCGGACCGTTTACCATGACGGCTCTTTTGACTGGAGTCCATTAAAGGTCGTTTGCTTCGACAGGTCGAATAGAATAAGATTTTCTACTTGATTAAGAAAAAAAAATGGTAGAATAAAATTTATATTCCTGTTGTCCATAATTTGAGACTAAAGGGCCTACAAGTTCTGACATTGTTTATCATTTATCAACGTGCTCCTTCATTTGTCGAATATAATTGTGCTTTAATCAGGAAGTCTCAAGCATTTTGAAACTAATTGTGCCTCGTTTCTAATAATATCAGACAGGCACGTATCCAGCGAGTCCTTTGGCCTGGGACCCATCCCGAGTAAATAATTTCTTGTCATTTTTACGTAATATGAGCATTTTTGTATATTCACAAGCACCACAATTTGTTGGTTGACCCGACGGTTCCTTTCGGTCAGGTAAACTTTTGAAACTTTTCAACTCTTGAGACAAGAAAGGGGGCGAAATGCAAGGTAATTGCTGGAATATATGCATGGCTTGCAAGAAAAATTAAGATGAGGATCTTGTTGAAGAAGCATAGCACTCATGGGCGCCCACAAGCTGAATTTTAGGGGGGGACTTACCTGGTCTAATCAACACTTCCAATGCTTTATAGGCCTAATAGAAATAAAAAAAATATATAAGGCAGAATCATTCAGCCAGTGGGGGATGGGACCCCTCCTCTGCCCCTTCCCCCATGTGGGCGCCCATCATAGCACCTAAAAGTGATTCGTTTGGCAAAGAATAACTGTACAACAGCAAGGATTTTTTGCACCATAACAGATTACTGTGACGTTAGAAGAAAGAAGCTTTTAATCAAATAAAAACAGATTAAAGGGATTTACAGCTCCACGTCTACTCAAAAATGACTCAGCAGCCATGGGCCATATTTTTTTGAAACCATCCTTTCACTGTCAGTAAGTTATGACTCTGTCAATTAAGGTTTTGCGCGAAAAAAAAGGGGAAAAAAAACGGAAAGTGTAGTTATTGTGTCCGCATAAAAGTGACTATATTTTTCTTTTATTAAACTTGCTGCAGTTTTCATAAATGAAACGAAAGAGAAACTCGTTATCTGATTTTATTCCAATTTCTTGGCGATTTTTCTGTTTTACCACACCCAATTGCAATTTTTAGGTTAGTGTTTTCACAAAAGAGAGAAGAAAAGCCCATTTATCTAATTTTATCAAGTGCAAGTACCAATTCTATTGTTCTATTTATATTGTACCTATTCTATTTATATTGTTCCTTTTTTGTACTGTTTCTTTTTTTTTCATTAATTTTCTTCATGCCAATTTAATCTGACAATCCAATTCCATGAACATGGCTGGTGCTAAGATTCAAAATTTAAAGAGTCAACCAGCACTTGGAAATCAGACATTCAAAGTCAACATTAAGACTGCAATGAGAACCTAATCTTTGAGACAAGTTTTATTATTGAGACTTTTTGACTCGAGGCTTCTTGAGACTATCTGAGACTTTTTTATTATTATTAATTACATTAAAGTCGGAGGCGGTAGTAGTAAATTTACTGATAGATTGTTAATTTAATTTTCATTAGTTAATGAATACTTTCGTTTAAGCAAGTTATAAACGTATTATTTTTATTGGCCCGTAAATTTCACTGACGTGTCTTTTCATTTGCAATGGTTATGTCTGACTAAGCTATAGGCTCAGGGCAAGTATAACCAGGAAAATTGTTTGACTTGGTGCCACAGGAGAACGGTAACCTGTCGATGTCAAGAACCTCATAACTTTTCGTTACCATTTTAATCAAAGTCATGTGCATGGAAAAACTAAGATTTAGAAAAAAAAAATTTAAGCATGAAAATGTCTTTCATCTAATTTTAAGAGTCTGAATTTGTTTTTACTCTGTGCAAACTTGAATTTTAAGTATATTAGTTTTTAAATCATTTTTAGACATTTGAAGGTAAAACAATCTTTTTCGTAGTCTTTAGCGTTACATTTCCACAATAGGTCTCAACAAAATGACTATTATCCCAGCAGAGGCTACACAGGCTAATATTACTATCTAACCTCACGAATCTATTCATGGTTGGATATTCCAGAAATAACACATAATTCAAAATATTAGATATTACACTTACGATCTTCTTACTTTGTTTAGATCCGCTTCTATTTCTGGCAAGACTTTCCAAGATAGTTATTTACAGCAATTGATTTTTATGGCTTTACAGATTACAAATGATCTATTCTTTTCTATTTTTTTATTATTATTATTATTATTTCTTCCTGTTACCAGCTGAATGTTCCGTCAAAAAACTAATGTGGAGATCCTAATAGTCGTACTTTTGATAGGAAATAATTCTAAAGGTCCGCTCCACCTGGTCATTTTATGGCAGAAAAAAGTCAAATATTAGATATTCTGGGAACAATAAATAGTGGATGCACCAACGTTGCGTGCTTAGAACAGGCAGTGTATTGATCTGCCGAATTCGCAATCCCCTTGTCGGTCATTTATGGTCACGCAAAGTACGGTGAAGATTGACTAGCTTATTCTAAATGTCAAAGGGAGCAAAATAATTGCTTTATACCTAATTTTCTATCTCTTTTTTTGTTAATATTTGATCTTGCATGAAAAGGAAATGAAAGCTGAATAATATATTGACTGACTGGACTCTTTTTCTTATCAAAAATTGAGGATGACCCCAGATGTTTGTGAATAGTAATTATCCGCATTCTATAATACTTTAGTTAAAGACTAATCTTTGTCAGTTTAAAATATGTGCCACTTAGGCATGCACAGCTAAAGCTTTTGTGTGTGTGAGAGTTACTAGATAGCTAGGAGGAAGGGAGGTCTAACTTGCAGAGCCATTGTGCACCGTGAATGAACTTTCGGGGATGAATCGACTGTCCTCATTAGGGTCGAGAACTGAATTTCTTCTGTTCAGGGAGATGCAACAGATCTCCCGGATCTTTGCAATGAGAAGGAGACTGGCAATTTTCACCAAAAGAAATCCAGATCTCATTCTCTGTGCCGCAATTTTGTGGAATTTTTTTTTTTTTACCAACTGGATAAACACATCAGGCAAGGTATATTCCCCTTGCTGTCCAAAAGTAATACCTCTCAATGCTCCAATCTTGCTTGCAAGGCTTCTATGAAAACCGGTCTAAACTTAAAAAATAAAATAAAAACAGTCATCTGATCTTGTGTAAAATATGGCTCAGGCCTAGTAACCACCTTTTCTAAGGCATACAGTCCGAGAAAAAAAATGTTGTTTTCGAAAAACAGGAACAAAAAACTGTTTAAGCTGATGCCATGAAGACCTGTTTTTACAAAATCCTTCAAACCGTAACTAAGGATATTGGAATAGATCCAATAAACTAAAGCCACTTCTCTAAGCCTTCATTAGAGCCATGGATCCATCCCTGAAACTTTTCTAAACGTGGCAAAACAACTTCTGATTTAGCCAAAAGCTGCTTATCTTTGGTTGAGACTAGTTGCATAAGTCGAAGACGATCTAATGGCATTTGCGGACGATTTGTTTATGCCCAGTTTAAAATTTATTTTAAATCTTTCAAAAAGTTACAAAACTTTTTTGAAGAACCCTACCAGTGGGTGAATGCAAATCATCTAACGTAGACAACGCAGGGACGTAGCTGAAGGATTTTTATTTGGGGGGGGGGTTGCTATTGAAGTAGGTGCTATTCAAGTGGCAGTGAAGAATAGTAACTATTTAACAAACACGCTACTTGGTGAATTTAAAAAGATTACGCAATACATTAAAACACACATTAAACAATCATAGATATTAAGTGCTGGTGCTTGGCTTTTACTGAAATTGTCAGCAATAAGCTGCCGCAGACGACAGTAGTATAGCGTGAACAAGCTATCGGGTGGGTGAAGGAAAATATTGCATACAGTAGGCTTTTTTCAGTCATATTCACCATTGATACTGCAGTACATATCCCCTTCCACTTCCCCCAACCCCCACGCCCAGCACAGGATACTAATTTTTATAATTGAACTTGGTTTAAAATAGAGTCATACAAGAATTCCTAATCTGTATAATTAAAGGACCTGAATTGGGACAATTGCCTCTTCCCCTCGAAAAGAACTGTTTTGTTTTAACAGAAAAGTCGACATTGTAGACCTTGTTGAAATCAGAGCTGTTCAAGAATTTTGAATCTTTCAATAAAAAAAAAAATTCAGAAGTTTCCAAAAACAAGTTCTTGGAATCCCCCAACAACAGAAAACAACTGTTCCCACCTCCTTCTTCATTCATTTCTCTTTAATACCAAAAAGGGTATTAAAACGTTTCTGAGCTTGCTTATAGCAAAGTGGGTGCTGATTCTGCAAGTAGTTTCGATATACATGATTAGCCAGTCCTGAACTGGGTTCTTAAGCCTAGAACTCCAAGGACCTAAGCATATTTTCGTGTTGTAAATGTTTCGGCTAACAGCGATTCAGAGACTGTTTAGGGTATAGTTCATAATACTCAGATGTTAATGATAAAAAAAAAACCTTTGACGGTTGGTGTGCGAATGTCCTATGTCAAAACCCGGTAGACAGATGTTTCACAAATGATGTTAAGTTTCCACCAAGACAAGTCTGCAAGGATTTCTAAGCTCCGAAGTAAATATTGAAACAAATCAGTTAATATATGAAGTGTTAAAAATCAAATCACGCCAAGAATGTGCCACAAATTGCTGAAATCTGAGCCATACAAGTATGGTCGTTCTGTGTGGTAAGAATACAAAAAGTAGGATCCTTGGGCTGGTGTCCTCCCTGAATTCCGTGAGTTGGTATTTAAGGGTTTCAGAGCTTGTTGACAACAGATCTGGCGCTAATATTGCAATGTTAAAAACTGAAATCAGTGTGCAGCTCCCTCTACCACAACTGCCTCCACCGCAATCGCTACTGCAACACTGCTTTTATTTATTAACACTAACTAACGTGATTCATGACATTCATTAACCACTTTTATTAGCCTACCTTGAACATATGCCAAAATTCCATCATTAAAAAATAGACAGAAACTTCAAATTTGAAATAAAGTGTTGTCATGAGAATTAAAGACCAAACTTAAGACGACAAAAATTAAATTACATTAAATTTCAAGCCGGAATTGAGTTCGTAACTACTTAAGAATATGTAACTGAAATTAAAAACAAACGAAATTACAGTAAACAATAAAGTCAAACCTATAAGAAAAAATAATCCGCAAATAGGGATGTGCTGCCACTTCTCTCCCTCCCACTAAAAAATACATGAAATACTTAATTTGTTTTCAAAAAATACAAACTTTCCATTATAACATGAAACAATAAGATACCTCTCATATTTGTTTCTTTCTTATATCTATATATTTGTAACAAACAAATAAGTTTCATTACCCATAAAATAAAGGATAGAAAATCAACTAGCGAAATACAAATACTTAAGTAAGCTAGTTTATGTTTCCACTTTCCTTACAATGTCCATGACTCTTTAGCCTCTCGTGGGGCTTGACATCGCCACCGTATTTTGATGGTGCATCACCATGCGTATTTGGGTGAAATATCCTGACATAAAAAAATTGTGACTATTGATTTAGTTTTCCTGTCTTAAAAAGATTATTTTCTTTAATATTTTCTACCTTTTGTATTGTTCCCTTTCTAATGTATAGAAAAAAACACTAGGGTAAGTGAAACTTTTAACTTAAGTAATTCATGTGGTTATCAACCAATTTATGGTAATGAACGTAAGTAAGGAGTGACTTGGCTCAATAACAATGAAACTCTTAAACCACAGTGTTAATATCAATAGATACATCAAAACAACTGGCTTTTTCTGCTGGTTCTAAACATGTAACGTTCTCTAAGTCTAGCGTTAGGCTACTCATCAGAAGCTACGAGCCTACGAAAATATACCCGATTTTGGAGAAAAAGTGGGAAACACCCTCAAAAACCCAAGGAATCTTAGTGAAAATCACAACATCAGGTTTTAGCGTGTCAGAGAAGCCTACTGGAGAGGTTTCAAGCTCCTGTCTGTAAAAACATGAAATTTTATATTTTTTGCCAGAAAAAAGATCACGTATGCGTGTTTTTTTTGTTGTTTTTTTTTGCCAGGGGTGATTATATCGAACCAATGGTCCTAGAATGTCGGAAGATGGCTTATTCGAAATGAAATTAAAATTCTAATGCCCTTTTTAAGTGACCAAAAAGATTGGAGGGCAACTAGCTCCCCTCCCATTACACTTTATCCCCCAAGGTCGTCTGATCAAAATTTTGAAATGGGCATTTTGTTCAGCATAGCTGAAAGATCCAATAAATATTCCAAAGGGGCTAACATGAACCCCGAGAGCCCCTGGGGAAAGGGCCGAAAGTTATGGAATTTGTTCATTATTTAAATATAGTATTTGTTATTGGGAAGTATACAGACATTTTTTCGGGGGAGGGGATTTTCTGCTGGGGGATTTTCCAAGGGAATGATGTTTTGTGGGTACGGAAGCTTCGGGGTGAACCTTCCAGGAGAAATGTTACACCAAGGGAATTTACCACGACTCTTATACGCAATTTACGTGAGGATCTATCCCGGAGGATTGTCCCGGGGAAATTTTCAGCGGGTTTGGAATTGTCTGGAAGATTTTTCCTTGGAGGGGGGATTCCGTGGAAGAAACTCCTTTACAGAATTCTTCTCGGGAGCAAGTTTTCACCGGGAGGGTGGGGGATTTCCAGGAAAATTTTTCCACATAGGGGGGAATTTCCGGCATGATTTGAAAAACAATCAGAAATCAAGGTCTTTTCATATGAAAGTATGCTAAGGAGAATTTTTAGGCTTAACTTCCGTAAAAAATTTTCCAGGGGGAATTTCCGACAAGGATGGACTTGTCTGGGGGAGTTTTCTGTGAGTGTAGGGAGTCTCCCATTGAGGGCAGTCGGAATTCCTGGCATTATTTAAAAAAAGATCAGAAATTGAATTAAAAAAGAAGAGGTTTTTTCAGCTGAAAAAAACCGTAAATCTTCAAACACAAGGGCCGTTCAATTAGAACAAGAAGCTGTTTTAAAAGTACTAAAAATCTTAAGCCTTTCTGTTCCTTTTAAGTTTTAATGTTGTTCCTTACTTTTAGTTGAAAAGAAAACTTCTGTATTTAGTTTCTCATCAGATTGACTTATTTAAAGGATTTCATTTCAAAGTACGCTGCATTTGAAACTTTATATTGTTCAATTTGTGTTTTTACTAGTTTTTTCATTTTTTTCAAAATGATTTTGGCATTATTACTAGTTGAAAATGCATAATTAAGTAGGCAAGTAGGTAAATATCTTCAAGTATGTCGTATCATGTGATAAAACTCTTCTGTTACTTACTCCTTGCAAATCGAAACATGCAACATACTTGTTATACAATCTTGTTTGACATTAGCAGTGTGCGTGCGCTTTAATGATTTTATCAACGTACGTCCTGAGATGCAAAATAGGTGCTGTACTTTTTTATTTCGCTTATTACATGATTACAGATAGCCGTCAATTCTACATGACTATAAAGTAACTAAAAAGGGATTGCGACTAAGTTACGCTTATGGTCAAATAAAAATTTTGAAAAAAAGTACAAAAAGGTGTTTTGCGAGAAATATGTGAGACTACATCGAAACTATAAAATGGCAAGACATTGGGACTGGAAATGGAAACAAAGCCCTCTGCCCTACACACGTTTATTGTTCGAGTTGTGGAGTCAAAGATACAGTCTCAGCCCACACCTAGAAACATTTTCCATATAGCCATATGTTAGGAAAACATCCATGCCTCATGAGCGGCGTCAATTTGTAAAAATTAAGGGGGAGGCACAATTTTTTTGTGGTACAATCCCTTTATATGGGCCTTTCTAAAAAGTCAAGTTTGGTTAATGCTAATGAAATAAAATAAAATAGGATGACTATATAATAGTTTAGAAACAAATTCGGGCTATATATTTGCACATTAGGGGGGGGGGGCATTGCATATATTAAATACGTAACCTAACCTAGGCACCTTTCTCCCTATCTAAACTCCAAAAAAAACACTTTAAATATCTTAAAACCACGCGAGACAAAGTATTTCTCTCAGCGGTGTCTTGAATCATCTTGTAAAAAACGGATTTTTTAAAGCGTCTCTGCCGTTTGACTGTAGCATCTCTTATTGGACTTCTTTAGAGAGGCCCACATAAAGGGATTGTACCGTTTTTGTGAATAATTATGGGGGTAAGTTTTTCGTTGTATTTCAATTTCGTCAATGAAAATACCAAATTAAAACAGTTTTGGGCGAAAGTATCGCAAAAAAGTCACTTCTGGAAACCTAGGGTTTGAACAAAACATTTAGAGGGATAGAAGCCACCCCCTACCCCTTTTAAATTGACACCTCTGAAAATCATCAACAATCGTCTCTTTACTGGCAAAAAGGGTATTTCTAAAATTAACACAGGCTCACAACTTTCTATTTTTTTTTTTTTTATACTACAAAAACGTCACTCATAGCTTTACATTTTCTCTCTACTTTACTGTAACTTAAACTTTAAATGAAGGGTTCTTCTTCATGTTTTGTTTCAAAAGGAATATAAGACCCTACTTAAAAAAGAAATGCCACAAATACTACCCATCATAACTTTTTAGTGGATTAAGCGGGATTAAAAGGGTATTTTTTTGAGGACTCGCCACCCTCTAAAGTATTATGGAAGAAACTTGTGTCCTGTTTAAAACGAACGTATTTGGTTAACAAAGAGAGAAGGGTTTAAAGCTGTGAGCGAGGATACGATCTATCACTCTTGACGCATATCCATTAAAACAGTAGCTCTAGAATTGGCTTATTTTTCTGAACGTCAGGAGGCTACCGGAAACTTTTTATCCGGAATCCATTGAAACAGACTGACAAAAAAAATTAACGCATGAAATGGTTGTGTAAAATGAAAGTTGATGACTTAATTAATGAATGTGAACTTCATGTGATTCTACCGAGTAGTTTTTTTTCTGAAGAATTAATCTATATAATTTTTTTTCTTAACACTTGACATGTCATGGAAATACCAATGAGTATTTTAAAGAACAAGAATGATGACAGAAGCGGTGCTCGTGTATTATCCAGAACACACTCAAGAAGTGAAACTAGGTTAGTCATAATGAAACATTCCACAGTATTATGAAAGGATAAGACTTTAGTAACAAAATTATGGAAACCCTCAACAAAGAATTATGGAAAGCAGGCCACCCAGAACGCATTATATTAAATACCTAACCACCTCTATATTTTAAATATTTAATTAAGTATACCTGCATCGTATTTTATTTCACGAAAGAATAAGCGAATTATACCCGAATGCGAGAGAAAAACCGGTTTTTCTCGGACCAAACAAAGCAAACTTCTTGAGGGTGTTCTGGATAATACACATGTACCACAGGAGCTTCTAAAATTTAAAAAGCCTCCTTTTGTCTAAGACGTAGAGGATATAGAAGACTTAGCAAGATTCATTAACTAGTAAAGGAGGAGTCACTCGATTCCAAATCTCCCGCAGAGTTTCTTTGAGTGGAAACTTTAGTAATAAGGCAATGCCAATAATTCATGAAAGCAAATGAGGGGGGGGGAGTAATTACAACTTCTTAAGATATAGAGGGGCAAATGTGTCGTATACCAATGAAATACCAAAAAGGGCATTTTTCAATGAAAATACCCTTAAAAAGATATTTTTAAAAATCTGGGAGGTTAAAAATCCAGAGGATACATTGACTTGAGAAATAAGTAATTGGTTCGAAGGATGCTGTTGAAAAGTTTTCAGGAGCATGTTCTGTATACCCAATCAGAATACAACACGAACTGTCAAATAGTTCATTGTAACAAACTGCATTTAAGGATTGACACGGACCAATAGTAACCGAAACTCTGAAAAAAGGGGTTTTGATAAAAATTAACACATCAAAAGAAGTGACTTCTTATGCTGATTCGAAATATATACAAGTCAAAAAGATTAACGCTGTCCATCAAAAGGTACGACTCTAAGAACAATTTTCGGATTTTCAAGAAGGGGACAAATAACCCCAAAAAGGTAAGTGACCTTAATGAGAATCATGAAAAATATCCATACGAACAATAATGCCCCTCTCGTTGAACCCTAAATCTTGTAGTAAAACATTATTAAGAAATTGTTCCTTAAAACAACTCTTCATCGAAAATTCTGACTAAATATTCAAACTTTGTCAAAAATTGCAATTACAATCCAACATTTTAAGTCTTAAGCAGAAAAACTGAAAAAGCGGGACGCTACCAAGCAATATGGAATTATTTATATTAATTCCATGTTGCTTGTATATTAATTTTTCGAGTCCATATTTATTATATTAATTTATTATAATTAATAATATAATAAATTAGTAATAAATAATTCCATATTTATTATATTAATTTTTCGAGATCATGTTATACTTGCCCTTTATGTGGTATGGAGGAAGAAAATTTGCTCCGTTTTTTGACGGTGTGCCAGGGCTTTCAGATTTGGATTGAAGTATTTAGGTGATGGGGAAGTGGGGATCCTTAAATCTTCATCCCGGGAGACGATTATGGCAGTGACTGGATTTGTAAAAGAGGGTTTAAAAAGATGTAAATAATGGTTTTAAGTTTGTTGTTTGTTGTTAGTAGTTATATTATTTATCTAAGTGTATAGATAGATAGATAGATAGATAGATTGATTTTCCATATATCAGTAAAGTAATTACATAACAATCTACAAATCCCCACAAAGGCTCCATGGCCTGTAGGAGGGGGATATTGAAAAGACCAAATAAACATTAAACATTTAAACGCTTAAGATTTAAACAATATAGACATAACATTAATGTTTAAACATATAAACATAAGCATTTGAACTTTTAACATGTGAAGCATTTGCTTCATAAAACGGAAAAAAAGGAGAGTTCACTAAATAAGCTTTATCAAACTATTGGCAGCAGGCAAAAGTAAAGAAAATTAATCACATGAAAACAAATATTTTTTTACTAGTCTTTTGAAGGTGCCAAACGAGTGGCATTCTCGAGCCAAATCGGGAAGGGTGTTCCATGTCAAATGACACGAAACAAGAGGATTAAAATCGGATCTTATTGTTGGTGTATGGGGAATTTGGATATTTAGAGAACTACGGAGTTGATAATTTGACCGATCAGACACAAAAGAAGATGTAAACCTAAGGGACCTAGGAATATCACCATGGAGCTGAAGAAAAGCGAAAGACGCACAGGAAAGAATATAAAGTTTTTTAATATCAAGTAACGGTTTAGTTGACGAACGATTTACATCCTGGATAAGATTTATAGCTTTATCATAAGTATTCGAAAGCGGTTTGAGAAAAGAAGGGAAAGTGGACATCCATACGACTGAACAATAGGAAACATAAGAATGAATTAAGCTATGAAATAGGATTCTTAGAATTGGTCCTGGAAATATATGTTTTAGTTTTCTTAGAATACCGAGGTTTCTGCATACCTTCATTTTAATCAAACCAATATGGTGTTTGAAAGATAAATTTTCATCTAGGAGGATACCTAGGAAACGGACATGGCCATCCTTTGGTCTACTAATAAAGCCTTTGGATATATGAATTTCAGATAATTGAGGGCAAGCCTGGGATATACGAGAAAAAACTAAAAAACTAGTTTTAGAAACATTTATGGCAAGAGAGTTAGCATCAAACCAAATTGAAACTCTCTCAAAGAGGTCCACTAACTTTGTACGAACCTCATCCTCTGTTCTCCCATAAGTAATAAGGGTGGTATCATCGGCAAAAGTAACAAGAGAATCCGAGGTATGCAAGCTATAATTATGGGTAAGGGAGACTGTTGGGTGACATAGACGACAGCAATAAAGAGGATTTTTATTTCTAACTGCAAAAATTAGGTCATTTATATAAATTAAAAACAGTGCCGGCCCTAAAACTGATCCTTGAGGGACCCCCTGGTCAACACTTGATGGTGATCGAAAAAATGGATCAACAGAAATTATTCTACCAGACAAGAAAGACTTGAACCAATCAAACGCACTACCTCTTACGCCAAAATAAGAAAGTTTAAATAGAAGAACAATGTGGGTTAAAGAATCAAAGGCTTTACGAACATCCAGAAACAAAGCAGCAGGAATCAAATGGGAGTCTATGGCAGAGTGAAGATAATTCAGTAAAACTGCACAATCATGCTCAGTCGAATGATTTGCTCGAAAACCAAATTGAAAATCGTGAAAAAAATCTTTAGAAGTAAGAAAATTATTAAGACGAGAAAGCATCGCCTTCTCAAATATTTTGCTAAACACAGACAACAAAGAAATTGGCCGATAGTTGGCTGGATCATTTCGTGTCCCCCCTTGTATAATATGATGATGGCTGTTGTCTTATATAATCATTGTAATGTTTGTGTATGGCCGAGCGGCTGAATAAATTATCAATCTATCTATCTATCTACAATTCAACAGCAATAAATCGGGGGCTTATGAGACTGGTAACCATCATCACATCTTTGTTAAGCCTGGGCATGATTTGTAACTTTAAAACTTAAAACTTACAGAAACTATTTCACATATTAACAAACCATCGCTCTTTACTCTCAAGTTTGACTTTTTGTCCTGATTCTTTAAGAAAAGAACTGCCAAACACGCCAGCAGTTGAATTGGGATTAGAAGTGTTTTTAAAGCGCTTAAAAACTTTAGCGTAAAGAGCAGGAAGTTGAGGAAGGGCAGGCCCCTTATATACGGAATAATTCCTGTTCGTTTTAAGTTTTAATGTTTCTCCTTACTTTCAATTGATTTTTTTTATTGAATCTATCTAAAGGTGAGGAAGATATCCGAGCTGTTTTTTGTTTATCTATTTCTATGCATCCGAAGAGGTTTTTTTTTTTAAGCAGTGAAGTCATTATTTGACCTGTTAAGTTCCAAGAAGTAAAAGTTTGACATCTAGGATTAAGAATAAGATAATTTAACCAGGTATCAACTTAGGTTCCCGGATATGGACTTAAACCTTTTTGTAATTAGGGGACTTTCCTGTTCAAGGGTTGATTGTTGACATTAATGACTGCAACAGCGCTGTTTAGGAAACCGTTTAAAATAAATGACTGAAAAGTATCGATCATACTGGTACATGTCATTAAAAAAAAAGTAGTCCAAGTTGAAGCTGTGTTGGTAAAAGTTCAGGAGGCAAATTAATGAAAATATACTGTTTCTTTTCTAAATGTTGTGGTTAAAGAGATAAAATATTACCTGTTAATTTATTTGATAGGATTTTTTATTTTTTCCTTTACATGCAACAAAGCAATGCTAAAAAGATAATATAACAGGTGTCTGAACAAAGTAATGTAGCTGAAACTGATTAGTACTGAACTTCAACTCTAAAGGCTCCCTTCAAATTTTGGGATCTTTAACATCCCCACATTGGAATAATTTATTGTTTTAATGTGTCGGCTGGAGCGTCCTGAGGCTTATTTCATTGGGGGGGGGGATCTTTATAAATTTTACCGAATCGCTACCTGATTTATGTCGAATTTTTTACAAAAATCAAGAATTTTGCTAAATTTCGGCCGATTTTGCAAAATTTCCAAAAAAGTTTGCGGGGCGGCGCGCTCTCCCTGCCCCCCCCCCCCCCTCGGGAGGCCCCTGTCTGTCGGTACTTTTCTATTGGCTGTAAGACACGCTGATTTCATATAGCAAAGATGATAAAAGAAATTAGTCAAACAGGTTTTGTCAATGGAGAATTCATGCCGAGCATTGCAAACAGTGGTTTATCTCTCCGTTTATAATATTTAAACTTTGTTTTTTTGGGGTTTAGGGGTAAAAAAGGTACCCAGGCTAGGTTAGGTTACGTATTTAATATATGCTATGCTTTACCCCACACCTCTAATGTGCAAATATATAGCTGAAATTTGTTTCTAAACTATTATATTTTTTTCATAATTTGTTTTATTTCATAGCATTAACCAAACTTCACTTCTCGCGTGTCTTACAGCTAATAGAACAGTACCAATCTCTTGGATGTACTTAGATCGTGTGTTCTTCTATGCAAGAGCAACTGAGCAGCAGTAAAAAAAAAGCTTTTTTCGAACTTCTAAAGCCCTTTTTTGCTGTATTTTGAAAGGAAGCAATGTATTTTTCCCTCTGCATTGGGGTCCCTTTAGCCCAAAGTTTCAGGTAAGTTGTAGGCCAATTGAAAAAATTCGGCCCCTTTCTAAGCCCTCTTCTTCAGTGGCAAGGGAGTTGCCCCCGCCCCAATAATTTAGGAAAAAAATTATAATTTATTAAGTAGCTTCAAATCTGTTGCTCGTTTTAAGTGTAAAATTTGCTCTTTACTTTGAGCAGATAATTTTGTTTTAATTAATGCATGCTCATTTTTAACATAAGGAAAACGGGAAAAATAGGGGTCCAATACACTTCACAATATGTTCCGCCTTAATATTTTTCCAAATATATTGCCTTTGAAACCGTATCATCAAGTAAAACGTGAGCCTAGTTAATTGCAAAATGAAAAATGTTCTTACTTCCTTTTTCGCCACATTTGCTCAGGTCAATTTTCTCCCTGATTAAATAAAAAAAAACAAGCTTTTTTTAACTGAAAGTAAGGAACGACATTAAACCTTAAAACGAACAGAAATTATTCCGTATATGAAAGGGGCTGTCCCCTCCTCAACGCCTCGCTCTTTACGCTAAAGCTTGACTTTCTCACAAATCTATTTTTTTTAACAATGAAAAACTTTAGCGTAAATAGCGAGGCGTTGAGGAGGGGACAGCCTCTTTCAAATACGGAATAATTTCTGTTCGTTTTAAGTTTTAACGTCGTTCCATACTTTCAGTTAAAAAAACTTGGTTTTTTTTTATTTAATTTTTGAACGTTTTTGAATTAATGCAGGTTTTGATTTTGGCTCACCAAACATTTTTATTTGGTTAAATGGCTTTCTCGAAAGTTGTTTAATTTTATTTATGAACGTTTTTATTAGTAATAAATATACGTAACTTACGAATTAACTTACGTAACGAACTTCTATATTCATATATTTTTATACGTATATTAGGGGGTTCGTCCCCTAGTCAATACCTTGCTCTTTAAGCTAAAGTTCGAATTTTGTTCCAATATTTTAAAAATGACCCCTTAATCACAAAGGCCGTTAATTAAAATAAATAGCTCTTATGAAAGTACTAAAAAAATTTGGCTTAAAGAGCGAGGTATTTACTAGTGAGTGAACCCAATCATATACGTAATATTTTCTGTCTATCTATACGTAATATTATCTATCTATCTATCTATACGTAATATTTTCTGTTCGTTTTAAGTTTTGATGTTGCTCCTTACTTTCAGTTGAAAAACTTTTTTTATTTAATTTCTGATCTTTTTTTAAATAATACTGGGAAATCCGGCGCCCCCTTCATAGCTATGTCCCTTCCCCCATGAAAACTTCCTTCATGGAAAGATCCTCCCACATAATCCCCGACCCACCCCCTCCCCCCACTACCAGAAAAAATTCCCCCTGAAAACGTCTGTATACTTCCCAATAACCAATACTATATGTTAACATAGGGTAAAGTTCATAACTTTCAGCCCTTCCCCCGGGGACTTCGGGGGATTAAGTCATCCTAAAAGACATAGTTATCATATTTTCGACTAGGCTGAACAAAATGGCTATCTCAAAATTTTGATCGGGTGACTTTGGGGAAAAAATGTGCGTGGGAGGGGGCCTAGTTGTCCTCCTTTTTTGGTCACTTAAAAAGGGCACTAGAACTTTTAATTTCCATTCCAATGAGCCCTCCCATGATATTCTAGGATCACTGGGTCAATACGATCATCCCTGGGAAAAAAAAACAAAAAACAAAAAAAACAAAAAAACAAATAAACACGCATCCGTGATCTTTCTTCTGGCAAAAAATGCAAAATTTCCACGTTTTTGTAGATAGGTGCTTGAAACCTCTACAGTAGGGTTCTCTGATACGCTGAATATGATGGTGTGATTTTCATTAAGGTTCTATTTTTATGGGGTCTTTCCTCTTTTTTTCTAAAATCAACCAAATTTTCTCAGGCGCGTAACTTTTGATGGTAAGACTTAACTTGATGAAACTTTTATATTTGAAATCAGCATTAAAATTTGATTCTTTTGATGTATCTATTGGTATCAAAATTCCGTTTTTTAGAGTTTCGGTTACCATTGAGCCGGGTCGCTCCTTACTTACAGTTCGCTACCACGAACTGTTTGATATTTAAGGTGCTTTTACTTCCTAAAATCTATAAATTCAAAATTAGATTTTCTTGTTTTAAAACTTTCAAAAGTGGAAATGAATACACCCTCTACATCTGCTAATAGGACAGAAAGGGAATCATTGAAGAATAGGAAGATACAGTGAATGTAATTCCCTGAATGAAAAAGAAATCATTGAAAAAGAAAATAAGATTATTGCCTTTTATAATGATATTCGTACTATAAATAGATATGTCAAATCGGTTGTAGTTTGGACATGGAATTTGGTAGAGGGGGGTCTGCCCCAGGAATAATTTAATTGTTATAATTTTTATTTCCAGTATTTAATTAAAACTCCGATTCTCTGTCATTGAAAGGCCTAATAAGCACTGATACCGTCCTATTCCTTACGTTTTCGATTCACATACTAACCCATAAATTTAGGACTGCCTCTATGTGCCATACTATGATGACGTCTCGCTATTTTCGCTTTTCTAAATATTTATTTCAATCAGCTCCAAAAAAAGAATTGACATAAATGTGCTAAAAATTAAGACTGGAATTAGTCGCATTTCAAACAACGCCAGCGCTACTTGTTTGACTTTTATCTCAGTTCAGTGCCAGCATGCTGTACGAAATGTCTGCTGAGAATAGAATAGAGTGAATTTAAACAAAATACGAATCTTTTTCTCACAATTTAGAAGTGTTGTTTGCACATATAAGCGGCACCAACCCCTTCTCTTTTTCTTTTGTTATCAGTTTTGTCATGCAGCACTAGGAGACCGAGCTTTGCTTGTAAAGGGAATTATAGACATAAAAACGTTATTCAGTGGAACCCCCCTCCGAAAATGTACATCCCCCATACCCTGATTTACACAAGAAAAACTTTTGCGTAATTTTTATAGAATTCTATTTTTAACAAAGATACAAAGGGGGAGGTAATTTTCAAACTCTAGGGGTCAATTTTCCCTTCCAATTGGCATCCCTGGTAATTTTTAATTAATTCATGGTTTCTGCCACAATGATTCCAAGAATTGTTCAGATTTTCTGGATCTTCTTTGTCAAAGAATGTCGGATAAGTTAATAATTCTATATAATAAGGAACGGATAAGTTAATAATTCTAACTTTATTCTTCGAACACTTTCAAATTTGAAATACGGTCGCTATTTAAATGTGTGGAATATGTCCCAATATAATGTTGAATAATCTGTGACAATACTTTGACTTATCCTGTATCTTTACTTAGACAGCGTGTTGCGCTGCTTATAATTTTTGTTTCGGCTTTATGTGGCCCGCTGATATCGATGCTCTTTAGTAGTATAAATTGGCGAATCCACAAACAAATCAATTTAATAAGAAATCATAAATAATATTTATGATTGCTCAGGGCCCGAGATCATGTTATACTTGCTCTTTATGTGGTATGGAGGATGAAAATTTGCTCCATTTTTTGACGGTGTGCCAGGAGCTTTCAGATTTGAGATTGAAGTATTTAGGTGATGGGGAAGTGTTTTTTCCCGGGATCCTTAAATCTTCATCCCGGGAGACGATTATAGCTGTGACTGGATTTATAAAAGAGGGTTTAAAAAGATGTAAATAATGGGTTTAATGTTTTTGTTTGTTGTTAGTAGTTATACCATTTATTTAAGTGTATGCTGGCTGTTGTCTTATATAATCATTGTAATGTTTGTGTATGGCCTAGCGGCTGAATAAATTATCTATCTATCTATTTCAATAAATAACGTATATTAAAAGTTTAGTACAACAAATTATATCTTACAAATGAAAAGCGCAATACCGGGGGCTATTAGAATAGAGATTGGTTCTATTATGAGAATGAACATCCAGTGCTGGGTATGGGGGTTGGGGGAAGTGGAGGGGGGATATGGACTGCAGCATTATTTGTGAATCTGGCTATAAAAAGCTGAGTTTATACGAAATTTTCCTTCGCCCACCCGAAAGTTTGTTAATGCGATGCTACTGTCGTCTGCAGTAGCTCATTACTGACAATTTTAGTAAAAGCCAAGAATCAAAACTTATATATATATGATTTTTCATGTGTTTTTATTGTTTATAATGTATTGCTTAATGTTTTTGAATTCACGAAGTAGCATGTTTGTTAAATTGTTACTTTTCTATACTACCGCTTGAATAACACTTACTTCAATAGCACCTCATCTCCCCCCCCCCAAAAAAAAATACAGTAGCTACGCCCCTGCTCTTCGTTAGGGGGAAAAGTTTCAAGGAGACCAATCTTTTTAATAATTTTTCGTACATTAGTCCGCTTGGCCCAAGGACTTGCAGCGCTAAGTTTCAAACTGATCAGAGTAAAAGTTCTTGTGGCTTCTTTCCGGGCCCCAAGCCCCTTCCCCGTCCCTTAGCCCAGGGGTTCTGTGGGTTATGCCATCCTAGTATGCATACTAATTGGTATTTTCAACTATTCGTAATAAAATGGGTACTCGAATTGTTGATCAGATGTCCTAAGGGGCTACAGAAGGACTGGATTTCAAAAAAGGTATTAGGGGTGTGGCTGGTTGCTCTCCACTTTTTACTTTAAAAAAGACAGCAAATCTCTCAATTTCCGATCGAATGATTATCTTGCTAAGTTCTTACGACTACAAGGGGGATTGGGGAGGGGCAACGCCTTTCCTTTGCGGACTAAATACTTCTCGTTCTATGATTTAATGTTGGTCTTTTACTTTCATGTGATAGTAGTTGCTATTGTTTGTTTAATACCAGAAAAGGCAGCCAGGCTTTGTCTTGGCCGTCTTATCAGCTAGTAGCTTCTAGGGATCGTTAGCTTGGGCATGATGTCAAAATTTTGCTAAGGTATTCTCTGGAAACGACACGCGCAGCTGAGTGAATCAAAAGACGTTATGCACGTCCGCCATTTCCCATGAAGTGCTTGGAAGATTGGGTTGAAACTTCGAAGGAGTGTTGGATGTCAATTGCTCCTCAAGTTCTTAATCAAGGGAGGAAGCGGAGTTAAACCGAAAGACTCCATGTGTATCAAGTCATTAAAATAAGAAAGGAGGAATCACTCTTATTTATAAAACTTGACTGGCCAAAACAAGAAAAGAAGAATTAAAAGAAATAAAAGTAAATCATAGGATCAGTTAAAAAGAAACAAATTTTTTCAACTGATAGAAAAAACAGTCGCATTCACATGTAAAATGAACAAAAATTATCCAGTATATGAGGGAGGCCAACCCCTTCTCATCACCTCGATTGTTACACTAAAGCTTTTAGGGTTTTAAAAAAGCTTGTTATTCCAATTCAACGCGACCCTTGTGTTTCAGCAGTCGTTCCTCTCCAAGACAAAATTTTGAACTAACAGCTTTGCTGTATAAGTCATTAGTAGTATTTTTACCACAGAATTTCGGTTAAATCGAGAGGGACATTATTGTCCATACGGATTGAAATTTTGGGTGATTTTTGACCTTATATATGACTGAAGCCATCAACCTTTATAATAGGGCTCTCTGACGCTTAATTACATTGTATAGCCTGCATATGTTAATTACATTAAAACATTGTATATAAATAGGAAAAGAGAAATATTAACATTTAAAATTGCTGAAAACAAAGCTTCTGGCAGAATCCCCCCCTCAAGAAATTTCCTGGTGATATTTATGTCGCCTCATCTTGCTTTTTCCATCTTTGTGCCGGTAGACCTGTGAATGTTATATTTTATGCTACATAGGGAAAAACTATTGCAATAGAGGGAGCACTATTACCCTCCTCTCATCACCGATAATAGGTATCAATTTATACCCCCTTTCGTAGAACCTTTCTATATTTATTTGAAGGCTCAATGAGTTTTGGCTTTAAAATACAGGAGGTTTTGGCTTTAAAATACTCTCTTTTAGGTATATGCCTCCCCCCACATCATCTAAAAAATGGTCCACAATCCCTCCTTCGTAATAGCTCTTGCGCACACATGTCATTGCATCAATTTGATGAAATATAAAACAAACTAGTTCAGTTAAATGAAACTTTAAAACAAATGCCGGAAATAATTTTCTGCAATAAGAGGGGAGTTCTCACCCTTATTCAGGCTTAGTCTAAATGAAGGGAGATGAAAGACTAATTTTTACTTCCTCCTCTCCATCTTTCTGTATTGTCTGAAGGCTCATGGAGATTTTGACAGTTTGGGCATTGCAATGCGCTCTTTTTGGAACCTAGCATCACCCCGCCTGCCCAATGACCCACCGCTCCTTTATAATAGCTGTTGTACACTTTACTTTTGTTGTTTTTATTTGTTCTAATTTCCCTTCGGCTGCTCAATTTTATATTTGGGAAGAATTTTCCTGAATCGGGGATTATTGCGAGGGGGTATTTCTGCAGGTGATTTTTCATGGTGGAATTTTTTGGGGAAATTTCCAGGGGATAGGGAATGCTGGCCCCCCATTGATTTGTAGTAGGAGGTAATAGTCGTCAATGAGCTCAATTACTATATGACTATTTATCCTCGTTTCAAATTTCAATGTCACTCTTTTCTTTTCTTAACTTTTTTAATATTATTTAACTGAATAAAAATAAAAGCCATAATTGAAGGTTTGCTGCCAATAAAAATGCTCAATTATCAGTATGTGTTCTTATGTTCAGGCTTCCAGTCTTGAAGCGTTGAAATGGAAATCAAACTTTGCCAAGTGACAGAAACTGGAACTTTTCTGTGGTACTGCTTCTTTTACTACTTGAAAAGAGCACTAAGAAAATCAATTTTTCTTTAAATGGCGAAATTCCTTAAAGAGCTTTGAAGATAGGGACACAAACCCTCAACTCTAAGGCTATCTGAAGTATTGATTTGGATAGTGTAAATGGTCTGATAAATTTCTAAATTTGACAAGAAAACAGTTTAAAAGGAACTGATTTCGGCAGAAAATTTTAATTTTGTTTTTGAAGATCCCCAAATATTCTTATTCTATATAATTGAGTCTCCCACATGAAGGGGTGAGGATTGTGTCTTTCGGGCTTTACTAATGGGTTATAAATTTATAAAACTATTAATTCTTACTTTTCATATTGCTAATTTTTTCATTACTTAATGTTTAAACCTTTTTTTAAAATTTGGTTGACTTTAGGGACGTGCGAAAAAATATCCTGCTTTTATTTTCTCCTGCAGTTTATGAAAATGTTGGCTTCAAGCTCGACGTGTCCAAGTATTTGTTGTTTACTTTGAGTAATGCATTTATCCATACCTTTATTCTTCTACCTTAAGATCAAACATACACCTTCGTGGAACTTTCGAATTTATGGTCAGTAGAAGTGCAGAGTCTTTGCTATCTTTCAAGCATACAAATACCGTATGCGGTAGAACATTTTTACGCATATAAACATTGATATGTTCAGGACGTTCAAAACATTGATATGTTCAAGTTGTTGGACGTTCAAACCCTGCTAAAATGTAAAACAAACGAATAGAAATATCTAGTTAGTCATTATATAAAGGTTATATAATCACTTATATAGGTAATCAATTCTCATGATTGAAGGGTCACCCTCCTCGTTTAAACTCATAGCCGTAATGATTTATAAATATAATATATAAGAAAATAAATACTACTATAAAACTTAAATCAAATTGATTGTATTTGGAATCACCTAAATATGTTTGAATAAATTGGAGCTCTTCAAATAGAGTTTTGTCAAATTGTCAAGTTCTTGGGAAACGATGCCTTCGTCAAAAATCATAAGTTTCTGCATGGATTGATTGCAGTCATTAATGGCTAGAGCTATTGGGCGTCTTTAAAGCTGTCGGAGAGAACAGATCGATTTTTAAATGATTGGTCCCGCCAACAGTCATTTTAAACTATCATAAAGGACACTCTAATTGACGATCATTGCACATTAGGTCAAAATGGGTTTGATAGTGGCGTCAACGAGATGATTTGTGGTTCTATGAAAACTATAAACACCGCCTTGTAGACGTCTAAGCGCATTGATAGTTAAACGTGATTAATGATTGCCGATAATGTTTCCGTTTTCTAAGGATCTAAATCGTTGCTAAAGTAGCAAAATGCTGAACGAACTTTCTCAGGCATACCTTATAACAGTCCAAGCAGAATTAATTGCATAAGGTTGAGTCTTTTTAGAGTAGAGATTAATATTACATATTATAAATTACTGCTCTTTTACTTAGCATAAGCCCACATACTTATCGAAATGAGAACTATTTTAAAGCAGAAGAAAAGACACCGGAATTATTTTAAAATTACAAAAAAAAACTATAAGAACATTGAAATTTCTTGGGTATATTGATATTGTCTCTATAGGCCTACTGTTAATTTCTAATCTGTAACAACACTAAGGCTACGAGCATAATTAATACTTAAATTTCCTAATACTTAAAACGGTACACCGAGTTTTAGAACCACTTTTTTTTATCTATTTATGTTTATACATAGATCAGTATATTTACTTATAGATTTATGTATTTTCAACAACAAAAAAACAACCCAGTAAGACACACAGTCAGAGATCCCACAAAGGCTCCATGGCCCGTAAAGGTCACGAAAAAAAACTTCCAAATACTAAAGTATTAATCACTTAATCAAATAAAATACAAAAATATCTACAGACATAATAGGACGAAAAAGGAAGAAAACGAAAGAAGGAAAAAAAGAAGAACAAGAAGAAGTGACAAAAGGAAAAAGATTTCATTAAAAAATAAAAAAATAAAATACCACCACTGGAATCAGGCGAAGGGAGATTCTAGAGACCTGACAAAATCAATCAATAAAATCGATATATATATATATATATATATATATATATATATATATATATATATATATATATATATATATATATATATATATATATATATATATATATATATATATATATATATTATATATATATATATATATATATATATATATATATATATATATATATATATATATATATATATATATATATGCGGATAGTAATCACTCGGCGCAAAATCAGGACTGTATTGTGGGGAATCTAAAACTTCCAAGCCAAAACTGTCCAACAAATTACGGGTCTGACCAGCTGTGTGTTTTTTTTTACTTTTTTTTTTATCTCTCCGTGGAGCTTTTTGAGGGTTAGGCAGTAAAAGTACGCTTCTGCATTATTATTGGTTCCTCCGTTGCATGAAGTCGACCAAAAAAACACCATGCCTATTCCCAAACAATGACGCCATGATTTTGCACTGGGAGAGATGGTGTTCGGTCTTCAAATTTTCAGGGGAGTGTGTGTGTGTTTCCATTCCATGTTCTATTGCCTCGATTTGGGCGTGATATGCGAAACCAATGTTTCGTCGCCAGTTCAACCGGTTGCCACCTCAGTGGCAACCGTTAAAAAGATGACGACGGCGTAAACAGTAATGAATTCTTGGTTATTTGGAGCCAATTTGATTTCAATTATGTAAGTTTCATTAATTTTAGTCTTACCCATCAAAAGTTATGAGCCTTAGAAAATTTGCCTTATTTTCGGTAAAAGGGGGAAACAGCCCCTCGAAGTCATGAATTTTGATGAAAACCACACCATTAGATTCAGCATGTCAAAGAACCCTGCTGTAGAGGTTTCAAGCTCAGATATGCAAAAATGTGGCATTTTGTAATTTTTGCTACAAGAAAGATCACGGATGCCTGTTTATTTGTTCGTTTGTTTGTTTGTTTGTTTTTTTTTTTCGGGGGTGATCATATCAACCCAGTGCAGGAGTGGATCCAGGATTTTTTTAGGGGGGGGGGCAAAAAAGGTTGATCAAAAAAAAAATTAGAAGGGGGGGTGCAAAATAGGTTGATCCGATAAACTTGCGTTATGAGCAAGTTTAATTAACGCAAACTTGAGTTGATTAGGTAAATTACACTACTTTAGACTACACTAGGGGGAGTGCCCCCTTGTCCCGCTGGATCTGCCACTGACCCAGTGGGCCTAGAACGTCAAGAAAGGGATTATTCTAACGGAAATTGAAATTTCTACTGCTGTTTTTAAGTGACCAAAAAACTGTAGGGCAACTAGGCCCCCTCCCACACCAATCTTTTCCAAAAATCATCTGGTCAAAATCTTTAGATAGTTTTTTTCTTCAGCATAGTTGAAAGGTCCAATAACTTTGTCTTTAGAGATAAAATGACCCCCTACCACTCCTGGGGAAAGGTTTTTAAGTTATAAAATTTACCCATTGTTTTATTTGTTATTGAGAAGTATGCATACATTTTTTGGATGGGAGGAGAGGCCAAATTTACTGCTGGGAGCATTTTGCATGTGGAGAATATTTCTTGGAGAGGGAAGTTTCCAGGGAGGGAACTTTTCAGGGGAAATTTTTACACTGGGTGAATTTGCCAGAATTCCTATATGAAACTTCTTTATATGTCTTGCTATCTCTTTACCGATTCAATTTTAGGCATGGAAATGTTAAGGTAATTGTCCGGGGTAAATTGTCGCCAGGATTGAATTGCTCAGAGAAATTTTTTCCGTGGGGTGGAGCCAGGTTTCCTAGCGTTATTTAAGAAACGATCAGAAATTAAATTAAAAAAAAATTCAACTGGAAGTAAGGAGCAACGTTAAAATTTAAAACGAACAGAAATTATTACATATATGAGGAAACCTCGTTCTTTACACAAAAGTTAAAATTTTGTCCCAATTCTTTAAAAACAACTCCTGAAACACAAGGGTCGTTTAATTAGAACAAGAAGTAACTTTTTTGAAAGTGCCGAAAAACCTTAGTGTGAAGAGCGAGGTGTTGAGGAGGGGGCAACCCCCTCATATAAATAATTATTACTGTTCGTTTCAAGTATTAATGTTGCTCCTCACTTTCAATTAAAAAAAAATAGTTGTTTTTATTTAATGAAGCTTAGAAACAAAAATTTTTCTAAAGGCAGTGAAAAAAGTATGTAAATTAAAGTAAAAGTACACAAAATGAAAAGAAAAAATAATTACAAACATACACTAAATTATAGCCTATTTGCAAAAACTAAGATAAAAACTCCCAGAATTCGGTTCTGTTGAACAATGCCTAAGCGTTGGACGGATATTTTTTAACAATATCGACAGTTTTGAACTCGGTTATCAAACACCAAAATATTTAATGCCTTTAGACTCATTTGTTTGTAAAAAGTAAGGCATTATCACAGTAGTTTGTTCGAAGTAAAACATTAAAATTAAGATTAAGAAAACCAAATAAAAATTTTTAATTCAATATTTTTAGTTTAATTTTGAATATGGTATCAAAATCCAATATATTTGACACCTTTATAGTTCATAACTTTAAAAAATTAAATATTTTTCAAAGTGACAACTAGATAAATACAATCACTCCTGAAAAAAAATGATAATAAAACACAAAAAAACGTATCCTTTCAGGGGGAAAATACAAAAATTCCCAGCATTCCGTCTAGGGGAAATATTTTTGATTATAGTGACTTCATATATCAGCTCATGGGTTCTCTTGCAATGCAAGCAAAAGTTGACAGCATATTTCTACTGAAATTGCCCCTTATTAAGTTGTTTTCCTTGTGTTTTCTATAATAATACGAAATTCCTTTTGTACTAATAACTGCACTAATTGCTAACAAACAAATAAATATTTGGGATCACCGTAAAAAGCTGATTCTTTGATTTAATGTATCAATAGTTAGGATCTTACTCCTTCATTATTAACAGGGATCGCTATTCACTTATCATTCATTACTAAGAAGGATTTGATTTTTTTTTTCTTTTTACTCCAACCAAATCATATAGGAAAAATGTTTGTGAGAAACTGGAAAGGGGTCATTCAGTCACAAATTAGAAATCATATTGTCCTTATTAAGGGTCAAAATCTATTGACAGGCTGCCAACAATGGGCAACACACATTTTTTCAATGGTTTTTCCCTATTCTGCTCTTTTTCCTTTGGTTTCCTCATAATTACTTTATAATTTCAAATTTCCAGGGGAGCGGGCCATGCCCCCGTGCCCCCCTTGCCGGCGCCCATGACTCGTTGTGTACTTATGTTCAAACAGACCTTAATCAAAAAACACGCCCTAAGATTCCTATTTAAAAAATTACAGGTTGGAATTAACCAATAGGAAATCATCCATCAGGTGTTTTTTAATCATTTTATTATTTTATGACCAACTAGAAAAAAAAAATCAATAAATACAAAAACCAGTACTTAACGACAAAGAATTAACTTCACGCTAAAGTAGCTATACAGCATAGCTTCTCTCCCTTAATGTTTGACATTGTTGGACATGTGATATCTTAATTCATAGTGCTGCAAAATTTGATCAAGTTAAACTAGTTTTTTAACCTATTAGCAAAAAAGATTTTTATGAATGTTGCTTCTTATTCTGTTGCTATATAATGCCAATTCTTGGGAGCTTTTAGATTGTTCTTCTTACGTGTTCTTCTTTTTCTTTGTAAAACTTTTCAGAATTTAAATTTTTATTTTAAGAACAAATGTGAGCAGTACCAATCATCGCCAATCTGGTTTCGTTGAGTTTTTGTTCAAGTATGTAATAGATCACGTGAAAGCATTTAAACAATTTCAATTTTGTTTTTAGGGGAAGAACCATGCTTGGTCAGAGTGATACAGAACTCTCTTCGATGGGTGGCTATGACCTTGTACATCCTGACGATTTAGCATATGTTGCTAGTGCTCATCAAGAATGTAAGCTCCCTCCTTTAATTAATCGGTTAATTTAATGTTCAGAAAAATCTAATCGACAGCGATTAGTTTCTCAGATTATCATACAGTTTTCAAAAGGATTGGCTTTTATCAGATTTTTTCCAGTATGGGGTACATCCTGTAAAACCATGCTTCTATTTGTCAGTATCATTTCAAGTACAGCATATTTTCATATTTATGTTTGTCATACTTTAAGTTGTTTCTAAGTCTAACAACAACAAAAGACCATTCTGAGTAAAAACACAGCAAAAGACTATTCTGGGTATAGTTCATAAGGCTATATGAATATTTCCTCCCTTTATTTTATGATAAACTCTTTCATAACAGAGCAGTTACAAAACTGTAACTTGGTATCAAACGGTTCGTGGTAACGAACTTTAAGCAAGGAGTGACGCGGTTCAATCGTAACCGAAATTCTAAAAAGTTTTAACTATCAAAAGCTTCGAGTCTGGTAAAATTTGCCTGATTTTCAAAAAATCGATGAACACCTCTCTAAAAGTCAATGAATTCACACCATCAGATTCAGTGTATCAGAGAGCCCTACTGTAGAGGTTTCAAGCTCCTATCTTCAAAAATGTGGAATTTCGCATTTTTTGTCAAAAGAAAGATCACGGTTGCGTGTTTTTTTTCAGGGTGATCGTATCGCACCAACGGTCCTCTAAGTTCGAAATAGCACTCATTCGAAGTGAAATCAAAAGTTATGGTGCCCTTTTTTAAGTGACCAAAAAGATTGGAGGGTAGTTAGCCCCCCCCCCTGCTTTCGCCCCCTTCTTTTTGTCAAAGTAGTTAGGTCAAAATTTTCAGATAGCCATTTTGTTCAGTATAGCTGAAAGGTCCAATAACTTTGCCTTTAAAGATAACATGACCCCCCACAGCCCCTGGCGAAAGGTCTTTAAGCTATGAAATTTGCCCATTGTTTACGTATAGTATTTGTTATTGGGAAGTATGCACACATTTTTGGGTGAAGGGGAGAGGGTGAAATTTCTGCTGAGGGATTTTCCACGGGGTGAATTTTCCATGGAGAGTTAAGTTTTTCGGGGGACGAACTTTTCAGGGGAAATTTTGCACTGGGGGAATTTGTCAGAATTCATATGCTAAATTCTTTTTATTTTGTCTTACTTTCTCTTTGCCAACTCAATTCTACATGTAGAGAGTTTAATGGTTGAATTGAGAGTTGAATTTTCTAGAGGATCTTTCCATGGAGGGGGGGGGGCAGATTTATCGGCATTATTCTAAAAACGATCAAAGATTAAATAAAAAAAAAAGTTTTCCAACTGAAAGTAAGGAGCAACATTAAAATTTGAAACGAACGAAAGTTATTGCGTATATGAAGAAGGTTGCCCCCTCCCCAATACTTCGTTCCTTACGCTAATGTTTGAATTTGTGGCCCAGTCCTTCAAGAACGACCCCGAAAATCATCGTTCGTTTAATTAGAACAATAATAAGCTTTTTAAAAGTAATAAAAACTTTAGAGTGAAGAGCGAGGTATTGAGGAGGAGGCAACCCGCCTCATAAACGTAATAATTTCTGTCCGTGTTAAGTTTTAGTGTTGATTCTTACTTTTGGCTGAATTTTTTTTTATTTAATTCTGATAAGAAGTCCCTTTTTTTCCTTTGTAATTCAAACCAAAAACTCTGGTTCTGAAGAAAAGCTTGTATAAAAAATGAGTATGACAGTTTTCAATTAGTAGCTGCTAATAAGGAAAATGTTTTGAACTTCCCCTCCAAAAGCTTGGCATAGAAAATAATTTGAAGGGCGGGGAAATCAGCAAATTTCGAAGCGTGCCAAAGTCAGTAATAGGGTATGTTTATACTTTCCAGCTGACACGTTTTGCCAATGTGAAAAAACAGGAATCTTTCGTAAAATTTGCTTCAAATACAGTGGCGCACTCAGAACACAATAATAGGGGGGGGGGGGGGGGGCAAATCGGGATTCCCTGGACCAACCAACCCAAAAATTTAAAAATTCCTAAGAAAAAAAAAATCTAAGGCATTACTTTAAGTTTATTTTAGCTCTTTGAATGCAAGTTTTGAGTAAGGATGATAATACTGAGCAGATTGTATAAGATTAAAAACAGAATGTATTTTTTTATGGGGGGAGGGCTACAGCCCATCTATCCCTCCTCCCCCCCCCCCTGTGTGCGCACGTGTTCAAATATACAAAACAGTTATAGTTTTTAAGCAATTTGCATGTTTGAAGCTTGATAAAAAAAAAAAAAACTTTCTTGTTATCATATAAATGATCGAATACAGGATCTAACAGCTATACGTTCTATCGATTACAACAACAAAAAAGTGAAAAAAAGTACAGACTACATTGCTTCCGATACAAGCATGTAATCGAGCAAGTAAATAAATAAAAGAGTTGTTAGCCATTTTTGCAAAGAATTTTTAATTCTGCAACTAAGAACATTTTATTCTTGAAGCTTCCGCTTAAAAAAAGTAATCAACAAGGAAAAACTAAAACTAATATTTTTGAGAAAAGCAAAAAATATAGTTATTAATTTACAAATGTAGAAAAGAGCAAAAAAGGCGACTGGTCATTTCCCTGGTTTTTCATTATTTATTCAGCAACCACGGTGTTAGCTGAAGGCCTGGGTAGACTGTATGATTGATGCAGACAGTATCTATAATGGAAGGCGGATAATGTGCTGGTGTACTCAAGTTTTTGTCAAGAGTTAGAAAAACTTGTTTGTTGAGACTCTACTGATACCCTACGGTCTATAAAAAATAATTCAACAACTTCGAAACTAGGGATCATCAAATGAAATTTTCATTGTGATTTTTGCTCGAATTCTTTGGTGAAAGAAAAAAAGAGACAATTCTACTTTGGTATATTAACACCTGCTCAAAAACACAGCAGTGATTATGCAAAAATAAACAAAATTCGATGGCAGAAAAAAAAAATATTGTTGCTTATTATTTCTTTTAATGTGAAATCATAACTTCGATCCAGGATAAAGTTGTCCGCGAGGAATGCTGAAGGAAAGTTGTGTGTTACTAGCCAAATAGATATACACACTGTTGGTCTATTCTGTTAGTCGAACCATCTTGTTTATTCTGGTAAGTATTATTTTACCAACTATCAGAGTGCGTTTCAGCCATTAGGAAAAAAAAAAATAATAAAAATAAATCATGACTGAGGCCAAGATGTTTACTTGTGATCTTCATCTGTGTGTTCAAATTTCGTCTAAACTTGTCATAAACGTATATCTTCAGCTGGAATGACGCTCGATGATCATCAAATGTAGATATCCCAGAAAAAATATGATCATATTTAGTGATCTAGGTTCGCTGTAAATAGTTGATCTAGGATTATGTAAAACATACTTCCATTTTCAGAAGTTGGAATAAAAGGAGAGAACTTTAATCATAAAAACTTTAATCATAAAACCCTTACAAGAAAGGCTGCCAAGTTTGGCAGATTATTATGAATTTTGATTCTAGCTAACCTGAAAGTGGCTACACGCATATACAAAGTTGTGGTATACTTCTCTGCTAAGCTTTTTACATTAACATGAAAACGTCATTAATAAATGACCACGATGGTGGCGAAAGTGTTGGCATTTAAAAACCGATGCCATGATTTGGTAATAAAAATAATTTTCCCCCATAACATGTAACGCATCCTTTATAATGTTGGCTAATGGTCATAGACCATGTTGACATGTCTTTTATTTGCTCAATCCGTTGTTCTGCGTCCAAGAGTTGTTGACTCATCGCTATTCCAATCTTGCTTTGAAGTTCAAAAAATCAAAATATAACCAGTAGAAAGCAATTAAGCGGGAAGTAAAAGGACAAATATTTGGTCAAAATATCAGTTGAATGCTTTGGATATAGTTTATTAATCCCTTTCCAAACAATTTTCTGTGGCTTATATGTTTAAGATTTAAAAAAAAAAAGGTATTCACCGATGGTGGTTGATGCATTTGTTTGATTTCTGCAAGTAAACCCTTATTACTTAATTATAGTTAGACTTCGAACATACAACACCCCCACAAAATGTTGCTTTTTAGATTTGCCAACAGTACGAAAAATGCAACTTAACAGCTTACTATCGAATATTTAATTAGGCAATATTTCCTTTATTAAATTTAGATATTCCAGACGCTAATCCCATGGAAAAGGAGCCAAATAAGCAACTGGAATGACTGGTTTTTTCCACTATTAACTCCACAAAATTACGCGCCTTTGCCTTTTTTTTGTCTTGTCGTGTGAACAATAGTTAAAATGTGTTTAAGTACAGACAACAGTTGTCTATTCCCTGAACTTCATTTGTTTTATAGTTTTTTTTTGTAGTGTTAAAAACTGGGGCATCTGGACTAATAGCATATCGTCTTCAAACTAAAGAGTTCCAGTGGCAATGGCTGCAAACTTCGTCCCGTCTTGTCTACAAAAACAGCAAACCGGACTTCATTATTTCAACTCATCGTCCGTTGATGTAAGTTCATACTTTTTTTTAATTTTATTAACATCTCTCAGTGTTGCCAATTACCGGTGTTTTGGGCAAGAAAAAAATTTGGCCCATAAAGAGTGATTTCCCTGAATATAGTGACATCAAAAACATGCCTCTACCAATAATGAACTCTCAATTTATTTAAAAGCAACTATACATTATCCTAAGGACACTAAACATTTTACCCTTTAATTTTTTGAAATATACTTAAAATATAAAGTTGGGGGAAAAGTTAGGAGTTTAGCCTAAAAAGAAAGTTTTTAAACACAACTTATAAGAAGTTAAAACTTAACTTCTAAATATTCAGTTAGATAATAAATCCCAATTTTTTTACAGGTGAAAATAAGTATCTGCCAGAAGTTACTCGTTAGTAACTGGTTTCGTATCAAACAGTTCGTGGTAACGAACTGTAAGTAAGGAGCGACCCGGCTCAATGGTAACCGAAACTCTAGAAAACGGTATTTTGATACAAATAAATACATCAAAAGAATCACATTTTAATGCTGATTTCAAATATATAAGTTTCATTAAGTTCAATCCTACCCATCAAAAGTTAGGCGCCTGAGAAAATTTGGCTGTTTTTCGAAAAAGGGGGGAAAGACCCCCTAAAAGTTATAGAACCTTAATGAAAATCACACCATCATATTCCGCGTATCAGAGAACCCTACTGTAGAGGTTTCAAGCTCCCATCTACAAAAATGTGGAATTTTGCATTTTTTGCCAGAAGAAAGATCACGGGTGCGTGTTTATTTGTTTGTTTGTTTGTTTTTTTTTTTTTGTTTTTTTTCCCAGGGGTGATCGTATCGAACCAGTTGTCCTAGAATATCGTGGAAGGGCTCATTGGAATGGAAATTGAAAGTTCTAGTGCCATTTTTAAGTGACCAAAAGAAATGGAGGGCAACTAGGCCCCCTCCCACGCTCATTTTTTTCCCAAAGTCACCTGATCAAAATTTTGAGATAGCCATTTTGTTCAGCATGTTCGAAAATATTATAAGTATTTCTTTTAGGATGACTTAATCCCCCGAACTTCCCGGGGGGAGGGCTGAAAGTTATGAACTTTACCCAATGTTAACATATAGTATTGGTTATTTGGAAGTATTAAATAAAAAAAACAAGTTTTTTAAACTGAAAGTAAAGAGCGACATTAAAACTTAAAACGAACAGAAATTATTCCGTATATGAAAGGGGCTGTCCCCTCCTCAACGCCTCGCTCTTTACGCTAAAGTTTGACTCTGTCTCACAACTTTATTTTTTAAAACAATAAAAAACTTTAGCGTAAAGAGCGAGGCGTTGAGGAGGGGACAGCCCCTTTCATATACGGAATAATTTCTGTTCGTTTTAAGTTTTAATGTCGCTCCTTACTTTCAGTTTAAAAAACTCGTTTTTTTTTTTTTTATTATATCAAGAGTTAAGCTGGGCTGCGTTCTATCCCCATTTATACGGATCATTTTGATGGATTTTGTCTTAAGCAGCGCAGGCAGAAGGCAATAGGAGAACAGTGAATCAAATGGGGAAGTAAAACTCTCCATGACTTAAATTATGCTGATAATTTTAAGCATTCTTGATGAAAGTGTTAGCAAAATGAATGAACTTTTAGAGGTTTGGCGAGTTCAGGGTGCAAGAATAGGTTTAAAAATCAATGTTAAGAAGACAAAGTCGCTAAGGCTAGGAATTACCGAAGATGAAAAGGTAATGTTGTGTAAGGAGAAGATGGATCAAGTGGACAGCTTCACTTACCTAGGTTGTATTATTAGTAAGGACGGCGGGTGCAGCGAAGATGTTAAAACTAGAATATAGCAAAGGCCGAGAATTTTTTTCACAGTTGAAAAAACTTTAGAAAATATGAAGCTAAGTCTGTGTTTTCAGGAGAAATTGTCTACGAACTGTTTTTGGAATCCGATTAACTGGCTATGTCTCAAACAGCAGGCCCTACGAAAAGTGTTTTTCAATTCCTCTTTCTAGAGCTATGATAAAAGAATAGTTGAGAGGGTTAGGGCAAGTTTTGCGGACGAAAGATGACAGATTGCTAAAGGTTGTGCTTTTTGCCAACCGTCTAGGGCCGAACAACAAGTAGGTCGTCCCCGATTGGGGTAGGAGGATGTCACAAGGAAATTAAAGGAAATGGGAACTTCCTGGGAGGGTGTAAAGAGGGAGGCTTTGAATATATTGGAATAGAGGAGGAGCGTATGTAGCTGAGTTAGCCTCAGGTGGCTCGGTGCTGCAGTGAGTTGTTAGTAGTAGTAGTAGAAGGCGTCTATGTGCCAATCTGCTTTTGATTTCTTTTATTCAGTTTGATTCTACCCTGGACATTTTGATATTCTTTTTCTTAAATGGAAATGCCGGAAAGGCGACTGGAGTAAGGCACAGGTTACTGTGAAAAGTACCCACAAATAGTTGTATCTTTGGGAACAAGTAATATACTTTGAAGTTCTTTACTTTGTAAAAACCTTTTCTATCATCATTTTGTAACCGAGTGAAAAAACAGTGATTTTAGCTAAATATTGGGAAAAAGAGTGATTTTCCCTGTCGCTTGAGTGAAAGAGTGAAACGAGGTAAAAAGTACGACAAAAAAAAAACAAAAAAAAAACGAAATATAAAAAAACAGGAAGCAGTCACAGTTGGCAGCTCTGACATCTCTTGCTCGGGTGAAAAGTGGAAAAGCAAAATGGGGCCAATCTTAGTGCGGATAATGTAGCTTGGGCAAAAAGTGGAAAGACAAGAAAGAAAGCGGAAGGTCTGATTATTCTACAAACACTTCAGCCAGGAGATGTCTGAGACAAAAAGCTGATAGGGGAAGGGGTGTATCGACAGTTTCCTTAAGAGGGGAGTGAACAATCATTTGATTCTGGACATCTTAGATTATTATTAGGGGGGTAGTTTTGAGGCAATCGATTTCTCCTAAAAGTTGTATTTTAGGTTTAAATGTAGCGATCTATCTCAACATATTCCTAACAAATATATTCCTTGGACTGATGACCACAGGATCATATTTAGATGGGAAAACTCATCCCTTATGCCTTTGTTTGAAGATATCGACCCTATTTTTTTTTACAAAATTATTTTGTTGTCTTACAAACTTTTTTGTGGCTAAAAATATAAGTTACTCAGTATTAGGACGAGTCAATCTTGAAACAAGACATAATTCGGGATACAAGATTTGCGTTTGAATCAACTCAAAATGAAGCTGTAACTTTTGGGTATAATTGTATGGCCGGTAAACTTTAGAAAGCAAAAAGTGCTGTGCTAAGGATATAAACTTTCAAGTGTCAAAGAGAACAATAAACTAAAAAAGCCACATCAACTGCTGCTTGAAAATGAATGTTTTAATGCTCTTGAGAAACTGCTTGAATATCTGAGCCAAGGGGCAGATCAAAACCTGTGGTATGAAAGTGCTGATGTACATTCAGCTTCAACTAGATTTTGGTGGTTCTTTGGAATGGTGAAAAATAGACCCAATTTATTTTAAAAACGAATGATTCGCAAGAATTACATATATTTAGGCAATGACGAAGAGCAGAGCACCGTTTTCTAGGAACAAAAGAAGAAGTCTTCAGAAATCCGGTTATTTCTAAGGGAGTAATTAAACTACTAATCAGCTCAGATAAACTGGATATTTTGGCTGTATGAATAATTTGTTGCTTTTCAGTTTTGTACATACTCCTAACTTTATATTTGTTTATTTCAATTTTAATCTCTTTTCTAGATGACTATTTGCTACTAAATTGAATTTTATTCTAAATTTGGAAATACAACCAATTTATTGGGCCATTAAAAGTCCTTTAATGGCTTTGAATTATTGTCAATATGTTTGGCATTTAAGACGAAAAAAATTCACGGGATAAATTCGTGGGTGCTAGAAAAAGTCTCATTCTTAATTTTTAAATTTAGCATACAATTTATTCGTCCCGATTGCTAACTAACTGTTATTATTTTTTTTTACCGCAATTTTATAATTTTGCAACAAAGAGCAAATTTTGAAAATTAATCACTTTAAACATACGGTTGGTGAACAAATTTGGAGTGCATTTTTGAATTAAATGCATCAATTTCTCTTAGAATCACATATTCTAGTTCTTAAGATAAAATCTGTTTTTCTCATTATATCCGCTAGAAGTAGAGACTAAACTAAATAATTTAATTGATGCAACATTGGCTAATATGAAATAAGCAAAACTAAGTAGAGACTAAACTAAATAATTTAATTGATGCAACATTGGCTAATATGAAATAAGCAAAACTAAAAGTCCAACTGGTTGATTTGAAATTTACATGTCATGAGGGTTAACGGAAATTACTCGGCAGATCTTAAAAATGTATCTTATGTCTAAAAGGGAAGAGGATCCTATATTTTAATCGAAAAGAATGTGGGAATTATAAATTACTAATTATACAAAAAAGATAGCAAGTATTATTTATTCATATTGACAAATTAAAAAAAAGTCGTTTAAGACTAATAGAGGAAGTAGTTTAGCGGTGATAAATAAGGAAAGGGAAAAGGACAAGTTAAATAAGAAAAAGCGTTTGCACTGTCCAGCATGAGCCTTACTTAGGTACTTAGAAAACAATGACAGCTTTTCTCTCGGAGAGGAAGGCTTCCCTTTACATTTTAATGAGTTTCCTTTAGTCTTTGGGCCAAACTAAACCCCCAACGAGAAGGAATCTACCAAGTAAATGTGACCATTTACACATGTTTTAATTATATCTTTTCACTCAATATTATCTTTTTATATTTCCTTATTTTTTGTTTATTATATATATATATATATATATATATATATATATATATAATATATATATATATATATATATATATATATATATATATATATATATATATATATATATATATATATATATATATATATATATATATATATATATATATATATTTACAGTTTCTGCCTGTGAAAGAGTTGTAGATTTCCTTTGTTTACCAAAACAGAAAACAAGTAGCTCATTGTCGAATTTTCTGCCAAAATTCTTTGCGACAGTACCAGTTGATAGCATATTTGTTTTCCAAAATAATGGGTGGTAACAATATCTTGTTATTCATAATATTAAAGAAAATCAGTTTCATTGAATTTTTCTCAATATTTGATGTAAAGGAGATTTGAGTTAATTAAGTCTAATTTGGCTGAATAGATTCATAGGGAACATCTTGGGTTTGATATGTCCTCAAAAAAAGCTGAATTCGGGAATGATATCCCAACCTACAATAGAAAAGCAGAACAGCCCAGGTTTGACAGGTACAGTCTTTTATAGGAATTTCAACCCTTGGAGTTTTGGGAGAGGTAGCCAAACCAGAAACTTTAAATTGGATGGGAACTGGGAAGGATTGCTGAAGTGTGTTCACTCTGGTAGCTTAACACTGGGACATGTTTTTAGTAGCACAGTAATATGCATGCTCGTACCTATTGGTAGTAACTGTGCTTAAATATATAATAAACAGTATTATACCTAGTGTTTTTTCTTATTTCAAGGGAAGAAGAAGGCCGCGACTTGTTTGGAAAACGAACAATGGATTTCAAAGTATCTTATCTTGATGCTGGTTTAACAAGTAACTTTCTGTTAGATCAAGAAGCCCCAGTTCCTACTCAGAAGGTTGGTCGTCGTTATAAAACACAACTGAGAGACTTCCTTTCCACGTGCAAAAATCGCCGAAAGTCGCAGGAAGAATATCCTAATGAAACAAGTGTTAGTACGTGGTCAGTGCCTGCAACTTATTCAACGAACTATCCCGCTGCATACCCTAGTGACAGTGGTCTTTATCCATATCAGCAGCCCATCCCCAATCTGCAGAGTTTTTACTCGGTGGGCTCATTTGATAATCGGTTCCTACCTGCTGATAACCTATTTCAATATAGGAGTCTGAGTAGTGGCTGCAGCTATTATCCAGATTATTATACTCATAATAGTTATTTCAATCCCAGTTATGCAGATAGTACTATGCAGCTTTATAACCCTCCCGCACAGACAACTAAATATACTCCAAGATTAGACAATTGTAAAAGGGAGGTTGAAGAAAGTAAAGACAGATACTCAAATGATAGAAGACAAACAGTTTTAATGTGGGGATCAAGCTCGGGACATTCGGATATTCCGCAAAATTTCCAGGATGATGATAATACAAAAAAATGTATGACGGAAGATATGAAAGATCCTTGCAAGTGGAATTCGTCAGGAAGAGTACCGTCAATCGTCAATGGATATTTCTATCCTGAGACGGGGACAGAGGTATGGCCAACTCAGTATCACCCGGCTTATGCGTATTCACAGTATGCGTCAGCTCACCAGCATATTGCACAATCACAGTGAGTCTCATATTCTTCTCATTTATGAGGAATGGATTCTCCGGTGAAGGACTAATGTAAAATAAAACTTATTGCATTCACTCTTTTTAACGGGTTGATTTGTGGCTAAAATAGTTTATCACTCACCAAGGGAAAATAGCTTGTGAGTCTTTTACTAGCTAAACCAAATAATATATGGTATTTAACGTAAAAGTTGTGCTTTGGTGCTAAGTTCTAAGTTGCGCTTCTTCCAGATATTTACATTTGGTTAAGGGGATCAAAAATTGAAAAAAAAATTACAACGGATATTTGGAGTTTTAAGACTACGGCTCTAGCTCCAGCTTCAATTTCTCCCGTGATATTAAAATCAAACTACCTTTGTAAATGTGGTATTCTAATTCCTATAGAAGTATAAGAATTAAAGGAACACTGTCGTTCACAAAAAGAAAGGGCGTACCCTTTCATAGTTCTACAGGAGGGAAAAAATAAGTTTTTAGGCAGGGTTTTGTATGATTTCTTAAAAAAACATATCTATAAGACAAAGAGTGTGTTGCTAAATAGTCTGGCTAATTTTGGCTTAGGAGTATACCAAAAATGGATGTCAGACTGTCTTTTACAAAGAGGCACTGAAATGTTTTCCACATTCATTGCGAAGTTCCCCTGACTCCTTCGAAGTAGCTCCATTTCCGTAAATAGGACCTGTAAATAAAGATCTAAATTCATTGCAATTCATTTTTGGAAAAAAGTGCAAGATACTCGTTTTCATTTAAAAAATCATGACAGTTGTATTTAATTATCTTTTTCTTGTTGAAATAAAACAAGTGGACACAAGGTCGGTTTGTCGAGAAAAGGAAAACTTCCTGTTCTTGTCATTAAACCAAAAACATGGCTCTCGTAATGAAAACGAGTTCATTGTGCGTTTTACGGACATAATGGAAAGTTTATCAACCAATGAAAATGTAAAAAAAATTCTAAATTTAAAATTACCAAAGCAGGAAAGAAGTAATTAGTATAAAAAAAAGAATATGATCATATGTTGAGCTGCCTGTTACAGGGTTTCAGGGGGGTCAGAGCTAAGGGACTTGGATTACGCAGCTGCTATGCTGGTAAGCAAAAACTATCTTTAAATTCTATATTTATTGTGTCTTGATTTCTGACTTTTTTATATAGCCTCAAACAGCAACCTCAAAAATTAATAAGTACTAACTATGGTTAAAATCAAATACTATTTGTGAAATATTTATTACATGTGTTCTGACTGTTTACCTTCTGTATCGCAATATTCGCCTCATATTTGTAATCAACAACCTGAGAAATCTTCAAATATGATAAAAATCAAACAGTATTTGTGATATATTTAATGAATGACTCTTAACTTTGACTTTTAATGCCGAGACAACAGCTTTAAATTAGTAAATAACGAGCTCAGAAGCCCGAAAGTAGAAATTTTGGTGTAAATCAAACATTTTTTATGAAATATGCCCTTGGTTGGGCTGGATTTATCACAGTTACTGAAGGAATCAAACGAAGGTAAAGATTGACAATCGAAATTAATACAGAAAGGAATCACACTGTATATGAGGTGGTTGAGGGGGAGGGGTACTGCCCTATCAAACTTCCCCTCGATACGCTAATGATTGACTTTTCTCACCAGCGCTTTCAGAGTAAAGGCTCTAAAACAAGAGCAGTCTCATAATAAATAACAAAATTCCCACAGTGCCCCGATAATAAAAGGGCTTATTGATTTGCATTTGTTGTAACAATAAAATTTTCAAATTAAGTATTTTAAAAGGTAACGGGCAAATAAAGAGCAAGTAAAAAAATTGTGCCCTATATGTGGAGATGGCCCCTAATTATGAGGATAATCCCTAAGCATAGATTTTGAATATGGAGGGGGGATGCTTCCCTCTACTCGAACCTACACTTTTTACACTAAAATTTAACTTTTGCACAGCAATGGTTTGAAAAAAGATCATATTCAGTTTTTCAAAATAAAATGCATTTTCGTTTAAAATAACCAGTTGCACAATAACAAGGAAGCTATCTCAGTAGTTATTTTGCAACCATAGTACAAACAAATGTGTCCAAATATAAGAACGGCAATGTGCTTACGGGGCAATAATGAAAAAAACTTTTTGTTTGATAATGTGAATTAAAAGTGCCTAGAAATTTGATAAAAATTGGGATTTTTCCTGGAGTTCCCCTGAAAACAATTTCTGGGGACTTTTCCCCCACCCCGCAATCATCAAAAGGGACAGTTGAGGCCGCTATGGACGTTAACCCTCCCTTGAACAAGAAATAAATCGAACGATTTTTAAGGATTCAACAACTTTATTAAAAATAATTCTTGCCGGTTACAACAAATCACAAATGTGCTTGAAAAACGCAACAAGTACTCAATTACTAAATTATAAAACTAACCAAATCATCACTGAAATAAACACAAATAAAGAACAATTAAAAAGAGATAATAATAATAATTACTGAATAATAAAAGAAAACGAATATATGAATAACAGAAGAAATACCAAAATTACTTAAATTGTCCTCTCTCGTCATCCAGCGCTACACTCACCAACCGCCCGCAAGATGATGCTTCTTTAACCGATTTTTAAATTGCGGCACACTTTCCGCTTCCCAAACTGAGGCCACTGTGAGTGGGTAGATATGGTTTGAAATATATATAGATCTGGGTAGTTTACTAGCAAGTCCGTAATTCCTAAACAGATATTTGGGAGTCCGTAAACAAATATGAGTATTTGATTTCTATGCCAACGGGCAGATAAAGTAAAAACAAACGAAAGAGTTGGAAATTATATGAACGAACTGAACTGATTTCTTTTTTCTACAAAAAATAGGATTAAGCCCAGAAAGAAAAAAAACGGAATATGTATCACAGTATCAGCAAGATACTACCTATTGTATCTACCTGCATTTCCAACACTTCTGGAGTAGCTTGATTGAATTTTCTTCTTGGAGTTAGAGACAACGAAAGGTCGGAAGTATATTAGTGTATTGCTAATATTAATTATCAGTTACCAAAAGGAATAAACCCATGAAGTGAGAAAGATTTACAAACTAGAGGACTCGCAATATTATTATTAAATGAAAAATATTTACACTTTAAAATAGTTTGAAAAAGTCTAATCGTGTTAGTAGAGGGGATAAAGGAAGGACAGATGATGTACAAAGCCTAAAAGTTCAATGTCCCTTAACCTTAAATTTGCTAATTTAAGGCTTACAGCTTACAAAAATATGTTCAATTTTGGAAAAGGGGGTTAAATACCCCCAAAGTGGGGGGGGGGGCGATCTTGATGAAAATAATACCATGAAATTCGAAATACTGAAGCAACTATTTTCAAAAGCACAAAAATCTCAATTTTGACCCGCACAGAGCTTAATGTTATCGAGAAAAACATTTTTAGAGAACTAGTCCAACAGTATTCATATAGCCTACCAGTCTCAGAGGCCATACTGGCGCATGTTACAACACTCGTCCCTAAACATACATGCAGTTCATAAGAAATTTACCACAATTATAGATCCATACCCTAATAAAACTAACGGGTATAAAGTATCGCACAGTTGCACACAAGCTATTAGCGTGAAGGCCAGCTGATTCTTTAAATAGGGGGGGGGGGGGGTGTGAGACAACTAAGAACTGGAAAAAGAGATTTAAGGACCAAATTTTTACACTTTCTCTAAGAGTTGCTTCGGATGAATCGAATGGGCAATCAGATGAATATGGACTGAGTTGAATATCAGAACACATGATAATGAATTAAAATAGCTGGAAGTGTGCAGTATGGTCGAAAACGAACAAAATTTAAATGGAAACAAAATTTGTTTTCAAATGAAAGTATAGAGCGGCATCGAAATTTAAATCGAACATAATTATTCTGTATATGAGGGAGCTGCCGCCTCCCCCAGGCGTGTCATCCCATTCTTTATGCTAAAGTTTGAAATTTTTCCTTATGAATTCTTTAAGAACAAGAGGTGTAACAAAAGGGTAATGGAAATGAAATACAAAGAATATTTCATAATGGAAGGCCTCAAGAATGGAAGGATTAAAGATGCACATTTGCAACTAATGCCTGGGTATATTTGTTGCACTGAAAATTATTTTTCTGTAAAGTGCTGGTAAAACTTTACCGCACAGAGCGACAGATGGAGAAGGGTGGAAATAGCCCCTTGCTATATAGAACAATTTCTTTTCCTTTTTAGTTTCAACGCCACACTTTACTTTCTTTCGAAAAAACCTTGTGGTTTTAGGTTAATATGTTTAGGGACAGTTGCACAGCCGCATTCCAGCATGGCTTCTGAAACTGGGTTTCGATTTACGTAGCCTTCTAGTAATTCTAATCTTAGAATTTTCCTTAAATAACATTTTTGCAATCCTCAGGCCACAACTATTGCTCTGTGCTACAAAATGGGAGATATCACACAAGAGGTGGTCTTAAGGGGATAGAGGGGGCACGTGCCCTGGGCGTAGAAATTTTAGGGGCGCAAAATTTCAAATAAATAATCTAACGGTTATGACCATTTTGTAATTTTTGAAATTTTGTTTTCATTAAATTTTAGTAGGGGACGCAGTTGGCAGAAAGTATAAACAAATTAAATCCGAAATTTAAGGGGTTTAAAAGGTATCATGTGACCCTTCGACTGGTTTTAGCGCTCGAAATAAACACAAGAATTTATAATTTGTGATAGCGTGAGCCCTTCCCCCTTCCATAATTTCTATATGACGAGGCCACTAACAAAAGAAAGTACATGAAAGATCTATCGCGTGGGTCTCCCCTATGGGAGATACCCTTGTGTCGACCCTGATAGTTGGTATAAAAAAAAATCCTGGAGCTATTATGACAGGCAAAGATTTTTTGAAAGTAAACCTATAATATCATCTTAATAGAGAATTCTAAATCTCTTTCGGAAGAAAAACAATTGTTTCTTAAAGCGAAAATCCTAACTACGATTTCTTCCGAAAAAGATTATATATAGGAGGATTCCGCAATGAAGCGCGTATTAACAATTTATATATTAACGATAGTTTACACATTAACATAACCATAATTTGTTTCTTGCAAAAATGATAGCACGAATAATGTTTTCTTATTTAACGATGGAAAGATTAATTTCTACTACATCTAAAATGGGATTTTATTGTTAGGCCTATATATTAATCTATTATGGTTCTCAGTCCTGTTACCGAGATGTCGGCAACAACACCAGCGGCGCTCTCAGTGGCAGCAGCAATAGTTCCCTCGCCCTCGGCAGTTGCGATCGGACGGACCGGAGTCCTTTGTTGTCCATCTCCGAGGTGACGCACGCTCTTCTTAATCAAGGGATAGGTAGGTTTGTTTTATTCTATTGTAGATGATTCCAATATTGTAAATGATATCCGTATTGTAGATGATTAAATAAAAAAAACAAGTTTTTTAAACTGAAAGTAAGGAGCGACATTAAAACTTAAAACGAACAGAAATTATTCCGTATATGAAATGGGCTGTCCCCTCCTCAACGCTTCGCTCTTTACGCTAAAGTTTTTTATTGTTTTAAAAAATAAAGTTATGAGACAAAGTCAAACTTTAGCGTAAAGAGCGAGGCGTTGAGGAGGGGACAGCCCCTTTCATATACGGAATAATTTCTGTTCGTTTTAAGTTTTAATGTCGCTCCTTACTTTCAGTTTAAAAAACTTGTTTTTTTTTATTTAATTTCTGATCGTTTTTTAGTTAATGCAAATTTTATTTTGGCTGACCGTCATTGAATAAGTAAACAAAATTTGCATAAAATTTTACTTTTCTTTTGCTAAATGGATGTCTCTAAATTTGGTTATGACGTAATTTACAAATTAACTTACGTAACTAACTTCTATATTCGTATATTTTTCTTCTAGCAAAAAATACAAAGTTGCAGATTTTTGCAGATATGAGCTTGAAACCTATGTAATAGGGTTTTCTGATACGCTGAATCTAACGGTGTGATTTTCATTAAAATTCTTTCACTTGTAGGGGATGTTTTCCCCCTCTTTAAAAAATTGGGTAAATTTTCTCAGGCTCGTAGCCTTTGATGAGTAATACTAAACTTAATAAAATTTATATATTTAGAATCAGCATTATAAACCCATTCTTTTGATACATTTATTGACATCAAAATTCCGTTTTTAAAAGTTTCGATCACTATTGAGCCGTATCGCTTGTTTTTTTTATTACGTATATGTTACTACGTATATGAGGGGGTTCTCCCCTTAGTCAATATCTCGCTCTTTACGTTAAAAGTGAAAAACAAATTTAATTCGCAAACCCCTGAATCACAAAGGCCGTTTAGTTAGAATAGATAGCTCTTTTGAAAGCACTAAAAAAAACTGTAGCGTAAAGAGTGAGGTATTGACTTTGGGGAGAACCCCCTCATATACGTTATAATTTCTGTTCGTTTTAAGTTCTAATGTTGCTTCTTATTTTCAGTTGAAAAAAACTTGTTTATTTTTAAATTTAATGTCTGATCGTTTTTAAATAATGCTTGGAAATCCGGCGCCCCCTTCATAGAAATGTCCCCTACGCCAAAGAAACTACCTCCACGTAAAGATTCTCCCGAGTAACCCCCTCCTCCAGCCCCATCCTCCAGAAAAAAAATCCTTCCTGAAAATGTCTGTATACTTCCCAATAACCAATAAATAATGCTGGCAAGTCCGGCGCTTCCTTCATGGCAATTTCCCTTCCCCCATGAAAATTTCCTTCATGGACAGATCCTCCAACATAACCCCCGACCCACCCCCCCCCCCTCACTACCAGAAAAAAAACCCTCCTGAAACGTCTGTATACTTCCCAATAACCAATACTATATGTTAACATTGGGTAAAGTTCATAACTTTTAGCCCTCCCCCCGGGGACTTCGGGGGATTAAGTCATCCTAAAAGACATATTTATCATATTTTTGACCATGCTGAACAAAATGGCTATCTCAAAATTTTGGTCGGATGACTTTGGGAAAAAAATGAGCTTGGGAGGGGGCCTAGTTGCCCTCCATTTTTTTTCACTTAAAAAGGGCACTAGAACTTTTAATTTCTGTTCCAATGAGCCCTCACACGATATTCTAGGACCACTGGGTCGATACGATCACCCCTGGGAAAAAAAACAAACAAATAAACACGCATCCGTGATCTTTCTTCTGGCAAAAAAATGCAAAATTCCACATTTTTGTAGATAGGAGCTTGAAACCTCAATAGTAGGGTTCTATGATACGCTGAATATGATGGTGTGATTTTCGTTAAGGTTCTATAACTTTTAGGGGGTCTTTCCCCCTATTTTTGAAAATCAGCCAAATTTTCTCAGGCGCGTAACTTTTGATAGGTAGCACTAAACTTGATGAAAGTTATATATTTGAAATCAGCATTGAAATCTGATTCTTTTGATGTATCTATTGGTATCAAAAACCCGTTTTCTAGAGTTTCGGTTACCATTGAGCCGGGTCGCTCCTTACTTACAGTTCGTTATCACGAACTGTTTGATAGTTTTACGGCGTGAAAAAGGAAAAATAACTGGTCATTCAATTGTAAGATTTTGTTTTCTTTTTAATGCTCGCTGAGTATTCGTTATTAGTATTATTACACACTAAGAAGTATATAATAATAAGCAGATTGTGAAGAGGAATAACAAATTCAATATGAGATAATAATTAAATGCATGAAATAAAGAAAATACCAGTTTTCAGAAAATTTACGATTTGGTGAAAGAAAACAAGTATTAATATTAAAAAATCTTGAATTTTAAATTTTCCAAGCGAGGGAAAAATGGCGTCGAACTCAAATGGCGTGACCCATTTAAAAAAATACGCGGCTTGTTACGACGAGGGAGCTCGAAGCAAAAAACGTTCACAGAGCTTGATTTAGCAAATGTGAACGCAGTCACTTTGAGTTTGCCATGAATTAACGAGTTGTCAATGATATAACGTCACCACTTTCCAGAGAATAAAATGATGGCTTTTTTTTACATTTGACAATCCGGGTACACTCAAGACAAAATTTCTTATTCATTTGTCATCCACTGTCTTTGAATGCAAATTATAGAGGGGAAAAATAAAGAGACAGAGAGGAAAGAGTGAAAGGGAGGGAGAGAGAGAGAGAGAGAGAGAGAGAGAGAGAGAGAGAGAGGAGAGAGAGAGAGAGAGAGAGAGAGAGAGAGAGAGAGAGAGAGAGAGAGAGAGAGAGAGAGAGAGAGAGAGAGGAGAGAGAGAGAGAGAGAGAGAGAGAGAGAGAGAGAGAGAGAGGAGAGAGAGAGAGAGAGAGAGAGAGAGAGGAGAGAGAGAGAGAGAGAGAGAGAGAGAGAGAGAGAGAGAGAGAGGAGAGAGAGAGAGAGAGAGAGAGAGAGAGAGAGAGAGAGAGAAATTAAGAGGGGAGGAGAGAAGGAGAGAGAGAGACAGAGATTGAGAGGAAGAAGAGAGGAGAGAGAGATTGAGAGGAAGAAGAGAGGAGAGAGAGATTGAGAGAGACAGAGAGAAAAACGAGCGAAAGAGAAGGAAAAACACACACACAAAACGCAGTTAATTTGGTAAGGATTGGGTTAGAAAATAAGTCATAATTTAGATATATTTTCACATACGTAAGCGTGGTTTAGCGCTGTGTTTCCACATTAGGGCTAATTTTTAACTAAGCGTTATCCAACTATGAAACTGATAGTAAATATATAGCTATGGTATAAGATTAGCAACCTTAACTGTAAGCTAACTGGGTGCTAAAAAAAACTGTCTAGTGAGAAGAAATTCCAACTAAAAGCTGACTCGGCGGTGGTAACTATTATTTCAATTGATCTTAAAAGTAAAAGTTTACTGCGAAAATAATTTATGGGATTTCGAAAACGAGCTGAAATCCGTCGAAAATGTTGTCAAATCAGCATGGAAAATGCACCATTAGAGTCATCATGGTTGAAAATCGCGTACAGTAAAATTACCATCCCCACCTTGAATAGCCAGTAAAATCGCTTTTTTTGCATTGGAGGTGATTATGTGTCTCCCTTTTTCTTTCTTCTTTTTTTTTATTCCAAGGGCGACCGTAGCGAGCCAGCGGTCTTCGAATGTTAGCAGAGTGCTTAATTGAAAGAAAATCGTAATACCTAGAGTCTGTTTAAAGTGACAAATAGTTTATGCCACAGTGAAGTAGCATTTCCTGTTATTTTGTGCCACAAAACACCAATTCTTGCCCAAAGAGAGTTAAAATGTCGGAGAGTGCAAATTCTGATAGAACCGATTGATTTTTGCATGGTCTGAAATCCTAAATTTGATATTTTGAGCCCCCCCCCTTATCTTCAAATTGGCTCCGAAGTATGACGTGAATACCCCAATAAGGTCTATGTTTATTCATAATTCGCCAGCTTATAATGACACAAATGATGTATTACCAAGGTTTTTGAAAACTCATCATCAGATGATGACCTTTTTAAGTAACAAAAGAGATCTTGCCATATCAAAGGAATGTTTTCTACCATATTGAGCAACAAAACATCAATTTTTCACCAAAGGCGGTCAAAATACCAAGTTTGAATTCTAAGATAATCAAGGGATTTGTCCTGACCTAAAATTTTAAATATGTGGCTTTCAGCTCAGTAGTGCAATTTCGCCAAAATCCTGGGGGAGGAGGGCAAAGTTGGAGCCAATTTTCCCAAATCAAGTGAAAATGACAGTGAAGACTGACAAATGAGCCATATAGTAGGCTACCATAAGAGTGAAGATATGCTGAAGAAAACTGACCTGTTTCTGTCGATGCTTGAATTATGCAAGCTTATCTTAGTCTTGACATGATTGTTGAAGAAAACTAAATTTCAGCGAGGGGGCAAACTGGGGTCTGGAGGGGGGTAAACCGATGTCTGGGAGGGGTGCTTGCTTCCCCTGTCCCATAGTGAATTACGCCCATGTTTCTGCTCCCTATCCTTAAGAATAATTCTACAGCATACGGATGAAGCGTTACAATTTGTTGTGAATGCTTCTGCCAGTTCCATCTTCATTCATAAATCGTCAGCTGGTAATGAAATGAATGCTGCCTTGACAACCAAGATTGTTGATCAATTGCCAGCAGATGATGACCTTTCAAATTGCAACAGAGGTCGTCTCTCTACGTACCTCTCTACGTAGCTCTTATAGATTCATCTTAATAACTCTACCGTAAAGTGCAATATTGCACCTTTGGAATAAGAAGGCTGTGAAGCATGACAAAAGTGCCATTATAATCTCCATGGTTAAAAACCCTTAACCAGAGGTATGAAATGCCCCCTTAGTAAACGGAAACTAAAAATCACATTTTGAAAGAAACCTGCCCAATGAAAAAAATATCACTTATCTATTTTCATTTTCTTGAAAACAGTTAAATTTCTTACGTGCAAAGTCTCAAAGATACAGGTGGCTAAATACTTCTTAGGCTCTTTAGTTACTTGATTAAATAAAAAAAATAAGTTTTTTTTTCAAACTGAAAGTAAGAAGCAGCATTTAAACTTAAAACGAACGAAAATTGTCGCATAACCCCGTTCCTCAACCATCGCTCTTTACGCTGAAGTCTTAAAGTTCTTTAAAAGTACTTCTTATTTCAATTCTGCAGCGCTTGGTTTTGAGCAGTCTTTCTTAGAGAATTGTGATAAGAAGTCAAACTTTAGCGTAAAGAGCGAGGGTTAAGGAAGGGGCAGTCACTCTCATAAACAAATACAAATTCCACGTTTTTTTTAAATAGGATCTGTAGGGTGTAGGGTTCTCCGATATACTGAATTTGTGGGTGTCATTTTTATTAAAATCGCTTGAATTTTTGGGGTGTTTCTCCCCTTTTCCGAAAATCAGGCACATTTTCTTAGGCTTGTGGGTCTTGATGGGTTACGTTAAACTTAATGAATTTTGTATATTTGGTTTCAGTATAGAAAACTAATTCTTTTGATTTGTCAAATGTTATCTAATTCCTTTTTCTAGAGTTTTGGCTACTATTGAGTCGTGTCGCTCCTTACTTACAGTTTGTAACCACGAACTGTTTGACAAAATTCCACTTATCTAGTGGGAAATTTTAGGGAAAGTAGGAAATAAACATGTACTTAATGTTGTATTTTTACAACAACAAAAAATACTTTGACTTCTTTAGTTTCATTGCTTAAATGAAACAAAGTTCTTGTTGTGATTTTATCACATATGTTTATAAAATTAAAGGAATAAAATAATTAAGAAAACAAAGTTTTTTTTTGCCGAAATAACGAGCGAAGTTGAAACCTAAAACGAACGCTAGTTATTGCTTCGCACATTACGCAAGAAAGATCTACAAAACTAGCTCAAATAAATTGACTTGTGATACTTAATAGAATTATCTGATACCTGACTCGATAGAATTCTAGAAACTAGCGCTTTAATGAAAACACAAAACCAACGCCACAAGTTTTCTTGGGAGCAGAAAAATTACATGAGTGGCCAGCTGAAGATAAAACCTTAATTTATAAGACTCTAAATAGCCTTTCAACAGCCATTATATCGATTAATTAAAAAAAACTTTTTCCACAAAATAAGTTTTTTAAAGAAAAGTACAAAACTCCATTAAACCAAAAATGAGCAAAAAATAAAATCAAATAATATACCAAGCGTGAAACTACCACAAATCAGCATCGATAAACAAATGAAACCCACAACGAACAGAAATTACAATAAATAACAAAGTCAAAACGAGCAGAAATTAACATGAGTAGGGCTCAAAACCTCTATGCCTTCCCAAGGCCAGCACATAATTTGCACTTTACTGAAAAAATATAAATGTTTTTACTTTCGTAACTTTAATAAATCAAATAATACTAACATTTTGATTACTAAATATCAGTATATGTATATTAAACTGACACTTCACATTCATTTTGTATTTTTTTTTTCAGTAAAGTGCAAATTATGTTCTGGCTTTGGGAAGGCATAGGGGTTTTGAGCCCTACTCATGTTAATTTCTGCTCTTTTTGACTTTGACTCGGTTATTTATTGTAATTTTTGTTCGTTTTGGGTTTCATTTATTTATCGATGCTGATTTGTGGTAGTTTTACGCTTGGTATATTATTTTATTTTTTGCTCATTTTTGGTTTAATGGAGTTCTTTATTTTTTTTTTTTTAAACTTATTTTGTGGAAAAAGTTTAAAAAAAAAATTAATTTCTGTTCGTTTTATATTGATATAGTCTTTTCAAGGAAAAAGAAAATAATACTTTAAATATTTTTTTAAGACTTTATAGTTTGGCCTGCTATTTGTATGCTGGAGAAAAATTTTCAGCAATTTTTAACAACATAAACCCTTTTAAAAATCTGGACATAAATAGTAGTGTTTAATTTAGTTTCATACCTCCTCTAGTTAACCTGAAATAGAAAACTTGATATCATTCGCAAAAAAAAATCTGTTTACTTTCTTTGATAGCTTGGATGCACTTACGCTATTTTAATTTGGTTAAATTTTAAGAGCAGAAGTAGCCCCGAAAGTTCGAACATAATACCCTCAGTCGTTCTTGGGATACTGCTGAGATGCCTTATTGGGAATTAGCATTAACACAATGCATTTTGATTTAATCTTAAGGCAACATTTAGTTTTTAAACATAATGGGCAAATAGGAAGGTGGGCGTGGGAGAGGGACTACTTGCCCTCCAATCACTTTCGACTATTAAAAAGGGCATTAGTCCTTTCTATCTTCAATCGAATGAGCCCTTTTCGAAGTTCCTACGACAACTCGTTTGATGCGATGTGCCCTGGTCGAAAAAAAAAAAAAAAAAAAAAAAAAATTAATAATACATTGTACCCAGATCGATCTATGTCAAGCCTTCCAATCACTTTCGACAATTAAAAAAGAACACTAGCCCTTTCAATTTCCAATCGAATGAGCCTTTTTTGAGTTTCTACGACAACACTTTCTATAAACACCTTACATGCCCCCAGGGCATAACTTGCAACCCTTGCCCTGAGGGCTGTGAGGGGGTTGTCATCCTCAAAGACCTAATTTTCAGAACTTTCAACTACGTTGAATAAAATGAATATCTCAAAATTTTGATTGGATGTGTTTGGGAAAATGGTGGGCGTGAGAAGGGGGTTAGTTGCTTTTTAATCACTTTCGACTATTAAAAAGGGCTTTGCCCGTTTCAATTTCAAATCGAATGAGCCCTTTTTGAAGTTTCTACGACAACTCTTTCTATAAAAACCTCATATGCCCCCAGGGCATAACTTACAATCCTTGCCCTGAGGGATGTGGGGGGGATGTCACCCACAAAGATATAATTTCCAGAACTTCAACTACGTAGAAAAAAAATGACTATCTCAAAATTTTGATTGTATGTGTTTGGGGAAATGGTGGGCGTGAACGGGGGATTAGTTGCCCTCCAATTATTTTCGACTATTAAAAAGGGCACTAGCCATTTCAATTTCCAATCGAATAAGCTATTTTTGAAATTTCTACGACAACGCTTTCTATAAAAACCTTATATGCCCTCAGGGCATAACTTACAACCCTTGCCTTGAGTACTGTGGGGGGGGGGGGGGGGGTTGTCATCCTTAAAGACCTAATTTCCAAAACTTTCAACTACTTTGGACAAAAATGTTATCTAAAAATTTTGATTGTATGTGTTTGGGGAAAAGGTAGGCGTGAGAGGGGGGTTAGTTGTCCTCCAATAACTTTTGACTATTAAAAAGGGCACTAGCCCTTTGAATTTCCAATCGAATGTACCCTTTTTCAAGTTTCTACGACAAAGCTTTCAACGAAAACCTTATATGCCCCCTGGGCACAATTCATAACCCTTGCCCTGAAGACTGTGTTTGGGGAAAAATGGGCGTGAGAGGGGGGTTAGTTGCCCTCCAATCATTTTCTACTATTAAAAAGGGCACTTGCCCTTTGAATTTCCAATAGAATGAGCCTTTTTTGAAGTTTCTACGACAACGCTTTCTATAAAAACCTTATTTGCCCCTAGGGCATGACTTACAACCCTTGCCCTAAGGGCTGTGGGGGAGTGTCCTCCTCAAAAACATAATTTCTATCTGGAAATCAACTATGCTGAACAAAATGGCTATCTCAAAATTTTGATTGGATGTGTTTCGGGAAATGGTGGGCGTGGAAGGGGTTTTATTTGTCTTCCGATCACTTTCGACTATTAAAAAGGGCACAAGCTACTCCAATTTCCAACTGAATGAGCCTTTTTTGAAGTTGCTACGACAACTTCTTTGACACAAAGCGCCCTAGTCTAAAGGAGAAAAATAATAAATAATACATTGTGCCAACCTTGTTCTTATTTGCCCCCAGGGCATAACTTAAAACCCTTGCCCTGAAGGCTGTTGGGGAGTGTCCTCCTCAAAAATAGAATTTCTATGTGGAAATCAGTTACGCTGAACAAAATGGCTATCTCAAAATTTTGATTGGATGTGTTTGGTGAAATGGTGGTTGTGGAAGGGGTGTTAGTTGCTTTCCAATCACTTTCGACTATTAAATAGGGCACTAGCCGTTCCACTTTCCAATCGACTGAGCCCTTTTCGAAGTTTCTACGACAACTCCTTCGATACGAAGTGCCCTGGTATGGAAAAAAAAAAAATAATACATTATGCCAACATCGTTCTTTACTTAGGCAGCGCTGTTGCGCTGCCTATGATATCTTTTAAGCATACAATTATGTTTTTCTTAAAAATCAAGCTATGTGAGTTTCACAAAGCACTAGTTTTTAAGATTCTACCCACATTGGAAATTGACAAGAATTAGTTTATTTGAGCTATTTTTATAGATATATAGGCTATTGCATAATTTGCAAAGCAATAGTGTTTGTTCGTTTAAGTCTCAACTTCACTCTTTACATCCTTAAGAGAAACTTGTTTTTTTTTTCAATTAATCATTGAAAAGGGTATAGATTTTCCAGAGGTAGTAAGAGAAAGCGTTTTGGCAAAACCGTTTCATGGCTCAAGCATTCTCGTAGAATCGGAGAGACTTTTGCCATTCTGTTTACACAGTGTCTATCAGCATGAATAAGCATTAATTAATGAGTAATATTATTAAACTTAGAAAGTGATAGTATGCTTACAACCTTATTATTTTTCAGAACCATAGACGTTACTATGATTGCACCTCGGACGACAGTGGAACTAATTTCATTGATAAATATATTTGGAAAAGATAGTCCTTCCCCGTGGAAATAAATCAAGTTGTTGGTATGATTCCAAACATACTCAGGACTTTTTGCTTTACATTAGAAGTAACTTGAAAACAATTAAGAGCTCAAAACATCCTTGGATTATATTGTAAATTTATATGTGTGAAAACCGAGAATATAAAGGATTGCTTCCACGTTCGTAACTAATGGACTAAACATTATTGTGCACCCCATTCTTAGAATCCTGGAATTTAGAGTGCGCTGTTTCTGTGTTTTCATCTCTAGTCATGTCTTGTTTGCTACCATCGTTTTACCATTTAGTTCATTAATGTACTGTTGACAATAAATTAATTTCTTTTAATACAAGTTTTGCAGCATTAGTAAAACAGCATTAGCGTGTTGCAGGTGTGTGCAAGGATATTTATCCAACACTAGGGCTTGTCTTGCAAGATCACACACTGTTGCAATTGATCTTGCACTTTTTAAGGTGAAAAAAAGAGAAAAATGATAAGAATTCTGCCGGGCCCACATTAAAACTGTTTATCAGAAATAAAATATGACGATTTCGCCTATTGGAGCAATTTTCTTATTTTATAATTAACTGTTCAAGCAAAAAATAGTAACAATTTTTTACAGTCTCTTGCCATGTTATGTACCTTTAAAGCTAGTAAAAAAAATCATTTTAGTAATATGAAAGTAAATGGTAGTATTGCTCCTCGGACGAACAGAAACTATAATGTATATGAGGGGTTACCACCACCCCCTCCCTACCTCCATTACGGTATCATTTGACTGGTGTTTTACTGAAAGCACTTTAGAATGCAACAAATATAGCCGGTTGGTCATTTTAAGTGTTTTATCTGCCGATCTTGTTTTGAAGCATTTGAACTGCAAATTTTAGGCTATTGCTTAAAGCAAACAAATAAATTCTTCAATTCTCAAAAGAATGTTATAAAAATAAGCTTTTCATGACTCCTGAAGCTAATTCACCGTAAAAATTGGAAAGTTGAGGGGGCGGCAGCCCCCATTCATATCCACAGTATTTTTTGTTTGTTTTGGGTTTTAATGTCGCTCTTTACTTCTGTATGAAAAGTATTTTTTTTCAGTTAATTTCCATTTGTTCTTGATATCATATTCAGGATTACCCTAAATATGAGGGGAAAGACCATCCCTTCTGAGCCCCCACCTTTCACAATTAGGCTCAACATTGTGAAATATTACCTCGATTCTATTTGATTGATTTGCTTTTCAGAATGAAGCCTAATTATCTTCAACAAAAAAGAGACTGTCGTCCCGATCAAAGCCAATATCTGTACACTGACATTCGACTTTTTATCACAATTAATTAAAAAAACTTTTTCCACAAAATAAGCTTTTTAAAAAAAGTAAAGAGCTCTATTAAACCAAAAATGAACAAGAATAGAATCAAATTATGTACCAAGCATACAACTACCACAAATCAGTATCAATAAATAAATGAAACCCAAAAAAAACAGAAATTAAAATATGTAAAACTCAAAACGAGCAGAAATTAATATGAGTAGGGTTCTAAGCCCCACGCGTTCTAAAAGCTAGAATATAATTTGTATTTTACTGAAAAAAATTCAAATGAATTTACTGAAAAAAAATGTGTATGGTCAGTTTACTCAACAAAATAGAATCAAATAATCTACCAAGCATACAACTACCACAAATCAGTATCAATAAATAAATGAAACCCAAAAAAAACAGAAATTAAAATATGTCAAACTCAAAACGAGCAGAAATTAATCAGAGTAGGGTTCTAAGCCCTACGCTTTCTAAAAGCCAGAATATAATTTTTATTTTTTTCAACATTTTTTTTTAAATGTTTTCACTTTTATAACCTTAAGAAATCAAAAACTAATTAAGATTTTACGGAATAAATATCAGCATATGTACACTAAACTGAAGATGCATATTTTTTTCGGTAAATTCACTTGAATTTTTTTTCAGTTGTTTACTGAAAACGTTTGACACTAAGAGCTCAAAATCTTATTCTTTCGCCAAAAATGTATTCTTTTTCTTTTTAATTCTTATATAGCAATTCTTTAAAAAAAAATTCTTTTTAATCTTTTCACATTTATAACTTTAAGAAATCAAAAATTAATTAAGATTTTAAGGAATAAATATCAGCATGTGTATATTAAACTGACAATGCAGATTTTTTTCAGTAAATTCATTTGAATTTTTTCCCTTGAATTTCCATTTCCCTTGAAAATTTTGAATGAAAATTCTGTGAATGCGGAATAAAATACAATTGAAAAATTAAAATGAAAAATAAAAAAAATAATACTGTTTTTGACACATTTTCTTGACTAATTATAAATACATACATTGGTGGGTGTGTAATAATAATTTAAGCTCGAAAGATAACTAACCTACAATAATAATTCTTCTCATGTTAAATATTACTTTATTAGCAGTCATGTTAAAATTACCGGGGATTACAAAGTTGAATCGGAGCTCTCAAGCAGGGATGTAGCTCCAACATTTTATTGGGGGGGGGGGCAAGAGGGATCTCAATCCGAAAAGTCAAGAGCATGGGCTATAGAATCATTTGTTCTCCAAATCATTGCCCGCCCGAAACAATACCACTGCTTTCAAGGTTATTTTTAGAAATATAATTAATTATGATTACATTTTCCAGCAAATTCATTTGAATTTTTTTTCAGTTCTTTACTGAAAACGTTTGACACTAAGAGCTCAAAATCTTATTCTATGGCAAAAAAAAATATTCTTTTTCTTTTTAATTCTTATATAGCAATTCTTTAAAAAAAAATTATTTTTAATGTTTTCACTTTTATAACTTTAAGAAATCAAAAATTAATTAAGATTTTAAGGAATAAATATCAGCATATGAATATTAAACTGACAATACAGATTTTTTTTCAGTAAATTCATTTGAACTTTTTTCAGTAAAGTACAAATTATATTCTGGCTTTTAGAAAGCATAGGGTTTAGAACCCTATTCAGATTAAGTCTTGGTTACATCATGCCTTGGTTAAGCCTGGGCACGAATTAAAAAAAAAATCAAAATTAAATGAAAAAAAAATATTTTCAACTATGACTGGGGGAGGGGGTAATTTTCCTCAGGGAGTATTCTTAATGGGGCTGGAGAATTTTCTAAGAGAAAACACCTAAACCTACAAATAATGGTCTAAGCAATTAAACTATTTCTGAAGGATAGATTGTCTTTGGGCTCATCAAATCATAAATGTCTAAGCTTTTATAGACGAAAAACGCGTCGAATCTAATGAACTAGCTTTGCTTTTTTTGCACCGTAGTAATTTAGACGAAAATGTTGCATTTCCCTTGAAAATTTTGAATGAAAATTCTGTGAATGCGGAATAAAACCACACTTGAAAAATTATAATGAAAAAGAAGAAAATTAATACTGTTTTTGACACATTTTCTTGACTAATTATGAATACATACATAGGTGGGCGTGTAGTAATAATTTAAGCTCGAAAGATGACTAACTTACAATAATAATTCTTCTCATGTTAAAAATTACCTTATTAGCAGTCATGTTAAAGTTACTGGGAATTACAAAGTTGAATCGGAGCTCTCAAGGATGTAGCTCCAAAACTTTATTGGGGGAAAGAGGGATCTCCATCCGAAAAGTCAAGAGCATGGGCTATAGGATCATTTTTTCTCCAAATCATTGCCAGCCTGAAACAACGCCACTACTTTCAAGGTTATTTTTAGAAATATAATTAATTATGAATAAATTTTTTTGGCCATAGAATAAGATTTTGAGCTCTTAGTGTCTAAGGTTTTCAGTAAAGAACTGAAAAAAAATTCAAATGAATTTACTGAAAAAAAATATGCATTGTCAGTTTAATGTACATATGCTGATATTTATTCCATAAAATCTTAATTAATTTTTGATTTCTTAAGGGCATAAAAGTGAAAACATTAAAAAATTTTTTGAATGAAATACAAATTATATTCTGGCTTTTAGAAAGCGTAGGGCTTAGAACCCTACTCAGATTAATTTCTGCTCGTTTTGAGTTTGACATATTTTAATTTCTGTTTGTTTTGGGTTTCATTTGTTTATTGATACTGATTTGTGGTAGTTGTATGCTTGGTAGATTATTTGATTCTATTTTGTTGAGTAAACTGATAATACACATTTTTTTCAGTAAATTCATTTGAATTTTTTTCAGTAAAATACAAATTATATTCTAGCTTTTAGAACGCATGGGGTTTAGAACCCTACTCATATTAATTTCTGCTCGTTTTGAGTTTGACTTATTTTAATTTCTGTTTGTTTCGGGTTTCATTTATTTATTGATACTGATTTGTGGTAGTTGTATACTTGGTACATAATTTGATTCTATTTTTGTTCATTTTTGGTTTAATGGAGTTCTTTACTTTTTTTTGAAAAACTTATTTTATAGAAAAAGTGTTTTTAATTAATCTCTGTTCGTTTTATGTTGACATAGTCTTTTTCAGGGAGGAAGACAAAGCCTCTTCTGAACTTAAACAGCCATCCCTTCCATAAAAAGCTTAAATACCCCCTGGGCAAAACTTAAAATCCTTGTCCCGTATATGTGGGGTTTGTTTCAACCCCAAAAGCCAGGTTATATGCTATTTAGACTATTTTGAATAGAATGGCTACCTCAAAATTTCTATTAGATGCATTTTCTGTAGATATGACGATATTTATTCCTTAAAATCTTAACTAATTTTCGATTTCTTAAAGTTATAAAAGTTAAAACATTTAAAAGAATTTTTATCAATAGAGTAATAATTATATTCTGGCTTTTAGAAAGCATAGGGTTTAGCATTAACCTCTGTTTGCATTCTGTTTTGTATTAACTTTCCGTCGAAGACTCAAAAGCCATTCTAATCCTTTCATCCTAGGACATGCTGATATTTGATATCTAGTATCAGCTGATATCTAAATAAGCCATGACTTTTAATTTGTAAGACAAAAGTAAGTTTTAAAATCATAATTAGCATATTTATTTTTGAATTTTTCTAGTACGGCCATATCTAATATCATGGTTATCTAATTATATGTTCGTTTTTTATTCATTCTGGTAAAAAAGAGAAAAAAATAATAATAAATAAAATTTAAATGAAATAAGTTGAAAATTAAAGTACATTAATTAAAATCGATATTTGAATTGGCCTAGAATTTTAAATTAGTTCCTTGATCCGAGTTTTTATGTCAACAACAAAAAGATCAGAAAAATGTTTGAAAGACAATTCTTTCACAACTAATGGAAAATTCATTTTATTCTGCTATAAAACTTGAATTATTGATCTATAATGAAATTAAATAAAAAAAACAAGTTTTTTAAACTGAAAGTAAGGAGCGACATTAAAACTTAAAACGAACAGAAATTATTCCGTATATGAAAGGGACTGTCCCCTCCTCAACGCCTCGCTTTTTACGCTAAAGTTTTTTATTGTTTTAAAAAATAAAGTTGTCAGACAGAGTCAAACTTTAGCGTAAAGAGCGAGGCGTTGAGGAGGGGACAGTCCCTTTCATATACGGAATAATTTCTGTTCGTTTTAAGTTTTAATGTCGCTCCTTACTTACAGTTTAAAAAACTTGTTTTTTTTATTTAATTTTTGAACGTTTTTGAATAAATGCAGGTTTTGATCTTGGCTCACCGTACATGAATAATTAAAACAAAATTTTCATATTAATTTATTTTTATTTAGTTTAAATGGCTTTCTCGAAACTTCTTTAATTTTATTTACGAACGTTTTTATTAGTAATAAATATACGTAACTTACGAATTAACTTACGTAACGAACTTCTATATTCATATATTTTAATTTCTTTATTAGGGGGTTCACCCCCTAGTCAATACCTTGCTCTTTAAGCGAAAGTTCGAATTTTGTTCCAATTCTTGAAAAATGACCGCTTAATCACAAAGGCCGTTAATTAGAATAAATAGCTCTTACGAAAGTACTAAAAATCTTTGGCTTAAAGAGCGAGGTATTGAGTACGGGGTGAACCCAATCATATATGTAATATTTTCTGTTCGTTTGAAGTTTCGATGTTGCTGCTATTGCAGTTGAAATACTTGTTTTTTTATATTAAATTTCTGATCTTTTTTAAATAATGCTCGGAAGTCCGGCGTCCCCTTCATAGCAATGTCCCTTCCCCCATGAAAACTTCCTTCATGGAAAGATCCTCCCACATAACCCCTGACGCCCCCCCCACTACCAGGAAAAATCTCCCCTGAAAACGTCTGTATATTTACAAATAACCAATACTATATGTTAACATTGGGTAAAGTTCATAACTTTCAGCCCTCCCCCGAATTTCGGGGGATTAAGTCATCCTAAAAGAAATACTTATTATATTTTCGAACATGCTGAACAAAATGGCTATCTCAAAATTTTGATCAGGTGACTTTGGGAAAAAAAATGAGCGTGGGAGGGGGCCTAGTTGCCCTCCATTTTTTTTGGTCACTTAGAAAGGGCACTAGAACTTTTAATTTCCATTCCAATGAGCCCTCCCACGATATTCTAGGACAACTGGGTCGATACGATCACCCCTGGGGAAAAAAAAACAAACAAACAAATAAACACGCACCCGTGATCTTTCTTCTGGCAAAAAATGCAAAATTCCACATTTTTGTAGATGGGAGCTTGAAACCTCTACAGTAGGGTTCTCTGATACGCTGAATATGATGGTGTGATTTTCATTAAGGTTCTATAACTTTTAGGGGGTCTTTCCTCCTTTTTTCGAAAATCAGCCAAATTTTCTCAGGCGCCTAACTTTTGATGGTTAGAATTAAACTTGATGAAACTTATATATTTCAAATCAGCATTAAAATCTGATTCTTTTGATGTATCTATTTGTATCAAAATACCGTTTTCTAGAGTTCCGGCTACCATTGAGCCGGGTCGCTCCTTACTTACAGTTCGTTACCACGAACTGTTTCATCTCTCCAGTCAACTTTTAGTTCACAGACAGCTAACATTGATATAATATACTGATAGGCCAAAATGTCATACTCAAATGTAAATGTATCTATGTTTACTATTTATTACGATGCACATCCATGATTTTTTTTAGGGGGGGGGGGCAAAATATGTGGATCCGATAGAAAAAAAATTTTAGGGGGGGGGCAAAATAGGTTGATCCGATAAACTTGCGTTAGGAGCAAGTTTAATCAACGCAAACTTGAGTTAATTAAGTAAATTACACTACTTCAGACTACGCTAGAGGTGCACGCACCCCCCCAACCTCCCCGTGGATCCGCCACTGAAATAGCCTTTCTCCAGACTATTACTTACTTAACTCCCATCCGGCCGGGTTGGCCGATTCGAGGGTTCTCCTCTAATGGTATCATTTCAATATTTTCGGGATGGCTGCCTGTTTGTTGCAGTCCCTGTTGTTCATTGGCTGTGTTGGTCCCAGAGGGCTTGATCGGCAGTGATTTGCTAATAGTAGCAGAGAATGTCTACCTAACCTCAAAAATGTATTGAAAATTCTTATGACCCTTTGTCCGTCATTGTAGTTAAATAAATTCTTAGAAATATTAATTTGTATAAATATTAGCAGTAATTTTTAAGCCGCATTGTAGTTAGATGAATTCTTAAAAATATAAATTTGTATAAATGTTAATCCAATTAGCAGTATGAGTTTTAAGCCTAAACAATGAAAAAACTATTTGGTTGGAAATAAAAAGCTTAAACTTCATTTAAAAAAATAATTTATTATTGCAGCATTACGAAATTTTCGAAGGATTCGTGTAATCATTTATTTTCCTGAATCATAGGCAGCGCAATGGCGCTGGTAAGTAAAGCCGTTTGAATTTCCAATCGAATGAGCCCTTTTTCAAGTTTCTACGACAAAGATCTCAATAAAAACCTTATATGCCACCAGGGCATGACTTATAACCCTTACCCTGAAGACTGTGGGGGGAGTGTCCTGCTCAAAGGTATAATTTCCTGAACTTTAAACGGTGTGGAACAAAATGGCTATCTAAAAATTTGATTGGATATGTTTGGGGAAATGGTGGGCGTGGAAGGGGTGTTAGTTGCCTTCCAATCACTTTCGACTATTAAAAAGGGCACAAGCCACTCCAATTTCCAATTGAATGAGCCCTTTTCGAAGTTTCTACGACAACTTCTTCGATACGAAGTGCCCTGCTTTAAAGGAAAAAAGTGATAAAGGATACATTTTGCCAACATCGTTCATATATGCCCTCAGGGCAAAATTTAAAACCCTTGCCTCGAGGATTGTGGGGGAGTGTCCTCCTCAAAACATATTTTCTATTGAGAAATCAACTACGCTAAACAAAATGGCTATCTCAAAATTGCGATTGGATGTGTTTGAGGAATGATGGGCGTGGGGGGCTAGTTGCCCTCCAATAGCTTTCGACTGTTAAAAAGGGCACTATCCCTTTGAATTTCCAATCGAATGAGCCTTTTTTGAAGTTTCTACAACAACGCTTTCTATAAAAACCTTATATGCCCCCAGCGCATAACTTAAAACCCTTGCCCCGAGGGTTGTGGGGGAGTGTCCTCCTCAAAAACATATTTTATGTGGAAATCAACTACGCTGAACAAAATGGCTATCTCAAAATTTTGATTGGATGTGTTTGGGGGAATTATGGACGTGGGGGGGTCTAGTTGCCCTCCAATCACCTTCGACTATTAAAAAGGGCACTGGCCCTTTGAATTTCCAAACGAATGAGCCTTTTTTGAAGTTTCTACGACAACGCCTTCTATAAAAACCTTATATGCCCCCAGCGCATAACTTAAAACCCTTGCCCCGAGGGTTGTCGGGGAGTGTCCTCCTCAAAAACATATTTTCTATCTGGAGGTCAACTACGCTGAAAAAAATGGCTATCTCAAAATTTTGATCGGATCTGTTCGGGGGAATGATGGGCGTTGGTCTAGTTGCCCTCCAATCACTTTCGACTATTAAAAAGGGCACTAGCCCTTTGAATTTCCAATCTAATGAGCCTTTTTTGAAGTCTCTACGACAACACCTTCTATAAAAACCTTATATGCCCCCAAGGCATAACTTAAAACCCTTGCCCCGAGGGTTGTGGGGGAGTGTCCTCTTCAAAAACATATTTTCTATGTGGAAATCAACTACGCTGAACAAAATGGCTATCTCAAAATTTTGATTGGATGTGTTTGGGGGAATGATGGGCGTGGGGGGGGCTAGTTGCCCTCCAATCCCTGTCGACTATTAAAAAGGGCACTAGCCCTTTGAGTTTCCAATCGAATGAGCCTTTTTTGAAGTTCCTACGACAACGCCTTCTATAAAAAAACCTTATATGCCCCCAGGGCAAAACTTAAAACCCCTGCCCCGAGGGTTGTGGGGGAGTGTCCTCCTCAAAAAGATATTTTCAATCTGGAAATCAACTACGCTGAACAAAATGGCTATCTCAAAATTTTGATTGGATGTGTTTGGGGGAATGATGGGCGTGGGTGGGGTGGGGGGGGGCAGTTGCCCTCCAATCTCTTCGACGATTAAAAAGGGCACTAGCCACTCCAATTTCCAATCGAATGAGCCCTTTTCGAAGTTTCTGCGACGACTCCTTCAATATGAAGCGCCCGGGTATGGAGAAGAAGAAGAAAAAAGAAAAATAAATAATACATTGTGCCCACATCGTTCTTTACATAGGCAGCACTATCGCGCTGCCTATGATACTTCGAGGTTCAGATACTAACGATTACCATTAAAACTAATGTTTCTGCAATAAGAGAGGAGCTACCGTCCCATCAACTCCATTACTGAAAGCTTAGGTCTAATATGTTTCACAAAGTAAAGGGAGGCCATGGGTTACAATTTATCATTTGACGTCAAGTGTGGGAGGGGGTAGAAGGAAAGGTACATTCCCCTCCCCCCAACATTTTAAAAATGCTTTGCTTTATATTTTAATTGAAAAATTGTTTAGTATTTTCATTGGAAAAAAAAATAAAACAAGAATTGCCCCCCCTGTATTTTTAGAATTTTTTTTTGGGTGGTCGGCGTTTACCCCCCGGAAAATACCCCCGATCCCCCCCCTCCCCGGAAAATACCCCGTGGAAAATACACCCCCCCGGAAAATTCCCCCCCCCCGTGGAAAATCCCCCCCCCCCCCGCAGAAAATACCACCCCCCCCCCCCCCCAAAAAAAATATATACTCCCCGTGGAAATTAAGGCTTTCCAAATTTGAGAATTTTATTTGAGTTTTATTTTTTCAATTTCCGTACGGGGATGGAATTTTGGTATTTGTGTATTATGCGCCACTCACTCAAGTTTACGCTGTGTAAAATTCGAGAACACGCCGGGTTTTTTTGTTAGTTTCTTCGTTACTTTAGAAATAAATTTGCGCTATAGATTTGCACATTAGGGGGGGGGGGTAAGCGTAAAGGGTCTGCATGCAAAATGTGTTTGGCACAATTATTTTGCATATTAGATAGATAGAACCCAAAACGATCAGATATAACAATAAATAACCTATTCAAACTCAAAATAGCAACAATTAGCATGAATAGGGCTGACAACCCCCACACCTTCTCATGACCAGAAAGCAATTTGCACTTTACTGAAAACAAAATACATTTTAAATGTTTTCACTTTATTGACTTCAACAAATAAAGAAGTATTAAGACTATAAGGAATAGATATCACAATATGTATATCAAACTGACAATACACGTCAGTAGTAAGAGAGGTGCTGATTTGAACCAGACGCCTGAGGCATGGATATGTGTGTATATTTTAAACGAATTGGGGTTACCAGGGTGATTTGCCTGCCAAGAGGAACGAGTATAACTTGATTGGTGATTAGGATTTGAATATTTTTTAGGTTAAATCCGTGGTCATTCATCTGTAAGTTGATTAGTAGGTTTTTTGTTTTTTTTTAACTTGGCTAATAGGTTTTTAAACCTATTACTACGAACCCTACATGCATTCCATTTTTGGAACTAGGAGCGTGATTGTGTGTGATGCTATCAGACTGGTTTCGTTTCATGAGTTCATTAATAGAAGGACTAATGTTTTTTGAAAAGGGTAATTACTTCTTTAGTTTACGAGATTTGCGAATTTTTTTTGCGAAAAGATATTTGCGTAAAGGTATTGCGAAGGTTAAGAATGCCTCACGGGTAATTAAAGAATGAGATGCTTGCATCAACAATACAAAGAATAAGCTCAGATACTTAATAGATTTGACGCTTACAAGAGACATTGCTAGAAAGTATTCAATAGCTTAATTGAAAAGTAACGATAGAATGACATTGTGACTTGACCTAGCTTTACCTCGCCGATGTGGTCTGTATAATACATAAGTAACGTTTGAAAAATATTGTCAATTTAAAAAGAAATGGCTGAAAAGTGTTTTGAGGGGGATGGGTTGCATGGAGGGGTGAGTTGCACGAGGGTTCAGTTAAAGGGGATACAGTTGCACGGGGGGTTTCGGTTATACACGGGTTCAGTTACAAGGGGGATTCAGTTGCACGGGGGGTACCCCTTTTTTCGAAAATCGGGCTCCCTGTTTTCAAAATCCCTTTTTCTTCTGAGGCTTGGAGCATTTGGTGGCTAGATATTAAACGTAATGAAATTTATATAATTGCAATCTGCATAAAAACCCAATTCCTGTCAATTGTTATCAAAATTCCATTTTTGAGTTTTGGTTACAACTATAAATAAGGCTATCGTGTCTTTCTGAACTTTCTGTGCGAGGCAGGGGTTACTATTTAGTTTAAATAATTCTAGGAGGAATTGAGTTTTGTGGATGGTGTTGAAAAATGGTACTTGTTAAATATTCGGGTAAACATACGACTAAGAAACGCTTCACTATAAATAAGGCTATCGTGTTTTTCCGAACTTTCTAGGGCGGTGGTAACTATTTAGTTTAAATAATTCTAGGAGGAATTGAGTTTTATGGATGGTATGGAAAAATGGTACTTGTTAAATATTCGGGTAAACATACGACTAAGAAACGCTTCACTATAAATAAGGCTATCGTGTTTTTCCGAACTTTCTAGGGCGGTGGTAACTATTTAGTTTAAATAATTCTAGGAGGAATTGAGTTTTATGGATGGTATGGAAAAATGGTACTTGTTAAATATTCGGGTAAACATACGACTAAGAAACGCTTCACTATAAATAAGGCTATCGTGTTTTTCCGAACTTTCTAGGGCTGTGGTAACTATTTAGTTTAAATAATTCTAGGAGGAATTGAGTTTTGTGGCTGGTGTGTAAAAATGGTGCTTGTTAAATATTCGGGTAAACATATGACTAAGAAACGCTTCACTATAAATAAGGCTATCGTGTTTTTCCGAACTTTCTAGGGCGGTGGTAACTATTTAGTTTAAATAATTCTAGGAGGAATTGAGTTTTATGGATGGTATGGAAAAATGGTACTTGTTAAATATTCGGGTAAACATACGACTAAGAAACGCTTCACTATAAATAAGGCTATCGTGTTTTTCCGAACTTTCTAGGGCGGTGGTAACTATTTAGTTTAAATAATTCTAGGAGGAATTGAGTTTTGTGGCTGGTGTGTAAAAATGGTACTTGTTAAATATTCGGGTAAACATACGACTAAGAAACGCTTCACTATAAATAAGGCTATCATGTTTTTCCGAACTTTCTAGGGCGGTGGTAACTATTTAGTTTAAATAATTCTAGGAGGAATTGAGTTTTATGGATGGTATGGAAAAATGGTACTTGTTAAATATTCGGGTAAACATACGACTAAGAAACGCTTCACTATAAATAAGGCTATCGTGTTTTTTCGAACTTTCTAGGGCGGTGGTAACTATTTAGTTTATAATAATTCTAGGAGGAATTGAGTTTTATGGATGGTATGGTAAAATGGTACTTGTTAAATATTCGGGTAAACATACGACTAAGAAACGCTTCACTATAAATAAGGCTATCGTGTTTTTCCGAACTTTCTAGGGCGGTGGTAACTATTTAGTTTAAATAATTCTAGGAGGAATTGAGTTTTATGGATGGTATGGAAAAATGGTACTTGTTAAATATTCGGGTAAACATACGACTAAGAAACGCTTCACTATAAATAAGGCTATCGTGTTTTTCCGAACTTTCTAGGGCGGTGGTAACTATTTAGTTTAAATAATTCTAGGAGGAATTGAGTTTTATGGATAGTATGGAAAAATGGTACTTGTTAAATATTCGGGTAAACATACGACTAAGAAACGCTTCACTATAAATAAGGCTATCGTGTTTTTCCGAACTTTATAGGGCTGTGGTAACTATTTAGTTTAAATAATTCTAGGAGGAATTGAGTTTTGTGGCTGGTGTGGAAAAATGGTACTTGTTAAATATTCGGGTAAACATACGACTAAGAAACGCTTCACTATAAATAAGGCTATCGTGTTTTTCCGAACTTTCTAGGGCAGTTAACTATTTAGTTTAAATAATTCTAGGAGAAATTGAGTTTTATGGATGGTAGGGAAAAATGGTACTTGTTAAATATTCGGGTAAACATACGACTAAGAAACGCTTCACTATAAATAAGGCTATCGTGTTTTTCCGAACTTTCTAGGGCGGTGGTAACTATTTAGTTTAAATAATTCTAGGAGGAATTGAGTTTTATGGATGGTATGGTAAAATGGTACTTGTTAAATATTCGGGTAAACATACGACTAAGAAACGCTTCACTATAAATAAGGCTATCGTGTTTTTCCGAACTTTCTAGGGGGGTGGTAACTATTTAGTTTAAATAATTCTAGGAGGAATTGAGTTTTATGGATGGTATGGAAAAATGGTACTTGATAAATATTCGGGTAAACATACGACTAAGAAACGCTTCACTATAAATAAGGCTATCGTGTTTTTCCGAACTTTCTAGGGCGGTGGTAACTATTTAGTTTAAATAATTCTAGGAGGAATTGAGTTTTATGGATGGTATGGTAAAATGGTACTTGTTAAATATTCGGGTAAACATACGACTAAGAAACGCTTCACTATAAATAAGGCTATCGTGTTTTTCCGAACTTTCTAGGGCTGTGGTAACTATTTAGTTTAAATAATTCTAGGAGGAATTGAGTTTTGTGGCTGGTGTGGAAAAATGGTACTTGTTAAATATTCGGGTAAACATACGACTAAGAAACGCTTCACTATAAATAAGGCTATCGTGTTTTTCCGAACTTTCTAGGGCAGTTAACTATTTAGTTTAAATAATTCTAGGAGAAATTGAGTTTTATGGATGGTAGGGAAAAATGGTACTTGTTAAATATTCGGGTAAACATACGACTAAGAAACGCTTCACTATAAATAAGGCTATCGTGTTTTTCCGAACTTTCTAGGGCGGTGGTAACTATTTAGTTTAAATAATTCTAGGAGGAATTGAGTTTTATGGATGGTATGGTAAAATGGTACTTGTTAAATATTCGGGTAAACATACGACTAAGAAACGCTTCACTATAAATAAGGCTATCGTGTTTTTCCGAACTTTCTAGGGGGGTGGTAACTATTTAGTTTAAATAATTCTAGGAGGAATTGAGTTTTATGGATGGTATGGAAAAATGGTACTTGATAAATATTCGGGTAAACATACGACTAAGAAACGCTTCACTATAAATAAGGCTATCGTGTTTTTCCGAACTTTCTAGGGCGGTGGTAACTATTTAGTTTAAATAATTCTAGGAGGAATTAAGTTTTATGGATGGTATGGTAAAATGGTACTTGTTAAATATTCGGGTAAACATACGACTAAGAAACGCTTCACTATAAATAAGGCTATCGTGTTTTTCCGAACTTTCTAGGGCGGTGGTAACTATTTAGTTTAAATAATTCTAGGAGGAATTGAGTTTTGTGGCTGGTGTGGAAAAATGGTACTTGTTAAATATTCGGGTAAACATACGACTAAGAAACGCTTCACTATAAATAAGGCTATCATGTTTTTCCGAACTTTCTCGGGCGGTGGTAACTATTTAGTTTAAATAATTCTAGGAGGAATTGAGTTTTATGGATGGTATGGAAAAATGGTACTTGTTAAATATTCGGGTAAACATACGACTAAGAAACGCTTCACTATAAATAAGGCTATCGTGTCTTTCCGAACTTTCTAGGGTGGTGGTAACTATTTAGTTTAAATAATTCTAGGAGGATCGAGTTTTATGGATGGTATGGAAAAATGGTACTTGTTAAATATTCGGGTAAACATACGACTAAGAAACGCTTCACTATGAATAAGGCTATCGTGTTTTTCCGATTTTTCTAGGCGGGTGTAACTATTTAGTTTAAATAATTCTAGGAGGAATTGAGTTTTATGGATGGTATGGAAAAATGGTACTTGTTAAATATTCGGGTAAACATACGACTAAGAAACGTTTCACTATAAATAAGGCTATCGTGTTTTTCCGAACTTTCTAGGGCGGGGGTAACTATTTAGTTTAAATAATTCTAGGAGGAATTGAGTTTTATGGATGGTGTTGAAAAATGGTATGTGTTGAATATTTGGGTAAACATACGACTAAGAAACGCTTCACTATAAATAAGGCTATTTTGTTTTTCTGAACTTTCTAGGGCGGTGGTAAGTATTTAGTTTAAATAATTCTAGGAGGAAAAATGGTACTTGTTAAATATTCGGGTAAACATACGACTAAGAAACGCTTCACTATAAATAAGGCTATTGTGTTTTTCTGAACTTTCTAGGGCGGAGGTAACTATTTAGTTTAAATAATTCTAGGAGGAATTGAGTTTTATGGATGGTATGGAAAAATGGTACTTGTTAAATATTCGGGTAAACATACGACTAAGAAACGCTTCACTATAAATAAGGCAATCGTGTTTTTCCGAACTTTCTAGGGCGGGGGTAACTATTTAGTTTAAATAATTCTAGGAGGAATTGAGTTTTATGGATGGTATAGAAAAATGGTACTTGTTAAATATTCGGGTAAACATACGACTAAGAAACGCTTCACTATTTTCTTTATTTGGTGGTCATTAAAAACGAAATTTTTGTGTTAAATAAGTAGTTTTTGTATCTTTTAAAAGAGCTTTACGGGAATTGAGAGACTCAGTTGCCGGATTCCGTGTGATTTTTCTTCTTTTCAGTAAAGACATTCGATATCCTAAAAGTGTTTAATTCAAACTTTTTTAAAACTTCGAAATTTTTCAACTTTATTTATTTTTTCTTTTTGTACATAACTTAAAATGTCAAAATATGCTTACAGTTCTAACAATTGCGCTCTGTGATTGGTCAGAGACACGATGTGACTTTCCCACTGGTATTCTATGACCGGTTATTGACACTACCTAATCTATTGCATGTATTAAATCAGTATTTTTTACGCAGTGGAACGATAAACACATAAGTCATATCTATAAAAAAAAGTGAAGATGGAGCATTTTAATAAAGTGTGTTTACATAACAAGGTTATTGTAGCATTGAATGCTGACAAAGAGAAGTATTTAAACTTTGAAACAAGTACAGGTGGTAGCACTATTGGAAATGTATGCATGCATTGTCATGACAGTAAGGAATTAAATTTCTTTGGAATACCGAAAAAATTCAACTCTTATGTTGGTGGTTATGCGAGATTGAGATCTCCAGAGATGATTGCACTCAAAGAGAATGCCAACATAAAACTAATCATTGATGATAGAGGACAACTCCTTGCTACTGTTGCAGGTAACACATTACCTACTGATACATCCAATCGTCACCTTTCGGGTATTAGCATTCAACGGAAGATCAATAAAAGAAAGGCCTACTCTTCTACTAATATCGTAAACCATATCTTGTCTACGTGCCGAAACTGTTACCTGTGTAAAAATAATGTGATAATAGACAGTGAAATTGCCAGAAAAATAAAAAGGGCATTGTCAGAAAATATCACGATGGAATATAAAGATGAATCGATGAAAAACAAAGCACCAGCAAACGTTACTGCCATTGATCAAACAGTCATTGAACCAAATAATACCAAAGACGAAAAGCATATTGAGCCTGTTGATGAGACACCAGTAAAAATTGTGTATGACTCAAAATGGAATAATGATTATTCTATTGATTACGAACTAAGAGAAAACAATAGCTATAATATCAAGAGATAACATGGTGAACTATTTTATGGAGCAGATTCAAAATGTCCAAAGTTAATCATTGATATTAATAATGTATCATAATATATTTTTGTATTAATATTCTACATAGCATTATTTCATTAAAAATATATTATGCATTACATTGTTATGTGTTCATTATTTTTAGAGTAAGCTAGCACATCAAACGTTTAGAATGTCTAATAAAACCTCGGAGATATAAGAAAAGGAATTTGCATACATCTATTGTCAGACACACGGGAACAAATTCTTTCTTGAATTCGCCTCCTGGATAAATAAAAAAAGACATTTCATTCAAGAAATTATGACGAAACTCTAAGTAAGCAACAAACTCTTTCTTGAAGTTACCTCATGGATACACAATGCAGAAATTTCATTTAAGAAATTATCAAAAATTGTAAGTAAGTAGCAAATTCTTTCAAAAATATGTTAATACGTTTAAGCAATAAATATCTTTAAGCTTAACCCGTCTTTATTCTTTAGAATAGTTTTATTCATTTCATTAAATTATGAAGAAATTGTAAGTAAGTAACAATAGCTTTCTTGAATTCGCTTCCTGGACACAATACAGATATTTAATTCAAGAAATCATAATAAAATCGCAAGTAAGTAATAAAGTCTTTATTGTTTTCACCTATTGGATACACAATACTGAAATTTCATTCAAGAAATTATGAAGGAATTGTAAATAGGTAACACACTCATGTTACCTCATGGATACACAATGCAGAAATTTCATTTAAGGAATTATCAAAAATTTTAAGTAGGTAGCAAATTCTTTCTTGAATTCGCCCCCTGGGTAAATAAAAAAGACAGTTCATTAAAGAAATTATGAAAAAATTGTAAGTAAGTCGCAAATTCTTTCTTGAATTCACCTGCTGGATAAACAAAAAAGACATTTCGTTCAAGAAATTATGACAAAATTCCAAGTAAGTAACAAACTCTTTATTGTTTTCATGACTTAGATACACGATGTAGAAATTTAATTCAAGAAATTATGAAAAAATTCTCAGTAAGTAACAATTTCTTTCTTGAAGTCAACTCTTGGATACACAATACGGAAATTTCATTTAAGAAATTATGAAAAAAAACAATTTCTTTCTTGAAGTCAACTCTTGGATACACAATACGGAAATTTCATTCGAGAAATTATGAAAATATTTGTAAGTAAGTAACAAACTCTTTTTTGTTTTCACCTCTTGGATATACAGTACAGATACTTCATTCAAGAAATTATGAAAAAACCACAAGTAAGTAACTTTTTTTTCTCTTTATCAAAAACAATTTTCACTTAGCTACACGATGTAGAAATTTAATTCAAGAAATTAGGAAAAAATTCTCAGTAAGTAACAATTTCTTTCTTGAAGTCAACTCATGGATACACAATATGGAAATTTCATTCAAGAATTTCATGACTTAGATACACGATGTAGAAATTTGATTCAAGAAATTATGAAAAAATTCTCAGTAAGTAACAATTTCTTTCTTGAACTCATCTCTTGGATACACAATACGGAAATTTCATTCAAGAAATTATGAAAATATTTGTAAGTAAGTAACAAACTCTTTATTGATTTCACCTCTTGGATATACAGTACAGATACTTCATTCAAGAAATTATGAAAAAATCGCAAGTAAGTAACTTTTTTTTCTCTTTATCACAAACAATTTTCACTTAGCTAAATGATGTAGAAATTTAATTCAAGAAATTATTGAAAAAATTCTCAGTAAGTAACAATTTCTTTCTTGAAGTCAACTCTTGGATACGTAATACGGAAATTTCATTCAAGAAATTATGAAAAAATTGTAACTGAGTATCAAATTCTTTCTTGAATTTACCTGTTGGACGAACAAAAAAGACATTTCATTCAAGAAATTATGACAAAATCCTAAGTAAGTAACAAACTCTTTATTGTTTTCACAAGTTAGATATACGACGTAGAAATTAAATTCAAGAAATTATGAAAAAATTCTCAGTCTAAGTAGCAAATTCTTTCTTGAATTCACCTGTTGGATAAACAAAAAAAAACATTTCGTTCAAGAAATTATGACAAAATTCTAAGTAAGTAACAAACTTTATTGTTTTCACGAGTTAGATATACGACGTAGAAATTAAATTCAAGAAATTATGAAAAAATTCTCAGTCTAAGTAGCAAATTCCTTCTTGAATTCACCTGTTGGATAAACAAAAAAACAAAAAAGACATTTCGTTCAAGAAATTATGACAAAATTCTAAGTAAGTAACAAACTTTATTGTTTTCACGAGTTAGATATACGACGTAGAAATTAAATTCATGAAATTATGAAAAAATTCTCAGTAAGTAACAATTTCTTTCTTGAAGTCAACTCTTGGATACACAATACGGAAATTTCATTCAAGAAATTATAAAAATATTTGTAAGTAAGTAACAAACTCTTTTTATTGATTTCACCTCTTGGATATACAGTACAGATACTTCATTCAAGAGATTATGAAAAAATTGCAAGTAAGTAGCTTTTTTTTCTCTTTATCACAAACAATTTTCACTGAGCTACGCTATATAGAAATTTAATTCAAGAAATTATGAAAAAATTCTCAGTAAGTAACAATTTCTTTCTTGAAGTCAACTCTTGGATACACACAATAAGGAAATATCATTCAAGAAATTATAAAAAATATTTGTAAGTAAGTAACAAGCTCTTTATTGATTTCACCTCTTGAATATACAGTACAGATACTTCATTCAAGAAACGTGATTAAACACGTTTTGAAACTACATGCTATTTGTATGCCTTTCCTTGGCACCTTTCCAAACGAGCGGGGATTCCCCACTGGTTCCTACACATTGCAAAAAAAGTGAGCAGTACGAAAACTCCACGTTTTCAACCATACTGGTTTTTTAGGGACCAATCAGGAGAGATATGCAAAGTCGACATAGCTTTATTTCATTTTTTTAAGGTTCATTTAGACGAGGTTACGTGCGCGCACGTAACCTCGTCTAAATGAACCTTAAAAAAAATGAAATAAAGCTATGTCGACTTTGCATATCTCTCCTGATTGGTCCCTAAAAAACCAGTCTGGTTGAAAACGTGGAGTTTTCGTACTGCTCACTTTTTTTGCAATGTGTAGGAACCAGTGGGAAATCTCCGCTCGTTTGGAAAGGTGCCAAGGAAAGGCATACAAATAGCATGTAGTTTCAAAACGTGTTTAATCACGTTTCTTGAATGAAGTATCTGTACTGTATATTCAAGAGGTGAAATCAATAAAGAGCTTGTTACTTACTTACAAATATTTTTTATAATTTCTTGAATGAAATTTCCTTATTGTGTGTATCCAAGAGTTGACTTCAAGAAAGAAATTGTTACTTACTGAGAATTTTTTCATAATTTCTTGAATTAAATTTCTATATCGCGTAGCTAAGTGAAAATTGTTTGTGATAAAGAGAAAAAAAAAGCTACTTACTTGCAATTTTTTCATAATTTCTTGAATGAAGTATCTGTACTGTATATCCAAGAGGTGAAATTAATAAAAAGAGTTTGTTACTTACTTACAAATATTTTCATAATTTCTTGAATGAAATTTCCGTATTGTGTATCCAAGAGTTGACTTCAAGAAAGAAATGGTTACTTACTGAGAATTTTTTCATAATTTCATGAATTTAATTTCTACATCGTATATCTAACTCGTGAAAACAATAAAGTTTGTTACTTACTTAGAATTTTGTCATAATTTCTTGAACGAAATGTCTTTTTTGTTTTTTTTTTGTTTATCCAACAGGTGAATTCAAGAAGGAATTTGCTACTTAGACTGAGAATTTTTTCATAATTTCTTGAATTTAATTTCTACGTCGTATATCTAACTCGTGAAAACAATAAAGTTTGTTACTTACTTAGAATTTTGTCATAATTTCTTGAACGAAATGTTTTTTTTTTGTTTATCCAACAGGTGAATTCAAGAAAGAATTTGCTACTTAGACTGAGAATTTTTCATAATTTCTTGAATTTAATTTCTACGTCGTATATCTAACTTGTGAAAACAATAAAGAGTTTGTTACTTACTTAGAATTTTGTCATAATTTCTTGAACGAAATGTCTTTTTTGTTTGTCCAACAGGTAAATTCAAGAAAGAATTTGCTACTTAGTTACAATTTTTTCATAATTTCTTGAATGAAATTTCCGTATTACGTATCCAAGAGTTGACTTCAAGAAAGAAATTGTTACTTACTGAGAATTTTTTCAATAATTTCTTGAATTAAATTTCTACATCATTTAGCTAAGTGAAAATTGTTTGTGATAAAGAGAAAAAAAAGTTACTTACTTGCGATTTTTTCATAATTTCTTGAATGAAGTATCTGTACTGTATATCCAAGAGGTGAAATCAATAAAGAGTTTGTTACTTACTTACAAATATTTTCATAATTTCTTGAATGAAATTTCCGTATTGTGTATCCAAGAGATGAGTTCAAGAAAGAAATTGTTACTTACTGAGAATTTTTTCATAATTTCTTGAATCAAATTTCTACATCGTGTATCTAAGTCATGAAATTCTTGAATGAAATTTCCATATTGTGTATCCATGAGTTGACTTCAAGAAAGAAATTGTTACTTACTGAGAATTTTTTCCTAATTTCTTGAATTAAATTTCTACATCGTGTAGCTAAGTGAAAATTGTTTTTGATAAAGAGAAAAAAAAAGTTACTTACTTGTGGTTTTTTCATAATTTCTTGAATGAAGTATCTGTACTGTATATCCAAGAGGTGAAAACAAAAAAGAGTTTGTTACTTACTTACAAATATTTTCATAATTTCTCGAATGAAATTTCCGTATTGTGTATCCAAGAGTTGACTTCAAGAAAGAAATTGTTTTTTTTTCATAATTTCTTAATGAAATTTCCGTATTGTGTATCCAAGAGTTGACTTCAAGAAAGAAATTGTTACTTACTGAGAATTTTTTCATAATTTCTTGAATTATATTTCTACATCGTGTATCTAAGTCATGAAAACAATAAAGAGTTTGTTACTTACTTGGAATTTTGTCATAATTTCTTGAACGAAATGTCTTTTTGTTTATCCAGCAGGTGAATTCAAGAAAGAATTTGCGACTTACTTACAATTTTTTCATAATTTCTTTAATGAACTGTCTTTTTTATTTACCCAGGGGGCGAATTCAAGAAAGAATTTGCTACTTACTTAAAATTTTTGATAATTCCTTAAATGAAATTTCTGCATTGTGTATCCATGAGGTAACATGAGTGTGTTACCTATTTACAATTCCTTCATAATTTCTTGAATGAAATTTCAGTATTGTGTATCCAATAGGTGAAAACAATAAAGACTTTATTACTTACTTGCAATTTTATTATGATTTCTTGAATTAAATATCTGTATTGTGTCCAGGAAGCGAATTCAAGAAAGCTATTGTTACTTACTTACAATTTCTTCATAATTTAATGAAATGAATAAAACTATTCTAAAGAATAAAGACGGGTTAAGCTTAAAGATATTTATTGCTTAAACGTATTAACATATTTTTGAAAGAATTTGCTACTTACTTACAATTTTTGATAATTTCTTAAATGAAATTTCTGCATTGTGTATCCATGAGGTAACTTCAAGAAAGAGTTTGTTGCTTACTTAGAGTTTCGTCATAATTTCTTGAATGAAATGTCTTTTTTTATTTATCCAGGAGGCGAAGTCAAGAAAGAATTTGTTCCCGTGTGTCTGACAATAGATGTATGCAAATTCCTTTTCTTATATCTCCGAGGTTTTATTAGACATTCTAAACGTTTGATATGCTAGCTTACTCTAAAAATAATGAACACATAACAATGTAATGCATAATATATTTTTAATGAAATAATGCTATGTAGAATATTAATACAAAAATATATTATGATACATTATTAATATCAATGATTAACTTTGGACATTTTGAATCTGCTCCATAAAATAGTTCACCATGTTATCTCTTGATATTATAGCTATCGTCTTCTCTTAGTTCGTAATCAGTTGAATAATCATTATTCCATTTTGAGTCATACACAATTTTTACTGGTGTCTCATCAACAGGCTCAATATGCTTTTCGTCTTTGGTATTATTTGGTTCAATGACTGTTTGATCAATGGCAGTAACGTTTACTGGTGCTTTGTTTTTCATCGATTCATCTTTATATTCCATCGTGATATTTTCTGACAATGCCCTTTTTATTTTTCTGGTAATTTCACTGTCTATTATCACATTATTTTTACACAGGTAACAGTTTCGGCACGTAGACAAGATATGGTTTACGATATTAGTAGAAGAGTAGGCCTTTCTTTTATTGATCTTCCGTTGAATGCTAATACCCGAAAGGTGACGATTGGATGTATCAGTAGGTAATGTGTTACCTGCAACAGTAGAAAGGAGTTGTCCTCTATCATCAATGATTATTTTTATGTTGGCATTCTTTTTGAGTGCAATCATCTCTGGAGATCTCAATCTCGCATAACCACCAACATAAGAGTTGAATTTTTTCGGTATTCCAAAGAAATTTAATTCCTTACTGTCATGACAATGCATGCATACATTTCCAATAGTGCTACCACCTGTACTTGTTTCAAAGTTTAAATACTTCTCTTTGTCAGCATTCAATGCTACAATAACCTTGTTATGTAAACACACTTTATTAAAATGCTCCATCTTCACTTTTTTTTTATAGATATGACTTATGTGTTTATCGTTCCACTGCGTAAAAAATACTGATTTAATACATGCAATAGATTAGGTAGTGTCAATAACCGGTCATAGAATACCAGTGGAAAAGTCACATCGTGTCTCTGACCAATCACAGAGCGCAATTGTTAGAACTGTAAGAATATTTTGACATTTTAAGTTATGTACAAAAAGAAAAAATAAATAAAGTTGAAAAATTTCGAAGTTTTAAAAAAGTTTGAATTAAACACTTTTAGGATATCGAATGTCTTTACTGAAAAGAAGAAAAATCACACGGAATCCGGCAACTGAGTCTCTCAATCCCCGTAAAGCTCTTTTAAAAGATACAAAAACTACTTATTTAACACAAAAATTTCGTTTTTAATGACCACCAAGTAAAGAAAATAGTGAAGCGTTTCTTAGTCGTATGTTTACCCGAATGTTTAACAAGTACCATTTTTCTATACCATCCATAAAACTCAATTCCTCCTAGAATTATTTAAACTAAATAGTTACCCCCGCCCTAGAAAGTTCGGAAAAACACGATTGCCTTATTTATAGTGAAGCGTTTCTTAGTCGTATGTTTACCCGAATATTTAACAAGTACCATTTTTCCATACCATCCATAAAACTCAATTCCTCCTAGAATTATTTAAACTAAATAGTTACCTCCGCCCTAGAAAGTTCAGAAAAACACAATAGCCTTATTTATAGTGAAGCGTTTCTTAGTCGTATGTTTACCCAAATATTTAACAGGTACCATTTTTCCTCCTAGAATTATTTAAACTAAATACTTACCACCGCCCTAGAAAGTTCAGAAAAACACAATAGCCTTATTTATAGTGAAGCGTTTCTTAGTCGTATGTTTACCCAAATATTCAACACATACCATTTTTCAACACCATCCATAAAACTCAATTCCTCCTAGAATTATTTAAACTAAATAGTTACCCCCGCCCTAGAAAGTTCGGAAAAACACGATAGCCTTATTTATAGTGAAACGTTTCTTAGTCGTATGTTTACCCGAATATTTAACAAGTACCATTTTTCCATACCATCCATAAAACTCAATTCCTCCTAGAATTATTTAAACTAAATAGTTACACCCGCCTAGAAAAATCGGAAAAACACGATAGCCTTATTTATAGTGAAGCGTTTCTTAGTCGTATGTTTACCCGAATATTTAACAAGTACCATTTTTCCATACCATCCATAAAACTCAATTCCTCCTAGAATTATTTAAACTAAATAGTTACCACCGCCCTAGAAAGTTCGGAAACACACGATAGCCTTATTTATAGTGAAGCGTTTCTTAGTCGTATGTTTACCCGAATATTTAACAAGTACCATTTTTCCATACCATCCATAAAACTCAATTCCTCCTAGAATTATTTAAACTAAATAGTTACCACCGCCCTAGAAAGTTCGGAAAAACATGATAGCCTTATTTATAGTGAAGCGTTTCTTAGTCGTATGTCTACCCGAATATTTAACAAGTACCATTTTTCCACACCAGCCACAAAACTCAATTCCTCCTAGAATTATTTAAACTAAATAGTTACCACCGCCCTAGAAAGTTCGGAAAAACACGATAGCCTTATTTATAGTGAAGCGTTTCTTAGTCGTATGTTTACCCGAATATTTAACAAGTACCATTTTACCATACCATCCATAAAACTCAATTCCTCCTAGAATTATTTAAACTAAATAGTTACCACCGCCCTAGAAAGTTCGGAAAAACACGATAGCCTTATTTATAGTGAAGCGTTTCTTAGTCGTATGTTTACCCGAATATTTATCAAGTACCATTTTTCCATACCATCCATAAAACTCAATTCCTCCTAGAATTATTTAAACTAAATAGTTACCACCCCCCTAGAAAGTTCGGAAAAACACGATAGCCTTATTTATAGTGAAGCGTTTCTTAGTCGTATGTTTACCCGAATATTTAACAAGTACCATTTTTCCACACCAGCCACAAAACTCAATTCCTCCTAGAATTATTTAAACTAAATAGTTACCACCGCCCTAGAAAGTTCGGAAAAACACGATAGCCTTATTTATAGTGAAGCGTTTCTTAGTCGTATGTTTACCCGAATATTTAACAAGTACCATTTTACCATACCATCCATAAAACTCAATTCCTCCTAGAATTATTTAAACTAAATAGTTACCACCGCCCTAGAAAGTTCGGAAAAACACGATAGCCTTATTTATAGTGAAGCGTTTCTTAGTCGTATGTTTACCCGAATATTTAACAAGTACCATTTTTCCATACCATCCATAAAACTCAATTCCTCCTAGAATTATTTAAACTAAATAGTTACCACCGCCCTAGAAAGTTCGGAAAAACACGATAGCCTTATTTATAGTGAAGCGTTTCTTAGTCGTATGTTTACCCGAATATTTAACAAGTACCATTTTTCCACACCAGCCACAAAACTCAATTCCTCCTAGAATTATTTAAACTAAATAGTTACCACAGCCCTAGAAAGTTCGGAAAAACACGATAGCCTTATTTATAGTGAAGCGTTTCTTAGTCGTATGTTTACCCGAATATTTAACAAGTACCATTTTTCCATACCATCCATAAAACTCAATTCCTCCTAGAATTATTTAAACTAAATAGTTACCACCGCCCTAGAAAGTTCGGAAAAACACGATAGCCTTATTTATAGTGAAGCGTTTCTTAGTCGTATGTTTACCCGAATATTTAACAAGTACCATTTTTCCATACCATCCATAAAACTCAATTCCTCCTAGAATTATTTAAACTAAATAGTTACCACCGCCCTAGAAAGTTCGGAAAAACACGATAGCCTTATTTATAGTGAAGCGTTTCTTAGTCGTATGTTTACCCGAATATTTAACAAGTACCATTTTTCAACACCATCCACAAAACTCAATTCCTCCTAGAATTATTTAAACTAAATAGTAACCCCTGCCTCGCACAGAAAGTTCAGAAAGACACGATAGCCTTATTTATAGTTGTAACCAAAACTCAAAAATGGAATTTTGATAACAATTGACAGGAGTTGGGTTTTTATGCAGATTGCAATTATATAAATTTCATTACGTTTAATATCTAACCACCAAATGCTCCAAGCCTCAGAAGAAAAAGGGATTTTGAAAACAGGGAGCCTGATTTTCGAAAAAAGGGGTACCCCCCGTGCAACTGAATCCCCCTTGTAACTGAACCCGTGTATAACCGAAACCCCCCGTGCAACTGTATCCCCTTTAACTGAACCCTCGTGCAACTCACCCCTCCATGCAACCCATCCCCCTCAAAACACTTTTCAGCCATTTCTTTTTAAATTGACAATATTTTTCAAACGTTACTTATGTATTATACAGACCACATCGGCGAGGTAAAGCTAGGTCAAGTCACAATGTCATTCTATCGTTACTTTTCAATTAAGCTATTGAATACTTTCTAGCAATGTCTCTTGTAAGCGTCAAATCTATTAAGTATCTGAGCTTATTCTTTGTATTGTTGATGCAAGCATCTCATTCTTTAATTACCCGTGAGGCATTCTTAACCTTCGCAACACCTTTACGCAAATATCTTTTCACAAAAAAATTCGCAAATCTCGTAAACTAAAGAAGTAATTACCCTTTTCAAAAAAACATTAGTCCTTCTATTAATGAACTCATGAAACGAAACCAGTCTGATAGCATCACACACAATCACGCTCCTAGTTCCAAAAATGGAATGCATGTAGGGTTCGTAGTAATAGGTTTAAAAACCTATTAGCCAAGTTTAAAAAAAAAAAAAACCTACTAATCAACTTACAGATGAATGACCACGGATTTAACCTAAAAAATATTCAAATCCTAATCACCAATCAATTTATACTCGTTCCTCTTGGCAGGCAAATGACCCTGGTGACCCCAAATCGTTTAAAATATACACACATATCCATGCCTCAGGCGTATGGTTCAAATCAGCACCTCTCTTACTACTCACGTCTTTTTTTAAGTAAAGTGCAAATTATTTTCTGGTCTGAAGAAGACATGGATGTTGTCAGCCAAATCCAAATTTCCAAATTTGAGAATTTTATTTAAGTTTTATTCTTTCAATTTCCGTAGGGGGATGGAATTTTGGTATTTGTGTATTATACGCCACTCACTCAAGTTTACGCTGTGTAAAATTCAAGAACACACCGGTTTTTTTGTTAGTTTCTTCGTTACTTTACAAATAAATTTGTGCTATAGGTTTGCACGTTAGGGGGGGGGGGTAAGCATAACGGGTCTGCATGCAAAATGTGTTTGGCACAATTATTCTGCATATTAGATAGATAGAACCCAAAACGAACAGAAATAACAATAAATAACCTATTCAAACTCAAAATAGCTACAATTAGTATGAGTAGGGCTGACAACACCCACACCTTCTCATGGCCAGAAAGTAATTTGCACTTTACTGAAAACAAAATACATTTTAAATGTTTTCACTTTTTTGACTTCAACAAATAAAGAAGTATTAAGACTATAAGGAATAGATATCACAATATGTATATCAAACTGACAATGCACGTTTTTTTTTAAGTAAAGTGCAAATTATTTTCTGGTCTGAAGAAGACATGGGTGTTGTCAGCCATACTCCTTTTACTTTTTGCTCGTTTTGAATTTGACTAGGATATCTATTATAATTTCTGTTAGTTTTGGGTTTCATTTATTTGTTAATGGTGATTTGTGGTAGTTTTACACTTATAAGATAAGAAAAACAAACTCGTAGAATTTGACAACGCTTTTGTCCGTAAAAACTTAAACAATTTAGAATGTGTTTGTTCCCAAAGCCAACTATCTTTTCAAAGGATAGCCAAACCTTCTTAAACTCTTTGGTACCATATGTTTTAGCTTAATATTGATGATTTTTTGCCTAAATTGTTTTTCTTCTTCATTTTTTTTTTTTTTTTAATTTGGCACACGCTACTGCCAAAAATATCAGAAAATCATATGGAAGCCTTTTCAACACAAATGGACAAATGATATTTTTTTTCTAAGTTTTTAAGACACTTCTGGTGTGTAAATTCCTCTTTTTCCCGTTCCTTAGCACTTTTCAACAAAACTATAAAAAAACTCAAATAAAACTTTCATATTTAGAAACCTTATTTTCCAAAGGGGGGAGGGTATTTTCCACGAGGGTATTTTCCAAGGAGGGGGTATTTTCCGCGGGGGTACTTTCCAAAGGAGGGGGACGGGTATTTTTCGTGCTAGAGGGTTTTTTTTTGGGAGGGGTTAAACACCCCCCCCCCCTTAACTATATTCATTTATGTTATTTTACTGTGTTCATGGTCGTATATTTGGCTTTAAAATACACTTATTTGTCTATCTGTCTAATATGCAGAATAATTGTACCAAACACATTTTGCATGCAGACCCATTATGCTTACCCCCCCCCCTAATGTGCAAATCTATAGCGCAAATTTATTTCTAAAGTAATGAAGAAACTAACAAAAAAAAAACAAAAAAAAAACGGTGCGTTCTCGAATTTTACACAGCGTAAACTTGAGTGAGTGGCGCATAATACACAAGTACCAAAATTCCATCCCATTACGGAAATTAAAAAAATAAAACTCAAATAAAATTTTCAAATTTGGAAAGCCTTATTTTCCACGGGGGGCATTTTTTTTTTTTGGGGGGGGGGAGGGGGGATTTTCTACGGGGGGGGGGTGTTTTCTGCGGGGGTATTTTCCACGGGGGGGGGGGCATTTTCCGCGGGGGGGGGGGGTATTCGCCTACAACCCTCTTTTTGGCCCCTTCCCCTACATTTCCAGTGAATTATTGCCACTGAACTCACTACCCTCATATTTACTCAACTCCACCCTAATAGCTGGTGCGTGACAATTCAATATCTAATAACCTTTAGTTTCACTGGATGAACGGTCAGCATTAACGGTTAGCTTCTTACGGAATGAATTTGATTTGAGGAGCGAATGCGACAACGCGTACCAGTGTGGCATCTGGAACCGGGCAAGCAAATAGACAAACGTCCCTGACCACCCTTCTACGAAAAATACGATTTTTTTAGTGTTAGCCTAATATTCACCAAGACCGCACTGCTTTTTGGGAATCCTTTCCCTCTTTTACTAAAATCATGCAGAATCTCCTATGTTAATTACTTTTTATGGTACTTGAAATATTTAGGATTAGCATAAACAGCAGTTACGGTAGCTTTGAAATATCCATTGTAATTATAATTCCATTTTTCGGAGTTTCGGTTCCTGTCGACAATGGTTTTTCTTCACTTAAATGTGGGGGGGGGGCTACTGTCCACTGTTTTAGGGAAAGTTGAGTTTTTAATACCAATGCCTGGAAAATGGTAATAATTTCTGAAATAGTACATCCCTTACAGTAAATACAAATGAGAGGCACGTCAAGAATACATTTTAGATTCACAATTTCCACATTTCAAAAGCATTCTTTGGGAAAATCTTGTTCTTAGGAAAAACCCCTCCAACTTCCCCCCTACTGTACAGATAAGTATGAACGTAATTTTGTTGTGGTACGTTTAAAACACTTCAGGAATAAGAAGGGAGTTGTCCCCTCGCCGCATCCACATAGCAGGGATAATCCACACATATTCTTCGAACGAAGGGTGCATAAATATAGCTGAAGCCTCTAACTAAAAAATAGAAAATTTTAGCCAAAATTTTTGTTTTGCTCCTCTCGTCCTACATGAATGTCCACTGATTTCTCCCGTAGTAGCTGATTATTTAGCTTCTAATGCTCCCGAAGATAATGGACGGATGGAATGCGTGTTGTATGAAACGTTAAGATTTAGAGATGGTGCTAGGCATATTCCCCCCCCCCCCGGAATGTGCGGGAAATTCCTTCTAGACGCGAAATTGAGCTGTCGAAGAGAAAGTATGACAAATAGAAATAATGAAGAAAAAAAAAGGAATTATAAAGAAGGAAAATACATTGAAAAATAAGAAAAGAAGGAAGATACATATAAAGGTTTCCCGTCTTAAGTACATCTAAGGTGCTTGTTTTTTTTTTTTTTTTTTTTTTTTTTTTTTTTTTTTTTTTTTTTTTTTTTTTTTTTTTTCTTTTTTTTTTTTTAGCTTAGCTAACATAGGATTTTTTGAAATTTCATTTAAATAATATGGAGTCAAACTATAAGTCAAAAACCGAGCCAAATTTGAAATCAATATGATTCTGATTCTTGAAAGAAGTTACCTTGGATACATGTTATGCGCCCCTGTCGAATCTGGCATCGAAAAGAACAGCCCCTTTGAATCCTTGGTTTGACTCCTGGACTCCTTAAAAGTTGGAGGAAGAAAAACAATCTTTGGAAGGCTTACAGGTCCCCTAAGCCATCTTCTCGTGATTCTCGATTTCAGCTTAAGCTTATAATTCAAGCTTAAAAAGTTTTCAATTCGCTTTGCCGAAAGGCTAAATCGTTATTTTATTTTAGAAAATTGTCTGCGTGCGGTAAAGACATTAGGAAGACCTGACAAGTAGTGAATTCTGTTATGAGGCCATCTTCTCTGCCTCCTTCCGTCCCTTCAAGCGTTGTGATTGACGGTCAAAATGTTGAGGGTGAGCTAAGAGTTCAAGATGCGTTTACTTCCTATTTTGCTAATATCGGCAAAACTACAGCCTCTTCTTTAAGTCTTTCTTCTTCTCTGCCTGATTTTAGGTCTTACCTTGAATCGCCTTGTCCTAAATCAATGGCATTGGAAACTGTCTCTGAAGCTGAAATAGCCAGAATTGTCAATGGTTTGATGGGTTCTCCATCTTTCGGCCCAGACCGTATTCCGACTAAGGTTGTCAAGTTCATTCTTCCTGTCATCGTTTCTGCCCTCACGAGACTTGTAAATCTTTTTTTGAAAATAGTGTCTTCCCAAGTGCTGTAAAACGTGCTCTTGTTATTATTCTTTTTAAAGGTGGGTCAAGGAATGATCCTGCAAATTATTGTCCTATGTCTCTTTTATCAGTGTTTAGTAAAATTTTTGAAAACGCTATGCTTTCTCGACTTATTGATTTTCTTAATTCTAAAATTTCTTTTCTTGATTTTCAGTTTGGTTTTAGGGCGAAGCACTCAACTGAGCATGCAAAACTCTCTTGAATTATTTACATTCAGCTCTTGACTCTGGTCTGATACCTGCTGCTCTTTTTCCTCGTTGTAAGAAAAGCATTCCACTCATTAACACACAAGATTCTTCTTTGGAAACTGTCCCATTTAGGTATTAGAGGGAATGCTTATTCTTGGTTTCTATCATATTTATCTGGTCGAGTCATCTCTGTTGATCCGCACTTTTCTAACCCTTCTGGAATAGAGTTTGGGGTTCCACAAGGGTCTGTTATTGGGCCGATACTCTTTTTAATCTAAGTCACTGACCTTATTAATGCGGTTCAAAATTTAAAACCTACCATTTGCTGTCGTGTTTGTCAACCAGCATCCGCCACTAATTGTCACAGGAGTTTGTCCTTACCGAATACACTTATTGCTCTTGCTGATGACAGTACTCTTGGCACAGCTAGTAGAACTGAGTCTGATCTTTGTTCAAAGATGATAGCCCTTTTTGAAAGAATTATCCCGTGGTTTGATGTAAATTATCTTGGATTAGATGTCGGAAAGTCATGTTTTCTCATTTGCTCCAGAGTTTCAAAGGCTTGCCCTGACTTAAATGAAATGCACGTATCAAGAGGTTCTCTAAGTAGACTTAAGGATCTTTACGTTCGATTCCTAGGCATCTTGCTTGACAAAATCTTTCCTTCAAGCATCATATTGACCTGATTAAAATGAGAGTCTCCAGGAGTCTCAGAGTCCTTAGAAAGCTCAAACACATATTTTCAGGGTCGATTCTTAGGATCTTGTTCTGCAGTCTAGTTCAGTCTTATGTTTCATATTGTTCTGTTATTTGGGTGTCAACTTTTCCCTCGTCTCTGAAGCCACTTTCCAGACTTTATGATACAGCAAGGACTCTTACTCAGGAAACTAACCGATTTTCACTTAAACCCTTGCTTGATTTGAAATCTCTCTATTTTCTTTCATGTTCTTCTTTCATTTTTTACAGTTGCGCGGCCATCTTTCTGCTGCCCTATGTAATAATACATCTTTTGTTTCTGATCAATCGACTTATCATCTCCGCTATTTCAACAATTTACAGATTCTTCACACTCCATCAGTGATGTCTGACTTCAACTTGCAACAGGATCTGGAACACGCTCCCAGAGTCTGCACGAAGCTACTGCGTCGTTGGCGCTTTACTGAAAATTATATGAGTCTTGAACAGTCTTGGAAAGTATACACAAAATAAAATTGAATATTAGATATATAATGATATTAATTGTTGAAAGATACATTAGTTCAAGATTTTTTTTTCACTGTAATTTTTATTTTCATTTTCAAAGCTGTAAGAACTGGAAAAGAATAAATTTGTAATATACGAGTAATTCGTTTTCAGTGAAGCGCCAATGACGCAGAAGGCTTTAGGTTTTTACAGTTAAAGAAGGGGGCAGTATCCAAATTTTGTTTGTAGTGAAACTATATTTGTCTTGACCAATCTTGGAAAGAACTAATAAATTAAACTGAATATTTTATGTATAATGATATTAATTGCTGAAAGCTCATCAGTTCAAAATTTTACTGTAATTTTAATGTTTATCTTCAATATTAAGTACAAAAGAAAACATTTGTAATATAATTCGTTTTCAGTAAAGCGCCAATGACGCAGTAGGTTTTAGGCTTCCGCAGTGAGGCGATACTCAAACTCTTGTTTGTAGTTATTTTTATTCGATTCAAACTTGATTTGCATATTCAATTTAAGTTTCACTTGTTTTAAGATTTATTTATTCATTTACATTAATATATAATGTATGTTTGTTCGCATTGATTGTTTATTTAATTTCTGTTTGTTTTAAGTTTCATGTATAATTTAATAGCAAACCATTTTTTTTTCGTTTTAAGCTTGATTTTCATATTTAATCTAAGCATTACTCGCTTTAAGATCTATTTATTCATTTATATTATTACTTGTTGTAGGTTTTTTGCTATGATTGTTTATTTAATTTCTGTTCGTTTTGGGTTTCATTTATTCTTTAATAGTAATTTCTGGTCGTTTTGAGTTTGAACTTAAACAGGTATTTGTATCTCCTGAGCCTAAGTTTAAAATTGCCTTTACTTTTCTTTGAAAAACTTTTTTTCGGAAAGTTTTTTTAATTAATTTTTGTTCGTTTTTGATTGCAAAAAGTTTCAAGTTTTTATGGCATGGGGGGGGGGGTTGCTTACTGTCCGATTATTCTTGACTTTAAAAAACGGATCTAGTACTTTCAATTAAAATCGAATGAGGCTTTTTTCAAAGTCTATACGATTACCTCTTTGATAAAAACTTTATATATGAACAATAGACAGCTTGCATAACTTGTGGACAGCGATTGACAACAATGAATTGATTGAAAACATAGCAAGTTTAATTAACGCAATCTTGCGTTAATTATGTAAATTACATTGACTACGTTACTTTAGACTACGTTAGGGGGGGCCTCGCCCCTCCCCTGGATCCGCCACTGTCTTACACTCTCTGTTTCTTTCCTCGTTAGGGAGGAGAGCAGATGCCTAATAGGTGTGTGTTAATACCAAAACATTCTAACTCTCATTGGGCCTTCAGGTATAAACAGAATTAGTTCAAAGGAAGGGGTGGGGAAAAAAGGCCGGGTTATTCGCCCTTCGATCAATTTTGACTCTTAAAAGCTGGACTAGAACTTCCGATTTCCAATCAAATGAGCCCTCTCTGAAGTTTATTCGAGAATCCCTTCCTGCCCCCGGGCCCTGGGGGGTTTTCTTGAGGCCAGAGTTTTTTTTACTTAACCTTTCAACCATTTTTGACAAAATGGTATTTTTAACCCTTGCATATAAAGCAGCTCAGGGGAAAAGTAATAAAAAATATTGAAGCTATATAAGATTTATTCATTGATTTATGTTTGCACCGGTTATCTTTATGTTTGTAAGATAGTTAATTTTAATTTCTGTTTGTTCGGGGTTTTGTTTATTCTTTAACAGTAATTTCTGGTCTTTTTGAGTTTTAACTATAATAGGAATTAATTTCTGCTGGTCCTGAGTTCAATATGGCTCTTTACTTTTCTTAAGAAACTTATTTTTATGCAAGGTTTTTTTAAATTAATAATAATAAAACATTGTAGCGTTATGGCCTTTGTTATAGACAGTTTAATTACATGCCTCTGAAAAATCAAACCTGATTTCTTCACGCAACAATGAATGGATCTTGCTAGTTTATTTAATTTGTTGATGCAGAAAGAACAGGATCGTTTTGATTAGACCATTTTTCGGATTTTTTGTGCCACAATAATTTAGCATTTATCGCAAAGTATGTATTTTAACCTTATTTTAAGTATGGCTGTAGTTTTAAGTATTTTATAATAGATTTACTATGTATTCTTCCCATACAAAACTTTACCTTATTAAAGTCTTTGGAGTGGGGGCAGCGTAGTTGGCATAAAGAAGAAAACTTTAGCGTAGACAGTAGGAGAGGGGAAGAGTGAGGTTGAAGACTCATCCAATACGGGGTGGAACTTCACTTATCTCCTCCGTTCCCGATTTAGGAGATTAGAGAGACTCTTTGGGCTGTAGAATGTTGGACCGTTTGAGTTGTGGAAGACGTTAAAATACTCAAAAATACTTTATATTTTTAGTTACTGCAGGATTGCTTTCATAGATTTTGGAATGGTGAGCCTCCTGGCCCATGATTTGGGTGAGCCTCAACTCATAATATGCAATTTTGATTAATTGTTCCGTGTTATGTGCATATATTATTCTATATATGTTAATTTAGATTCCCCTCCCTGAATAATTCACATTTGGAAAACTCACCCCTGGGAAATTCCTCCCCCCTCCAAGAACATTTTCTTTTCCTGCTGATAAGTCCCCCGCGTTAAATTCCACCCAGCAGAAATTTCCCAGCCGTGGAATATGCTCCCCCAAACATATTCCTCTCAGATAATTTCGGATATTCATAAAAATGGAAGCTGAAATTTCTACTCAACTTTTTAGGTCAGAAGCAATTCTATAGCGTTACCTAAGAAAAGAGCCATAAGGGTTCAATGAATTAATACTTATTTATTTTTCCAGGGGCACTTTATGTGGAAGAGGTGGTCGCATAAGCTTTGGAACGGGGTTCATTGAATTACAAATTAAAAGTTATAGTGCCCTAACACCAGGGGCGGATCCAGGATTTTTTTATGGGGGGGGGCGAAATAGGTTGATCCGATAAACTTATGTTAGGAACAAGTTTAATTAACGCAATCTTGCGTTAATTAAGTAAATTACATTACTTTGGACTACGTTAGGGGGGCGCACCCCTCTCCCCTCCCCTGGATCCGCCACTGCCTTACACTCTCTGTTTCTTTCCTTGTTAGGGAGGAGAGCAGATTCCTAATAGGTGTGTGTTAATACCAAAACATTCTAACTCTCATTGGGCCTTCAGGTATAAACAGAATTAGTTCAAAGGAAGGGGTGGGGGGGGGGTTGCTATTTAATACCTCTTGATTCTCGCGAGTATTTTTGGTCTGGGCTGTTTTTATGAAAGGAAAATTGGGAGATTTTACCATGGGCGATTTCCCTGGGGAAGTTTTCCGACGGTTGGGGGAAACTTCTGGGGCAGGGGGAGTTTAAAGACCTGTGTTACTGCTAAATAAACTAAAAATTTTCACTATTTTCGCTTCATTTTCTTAAATCCTGATTTTTGATTCTTATCGATTTCTTTGGACTAATTTACGGCGTATTTGACTACGATTTGAATGTAAAAACAATACAATAATTTTTGGTATTTATTCAAGAATTTCGTTTAAAATACGAAATAAAGAGCGTTTCAATGACAAAATCTTATCTTATATCCAGTTTGGATCCGATTTATTGGTTTTACTTATAAGTGAATTCTGCAAAATCAAGAAAGGTTAAGACACACGGTATAGGGCATAGGCCATATATGATTTTTTTTTTGTTCTTTTGATTCTTTTGTTAGGGAGGAGGGCAGATGCCTACTAGGTGTTTGTTAATACCAAAACATTCTAACTCTCATTGATATTCAGGCATATACAGAATTAGTTCAAAGGAAGGGGTAGGGGTGGTTTAAAGATCTACTCTACGTCTACATCAATTAATTCTGAATGTAAATTCTGTAATAAAAACATAACATTTATTTCTTTTCAACATCATCGTATTCTTTTTTTTTAATCATTTTTAGTATTTTTTCATTTTTTATTTTTCGGTCGAATAGTATAAACGTAAAATCCGAATGCACATGTTGGGCATTCCAGTCAGCACACGTAAAAAGAAGAAATCTAATAACGGGATAAACTTGCGTTAGGAACAAGTTTAATTAACGCAATCTTGCATTAATTAAGTAAATTGCATTACTTTAGACTACGTTAGGGGGGGAGGGCCCTCTCCCCTCCCCTGGGAAAAAATAAATAAATAAATAATAAAACATTGGAGCCGTATGGCCTTTACTATAGGCAACGCTACAGCGTTGCCTCTGATGAAAATAGGCTACGTTTGGTGACCTGTAATTGCGTATCAGCTATAGTGAAGGGGGGTGAGTCATTGTTTAGATGGGGTAGGGTATATTCCTACAAAAGTACATTTTAATGGACAAACAGGCTCAAACAACTTACTCTTCCGGAGGTTTCAGATAAATGTAGAAAGAGGTAGGGGGCACAGTTTATATAATTAGCAGTATGATCTTTCCCTATCTCACCCATTATAAAAACCCGGACCGAGGTGCAAGTGCTCCAGAGAACCTATAAACATAAGTGACATTAGATCTTTTCACGGGTAGACAAGTCTGATCTCTCTTGAACGCGAAACTTGGCTTCAACGTAGGAACAATAATTTTGAAGAAACTAATTTAAAATTAATTTTTTCCAATACATACATGAAAATCGGTAATAGTAGAAAGGCCTTATTGACTCCCACGGGGCACCCCTGCTGCCACCTACAACTTTTTTACAAAGTTTATGCATGTTTTTACGGTTTTTGTCAGTGAGAATGAAAAAACAGGATTTTTCTCACTTGAAGAAACATGATTTTTCTCACTTTTATGGATGTTTCTTGGATGGTTATGAGTGTTGGTCAATTTATTTGATGTTTTTCATGGATGTCAACATCAATTTATGGATGTTTTATGGTTTTTGTCAGTGAGAATGAAAAAACAGGATTTTTCTCACTTTGATGGATGTTTCATGGTTTCGATGAAATTGATTTACATAATCGAGGGGAAATATTGATTCACGAAAGGGGAGAGAATTTCTGAGAACTTGATTTACATAATCGCTAAAGGAATTATTGATTTACGAAAAGGGGAATAAAGAAACAAGTATGGCTTCTTTGATCTTAGGTCTGAGGGATAAACGTTCTTTAGGTCAGAGAGAAAAATTAATATTCTATTTTTGAATAGGGCTTCATTGATCTTTAGTGTCAGGAATTAGAAATGACATCACTTGTTATCTTGGAATTATGCGAGAGTCTAAAGAGATAGAAATTCTAGTTTTAAATACGGCTTCACTGATCTTTAAGCCGGAGAGATAAATTGATATTCTAACGAAACCTTAATAGTGTAGCTAGGAACATTTATGAGATGAAGAGATTAACGCAGGAAAGGGTTTCCTAGAAATTTCAAATGTGACAGCGCAGGGATGCCAAAACAATAGGAACACGCAGAAATTACTTTTAGGGGATTATTTGGGCGAAACCGTTTTAAACATTTTAGGGAATTATTTCGGCGAAACAGTTAGAGACATTTTAAAGATGATTTTAGAAGATGTTTTAGAAGAGGATTTGAGGATGAAACTCTGTGGTCGTTATAATGCACAAGTTCTATTTAAACAGTGTCGTGAGGTCCTCTACCCCAACCCCAAAGAGCCCCGATCCCCCTACCCAAACCCCGAAGGAAGCCCCCGGCCCCTAAAGGTCCCCCAGGCTCCCAAAGGACCACCCGGCTCTCAAGGGCCCCCCGGACCCCTAAAAGTTCCCCCCGGGCCCCCAAAGAGTCCCCTCCCCATTTTTTAATACTTTTTTTAAGGCTTTATTATATCTTTTCAGAACAAGTTATTTTCTTAATGTCCATCCTAAACCCATTTTACAAGTTGAAGTTCCCATCGTTCTCATCCACAACTTTACTTTACAGCTTTTTGGATACCTCAACACCAAGCAATACTTTTCAAAAGACATTTCAGAGCAATTTACTGTCTTAATGTCCCTCCTAAACCCATTTTTCAAGTTGAAGCATCCATCCTTTTCACCCACAACTTTACTTTACAGCTTTTTGGATACCTCAACACCAAGAAATACTTTTCAAAAGACATTTCAGAGCAAGTTCCTTTCTTAATGTCCCTTCTAAACCCATTTTCCAACTTGAAGTACTCATCTTTTCCCCAACAACTTTACTATACTGCCTTTTTGGATACCACAACACCAAGCAATACTTTTCAAAGGGCATTTCCGAACAAGTTCTTTTCTTAAAGTCCCTCCTAAACCCATTTTACAAGTTGAAGCATCCATCTTTTTCACCCAAAACTTTACTTTACAGCTTTTTGGATACCTCAACACCAAGAAATACTTTTCAAAAGACATTTTGGAGCAAGTTCCTTTCTTAATGTCCCTTCTAAACCTTTTTTTTAACTTGAAGTACCCATCCTTTTCACCCACAACTTTACATTACAGCTTTTTGGATACCTCAACACCAAGAAATACTTTTCAAAAGATATTTCAGAGCAAGTTCCTTTCTTAATGTCCCTTTTAAACCCATTTTAAAAGTTGAAGCATCCATCCTTTTCACCCACAACTATACTTTACAGCTTTTTGGATATCTCAACACCAAGAAATACTTTTCAAAAGACATTTCAGAGCAAGTTCCTTTCTTAATGTCCCTTCTAAACCCATTTTCCAACTTGAAGTACCCATCCTTTTCACCCAAAACTTTACTTTACAGCTTTTTGGATACCTCAACACCAAGAAATACTTTTCAAAAGATATTTCAGAGCAATTTCCTTTCTTAATGTCCCTTCTAAACCCATTTTACAAGTTGAAGCATCCATCCTTTTCACCCACAGCTATACTTTACAGCTTTTTGGATACCTCAACACCAAGAAATACTTTTCAAAAGGCATTTCAGAGCAAGTTCCTTTCTTAATGTCCCTTCTAAGCACATTTTCCAACTTGAAGTACCCATCCTTTTCACCCAAAACTTTACTTTACAGCTTTTTGGATACCTCAACACCAAGAAATACCTTTCAAAAGGCATTTCAGAACAAGTTATTTTCTTAATGTCCCTTCTAAACCAATTTTACAAGTTAAAGTACTTATCTTTTTCACCCACAACTTTACTTTACAGCTTTTCGGATACCTTAACACCAAGAAATACTTTTCAAAAGACATTTCAGAGCAGGTTCCTTTCTTAATGTCCCTTCTAAACCCATTTTCCAACTTGAAGTACCCATCCGTTTCAGCCACATGTTTACTTTACAGCTTTTTGGATACGTCAACACCAAGCAATACTTTTCAAAGGCATTTCAGAACAAGTTATTTTCTTAATGTCCTTCCTAAACCAATTTTACAAGTTGAAGTACTTATCTTTTTCACCACAATTTTACTTTACAGCTTTTGGATATCTCAACACCAAGAAATACCTTTCAAAAGGCATTTCAGAGCAAGTTCCTTTCTTAATGTCCCTCCTAAACCCATTTTTCAACTTGAAGTACCCATCCGTTTCACCCACATGTTTACTTTACAGCTTTTTGGATACCTCAACACCAAGCAATACTTTTCAAAAGGCATTTCAGAGCAAGTTCCTTTCTTAATGTCCCTCCTAAACCCATTTTCCAACTTGAAGTACCCATCCGTTTCAGCCACATGTTTACTTTACAGCTTTTTGGATACGTCAACACCAAGCAATACTTTTCAAAGGCATTTCAGAACAAGTTCTTTTCTTAATGTCCTTCCTAAACCAATTTTACAAGTTGAAGTACTTATCTTTTTCACCACAACTTTACTTTACGACTTTTTGCATACCCCAACATCAAGCAATACTTTTCAAAAGGCTTTATTATACCTTTTCAGAACAAGTTCTTTACGTAATGTCTTTCCTAAACCAATTTTACAAGTTGAAGTACTCATCTTTTCCCTCACAACTTTACTATAAGGCTTTTCGCCTACCCCAACATCAAGCAATACCTTTCAAAAGGCTTTATTATATCTTTTCAGAACAAGTTCTTCATGTAATTTTCTTCCTAAACCCATTTTACAAGTTGAAGTACTTATCTTTTTCCCCACAACTTTTCTTTACGACTTTTTTGCACACCCAAACATCAAGCAATACTTTCCAAAAGGCTTTATTATATCTTTTCAGAACAAGTTTTTTTCTTAATGTCCTCCTTAAACCATTTTTACAAGTTGAAGTAGTTATCTTCTTCACCATAACTTTACTTTACGACTTTTTGCACACCCCAAGATCAAGCAATACTTTTCAAAAGGCTTTATTATATCTTTTCAGAACAAGTTCCTTTCTTAATATCCTTCTTAAACCAATTTTACAAATTCTAAATTTTTCTTAGGAATATTTCAGTAGTGTTTTGTTATGGTTTACCTTGTCACAGTTACATTTTCTTGATTTGTCAAAGTTTATTTTGAATTTCTTTCACTGAAATGCAAGAGTTGGAATATTTCAGTAGTGTTTTGTCGTGGTTTAGCTTGTCACAGTAACATTCTATTGATTTTTCAAAGTTCATTTGAATTTCTTTCATAGAAATGCAAGAGTTGGAATATTTCAGTAGTGTTTTGTTGTGTTTTACATTGTCACAGTTACATTCTCTTGATTTTTCAAAGTTCATTTTGGTTTTCTTTCGTTGAAATGCAAGAGTTGGAATATTTCAGTAGTGTTTTGTAGTGGTTTACCTTGTCACACTTACATTCTCTTAATTTTTCAAAGTTCATTTTGGTTTTCTTTCGTTGAAATGCAAGAGTTGGAATATTTCAGTAGTGTTTTGCAGTGGTTTACCTTGTCACAGTTACATTCTCTTAATTTTTCAAAGTTCATTTTGGATTTCTTTCGATGAAATGCAAGAGTTGGAATATTTCAGTAGTGTTTTGTCGTGGTTTACCTTGTCACAGTTACATTCTCTTGATTTTTCAATGTTCATTTGAATTTCTTTCATTGAAATGCAAGAGTTGGAATATTTCAATAGTGTTTTGTAGTTGTTTACCTTGTCACACTTACATTCTCTTAATTTCTCAAAGTTTATTTTGGAATTTCTTTCATTGAAATGCAAGACTTGGAATATTTCAGTAGTGTTTTGTCGTGGTTTACCTTGTCACAGTTACATTCTCTTGATTTTTCAAAGTTCATTTTGGTTTTCTTTCGTTGAAATGCTAGAGTTGGAATATTTCAGTAGTGTTTTGTAGTGGTTTACCTTGTCACACTTACATTCTCTTAATTTCTCAAAGTTTATTTTGGAATTTCTTTCATTGAAATGCAAGACTTGGAATATTTCAGTAGTGTTTTGTCGTGGTTTACCTTGTCACAGTTACATTCTCTTAATTTTTCAAAGTTCATTTTGGATTTCTTTCGATGAAATGCAAGAGTTGGAATATTTCAATAGTGTTTTGTCGTGGTTTACCTAATCATAGTTACATTCTCTTAATTTTTCAAAGTTCATTTTGGATTTCTTTCGTTGAAATGCATGAGTTGGAATATTTCAGTAGTGTTTTGTTGTGGTTTAACTTATCAAAGTTACATTCTCTTGATTTTTCAAAGTTCATTTTGAATTTCTTTCGTTGAAATGCAAGAGTTGGAATATTTCAGTAGTGTCTTGTCGTGGTTTACCTTATCACAGTTACATTCTCTTGATTTTTCAAAGTTCATTTTGGATTTCTTTCGATGAAATGCAAGAGTTGGAATATTTCAGTAGTGTTTTGTTGTGGTTTACCTTGTCACAGTTACATTCTCTTGATTTTGCAAAGTTCATTTTGAATTTCTTTCGTTGAAATGCAAGAGTTGGAATATTTCAGTAGTGTTTTGTCATGGTTTACCTTGTCACAGTTACATTCTCTTAATTTCTCAAAGTTCATTTTGGTTTTCATTCGTTGAAATGAATAAGTTGGAATATTTCAGTAGTGTTTTGTTGTGGTTTACCTCGTCACAGTTACAGTTTCTTGATTTTTCAAAGTTCATTTTGGATTTCTTTCGATGAAATGCAAGAGTTGGAATATTTCAATAGTGTTTTGTCGTGGTTTACCTTGTCAAAGTTACATTCTCTTAATTTTTCAAAGTCCATTTTGAATTTCTTTCATTGAAATGCAAGAGTTGGAATATTTCAGTAGTGTTTTGACGTGGTTTACCTTATCACAGTTACATTTTCTTGAATTTTCAAAGTTCATTTTGGTTTTCTTTCGTTGAAATGTAGGAGTTGGAATATTTCAGTAGTGTTTTGTTGTGGTTTACCTTGTCACACTTAAATTCTCTGAATTTTTCAAAGTTCATTTTGGATTTCTTTCGATGAAATGCAAGAGTTGGAATATTTCAATAGTGTCAATAGTGTTTTGTCGTGGTTTACCTAATCATAGTTACTTTCTCTTAATTTTTCAAAATTCATTTTATATTTTTTTCGTTGAAATGCATGAGTTGGAATATTTCAGTAGTGTTTTGTTGTGGTTTACCTTATCACAGTTACATTCTCTTGATTTTTCAAAGTTCATTTTGAATTTCTTTCGTTGAAATGCAAGAGTTGGAATATTTCAGTAGTGTCTTGTCGTGGTTTACCTTATCACAGTTACATTCTCTTGATTTTTCAAAGTTCATTTTGAATTTCATTCGTTGAAATGCAAGAGTTGGAATATTTCAGTAGTGTCTTGTCGTGGTTTACCTTGTCACAGTTACATTCTCTTAATTTTTTCAATGTTCATTTTGGTTTTCTTTCGTTGAAATGCAAGAGTTGGAATATTTCAGTAGTGTTTTGTTGTAGTTTACCTTGTCACAGTTACATTCTCTTAATTTTTCAAAGTTCATTTTGGATTTCTTTCGATGAAATGCAAAAGTTGGAATATTTCAATAGTGTTTTGTCGTGGTTTACCTAGTCACAGTTACATTCTATTGATTTTTCAAAGTCCATTTTGAATTTCTTTCATTGAAATACAAGAGTTGGAATATTTCAGTAGTGTTTTGTCGTGGTTTATCTTGTCACAGTTACATTCTCTAGATTTTTCAAAGTTCATTTTGGTTTTCTTTCGTTGAAATGTAAGAGTTGGAATATTTCAGTAGTGTTTTTTTGTAGTTTACCTTGTCACACTTACATTCTCTTAATTTTTGCCGTGGTTTACCTTGTCACAGTTACATTTTCTTGATTTGTCAAAGTTCATTTTGAATTTCTTTCATTGAAATGCAAGAGTTGGAATATTTCAGTAGCGTTTTGTCGTGGTTTACCTTGTCACAGTTACATTCTATTGATTTTACAAAGTTCATTTGAATTTCTTTCATTGAAATGCAAGAGTTGGAATATTTCAATAGTGTTTTGTTGTGTTTTACATTGTCACAGTTACATTCTCTTGATTTTTCAAAGTTCATTTTGGTTTTCTTTCGTTGAAATGCTAGAGTTGGAATATTTCAGTAGTGTTTTGTAGCGGTTTACCTTGTCACACTTACATTCTCTTAATTTCTCAAAGTTTATTTTGGAATTTCTTTCATTGAAATGCAAGACTTGGAATATTTCAGTAGTGTTTTGTCGTGGTTTACCTTGTCACAGTTACATTCTCTTAATTTTTCAAAGTTCATTTTGGATTTCTTTCGATGAAATGCAAGAGTTGGAATATTTCAATAGTGTTTTGTCGTGGTTTACCTAATCATAGTTACATTCTCTTAATTTTTCAAAGTTCATTTTGGATTTCTTTCGTTGAAATGCATGAGTTGGAATAATTCAGTAGTGTTTTGTTGTGGTTTAACTTATCCCAGTTACATTCTCTTGATTTTTCAAAGTTCATTTTGAATTTCTTTTGTTGAAATGCAAGAGTTGGAATATTTCAGTAGTGTCTTGTCGTGGTTTACCTTATCACAGTTACATTCTCTTGATTTTTCAAAGTTCATTTTGGTTTTCTTTCGTTGAAATGCAAAAGCTGGAATATTTCAGTAGTGTTTTGTTGTGGTTTACCTTGTCACAGTTACATTCTCTTAATTTTTCAAAGTTCATTTTGGATTTCTTTCGATGAAATGCAAGAGTTGGAATATTTCAATAGTGTTTTGTCGTGGTTTATCTTGTCACAGTTACATTCTCTAGATTTTTCAAAGTTCATTTTGGTTTTCTTTCGTTGAAATGTAAGAGTTGGAATATTTCAGTAGTGTTTTGTTGTGGTTTACCTTGTCACACTTACATTCTCTTAATTTTTGCCGTGGTTTACCTTGTCACAGTTACATTTTCTTGATTTGTCAAAGTTCATTTTGAATTTCTTTCATTGAAATGCAAGAGTTGGAATATTTCAGTAGCGTTTTGTCGTGGTTTACCTTGTCACAGTTACATTCTATTGATTTTACAAAGTTCATTTGAATTTCTTTCATTGAAATGCAAGAGTTGGAATATTTCAATAGTGTTTTGTTGTGTTTTACATTGTCACAGTTACATTCTCTTGATTTTTCAAAGTTCATTTTGGTTTTCTTTCGTTGAAATGCTAGAGTTGGAATATTTCAGTAGTGTTTTTGTAGTGGTTTACCTTGTCACACTTACATTCTCTTAATTTCTCAAAGTTTATTTTGGAATTTCTTTCATTGAAATGCAAGACTTGGAATATTTCAGTAGTGTTTTGTCGTGGTTTACCTTGTCACAGTTACATTCTCTTAATTTTTCAAAGTTCATTTTGGATTTCTTTCGATGAAATGCAAGAGTTGGAATATTTCAATAGTGTTTTGTCGTGGTTTACCTAATCATAGTTACATTCTCTTAATTTTTCAAAGTTCATTTGGGATTTCTTTCGTTGAAATGCATGAGTTGGAATATTTCAGTAGTGTTTTGTTGTTGTTTAACTTATCCCAGTTACATTCTCTTGATTTTTCAAAGTTCATTTTGAATTTCTTTTGTTGAAATGCAAGAGTTGGAATATTTCAGTAGTGTCTTGTCGTGGTTTACCTTATCACAGTTACATTCTCTGGATTTTTCAAAGTTCATTTTGGTTTTCTTTCGTTGAAATGCAAGAGCTGGAATATTTCAATAGTGTTTTGTCGTGGTTTACCTAATCATAGTTACATTCTCTTAATTTTTCAAAGTTCATTTTGGATTTCTTTCGTTGAAATGCATGAGTTGGAATATTTCAGTAGTGTTTTGTTTTGGTTTAACTTATCAAAGTTACATTCTCTTGATTTTTCAAAGTTCATTTTGAATTTCTTTTGTTGAAATGCAAGAGTTGGAATATTTCAGTAGTGTCTTGTCGTGGTTTACCTTATCACAGTTACATTCTCTTGATTTTTCAAAGTTCATTTTGGTTTTCTTTCGTTGAAATGCAAGAGCTGGAATATTTCAGTAGTGTTTTGTTGTGGTTTACCTCGTCACAGTTACATTTTCTTGATTTTTCAAAGTTCATTTTGGATTTCTTTCGATGAAATGCAAGAGTTGGAATATTTCAATAGTGTTTTGTCGTGGTTTACCTTGTCAAAGTTACATTCTCTTAATTTTTCAAAGTCCATTTTGAATTTCTTTCATTGAAATGCAAGAGTTGGAATATTTCAGTAGTGTTTTGACGTGGTTTACCTTATCACAGTTACATTTTCTTGAATTTTCAAAGTTCATTTTGGTTTTCTTTCGTTGAAATGTAGGAGTTGGAATATTTCAGTAGTGTTTTGTTGTGGTTTACCTTGTCACACTTAAATTCTCTTAATTTTTCAAAGTTAATTTTGGATTTCTTTCGATGAAATGCAAGAGTTGGAATATTTCAATAGTGTCAATAGTGTTTTGTCGTGGTTTACCTAATCATAGTTACATTCTCTTAATTTTTCAAAATTCATTTTGGATTTCTTTCGTTGAAATGCATGAGTTGGAATATTTCAGTAGTGTTTTGTTGTGGTTTACCATATCACAGTTACATTCTCTTGATTTTTCAAAGTTCATTTTGAATTTCTTTCGTTGAAATGCAAGAGTTGGAATATTTCAGTAGTGTCTTGTCGTGGTTTACCTTATCACAGTTACATTCTCTTGATTTTTCAAAGTTTATTTTGAATTTCATTCGTTGAAATGCAAGAGTTGGACTATTTCAGTAGTGTCTTGTCGGGGTTTACCTTGTCACAGTTACATTCTCTTAATTTTTCAATGTTCATTTTGGTTTTCTTTCGTTGAAATGCAAGAGTTGGAATATTTCAGTAGTGTTTTGTTGTAGTTTACCTTGTCACAGTTACATTCTCTTAATTTTTCAAAGTTCATTTTGGATTTCTTTCGATGAAATGCAAAAGTTGGAATATTTCAATAGTGTTTTGTCGTGGTTTACCTAGTCACAGTTACATTCTATTGATTTTTCAAAGTCCATTTTGAATTTCTTTCATTGAAATGCAAGAGTTGGAATATTTCAGTAGTGTTTTGTCGTGGTTTATCTTGTCACAGTTACATTCTCTAGATTTTTCAAAGTTCATTTTGGTTTTCTTTCGTTGAAATGTAAGAGTTGGAATATTTCAGTAGTGTTTTGTTGTGGTTTACCTTGTCACACTTACATTCTCTTAATTTTTGTCGTGGTTTACCTTGTCACAGTTACATTTTCTTGATTTGTCAAAGTTCATTTTGAATTTCTTTCATTGAAATGCAAGAGTTTGAATATTTCAGTAGCGTTTTGTCGTGGTTTACCTTGTCACAGTTACATTCTATCGATTTTACAAAGTTCATTTGAATTTCTTTCATTGAAATGCAAGAGTTGGAATATTTCAATAGTGTTTTGTTGTGTTTTACATTGTCACAGTTACATTCTCTTGATTTTTCAAAGTTCATTTTGGTTTTCTTTCGTTGAAATGCTAGAGTTGGAATATTTCAGTAGTGTTTTGTAGTGGTTTACCTTGTCACACTTACATTCTCTTAATTTCTCAAAGTTTATTTTGGAATTTCTTTCATTGAAATGCAAGACTTGGAATATTTCAGTAGTGTTTTGTCGTGGTTTACCTTGTCACAGTTACATTCTCTTAATTTTTCAAAGTTCATTTTGGATTTCTTTCGATGAAATGCAAGAGTTGGAATATTTCAATAGTGTTTTGTCGTGGTTTACCTAATCATAGTTACATTCTCTTAATTTTTCAAAGTTCATTTTGGATTTCTTTCGTTGAAATGCATGAGTTGGAATATTTCAGTAGTGTTTTGTTGTGGTTTAACTTATCCCAGTTACATTCTCTTGATTTTTCAAAGTTCATTTTGAATTTCTTTTGTTGAAATGCAAGAGTTGGAATATTTCAGTAGTGTCTTGTCGTGGTTTACCTTATCACAGTTACATTCTCTTGATTTTTCAAAGTTCATTTTGGTTTTCTTTCGTTGAAATGCAAGAGCTGGAATATTTCAGTAGTGTTTTGTTGTGGTTTACCTTGTCACAGTTGAATTCTCTTAATTTTTCAAAGTTCATTTTGAATTTCTTTCGTTGAAATGCAAGAGTTGGAATATTTCAGTAGTGTTTTGGCATGGTTTACCTTGTCACAGTTACATTCTCTTAATTTTTCAAAGTTCATTTTGGTTTTCATTCGTTGAAATGAATAAGTTGGAATATTTCAGTAGTGTTTTGTTGTGGTTTACCTCGTCACAGTTACATTTTCTTGATTTTTCAAAGTTCATTTTGGATTTCTTTCGATGAAATGCAAGAGTTGGAATATTTCAATAGTGTTTTGTCGTGGTTTACCTTGTCAAAGTTACATTCTCTTAATTTTTCAAAGTCCATTTTGAATTTCTTTCATTGAAATGCAAGAGTTGGAATATTTCAGTAGTGTTTTGTCGTGGTTTATCTTGTCACAGTTACATTCTCTAGATTTTTCAAAGTTCATTTTGGTTTTCTTTCGTTGAAATGTAAGAGTTGGAATATTTCAATAGTGTTTTGTCGTGGTTTACCTTGTCAAAGTTACATTCTCTTAATTTTTCAAAGTCCATTTTGAATTTCTTTCATTGAAATGCAAGAGTTGGAATATTTCAGTAGTGTTTTGACGTGGTTTACCTTATCACAGTTACATTTTCTTGATTTTTCAAAGTTCATTTTGGTTTTCTTTCGTTGAAATGTAGGAGTTGGAATATTTCAGTAGTGTTTTGTTGTGGTTTACCTTGTCACACTTAAATTCTCTTAATTTTTCAAAGTTCATTTTGGATTTCTTTCGATGAAATGCAAGAGTTGGAATATTTCAATAGTGTCAATAGTGTTTTGTCATGGTTTACCTAATCATAGTTACATTCTCTTAATTTTTCAAAATTCATTTTGGATTTCTTTCGTTGAAATGCATGAGTTGGAATATTTCAGTAGTGTTTTGTTGTGGTTTACCTTATCACAGTTACATTCTCTTGATTTTTCAAAGTTCTTTTTGAATTTCTTTCGTTGAAATGCAAGAGTTGGAATATTTCAGTAGTGTCTTGTCGTGGTTTACCTTGTCACAGTTATATTCTCTTGATTTTTCAAAGTTCATTTTGAATTTCATTCGTTGAAATGCAAGAGTTGGAATATTTCAGTAGTGTCTTGTCGTGGTTTACCTTGTCACAGTTACATTCTCTTAATTTTTCAATGTTCATTTTGGTTTTCTTTCGTTGAAATGCAAGAGTTGGAATATTTCAGTAGTGTTTTGTTGTAGTTTACCTTGTTACTGTTACATTCTCTTAATTTTTCAAAGTTCATTTTGGATTTCTTTCGATGAAATGCAAAAGTTGGAATATTTCAATAGTGTTTTGTCGTGGTTTACCTAGTCACAGTTACATTCTATTGATTTTTCAAAGTCCATTTTGAATTTCTTTCATTGAAATGCAAGAGTTGGAATATTTCAGTAGTGTTTTGTCGTGGTTTATCTTGTCACAGTTACATTCTCTAGATTTTTCAAAGTTCATTTTGGTTTTCTTTCGTTGAAATGCAAGAGTTGGAATATTTCAGTAGTGTTTTGTTGTGGTTTACCTTGTCACACTTACATTCTCTTAATTTTTGTCGTGGTTTACCTTGTCACAGTTACATTTTCTTGATTTGTCAAAGTTCATTTTGAATTTCTTTCATTGAAATGCAAGAGTTGGAATATTTCAGTAGTGTTTCGTCGTGGTTTACCTTGTCACAGTTACATTCTATTGATTTTACAAAGTTCATTTGAATTTCTTTCATTGAAATGCAAGAGTTGGAATATTTCAATAGGGTTTTGTTGTGTTTTACATTGTCACAGTTACATTCTCTTGATTTTTCAAAGTTCATTTTGGTTTTCTTTCGTTGAAATGCAAGAGTTGGAATATTTCAGTAGTGTTTTGTCATGGTTTACCTTGTCACAGTTACATTCTCTTAATTTTTCAAAGCTCATTTTGAATTTCTTTCATTGAAATTCAAGAGTTGGAATATTTCAGTAGTGTTTTGTCGTGGTTTACCTTGTCACAGTTACATTCTCTTAATTTTTCAAAGTTCATTTTGAATTTCTTTCATTGAAATTCAAGAGTTGGAATATTTCAGTAGTGTTTTGTTGTGGTTTACCTTGTCACAGTTACATTCTCTTAATTTCTCAAAGTTTATTTTGGAATTTCTTTCATTGAAATGCAAGACTTGGAATATTTCAGTAGTGTTTTGTCATGGTTTACCTTGTCACAGTTACATTCTCTTAATTTTTCAAAGCTCATTTTGAATTTCTTTCATTGAAATTCAAGAGTTGGAATATTTCAGTAGTGTTTTGTCGTGGTTTACCTTGTCACAGTTACATTCTCTTAATTTTTCAAAGTTCATTTTGAATTTCTTTCGTTGAAATGCAAGAGTTGGAATATTTCAATAGTGTTTTGTTGTGGTTTACCTTGTCACAGTTACATTCTCTTAATTTTTCAAAGTTCATTTTGAATTTCTTTCATTGAAATGCAAGAGTTGGAATATTTCAGTAGTGTTTTGTTGTGGTTTACCTTGTCAAAGTTACATTCTCCTAATTTTTCAAAGTTCATTTTGGATTTCTTTCGTTGAAATGCATGAGTTGGAATATTTCAGTAGTGTTTTGTTGTGGTTTACCTTATCACAGTTAAATTCTCTTGATTTTTCATAGTTCATTTTGAATTTCTTTCGTTTAAATGCAAGAGTTGGAATATTTCAGTAGTGTCTTGTCGTGGTTTACCTTATCACAGTTACATTTTCTTGATTTTTCAAAGTTCATTTTGGTTTTCTTTCGTTGAAATGCAAGAGTTGGAATATTTCAGTAGTGTTTTGTAGTGGTTTACCTTGTCACACTTACATTCTCTTAATTTCTCAAAGTTTATTTTGGAATTTCTTTCATTGAAATGCAAGACTTGGAATATTTCAGAAGTGTTTTGTCATGGTTTACTTTGTCACAGTTACATTCTCTTAATTTTTCAAAGCTCATTTTGAATTTCTTTCATTGAAATTCAAGAGTTGGAATATTTCAGTGGTGTTTTGTAGTGGTTTACCTTGTCACAGTTACATTCTCTTGATTTTTCAAAGTTCATTTTGAATTTCTTTTGTTGAAATGCAAGAGTTGGAATATTTCAGTAGTGTCTTGTCGTGGTTTACCTTATCACAGTTACATTCTCTTGATTTTTCAAAGTTCATTTTGGTTTTCTTTCGTTGAAATGCAAGAGCTGGAATATTTCAGTAGTGTTTTGTTGTGGTTTACCTTGTCACAGTTGAATTCTCTTAATTTTTCAAAGTTCATTTTGAATTTCTTTCGTTGAAATGCAAGAGTTGGAATATTTCAGTAGTGTTTTGGCATGGTTTACCTTGTCACAGTTACATTCTCTTAATTTTTCAAAGTTCATTTTGGTTTTCATTCGTTGAAATGAATAAGTTGGAATATTTCAGTAGTGTTTTGTTGTGGTTTACCTCGTCACAGTTACATTTTCTTGATTTTTCAAAGTTCATTTTGGATTTCTTTCGATGAAATGCAAGAGTTGGAATATTTCAATAGTGTTTTGTCGTGGTTTACCTTGTCAAAGTTACATTCTCTTAATTTTTCAAAGTCCATTTTGAATTTCTTTCATTGAAATGCAAGAGTTGGAATATTTCAGTAGTGTTTTGACGTGGTTTACCTTATCACAGTTACATTTTCTTGAATTTTCAAAGTTCATTTTGGTTTTCTTTCGTTGAAATGTAGGAGTTGGAATATTTCAGTAGTGTTTTGTTGTGGTTTACCTTGTCACACTTAAATTCTCTTAATTTTTCAAAGTTCATTTTGGATTTCTTTCGATGAAATGCAAGAGTTGGAATATTTCAATAGTGTCAATAGTGTTTTGTCGTGGTTTACCTAATCAAAGTTACATTCTCTTAATTTTTCAAAATTCATTTTGGATTTCTTTCGTTGAAATGCATGAGTTGGAATATTTCAGTAGTGTTTTGTTGTGGTTTACCTTATCACAGTTACATTCTCTTGATTTTTCAAAGTTCTTTTTGAATTTCTTTCGTTGAAATGCAAGAGTTGGAATATTTCAGTAGTGTCTTGTCGTGGTTTACCTTATCACAGTTACATTCTCTTGATTTTTCAAAGTTCATTTTGAATTTCATTCGTTGAAATGCAAGAGTTGGAATATTTCAGTAGTGTCTTGTCGTGGTTTACCTTGTCACAGTTACATTCTCTTAATTTTTCAATGTTCATTTTGGTTTTCTTTCGTTGAAATGCAAGAGTTGGAATATTTCAGTAGTGTTTTGTTGTAGTTTACCTTGTCACTGTTACATTCTCTTAATTTTTCAAAGTTCATTTTGGATTTCTTTCGATGAAATGCAAAAGTTGGAATATTTCAATAGTGTTTTGTCGTGGTTTACCTAGTCACAGTTACATTCTATTGATTTTTCAAAGTCCATTTTGAATTTCTTTCATTGAAATGCAAGAGTTGGAATATTTCAGTAGTGTTTTGTCGTGGTTTATCTTGTCACAGTTACATTCTCTAGATTTTTTCAAAGTTCATTTTGGTTTTCTTTCGTTGAAATGTAAGAGTTGGAATATTTCAGTAGTGTTTTGTTGTGGTTTACCTTGTCACACTTACATTCTCTTAATTTTTGTCGTGGTTTACCTTGTCACAGTTACATTTTCTTGATTTGTCAAAGTTCATTTTGAATTTCTTTCATTGAAATGCAAGAGTTGGAATATTTCAGTAGTGTTTTGTCGTGGTTTACCTTGTCACAGTTACATTCTATTGATTTTACAAAGTTCATTTGAATTTCTTTAATTGAAATGCAAGAGTTGGAATATTTCAATAGTGTTTTGTTGTGTTTTACATTGTCACAGTTACATTCTCTTGATTTTTCAAAGTTCATTTTGGTTTTCTTTCGTTGAAATGCAAGAGTTGGAATATTTCAGTAGTGTTTTGTCATGGTTTACCTTGTCACAGTTACATTCTCTTAATTTTTCAAAGCTCATTTTGAATTTCTTTCATTGAAATTCAAGAGTTGGAATATTTCAGTAGTGTTTTGTCATGGTTTACCTTGTCACAGTTACATTCTCTTAATTTTTCAAAGCTCATTTTGAATTTCTTTCATTGAAATTCAAGAGTTGGAATATTTCAGTAGTGTTTTGTCGTGGTTTACCTTGTCACAGTTACATTCTCTTAATTTTTCAAAGTTCATTTTGAATTTCTTTCGTTGAAATGCAAGAGTTGGAATATTTCAATAGTGTTTTGTTGTGGTTTACCTTGTCACAGTTACATTCTCTTAATTTTTCAAAGTTCATTTTGAATTTCTTTCATTGAAATGCAAGAGTTGGAATATTTCAGTAGTGTTTTGTTGTGGTTTACCTTGTCAAAGTTACATTCTCCTAATTTTTCAAAGTTCATTTTGGATTTCTTTCGTTGAAATGCATGAGTTGGAATATTTCAGTAGTGTTTTGTTGTGGTTTACCTTATCACAGTTACATTCTCTTGATTTTTCAAAGTTCATTTTGAATTTCTTTCGTTTAAATGCAAGAGTTGGAATATTTCAGTAGTGTCTTGTCGTGGTTTACCTTATCACAGTTACATTTTCTTGATTTTTCAAAGTTCATTTTGGTTTTCTTTCGTTGAAATGCAAGAGTTGGAATATTTCAGTAGTGTTTTGTAGTGGTTTACCTTGTCACACTTACATTCTCTTAATTTCTCAAAGTTTATTTTGGAATTTCTTTCATTGAAATGCAAGACTTGGAATATTTCAGTAGTGTTTTGTCATGGTTTACGTTGTCACAGTTACATTCTCTTAATTTTTCAAAGCTCATTTTGAATTTCTTTCATTGAAATTCAAGAGTTGGAATATTTCAGTAGTGTTTTGTTGTGGTTTACCTTGTCACAGTTACATTCTCTTAATTTTTCAAAGTTCATTTTGAATTTCTTTCGTTGAAATGCAAGAGTTGGAATATTTCAGTAGTGTTTTGTTGTGGTTTACCTTGTCACAGTTACATTCTCTTAATTTTTCAAACTTAATTTTGAATTTCTTTCATTGGAATGCAAGAGTTGGAATATTTCTGTAGTGTTTTGTTGTGGTTTACCTTGTCAAAGTTACATTCTCCTAATTTTTCAAAGTTCATTTTGAATTTCTTTCATTGAAATGCAAGAGTTGGAATATTTCAGTAGTGTTTTGTTGTGGTTTACCTTGTCAAAGTTACATTCTCCTAATTTTTCAAAGTTCATTTTGGATTTCTTTCGTAGAAATGCAAGAGTTGGAATATTTCAGTAGTGTTCTGTTGGGGTTTACCTTATTACAGTTACATTTTCTTGATTTTTCAAAGTTCATTTTGAATTTCTTTCATTGAAATGCAAGAGTTGGAATATTTCAGTAGTGTTTTGTCATGGTTTACCTTGACACAGTTACATTTTCTTGATTTTTCAAAGTTCATTTGGATTTCTTTCGTTGAAATGCAAGAGTTGGAATATTTCAGTAGTGTTTTGCTGTGGTTTACCTTGTCACAGTTACATTCTCTTGATTTTTCAAAGTTCATAGTTGGAATATTTCAGTAGTGTTTTGTTGTGGTTTACCTTGTCACAGTTACATTCTCTTGATTTTTCAAAGTTCATTTTGGATTTCTTTCATTGAAATGCAAGAGTTGGAATACTTCAGGAGGGTTTTGTTGTGGTTTACCTTGTCACAGTTACATTTTCTTGATTTTCAAAGTTCTTTTTGGAATTTCTTTCGTTGAAATGCAAGAGTTGGAATATTTCAGTAGTGTTTTGTTGTAGTTTACCTTGTCACAGTTACATTCTCTTGATTTTTCAAAGTTCATTTTGAATTTCTTTTGTTGAAATGTAAGAGTTCGAATATTTCAATAGTGTTTTGTCATGGTTTACCTTGTCACTGTTACATTCTCTTGATTTTTCAAAGTTCATTTTGAATTTTTTTCGTTGAAATGCAAGAGTTGGAATATTTCATTAGTGTTCTGTCGTGGTTTACCTTGTCAACAATTACATTCTCTAGATTTTTCAAAGTTCATTTTGAACTAATTGAAATGCAAGAGTTGGAATACTTCAGTGGTGTTTTGTCGTGGTTTACCCTGTCACAGTTACATTCTCTTGATTTTTCAAAGTTCATTGAAATTTCTTTCATTGAAATGCAAGAGTTGGAATATTTCAGTAGTGTTTTGTTATGGTTTACCTAGTCACTGTTACATTCTCTTGATTTTTCAAAGTTCTTTTCGGATTTCTTTCATTGAAATGCAAGAGTTGGAATATTTCAGTAGTGTTTTGCCGTGGTTTACTTTGTCACAGTTACATTCTCTTGATTTTTCAAAGATAATTTTGGTTTTCTTTCGTTGAAATGCAAGAGTTGGAATATTTCAGTAGTGTTTTGTTGTGCTTTACCTTGACACAGTTACATTTTCTTGATTTTTGTTAGGTTAGGTTAGGCTAGATCAAATTAGGTTAGGTTAAGTTAGGTTAGGTTAGCCTACGTACGCGCGCGTACGTAGGCTAACCTAACCTAACTTAACCTAACCTAACCTAATTTGATCTAGCCTAACTTAACCTAACCTAACAAAAATCAAGAAAATGTAACTGTGTCAAGGTAAAGCACAACAAAACACTACTGAAATATTCCAACTCTTGCATTTCAACGAAAGAAAACCAAAATTATCTTTGAAAAATCAAGAGAATGTAACTGTGACAAAGTAAACCACGGCAAAACACTACTGAAATATTCCAACTCTTGCATTTCAATGAAAGAAATCCGAAAAGAACTTTGAAAAATCAAGAGAATGTAACAGTGACTAGGTAAACCATAAAAAAACAGTTTAGGTTAGGTTTTGTTAGGTTAGGTTAGGCTAGATCAAATTAGGTTAGGTTAAGTTAGGTTAGGTTAGCCTACGTACGCGCGCGTACGTAGGCTAAACTAACCTAACTTAACCTAACCTAACCTAATTTGATCTAGCCTAACTTAACCTAACCTAACAAAAATCAAGAAAAGGTAACTGTGTCAAGGTAAAGCACAACAAAACACTACTGAAATATTCCAACTCTTGCATTTCAACGAAAGAAAACCAAAATTATCTTTGAAAAATCAAGAGAATGTAACTGTGACAAAGTAAACCACGGAAAAACACTACTGAAATATTCCAACTCTTGCATTTCAATGAAAGAAATTTCAATGAACTTTGAAAAATCAAGAGAATGTAACTGTGACAGGGTAAACCACGACAAAACACCACTGATGTATTCCAACTCTTGCATTTCAATGAGTGAAATTCAAAATGAACTTTGAAAAATCAAGAGAATGTAATTGTGACAAGGTAAACCACGACAGAACACTACTGAAATATTCCAACTCTTGCATTTCAAGGAAAAAATTCAAAATGAACTTTGAAAAATCAAGAGAATGTAACAGTGACAAGGTAAACCATGACAAAACACTATTGAAATATTCGAACTCTTACATTTCAACAAAAGAAATTCAAAATGAACTTTGAAAAATCAAGAGAATGCAACTGTGACAAGGTAAACTACAACAAAACACTACTGAAATATTCCAACTCTTGCATTTCAACGAAAGAAATTTCAAAAAGAACTTTGAAAAATAAAGAGAATGCAACTGTGAACAGGTAAACCACAACAAAACCCTACTGAAATATTCCAACTCTTGCATTTCAATGAAAGAAATCCAAAATGAACTTTGAAAAATCAAGAGAATGTAACTGTGACAAGGTAAACCACAACAAAACACTACTGACATATTCCAACTCTTGCATTTCAATGAAAGAAATTCAAAATGATCTTTGAAAAATTAAGAGAATGTAACTGTGACAAGGTAAACCACAACAAAACACTACTGAAATATTCCAACTCTTACATTTCAACGAAAGAAAACCAAAATGAACTTTGAAAAATCTAGAGAATGTAACTGTGACAAGGTAAACCACGACAAAACACTACTGAAATATTCCAACTCTTGCATTTCAATGAAAGAAATTCAAAATGGACTTTGAAAAATCAATAGAATGTGACTGTGACTAGGTAAACCACGACAAAACACTATTGAAATATTCCAACTTTTGCATATCATCGAAAGAAATCCAAAATAAACTTTGAAAAATTAAGAGAATGTATCTGTGACAAGGTAAACTACAACAAAACACTACTGAAATCTTCCAACTCTTGCATTTCAACGAAAGAAAACCAAAATGAAATTTGAAAAATTAAGAGAATGTAACTTTGACAAGGTAAACCACGACAAGACACTACTGAAATATTCCAACTCTTGCATTTCAACGAATGAAATTCAAAATGAACTTTGAAAAATCAAGAGAATGTAACTGTGATAAGGTAAACCACGACAAGACACTACTGAAATATTCCAACTCTTGCATTTCAACGAATGAAATTCAAAATGAACTTTGAAAAATCAAGAGAATGTAACTGTGATAAGGTAAACCACAACAGAACACTACTGAAATATTCCAACTCATGCATTTCAACGAAAGAAATCCAAAATGAACTTTGAAAAATTAAGAGAATGTAACTATGATTAGGTAAACCACGACAAAACACTATTGAAATATTCCAACTCTTGCATTTCATCGAAAGAAATCCAAAATGAACATTGAAAAATTAAGAGAATGTAAGTGTGACAAGAATACATTCTTAGACCACACTGGCTATACATGACAAACGAAACTCAGAGAAGAGAGAAAGTAACAAAATGAAAAATAAAATCAAAAAGGGTGAAAAAACGAGGATTTTGTCAGCCAGCGAACCATGAAGAAGACAAAATATAAGCAAATATTTCGACAAGGACCTCCGCCAAGTCGTCCTCAGTGCTAAACAAAAACAAAAAAGAGAAGAAAAAAAAAAAACGAGAATCTAACCTTTCGAAGTTACCTGTACAAAGACAGAATAGACACTGAATAAAAAACCAGGCAGGAATCAATGAAAATGAAATTTACCAAGATGATTGTGTAAGGATCTTTTGTCTTGCATTAATTTTGGCTGGTCTACAATTTCGGTTTTCATTAGATATGCAAATAGGTTCTTTTAAGTTTTTTCGGGTGAAAATATTGATTGAGTCCTTCAAGATTAAACTGTCGTAAATTGGGCTTAATGAAATATCTCCAGTATCTCTATTTATTGCTAAATTTTGGTTCATATATTTTTTATCTCAATTATCTCCTTAAAAGTTTGTGGTACGCCTTTAACAGTTGATATTAAAGTTGCCTCGTCAAACAGAACTAGATGGGTCGGGTTTACGAAAATATGCGAAGCCAATGCCGAATCAAAGTTGTCATTGTTATTTTTTAATCTCAGGGACTTGTCTATTGAAATTTTGTGCTCATGCAAACGTTCACCTAGTTGTTGATGGGTTCTACCAATGTAAAATTTTCCACAAGAACACGGGATTCTGTAGACACCACTACCCAGTACAGGGTCTGTTTTATCCTTTCCTGAGTTAAAAAAATGTTCAACCTTTTGTTCGGTTCTGAAAGAAACAGAAAGATTATGTTTATTTAAAATTTTTCTAAGTTTATCGCCAAGTTTCGGGATGTATGGTAAAACGATGAAAGTTTTTTTCTCTCAATTGCCGGTGTAACTGAATCAAGGGGGACAAGCTCCCTATTTTGTTCTTTTATCTTTTTTAATCGTCTATCTATTATATTTTCAATGAGTTTGATTGGGTAACCATTGCAAAAAAGAATATCCTTGACATAATTTAGTTCAGAATTTATATGATTACGGGAACAAATTTTTAAAGCTCTGTCGATTAAAGAGATTATAACCCCTCTTTTTACAGAAGGAGGGTGATGGGAAGAGAAATGTAGATATCGATCATTATGAGTCGGCTTTCTATATATAGAAAATTCAAGACCAGGATTAGTTTTTATAATCAAAACATCTAAGAAAGGCAGCTTACCTGAATCTTCGAGTTCCATTGTGAACTGGAGATTCGAATCAAAAGAGTTCAAATGTGCCAAAAAATCTCTTAGAGAGTCTTGTCCATGTTCCCAAACAGAAACGATATCATCAACAAAACGAAACCAGATGGAGTGTTTTAAGTGGAAACTATTCAAAGCAGACTGTTCTATGAAATCCATGTAAAAATTTGCCAAATAAGGAGACAAGACAGTGCCCATGGATAAGCCCATTATTTGAAGAAAAAATTTGTTTCGGAATTTAAAATACGAGGAGTATTTGTTGCAAAGACGGACAAGGGTCATTATTGTATCAATTTCCAAAGTTTTGTAATCCGACCAAGCTGAATTTTCCTCTAATTTTCTTTGTAAAGCCTGCTCACATTTATGAACATCGCATGAAGTGTACATAGAAACTGCATCAAAACTAGATAAAACGGTATTTGCTGTTGTACTTTGATTTTTTAACTTCTCAACAAGATCTATGGAGTTTTTAATATAGGATTTCTGTGTGCTTAAAAGAGGCTTAAAAATGGTGGCTAAGAAACTTCCTATACCCGTAGCTGGAGAACTATAACATGCTACAATTGGACGTAACGGAATATCTTTCTTATGGATTTTAGGCAGACCATAAAACTTTGGGGCTGAACAACCTTTGGGATAAAATTTTCTGTACATTTGAGGGGTAATTAGTCTAGTATCTTTTAAAATTCCTAGTTCATTTCTCAACTTCTGTGTGTATTTGTCCGTGGGATCAAAATTTATTTCTTTGTAAATATTTTTATCCATTAAAAGGGTGTTAACTTTTAATTCATAATCTGCAGAATTCATAATTACAACTGTGTTTCCCTTGTCCGCTTTCGTAATTACTGTGTTTTTGTCTTTTTTTAAATTTCGGAGGATTTTAATTTCTTCCTTTGATTGAGTTGAAAGTGACAAAGATGGCCTATAATCAAGAATACTCTTTACAATTTCACCTCTGAGTAGGTCTGGATTTTCGACTTCACCATGAGAGCTAAAAATAGCAGACTCCACGCCCGTAATAATTTCTGAAGTATTTACGTGTGTTTGAGCCATTGCAAATTTTGGTCCTTTTGAAAGAATGCTTAGTTCCTTGGATGTAAATACCTTAGAGGATAAATTTTCCAAAGGAGGACCAGGACAAAATCTAGGAAGGAAAATCCGTGTTTGTTGAAACTGTTGAAATTCCAGTTTTGAGAATTTTTCCGATAAACGAGTTGTTGCTAAATGGAATATGTGTCTGAAAGACCTATGTGAGATTTGTAAAATCTGGTGAAAATCATGAGGGGACAAAATCTGATATAATAAGGATTTTAAATTAAGTATTTTATTACTAAGGACGTATCTTCTGGATCTATGGTCTTTTAAAATATGTGTTAAAGTTTTGAAACCCATTCTCTGAATAAATGGGCCTTCAGAATGTGTGCCTAAATGTAGGTTGAAACGTAAAGAAGGTGGAAGAATTCGATGTCTTTTACAAGTTTCTAAGAAATTAAACTGACAAATAAGATTTGCATGTTTCTTAACACAATTTAAAAAATCTAAAACAATATTGGTCCAGTGCTCCCCGTAAGCTTGACGCAAATACATTCTTAGACCACACTGGCTATACATGACAAACGAAACTCAGAGAAGAGAGAAAGTAATAAAATGAAAAATAAAATCAAAAAGGGTGAAAAAAGGAGGATTTTGTCAGCCAGCGAACCATGAAGAAGACAAAATATAAGCAAATATTTCGACAAGGACCTCCGCCAAGTCGTCCTCAGTGCTAAACAAAAACAAAAAAGAGAAGAAAAAAAAAAAAAACGAGAATCTAACCTTTCGAAGTTTCCTGTACAAAGACAGAATAGACACTGAATAAAAAACCAGGCAGGAATCAATGAAAATGAAATTTACCAAGATGATTGTGTAAGGATCTTTTGTCTTGCATTAATTTTGGCTGGTCTACAATTTCGGTTTTCATTAGATATGCAAATAGGTTCTTTTAAGTTTTTTCGGGTGAAAATATTGATTGAGTCCTTCAAGATTAAACTGTCGTAAATTGGGCTTAATGAAATATCTCCAGTATCTCTATTTATTGCTAAATTTTGGTTCATATATTTTTTTATCTCAATTATCTCCTTAAAAGTTTGTGGTACGCCTTTAACAGTTGATATTAAAGTTGCCTCGTCAAACAGAACTAGATGGGTCGGGTTTACGAAAATATGCGAAGCCAATGCCGAATCAAAGTTGTCATTGTTATTTTTTAATCTCAGGGACTTGTCTATTGAAATTTTGTGCTCATGCAAACGTTCACCTAGTTGTTGATGGGTTCTACCAATGTAAAATTTTCCACAAGAACACGGGATTCTGTAGACACCACTACCCAGTACAGGGTCTGTTTTATCCTTTCCTGAGTTAAAAAAATGTTCAACCTTTTGTTCGGTTCTGAAAGAAACAGAAAGATTATGTTTATTTAAAATTTTTCTAAGTTTATCGCCAAGTTTCGGGATGTGTGGTAAAACGATGAAAGTTTTTTTCTCAATTGCCGGTGTAACTGAATCAAGGGGGATAAGCTCCCTATTTTGTTCTTTTATCTTTTTTAATCGTCTATCTATTATATTTTCAATGAGTTTGATTGGGTAACCATTGCAAAAAAGAATATCCTTGACATAATTTAGTTCAGAATTTATATGATTACGGGAAAAAATTTTTAAAACTCTGTCGATTAAAGAGATTATAACCCCTCTTTTTACAGAAGGAGGGTGATGGGAAGAGAAATGTAGATATCGATCATTATGAGTCGGCTTTCTATATATAGAAAATTCAAGACCAGGATTAGTTTTTATAATCAAAACATCTAAGAAAGGCAGCTTACCTGAATCTTCGAGTTCCATTGTGAACTGGAGATTCGAATCAAAAGAGTTCAAATGTGCCAAAAAATCTCTTAGAGAGTCTTGTCCATGTTCCCAAACAGAAACGATATCATCAACAAAACGAAACCAGATGGAGTGTTTTAAGTGGAAACTATTCAAAGCAGACTGTTCTATGAAATCCATGTAAAAATTTGCCAAATAAGGAGACAAGACAGTGCCCATGGATAAGCCCATTATTTGAAGAAAAAATTTGTTTCGGAATTTAAAATACGAGGAGTATTTGTTGCAAAGACGGACAAGGGTCATTATTGTATCAATTTCCAAAGTTTTGTAATCCGACCAAGCTGAATTTTCCTCTAATTTTCTTTGTAAAGCCTGCTCACATTTATGAACATCGCATGAAGTGTACATAGAAACTGCATCAAAACTAGATAAAACGGTATTTGCTGTTGTACTTTGATTTTTTAACTTCTCAACAAGATCTATGGAGTTTTTAATATAGGATTTCTGTGTGCTTAAAAGAGGCTTAAAAATGGTGGCTAAGAAACTTCCTATACCCGTAGCTGGAGAACTATAACATGCTACAATTGGACGTAACGGAATATCTTTCTTATGGATTTTAGGCAGACCATAAAACTTTGGGGCTGAACAACCTTTGGGATAAAATTTTCTGTACATTTGAGGGGTAATTAGTCTAGTATCTTTTAAAATTCCTAGTTCATTTCTCAACTTCTGTGTGTATTTGTCCGTGGGATCAAAATTTATTTCTTTGTAAATATTTTTATCCATTAAAAGGGTGTTAACTTTTAATTCATAATCTGCAGAATTCATAATTACAACTGTGTTTCCCTTGTCCGCTTTCGTAATTACTGTGTTTTTGTCTTTTTTTAAATTTCGGAGGATTTTAATTTCTTCCTTTGATTGAGTTGAAAGTGACAAAGATGGCCTATAATCAAGAATACTCTTTACAATTTCACCTCTGAGTAGGTCTGGATTTTCGACTTCACCATGAGAGCTAAAAATAGCAGACTCCACGCCCGTAATAATTTCTGAAGTATTTACGTGTGTTTGAGCCATTGCAAATTTTGGTCCTTTTGAAAGAATACTTAGTTCCTTGGATGTAAATACCTTAGAGGATAAATTTTCCAAAGGAGGACCAGGACAAAATCTAGGAAGGAAAATCCGTGTTTGTTGAAACTGTTGAAATTCCAGTTTTGAGAATTTTTCCGATAAACGAGTTGTTGCTAAATGGAATATGTGTCTGAAAGACCTATGTGAGATTTGTAAAATCTGGTGAAAATCATGAGGGGACAAAATCTGATATAATAAGGATTTTAAATTAAGTATTTTATTACTAAGGACGTATCTTCTGGATCTATGGTCTTTTAAAATATGTGTTAAAGTTTTGAAACCCATTCTCTGAATAAATGGGCCTTCAGAATGTGTGCCTAAATGTAGGTTGAAACGTAAAGAAGGTGGAAGAATTCGATGTCTTTTACAAGTTTCTAAGAAATTAAACTGACAAATAAGATTTGCATGTTTCTTAACACAATTTAAAAAATCTAAAACAATATTGGTCCAGTGCTCCCCGTAAGCTTGACGCAAATACATTCTTAGACCACACTGGCTATACATGACAAACGAAACTCAGAGAAGAGAGAAAGTAACAAAATGAAAAATAAAATCAAAAAGGGTGAAAAAACGAGGATTTTGTCAGCCAGCGAACCATGAAGAAGACAAAATATAAGCAAATATTTCGACAAGGACCTCCGCCAAGTCGTCCTCAGTGCTAAACAAAAACAAAAAAGAGAAGAAAAAAAAAAAAAACGAGAATCTAACCTTTCGAAGTTTCCTGTACAAAGACAGAATAGACACTGAATAAAAAACCAGGCAGGAATCAATGAAAATGAAATTTACCAAGATGATTGTGTAAGGATCTTTTGTCTTGCATTAATTTTGGCTGGTCTACAATTTCGGTTTTCATTAGATATGCAAATAGGTTCTTTTAAGTTTTTTCGGGTGAAAATATTGATTGAGTCCTTCAAGATTAAACTGTCGTAAATTGGGCTTAATGAAATATCTCCAGTATCTCTATTTATTGCTAAATTTTGGTTCATATATTTTTTATCTCAATTATCTCCTTAAAAGTTTGTGGTACGCCTTTAACAGTTGATATTAAAGTTGCCTCGTCAAACAGAACTAGATGGGTCGGGTTTACGAAAATACGCGAAGCCAATGCCGAATCAAAGTTGTCATTGTTATTTTTTAATCTCAGGGACTTGTCTATTGAAATTTTGTGCTCATGCAAACGTTCACCTAGTTGTTGATGGGTTCTACCAATGTAAAATTTTCCACAAGAACACGGGATTCTGTAGACACCACTACCCAGTACAGGGTCTGTTTTATCCTTTCCTGAGTTAAAAAAATGTTCAACCTTTTGTTCGGTTCTGAAAGAAACAGAAAGATTATGTTTATTTAAAATTTTTCTAAGTTTATCGCCAAGTTTCGGGATGTATGGTAAAACGATGAAAGTTTTTTTCTCAATTGCCGGTGTAACTGAATCAAGGGGGACAAGCTCCCTATTTTGTTCTTTTATCTTTTTTAATCGTCTATCTATTATATTTTCAATGAGTTTGATTGGGTAACCATTGCAAAAAAGAATATCCTTGACATAATTTAGTTCAGAATTTATATGATTACGGGAACAAATTTTTAAAACTCTGTCGATTAAAGAGATTATAACCCCTCTTTTTACAGAAGGAGGGTGATGGGAAGAGAAATGTAGATATCGATCATTATGAGTCGGCTTTCTATATATAGAAAATTCAAGACCAGGATTAGTTTTTATAATCAAAACATCTAAGAAAGGCAGCTTACATGAATCTTCGAGTTCCATTGTGAACTGGAGATTCGAATCAAAAGAGTTCAAATGTGCCAAAAAATCTCTTAGAGAGTCTTGTCCATGTTCCCAAACAGAAACGATATCATCAACAAAACGAAACCAGATGGAGTGTTTTAAGTGGAAACTATTCAAAGCAGACTGTTCTATGAAATCCATGTAAAAATTTGCCAAATAAGGAGACAAGACAGTGCCCATGGATAAGCCCATTATTTGAAGAAAAAATTTGTTTCGGAATTTAAAATACGAGGAGTATTTGTTGCAAAGACGGACAAGGGTCATTATTGTATCAATTTCCAAAGTTTTGTAATCCGACCAAGATGAATTTTCCTCTAATTTTCTTTGTAAAGCCTGCTCACATTTATGAACATCGCATGAAGTGTACATAGAAACTGCATCAAAACTAGATAAAACGGTATTTGCTGTTGTACTTTGATTTTTTAACTTCTCAACAAGATCTATGGAGTTTTTAATATAGGATTTCTGTGTGCTTAAAAGAGGCTTAAAAATGGTGGCTAAGAAACTTCCTATACCCGTAGCTGGAGAACTATAACATGCTACAATTGGACGTAACGGAATATCTTTCTTATGGATTTTAGGCAGACCATAAAACTTTGGGGCTGAACAACCTTTGGGATAAAATTTTCTGTACATTTGAGGGGTAATTAGTCTAGTATCTTTTAAAATTCCTAGTTCATTTCTCAACTTCTGTGTGTATTTGTCCGTGGGATCAAAATTTATTTCTTTGTAAATATTTTTATCCATTAAAAGGGTGTTAACTTTTAATTCATAATCTGCAGAATTCATAATTACAACTGTGTTTCCCTTGTCCGCTTTCGTAATTACTGTGTTTTTGTCTTTTTTTAAATTTCGGAGGATTTTAATTTCTTCCTTTGATTGAGTTGAAAGTGACAAAGATGGCCTATAATCAAGAATACTCTTTACAATTTCACCTCTGAGTAGGTCTGGATTTTCGACTTCACCATGAGAGCTAAAAATAGCAGACTCCACGCCCGTAATAATTTCTGAAGTATTTACGTGTGTTTGAGCCATTGCAAATTTTGGTCCTTTTGAAAGAATACTTAGTTCCTTGGATGTAAATACCTTAGAGGATAAATTTTCCAAAGGAGGACCAGGACAAAATCTAGGAAGGAAAATCCGTGTTTGTTGAAACTGTTGAAATTCCAGTTTTGAGAATTTTTCCGATAAACGAGTTGTTGCTAAATGGAATATGTGTCTGAAAGACCTATGTGAGATTTGTAAAATCTGGTGAAAATCATGAGGGGACAAAATCTGATATAATAAGGATTTTAAATTAAGTATTTTATTACTAAGGACGTATCTTCTGGATCTATGGTCTTTTAAAATATGTGTCAAAGTTTTGAAACCCATTCTCTGAATAAATGGGCCTTCAGAATGTGTGCCTAAATGTAGGTTGAAACGTAAAGAAGGTGGAAGAATTCGATGTCTTTTACAAGTTTCTAAGAAATTAAACTGACAAATAAGATTTGCATGTTTCTTAACACAATTTAAAAAATCTAAAACAATATTGGTCCAGTGCTCCCCGTAAGCTTGACGCAAATACATTCTTAGACCACACTGGCTATACATGACAAACGAAACTCAGAGAAGAGAGAAAGTAACAAAATGAAAAATAAAATCAAAAAGGGTGAAAAAACGAGGATTTTGTCAGCCAGCGAACCATGAAGAAGACAAAATATAAGCAAATATTTCGACAAGGACCTCCGCCAAGTCGTCCTCAGTGCTAAACAAAAACAAAAAAGAGAAGAAAAAAAAAAAAAACGAGAATCTAACCTTTCGAACCGAACAAAAGGTTGAACATTTTTTTAACTCAGGAAAGGATAAAACAGACCCTGTACTGGGTAGTGGTGTCTACAGAATCCCGTGTTCTTGTGGAAAATTTTACATTGGTAGAACCCATCAACAACTAGGTGAACGTTTGCATGAGCACAAAATTTCAATAGACAAGTCCCTGAGATTAAAAAATAACAATGACAACTTTGATTCGGCATTGGCTTCGCATATTTTCGTAAACCCGACCCATCTAGTTCTGTTTGACGAGGCAACTTTAATATCAACTGTTAATGGCGTACCACAAACTTTTAAGGAGATAATTGAGATAAAAAAATATATGAACCAAAATTTAGCAATAAATAGAGATACTGGAGATATTTCATTAAGCCCAATTTACGACAGTTTAATCTTGAAGGACTCAATCAATATTTTCACCCGAAAAAACTTAAAAGAACCTATTTGCATATCTAATGAAAACCGAAATTGTAGACCAGCCAAAATTAATGCAAGACAAAAGATCCTTACACAATCATCTTGGTAAATTTCATTTTCATTGATTCCTGCCTGGTTTTTTATTCAGTGTCTATTCTGTCTTTGTACAGGAAACTTCGAAAGGTTAGATTCTCGTTTTTTTTTTCTTCTCTTTTTTGTTTTTGCTTAGCACTGAGGACGACTTGGCGGAGGTCCTTGTCGAAATATTTGCTTATATTTTGTCTTCTTCATGGTTCGCTGGCTGACAAAATCCTCGTTTTTTCACCCTTTTTGATTTTATTTTTCATTTTGTTACTTTCTCTCTTCTCTGAGTTTCGTTTGAAGTGTGACAAGGTAAACCACAACAAAACACTACTGAAATATTCCAACTCCTACATTTCAACGAATGAAAACCAAAATGAACTTTAAAAAATCAAGAAAATGTAACTTTGATAAGGTAAACCACGTCAAAACACTACTGAAATATTCCAACTCTTAAATTTCAATGAAAGAAATTCAAAATGGACTACGAAAAATTAAGAGAATGTAACTTTGACAAGGTAAACCACGACAAAACACTATTGAAATATTCCAACTCTTGCATTTCATCGAAAGAAATCCAAAATGAACTTTGAAAAATCAAGAAAATGTAACTGTGACGAGGTAAACCACAACAAAACACTACTGAAATATTCCAACTCATGCATTTCAACGAATGAAAACCAAAATGAACTTTGAAAAATTAAGAGAATATAACTGTGACAAGGTAAACCATGACAAAACACTACTGAAATATTCCAACTCTTGCATTTCAACGAAAGAAATTCAAAATGAACTTTGAAAAATGAAGAGAATGTAACTGTGACAAGGTAAACCACAACAAAACACTACTGAAATATTCCAACTCTTACATTTCAATGAAAGAAATTCAAATGAACTTTGAAAAATCAAGAGAATGTAAGTGTGACAAGGTAAACCACGACAAAACACTACTGAAATATTCCGACTCTTGCATTTCATCGAAAGAAATCTAAAATGAACTTTGAAAAATTAAGAGAATGTAACTGTGACAAGGTAAACCACTACAAAACACTACTGAAATATTCCAACTCTTGCATTTCAACGAAAGAAAACCAAAATGAACTTTGAAAAATTAAGAGAATGTAAGTGTGACAAGGTAAACCACTACAAAACACCACTGAAATATTCCAACTCTGGCATTTCAACGAAAGAAAACCAAAATGAACTTTGAAAAATCAAGAGAATGTAACTGTGACAATGTAAAACACAACAAAACACTACTGAAATATTCCAACTCTTGCATTTCAATGAAAGAAATTCTAATGAACTTTGAAAAATCAATAGAATGTAACTGTGACAAGGTAAACCACGACAAAACACTACTGAAATATTCCAACTCTTGCATTTCAATGAAAGAAATTCAAAATAAACTTTGACAAATCAAGAAAATGTAAGTGTGACAAGGTAAACCATAACAAAACACTACTGAAATATTCCTAAGAAAAAATTTAGAATTTGTAAAATTGGTTTAAGAAGGATATTAAGAAAGGAACTTGTTCTGAAAAGATATAATAAAGCCTTTTGAAAAGTATTGCTTGATCTTGGGGTGTGCAAAAAGTCGTAAAGTAAAGTTGTGGTGAAGAAGATAACTACTTCAACTTGTAAAAATGGTTTAAGAAGGACATTAAGAAAAAAACTTGTTCTGAAACGATATAATAAAGCCTTTTGGAAAGTATTGCTTGATGTTTGGGTGTGCAAAAAAGTCGTAAAGTAAAGTTGTGGGGAAAAATATAAGTACTTACACTTGTAAAATGGGTTTAGGAAGAAAATTACATGAAGAACTTGTTCTGAAAAGATATAATAAAGCCTTTTGAAAGGTATTGCTTGATGTTGGGGTATTCGAAAAGCCTTATAGTAAAGTTGTGAGGGAAAAGATGAGTACTTCAACTTGTAAAATTGGTTTAGGAAGGACATTACGTAAAGAACTTGTTCTGAAAAGGTATAATAAAGCCTTTTGAAAAGTATTGCTTGATGTTGGGGTGTGCAAAAAGTCGTAAAGTAAAGTTGTGGTGAAAAAGATAAGTACTTCAACTTGTAAAATTGGTTTATGAAGGACATTAAGAAAATAACTTGTTCTGAAATGCCTTTGAAAAGTATTGCTTGGTGTTGAGGTATCCAAAAAGCTGTAAAGTAAACATGTGGGTGAAACAGATGGGTACTTCAAGTTGGAAAATGGGTTTAGAAGGGACATTAAGAAAGGAACTTGCTCTGAAATGCCTTTTGAAAGGTATTTCTTGGTGTTGAGATATCCAAAAGCTGTAAAGTAAAGTAGTGGTGAAAAAGATAAGTACTTCAACTTGTAAAATTGGTTTATGAAGGACATTAAGAAAAAAACTTGTTCTGAAATGCCTTTGAAAAGTATTGCTTGGTGTTGAGGTATCCAAAAAGCTGTAAAGTAAACTTGTGGGTGAAACGGATGGGTACTTCAAGTTGGAAAATGGGTTTAGAAGGGACATTAAGAAAGGAACTTGCTCTGAAATGTCTTTTGAAAAGTATTTCTTGGTGTTGAGGTATCCGAAAAGCTGTAAAGTAAAGTTGTGGGTGAAAAAGATAAGTACTTCTACTTGTAAAATTGGTTTAGAAGGGACATTAAGAAAATAACTTGTTCTGAAATGCCTTTTGAAAGGTATTTCTTGGTGTTGAGGTATCCAAAAAGCTGTAAAGTATAGTTGTGGGTGAAAAGGATGGATGCTTCAACTTGTAAAATGGGTTTAGAAGGGACATTAAGAAAGGAAATTGCTCTGAAATGTCTTTTGAAAAGTATTTCTTGGTGTTGAGATATCCAAAAAGCTGTAAAGTAAAGTTGTGGGTGAAAAGGATGGGTACTTCAAGTTGGAAAATGGGTTTAGAAGGGACATTAAGAAAGGAACTTGCTCTGAAATGCCTTTTCAAAAGTATTTCTTGGTGTTGAGGTATCCAAAAAGCTGTAAAGTATAGTTGTGGGTGAAAAGGATGGATGCTTCAACTTGTAAAATGGGTTTAGAAGGGACATTAAGAAAGGAAATTGCTCTGAAATGTCTTTTGAAAAGTATTTCTTGGTGTTGAGATATCCAAAAAGCTGTAAAGTAAAGTTGTGGGTGAAAAGGATGGGTACTTCAAGTTGGAAAATGGGTTTAGAAGGGACATTAATAAAGGAACTTGCTCTGAAATGCCTTTTGAAAAGTATTTCTTGGTGTTGAGGTATCCAAAAAGCTGTAAAGTATAGTTGTGGGTGAAAAGGATGGATGCTTCAACTTGTAAAATGGGTTTAGAAGGGACATTAAGAAAGGAACTTGCTCTGAAATGTCTTTTGAAAAGTATTTCTTGGTGTTGAGGTATCCAAAAAGCTGTAATGTAAAGTTTTGGGTGAAAAGGATGGGTACTTCAAGTTGTAAAATAGGTTTAGAAGGGACATTAAGAAAAAAAAAGTTGCTCTGAAATACCTTTTGAAAAGTATTGCTTGGTGTTGAGGTATCCAAAAAGCTGTAAAGTAAAGTTGTGGGTAAAAAGATGGATGCTTCAACTTGTAAAATGGGTTTAGGAGGGACATTAAGAAAAGAACTTGTTCTGAAATGTCCTTTGAAAAGTATTGCTTGGTGTTGCGGTATCCAAAAAGGCAGTATAGTAAAGTTGTTGGGGAAAAGATGAGTACTTCAAGTTGGAAAATGGGTTTAGAAGGGACATTAAGAAAGGAACTTGCTCTGAAATATCTTTTGAAAAGTATTTCTTGGTGTTGAGGTATCCAAAAAGCTGTAAAGTAAAGTTGTGGGTGAAAAGGATGGATGCTTCAACTTGTAAAATGGGTTTAGGAGGGACATTAAGAAAGTAACTTGCTCTGAAATGTCTTTTGAAAAGTATTTCTTGGTGTTGAGGTATCCAAAAAGCTGTAATGTAAAGTTGTGGGTGAAAAGGATGGGTACTTCAAGTTGGAAAATAGGTTTAGAAGGGACATTAAGAAAAAAAAGTTGCTCTGAAATACCTTTTGAAAAGTATTGCTTGGTGTTGAGGTATCCAAAAAGCTGTAAAGTAAAGTTGTGGGTGAAAAAGATAGATGCTTCAACTTGTAAAATGGGTTTAGGAGGGACATTAAGAAAAGAACTTGTTCTGAAATGCCCTTTGAAAAGTATTGCTTGGTGTTGTGGTATCCAAAAAGGCAGTATAGTAAAGTTGTTGGGGAAAAGATGAGTACTTCAAGTTGGAAAATGGGTTTAGAAGGGACATTAAGAAAGGAAATTGCTCTGAAATGTCTTTTGAAAAGTATTTCTTGGTGTTGAGGTATCCAAAAAGCTGTAAAGTAAAGTTGTGGGTGAAAAGAATGGATGCTTCAACTTGTAAAATGGGTTTAGGAGGGACATTAAGAAAGTAAATTGCTCTGAAATGTCTTTTGAAAAGTATTGCTTGGTGTTGAGGTATCCAAAAAGCTGTAAAGTAATGTTGTGGATGAGAAGGATGGGAACTTCAACTTGTAAAATGGGTTAAGGATGGACATTAAGAAAATAACTTGTTCTGAAAAGATATAATAAAGCCTTAAAAAAGTATTAAAAAATGGAGAGGGGACTCTTTGGGGGCCGGGGGGGACTTTTAGGGGTCCGGGGGGCCTTGAGAGCCGGGTGGTCCTTTGGGAGCCTGGGGAACCTTTGGGGGCTGGGGGCTTCCTTTGGGGTTGGGTTAGGGGGATCGGGGCTCTTTGGGGTTGGGGTAGAGGACCTCACGACACTGTTTAAATAGAACTTGTGCATTATAACGACCACAGAGTTTCATCCTCAAATCATCTTCTAAAACATCTTCTAAAATCATCTTTAAAATGTCTCTAACTGTTTCGCCGAAATAATTCCTTAAAATGTTTAAAACGGTTTCGCCCAAATAGTCCCCTAAAAGTAATTTCTGCGTGTTCCTATTGTTTTGGCATCCCTGCGCTGTCACATTTGAAATTTCTAGAAAACCCTTTCCTGTGTTAATCTCTTCATCTCATAAATGTTCCTAGCTACACTATTAAGGTCTCGTTAGAATATCAATTTATCTCTCCGACTTAAAGATCAGTTAAGCCGAATTTAAAAATAGAATTTCTATCTCTTTAGACTCCCGCATAATTCCAAGATAACAAGTGATGTCATTTCTAATTCCTGACACTAAAGATCAATGAAACCCTATTTAAAAATAGAATATTAATTTTTCTCTCTGACCTAAAGAACGTTTATCCCTCAGACCTAAGATCAAAGAAGCCATACTTGTTTCTTTATTCCCCTTTTCGTAAATCAATAATTCCCTTAGCGATTATGTAAATCATGTTCTCAGAAATTCTCTCCCCTTTCGTGAATCAATAATTCCCCTCGATTAGGTAAATCAATTTCATCGAAACCATGAAACATCCATCAAAGTGAGAAAAATCCTGTTTTTTCATTCTCACTGACAAAAACCATAAAACATCCATAAATTGATGCTGACATCTATGAAAAACATCAAATAAATTGACCAACACTCATAACCATCCAAGAAACATCCATAAAAGTGAGAAAAATCCTGTTTTTTCAAGTGAGAAAAATGCTGTTTTTCCATTCTCACTGACAAAAACCATAAAAACATGCATAAATTTTGTAAAAAAGTTTTAGGTAGCAGCAGGGGTGCCCCGTGGGAGTCAATAAGGCCGTTCTACTGTTAATTAGTAGTGCAATGTTATTATTAGATGTTTTTAGGAATTAAAAATAGGTTTCGAAGTCTCAAGTTGGTTTCAAAGGCATTTTGAGAAAGTTTCTGCCAAAATACGTGTTCCAGGGTAATTGGACCGCTGATGGCAGACCAAATGAGAGGAGCTGTTTGTACGCGCCGATATATATATACATACATACATATATATATATATATATATATATATATATATATATATATATATATATATATATATATATATATATATATATATATATATATATATATATATATATATATATATATATATATATATATATATATATTATTTATTTTCTGGTAAACAAACTGGAAGAATATTCTATAATAGGAGCTTTTCTAGCGTAAAGCCCCGTAAAATTTTTGGGATCTGCCACTAAAATGTGTGATGTCCTTCAATTTTCTGAAAATTCCCTAAGAATTTTACGAAAAACACTTCTTAACAGACGTTTGGTATTTTCTTGGATAGGGCCATTGTGGCAACTTTTACCACAGCAACCAATAATTAGAACCCAAGTCCTAAAATTGGTCTCATTCAGGAACCCTTATCGCTACCTAAATTCACAAAGTGCAAAGATTTTCAAACAGAGGTGTTTATTGTTTAAAGTTCAGGAAAGGTCTGCCCATTTCATACGAAAACATTGATTGAAAACGAAAGTAGTCTTATCTCGGCTCTCCGCCAAAACAGGTAACTATACTTTTCAAGTATCACAGGAACTACAATCTGAGAAAATAAATATCACGACGTGAAAAAAAATGATAAACCATCCAGTTGCGGATCCAGAGGGGGGGGGGCGAGGGGTACCCCCCTAAAGTAGTCTAAAGTAGTGTAATTTACCTAATTAACGTAAGTTTGCACTAATTAAACTTGCTCCTAACGTAACTTTATTGGATCAACCTATTTTGCGACCCCCCCCTAAAAAATCCTGGATCCGCCCCTGAAACCATCACACCTATTCCACCAGCTATTAGAAGAAAAAAAATCCTTATTTTCACAAATTTCATCAACCCCCCGCCCTCTTTTTTATAAAATCCTACATAGGTCAATCAGTTGAGTCTACTGTATATAAATAATAAATTGTCATAATTTGTATATAAATTAAGTCATACCTGTGAGATGGAACAGTTGCAAACCATTTGGCCGGCTCGCCAAGCTTTTTTCTGCTTTCGCAATTACGAATAATGCACTTACTAACCATTTCTCATTGATTGACGCAAACACACTAATCCATAAGTGCACAAATAAGTGGGAGGAGCTTTTTGTTCGCACCGAGAATGAAGAGCCAGAAATCATCTGCGGTAAACTTACTGCTAATTATATAAAATGTGGTAGGGGGGGGGGGAGTAGAAATTAATTAAAATGTTTGTCTATACAGCTAAAATGTTGCATTCCCATGTCTAAAAGCACATAGGTGGAAAAGGCAAGGCAGCTCATCATTAGCCCCACCAGGAAATTTCTTTGGGGTGGCAAATACTGCTAGGAACCTAGTTTTCAGCAATTTCAAATGGCAGTATTTTTTCTTTTTTAGTTTATATGAAGTACTTCAATGTATTTAAACGAATGTATATAATGTTTTTTATCGATAAGAAAATCCTATTTTAGAGGTTGTGATGGCTTCAGTTGTAAAAGATCAGAAGTCTCACAGAACTTCCATCCATAAAAACAATAATACTCCTTTTCATCTAACCAAAATTCTTTTGTAGTAATATTAACAAGGACTTTTCACTAAAATTACTGTTCATCGCCAATTTTTAAAGTATATTCAATTTTATACAAAATTAAAGTTGCAAATTTAAACGTAGGACGGTACTAATCAAGGTAAATTATTGATTTACACATTTTAACAGCAATCAACCAGGGATTTAAGGGACCGGTACCTCAAGTTATATCTTGGTTAGGCCTAAGTATGATTTGGAAAATAATCAGAAATTCAATAAAAAAGAGCTTTTCAACTGAAAGCAAGAAAAAAATTTGAAACCTATTTGAACAGAATAGAGGAGACCGGCTCAGGTTAGCCACAGCCCAGATTCATCATTTGCATTTAGCTAGGGAACCATCAATGGAAAAATTCCCATAATTTAGCGTTTAAGTTGCCATCTAGTAGCGAAAGTTTAGATGTATCAACTTTGAGTTGAACCCCGTTTCCCAGGTTTTGTATGGTAAGTTGATCTTTAGGGCTTGGAAAGTAAATTTTTGTGTTAAAGAAAAATGAAAAAGTTTGTCTCTATCGTAAAGGTAAGACAAAACTTCTTATGTCGATAGAAACGTCTGGGACTTAATAAACTATTAATGATAGACATTTACCACCATCCATGATAACAACTGGAAAGTGCTTATTTTTCTCCGAAGAGGGAAAAAGCCCACGTTCGCCACAAAAACCAGCCCTGATTCGCCACTCTAGGACTGGCGAATCTGGGCCTGCTGAACCTAGAAAGCTAAATTTTTGCAACATACTTCATTGATATTTGCTTCATATTTTGTCAGATACACTCGATGAAGAAACGAAAGTCCCATGTACTGTAGCCTGGAAAATTCTGTATGTTTAGATCAAACCTTGATTGGCCCAGAAAAAATAGCTTGGTGAGGAAAATAAAACAGCTGGTTAGAGCTTCTGTAACCAAAGTTATTGTAAAAATAAAGAACAAGAAAACGGCTGCAAAAAATATGGAATACCGCTGACAACTCTGAGGGGATACGTCACCAAGACTGATAAGCAGGATGTGGATATTGAGCTTCTAGCTCTCTCATTTTTCTCACCACTTTATTCTACAAGGCAGATCTTTACAGAAGAACAAGAAAATGCTCTTCCTAAATACTTGCAAGTTGTGTGCCATATGCATTATGGTTTAACACCGCTTCAAGTTCTTCAGCTTGCTTGCAGGTATTCTCTTGCAAAAGGACTTACCATCACCAATTCATGGACAGGCAAATCAGTGACAATAAAATGCTACAGGCGAAGATAGGTACAGTGGTTTTATGGCAAGACACCCACATATTACTATAAGAGCACCTGAAGCAACCAGTCTCGGCCATGCAACTACTTTCAATCGTGTGACAGTTGGGAGATTTTTTGAAAATCTTTGTGATGTGTACTAGCACCACAAATTTACAGCGCAAAATAGTTGAAATATAGACGAAACTGGACTATCAACAGTCCTCAAGCCAGGAAAAATTGTTGCAGCAAAAGGACAGAAACAGGTAGGCAAGGTAACGTCAGCAGAAAGAGGGCAGAATATTACTATGTGTGCAGTTATGAACTATTTTATCAATCATGCAAGACGGAATAAGGCTATAAATAAAAGTTCAAATAGGGATAAAATCCTTTTAATAGACAGTGATAGAAATTCACAAAATACCAGATATTTCGGTCACATATACAGTGACCGTCATCAGTAGTAAAATGATGACGTCATCAGTCATCAGTGACCGTCATCAGTAGTAAAATTATCTACGGAATAAGGCTAATCCTATGCTTCTAATACTTGACAGTCAAATTAGTCGCTACAGTAGTGAATTGCTTGACTTAGCCAAAGAAAATTGAGTTGTCATGCTCACCGTTCCGCCTCATACAACGCATAAGCTGCAGCCTCATGACAGGTCAGTTATGTTTTCTCTGAAGGTTTTCTAAAACACGGAATCTGTAACTTTTATGACGGAGCATAAATGCGAGAATATCTCAATGTATAACATCTCTGAGCTTTCTGGAAAAGCGTACCCCAAAGCAGTGACCCCAGAAAACAATCAGTGGTTTTCGCTGCACCGGCATTTTCCCTTTAAATCCCGAGATTTTCAAAAATCACGAGTTCCTCAGTCCATGCGTCTCAGATTGACCATCAACTTCGAACCACGGTGTCATGGAACCTCCATCACCAATTGCTTCTTATGCTGATAATGATGCGGCTAATCAGCCCATCAACCATGAGAATGATACCCAATCTTTCTCAAGATTCCCTTAACACCGACAAGCTGTAAAATACTTCTCTGAACTAGTTGATGTGTCTCCATTTCTGAAAGGTTCTCCAAGAAAACAAATCAGACATGCAGTGAAAAAAAAGACTACCAAAATTTTGACTGATACCATAGTGAAGGAAAGAGTCCGAACTGACAGCTGAAGGGAAAGGAAAGGAAGTGAAGGAAAGGAAAGGAAGAGAAACTGAAAGCTGCAGAAAAGAGGAAAAGGAACAGAAAACCCAGGAGAAGAAGAGTTTAAAGAAAGCTAAATTGCAACAAATAAGCAAGCAATTGTTTCTCGAGGGTAAAAGTAAGTCTGATAATGTTGAGAGGGACCTTGCCGATTAGAGTGAGGACAGTCTTAAGCTAGGAGAAGATAAGGAAGATGTGGGAACAAGCGAATAAAAGTGGGTGACTTTGTTTCAGTTGGACTTGCAGGTAAAGAGTGCTTCTTTGTTGCAAAAGTTTTGAAGGAATATACAGTTGAAATTGATGTTCTATTCTTGAAGTGCGTAGAACCATGCAAGTTTGTGCTTACCGAAGAAGAATCGTGCGTCTTAAAGTCCGAGGATTAGGTAAGCCCTCAGTCTCGAGTGGGGCTTGAAGACTTGCTGAAAGGCTGAAGTTTTGTGTTGACCTTTCAGGATACAAGATGCGTTAATCGGTAGTAGTGTTCCATCTAATGAGATGGCCGTTAACAGTAAACTTAGCTAGGATTTGATTTAGAGAAGGTGGGTCTTTGAGTAGACTACTGTCTTAAGCCTGTTTATTTTTTGCATCTGAATTCTGAACGACAATTAGAAATCTGATAAACAACAAATTCTAGGAATAATTCTAGAGGAGTAAAAGCTTTTCTTGACTTGGGTTAAGACGGTGGCAAACGTGGGCCAATCTGTGGCGAACGTGAACCGGGGTGGCCCTGGTTCACCACTTTCGGACTACATCAGTGTAACCCATTTGTCTCCTGCATCCAGAAACATTGGTCGTCAGGGATTTGTTTTGGAGATACCCCAAACATGAATATATACATGGCAACTTTCAGAATAATTTAAAGTTGAAAACGGTGTTTACAAAAAATAAATAACCAGAAAAGTGCGAACGTGGGCTGGTCTCCCCTAATCTTTGTATGAAGGGGGCTGTCTGCTCCTTAGCTCCCTACTCTTTACTGTGAATTTTGGCCTTTTTCCAAATTTTAAAGGAAATATGCAATTGAAAAAAAAAAAGATTTTTCAAAGCACTAAAAACTTTTGTTTAATGAACAAAATGTTGAGAAGGGGGCAATACCCCTCATATACAGAGTAGTTTATATTTATTTTAAGTTTTAAACTTGCTCCTTACTTTAGTTGAAAAACCTTTTCTATTTGTTTAATTACATTTCATGAAATGTAAAGTTTAATGAACACAATACTTTTGGTAGCGCAGAAAAATACTATCAATATTTCAATGATCTCTTTTTGGATTTTGATGGATAATAAAACAGTTCGTGGTAACGAACTGAAAGTAAGGAGCGACCCGGCTCAATAGTAACAAAACTCTAAAAACGGAATTTTAATACCAATAGATATTCCCAAAGAATTGGCTTATGATGTTGATTCCAAATATATAAGTTTTATTAAGTTTAGTCTTACCCATCAAAAGCTACGAGCCTGAGAAAATTTGTCAGATTTTCGAAAAAAGGGGCAAAGACCCCCTAGAAATCATAGAATTTTAATGAAAAGCACATCATCAGACTCAGCGTATCAAAAAACCCAACTGTAGAGGCTTCAAGCCCATGTCTGCAAAAATGTGAAATTTTATAATTTTTGCCAGAAGAAAGAATAAACACGGATCCTTGTTTATTTGTTCTTTTTTTTTGTTTGTTTTTTTTCCCAGGCGTGATCGTACTGACCCACTTGGCCTAGAAAGTCAGGAGATAGTTCATGCTAGTTCTAGTGCCCTTTTTAAGTGACCAAAAAATTAGAGGGCAACTAAGCCCCCTCCCACGCCACTTTTCTTCCAAAATCGTCCGATCAAAATTTGGAGATAGCTTTTTTGTACATCATAGTTGAAAGTCCCAATAACTATGTCTTTGGACATAAAATGACCACCTATAACCCCTTGGGAAAGGTTTTTAAGTTATAAAATTCGCCCATTGTTTTATTTTTACTGAGAAGTATGCATATATTTTTCGGGTGGGAGGTTTGGACGAATTTTCTGCTGGGAGAATTTTCCATGGAGAGGCGAGTTTCCAGGGGGTGAACTTTTCAGGGGAAATTTTACACTGGGTGAATTTTTCAGAATTCCTATTCGAAATTTCTTTATGTGTCTTGCTTTCTCTTTACCGATTCAATTTTACGCGTGGAGATGTTAAGGGTAATTGTCCGGGGTAAATTTTCGCCAGAATCAAATTGTCCAGAGGGTAATTCGATGGGGAGGGGGATTTTTCCGCGGAGGAGGAGCTGTTATCCTGGCGTTATTAAAAAAAACGATCAGAAATTAAACAAAAAAACGAGTTTCCTCAACTGAAAGTAAGGAGCAACATAAAAACTTAAAACGAACAGAAATTATTGCGTATATGAGAGGGGTTGCCCTCTCCTCAACACCTCGCTCTTTACGCTAAAGTGTAAATTTTGTCCGAATTCTTTAAAAACAACTCCTGAAACACAAGGGTCGTTTAACTAGAACAATAAGTAACTTTCTTTTAAGTGCCCAAAAACTGTAGCGTGAAGAGCGAATTGTTCAGGAGGGGCAAACCCCCCCCCATATACTTAATAATTTCTGTTCATTTTAAGTTTTAATGTTGCTCCTTATTTTCAGTTGAAAAAACTTGTTATTTTTCTTTATTTCATGAAGCTTAGAGACAGGGGCGAATCTCCAGCATTTTTATTGGGGAGGCAAGAGGGGTCCATATCTGGATAGCCAAAGGGCATGGGATGTATAATATTTTTTCCCTCCATATTATAGGGTGGGTAACTGCCCCCCTTGCCACCCCCAAACGATGTCCCTGTTTAGAGACCAATGTTTTTCTAAAGGCAATGGAAAAAAGTATGAAAAAGTATATAAAAACGAAAAAAGTAAGTAATCACAAAAAATACACAAAACAATAGCCTACTTACAAAAGCTAAGATATAAACTCCTAGCATTCAGCTCTATTGAGTAATGCCGAAGCATTGGACGGATATTTCTTAACAATATCGATAGTTTTGAACTTGGTTATCAAACATCAAAATATTTAATGCCTTTAGACTCAGTGTTTATAAAAAGTAACGCATTATAAAAGTAGTCTGTTCAAAGTAAAACATTAAGACTAAGATTAAAAAAAATCAGATAAATTTTTTAAGTCACTATTTTAATTTAATTTTGAATACCAAAAACTAATACATTTGACACCTTTATACTTTATAACTGCAAAAATTTAATCTTTTTCAAAGTGACAACTGGACAAATACCATCACTCCTGGAAAAAAAAATTATAATAAAACACAAAAAACGTGTCCGTTCAGGGGGAAATACAGAAATTCCCAGCATTCCGTTTCGGGAAACATTTCTAATTATAGTGGCTTCAGATATCAGCTCATGGGTACTCTTGCAATGCAAGCAAAAGTTGACGGCACATTTTTACCGAAATTGCCCCTTATTGAGTTGTTTTCTTGGTGTTTTCTATAAGTATACGAACTTTCTTGTGTACAAATAACTGCACTAATTACTAATAAAAAAATACATTTTTAGGATCACCATAAAAAGCTGATTCTTTGATTGAATTTTATCAATAGTTAGGCTCTTATACTTTCGTTATTGACTAGGATCGTTATTTACTTACCATTCACAACTATGAAGAATTTGAATTTTTTTTTTTTTGCTCCAGCTAAATCATATAGAAAAAAGGTTTGTGGAAAACTCGAAAGGGGTCACTCAGTCACAAGTTAGATCTTTCACAAGTTAGGGCAACACACATTCTTTCCATGTTTTTTTCCTATTCTGCTCTCTTTCCTTTGGTTTCCTTATAGTTACTTTATAGTCCCAAATTTCAAGGGGGGCCATGGCCCCTGCCCCCCTGCCGGTGCCCATGGCTGCAAGCCTGAGAGAATTAGCTGATTTTCAAAAAAAAAGATGGAAACACCCGCTAAAAGTCACAGAATCTTAATGAAAATCACACCATCAGATTCAGGGTTTTTCGTACCAGAAAACCCTACTGTAGAGGTTTCAAGCTCCTATGTGCAAAAATGTAGAATTTTTTATTTTTTGCCAGAAGAGAGATCACGGGTTCGTGTTTATTTTTTTTTTCCAGGGGTGATCGTATCGACCAGTCCTAGAATATGGTGAAAGGGCTCATTCGGACGGAAACTAAAAGTTCTAGTGTCCTTTTTAAGGGTTCCATTGCAATTGAACCACCCTGTATCTGAACCACCGAGCAACAAAACACACGTGCAACTGAACCATCGTGCAGTGTAACCACCTTGCAACTGAACCCTGGTGCAACTGAGCCCTCGTGCAACTTGAGTCTTGATTGTGAGTTCAGAGGAGATACTTTTCCTGTGAATTATTTATAATCTGGATACCAGCAATTTCGCAACCTAACCTGTGAACAAAACGTGAATAGTTCATGTTGTTGATAAGACTTGTGGATATTTTGACTTAAGTTGACCTAGTAACCTATTCAACTTTGTTAAAATAGTGAATATTTAAATTTCTCGGCAACTGAAAAGTAAACACTAAACCAGATTACTGGTACTTTTCTCGTTACTGTTGATTATTTTGAATTTATTGAGAAACAAATTCAAATTAGTGTTCGAATTTGTGATTTTGAATAGTTCAAATGTTTGGAAAAAAGGAGCCTCTTTTTACAACCTCCTGATAGAGATATGAGTGAGTCACCATTTCAACCATCTTCAAAAGCCCCTGCTAGAACCCCCGCCCCTACAACTGTGTCTGTACCAGCGACCTCTCTGAAGGGTATTCATACTCTAAACATGGATACCACCCAATGTCCATCACCCTCAACAACTGATACTGAAAAAGACGAAGAAGGCTTTAAGATAGTAAACTCGGCCAAGCGTAGAAGACAGAGAATAAAAAGTCCAACTGATTTAGCAATAATACATCAAACCGATACCACGAACAACTCTTTAAGAAATCCACCTGATTCCCCGGTAATTGTTCAACTAGCTCCCAAATCTGATAATCGCTTGTTTAACAACTGTGATCTACCAAAGTTGCGAGTTTCCCTCTTCAAGACGATTCGTAGCAACTTTAATATGAATATAAACAGATCAGGATCCCTAGATATCCTTTTGAACGATCCCACATCAGTGAAAAAGGTAATGGAGCAGAAAAGTGTTGAAAATATTGTTGTCACAGCTCGTCTGTGGTCCCCAAACCCGATACAAACAAAGATAGTGCTCTACAGTGTCCCTAAATCGTTTCTAAACCCAGACTTGATGGAAGCCAGTGTTGCCACTCGACCGGCATGGCTCCCCGGCGCCTTCCTCGTCAAAAAACGGCATTTCCGCGGCATCCTTGAACCAAAATGTGGTAAAAACCGCGGCATGCCCGAAATTCTCGGAAAAGCTGTGTTTTGTATTTTTGAGAGAGAATGGGTGAAAAATCTCGCTTTAATATGAATGTTGATTCAGTGTCAATTGAAGTGTGGTGAAGATCTGTCATAAATTTGAGAAAACACGGGCTGTCTGTCCTTCTTTTCAGCGGTCAAGCATGGTCAGCTCAGTCCGTGAACAGAAATTTGTCGTTCATCGTTTTTGTCAAGCACGCAACAGAAGTAAAAGTGCAGAGGTACCACAGCAGGGAAAGTCCACGGTGGGAAAACCGCATAAATCTGAAGTGAATAGTGAAGAAATTAAAAGCGATTTTCTCCTTGGGCCTTCAAGTCTATCCAATGGAATAATTGGTGGGTAACTAGATTCTCGTATCTCAACCTTTTTCGATTAATGTTTAATGAAAATCAATATCAAAAGCTTCAAAAAGGAACATTCAGATAAATAATACAAGATAAATAGACAAGATTAATCGGAATCGGACTGTTCACGTGTGTCACAAACAATATCTTTGGCCAGACTATGCACAATGCTTTGGTTCCAAACGTTACAGTCACGAGAAGAGGCCCTAGCCTTCACTTTGAGTACACGCTTGACTAGTCCGGGTTCTAGCTCTAGCACTGACTTGCCCGAATCAAGCCCTCCTTTAGAATTGCGCTTAAGGCCACACTTGGTTTTCAGTGTTGCTGAAAGAGCCACTCCACTCAGTCGGTTTCGCTTATCAGTTTTCACTTCCTTGAGCAAACTGAAGAGACGCTCGGCAATAACGTTTGAGAAAGGGAGTGAGAAAAAGTACTGAACCATTTTCCCGACATTTGGGAACATCCGACTACCATTTGGTGACTTCGTTTGCAAGATGTGGCGCCAGTAAACGACAATGTTCATGTTATCTACGTCAGGGAGATCGACAGTACTAGGTAGAGCTACACTCGGTATAGACCGCCATTCCTGCTCTAGCTTTGCTTTATTCCAAAGTGCAGAATCGTAGTAGTAGAAGAACTGACGAAGACTGGGAACTTTCAGTTCATAACTTTAGCTTGGGGTAAGCAAGTATACCAGGTCGTAGATCTTTTCAGAGAATGCAAAACGGTCAAGAATTTGTTGAACAGCTTTGACGTAGAAATTCCGCGCGGAGCGACGAATTCGGAGACTTTCCGCTACAAAACGGCCACTGGTAACTTCTCTCGTTTCAAGCCCCACAAGGAAATCGTACCCTTTGTAGCCGATATAGGCATTTTCGTCGGGAAGATAGTTCACTTCGTCATGCAGATTGATGTCAAAAGGGTTGACTGTTCTAACAAATGAACGCTTCATAAAGTTCATGGCTAATGTCCGAAGAAGTTTTTCCACCTGGGTTTTCATGAGGTGAAATAGGGGTTTTTCAGACTAGAAGATGGTGTTGAACTCATTCAGCTCTCCCAAAACGTACTCGACAAAAAACATCATAACCGACAAAAACATTCACCCCCCCCAAATATTGTCGGCCAGTCGTTAAAATGTAGCCGAGTCAACGCACAGCGCCGCTATTTTTCGTGAAAACAGCCAATTTTTACTTGGAAACAGTAGATTTTTCTTAAAAACAGTCGGTTTCTTCTTGAAAATAGTTGTTTTTCTTAAAATCAGCCGAATTTTTGTCAACACAGTCGTTTTTTCTCAATAATAGTCGTTTTTGTCTGCATAAAACAGTCGGTAAAAATGACCAGCCAGTCGATAAATACCTCCCCCCCCCATATTTTGGCTAATAACGGTTCTTACGACACCTAGGCTACTGAAATATAGTTACTACTTACCATCAATACCATCAGACAATCCTGTGAAATAAGACAAGTCTGTCTGGTCCTTATTGCTAACTTGAAAACACTTGGGCTGAGCTGACAGAGGTCAGGAAGTCATGAGATGAATTTAGAAACTCAAACTTCAAAGTTTCGTCAAACCCGCAAAACTAACTCAACCCCCTTCGAACACACTGGCCTCCGAGGGGACAAGCTGCCGACCGCCGACGGGTCATTAATTAAGGTCCGTAGTTGACTTCCGCGAAACGAGTCGGACGCGTCTTTGAAATCCCCATTTTATGCAACAAAGACATTTGCGAAAGATAAGAAACTTTAAGTTGGACAAATTTTACATACGGGAACAAATGTGGTATAAACAGCCATATCGCGGCATAATCGCGGCGTGCGGCATGATCAAAATATTATACGGCATTTCTCTCAGAATCGCGGCGTAATGCCGCTAAATGCGGCATAAGTGGCAACACAGATGGAAGCATTGATGAACGAAAAAGGTGAATGTATTCCGGTCTCTAGTGTCCATACCCTTGGTCGCGAAACCACTGAAACCTCAAAATTTAAAACAGTGTTTTTTGAGCTTCAAGGACAATTTAATATTGACAAAGTGTTCCTCTTTGGTCAACAAAAATCTTTCAAGCCATACAAAGAAAAGTCATTACAGTGTACTAAATTTCTAAAGCTTGGGTACACAGATAAATACTGCAGAGAGGATTCCAACATTTGTAAGATTTGACTAGGCAAGGACCATAATGAGTCAAGCTGTCAATTTGACGCAATATGTACTAATTGTAAGGGCAAACACCAGTCCCTAGATAAAGGAAACTTTCCCAAATATAAACAAAGGGCAGAGATACTAAGAATGGCAAAAGAGCAACAACTTCCAATCCCTTTTGTAGCAATGCAAGTCCCTCGGACACCAATTGTCCCCCGTCCCCCAACAGGCCCCAGGCCGCCAACAGCCCCTGAACCACCAACAGGCCCCAGGCAACCAGCAGCCCTAGACCATCAGCAGCCCCCAGGACACCAACAGTTCCCAATGCTTCCCCTAGTGTTGAAAATTTTCAGAATAATCTCATCCGAGATAAAACTAATCCATCGTTCCTTTTGACACCAAGTGCCCCCCAAAAAACCCTGAAGAACCCCCTTTTGGAAAATCCTGCGCAAGGCAAGACATCAAGAACAACAAAACTACCTGGAATTACTCCCCAAAGATCCCACACAGTAACTCCACATGCTTTGGAAGACGAATCAACCGTATACTCTAAATTAGTCAGCTTTATAGTTACCTCTATGCTCATCTCCCAATTAGAGTTACCCAATCAGTTGAAATTCATTATTCTGAAGAATTTGGCAAAAACCCATTTCGGTGAGACCATAGCTTCAGAAGCAGAAATTCAAAATGAGAATGTTTTAAGCCAACATAGGCTTCAGAGCTTAATTGAGTCAAGTCAATCACTCAACAGCAACAGTCAACAATGAATTGCCCATAACTGTAGTTTTCCCGTGCATACTAGCAGACGTAGACCTAAACCCCCACCTTTTGTGAAACACTGCTCTCTCATAAGAATTAACTTACAAGAAGATATAACATTACAACCCGATCCATCCTGCTTTCCTAGCCAAATTGACCCAAACCTCACCCCTCCAACTCTGAAGCTAGCTACCAAGAATTTTCTACAGTTTCCTAACATCAAACTTTGCAATACCCAGTCGCTTGAGAACAAAATTGATATTCTGGACAGTCATATGCGATATAATAATATCGGTGTTGCATTCATAACTGAAACCTGGAATGTCTGCCGAGACCGTGTTTTGCTTACTCGCTACTCATCTGAGTTTGTGACCCGTCATGATCGTGGAATAAACAGAACAGGTGGTGGTGTTGGTATTTTTTGGCGTAAGAATGTTCCTGCGTCTGTGCTTTCAAATTTAGAACTAAAAAACAATGACTTTGAAGTGATATGGCTTTACTGCAAACCCGTAAAGCTTCCCCGGTCAACCTCTTGTCTAATTTTTGGATTAGTGTATTACTCTGAGAGCTCACGCTGCCGCAACAAACTCCTTTCATACCTGCAACATTCTGTTGACAGAATCAGGTCCAAATATTCTGCCCCTGGCATTTGTATTCTTGGTGATTTTAACCAGACCAGTAAATCATGGCTTAGCTCATCATTTTGCCTAAAACAAGTGATGAAAACCCCTACGCATATTTTGGGCAGTACCCTAGATATAATCCTCACAATCTTTGATAGTTATTATATTGATCCAAAAACCCTTAATCCCTTGGGCAAGGCAGACCATTTGATTCCTGTATGGAAAGCCAAACATGCAATGCCTAAGCCAAAGCGCCAAAAAATTACCTATCCTCCTTTATTAGATTCCAGTATACGCTCATATGGTCTGTGGCTGACTGAAGAACCATTTGATGAAATGTATGCTGAAAGCAACATTCACAAGAAAGTTGATATATTCAGTAACTTCCTATATAAAGAGTGCCTTGACCGATTCCCTGTAAAAAAAATGTATAAAGTGTGAAAGTGACAAGCCCTGGATAACCTCATCATTAAAACAGCTTATCCGTGAGCGATAACAAGCTTCTGATAGAGAAAGTGTAGCGGCTAAAAAGCTGATGAATAGAATAGCGAAAGAAAACCGTAAAGCTAAAGTCAACTATGTTTAAAACCGGATTGAACCTCTATTTTCTACTAACCCCAGGCAGTGGCACAAATCTGTAAAAAGGATAGCTGGGAAGATTCAAAGTGACGACCTTCTTATTTGTAAAGACGACGGAAATAAGCTCTCAGCTGAGGATGTTAATATGTTTTTCAGCTCAATTTGTAGTACCCACCCTGCCCCATCCAAAAGTGAACTTGCTAGAATTCTTGAACAGTGCCCACCAAGCCAGACCCCAACCCTTGAAGAATACTCAGTCGACAAAGAACTGCTCAAACTTAAATCCAACTCTTCCAACTACCCCGGTATAACTACCTGTAAAATTAATCCATGAATATGCCATTTTTCTCGCTAGATCGTTTTGTCACATCCTGAATTATTGTTTTCCTGAAGGAGTATTTCCTTCTGTTTGGAAAACTGCATATGTGAGAGTTAAACCCAAAACTAAACATCCTAAATCTCCAGAAGAACTGAGGGCTATATCTCTCACCCCTGTCTTCCCAAAAGTGTTTGAGGCATTTATTGCTCAAGCAACACTCAATGAGATTTCCACAAACATTGATAGATACCAGTACGGGGGTCTCAGAGGCTGCAATACCACAATTTATCTAGTGCACCTGCATGATACTTTAGTAAAGTGGCTTGACCAAAAAGATACCATCGTTGATCTTGCCATGGTGGATTTTCACAAGGCTTTTGACCTAATCTCTCACTCTATTGCTCTAATGAACCTAAAACTAATGGGGGTGCATAGACTAACAGTTCAGCTAATCGCTGAATTCCTGTCTAACAGAACACAATGTGTGTTTCCTCTATTTGAGTGTGATACGCTGTCCTCTTCTCGTAGAGTTATGTGTGGTGCCCTTCAAGGCACCAGATTAGCTGGGCTGACATTTGTGGCTGTGATAAATTTTGTGCTGAGGAGCTATGACCAAAGATATAAATTTGTCGAGGACCTTTCAGTTTTACTTTACTATGAAGCTAAAAACTCAAGTGTTACCCCTCGTTTCCCCCACGACCTGATGGAAATGTTGAATAAGGAGGTTGAGCAAGCTAATCTAACCATAAAATCCACCAAATCAAAAGTTATTCGGTTTAACCCTCTAAAACGTGATCTTGATACCCCAAACTCTCTGTTTCCCTTGTCCAACAGTGCCAAATTACTAGATGTAATAATATCATCGGACTGTAAATTCAACAAACATGTGGAATCAGTGGCATCGAAGGCATATAGTGCCCTTCAAACCATTATTACAATGAAACGTTTTGGTTTTTCCAGAGACCAGTTATGAACTGCCTTCGTGACCTATGTCCGCCCTCACCTAGAATATGCCTGTCCAGTGTGGGGTCCTGCAGTGCAAAATTCACCATCCTTATCTGAAATGCTGGAAAATGTACAAAAACGCACAGTTAAAGTGATTCTTGACAGGGACTACATCAACTACGAGGAAGGACTTAGAACAATTGACCTACCATCGTTGTCCGAAAGAAGAGATAAATTGATGATGAATTTTGGTATATTCCTATTAAACAAAAGCACCATAGATTCATACTACCCCCTGATGCCCCTACCAATATGAAGACACGGACCCAACTTAAACTGTTACCACCAATGTGTCGCACTCGAAGGTATGAAGATTATTTCGTGCCGTTTTTTACCAAAATCATAGGCAGCGCGCTAGCGCTGCCTAAGTAAAGAACGATGTGGGCACAATGTGTATTTTTTTTTCTCCACACCCGGGCACTTCATATCGAAGGAGTTGTCGTAGAAACTTCGAAAAGGGCTCCTTCAATTGGAAATTGGAGTAGCCAGTGCCCTTTTTAATAGTCAAAAGTGATTGGAGGGCAACTAGCCCCCCCCCCCCACGCCCATCATTACCCCAAACACATCCAATCAAAATTTTGATATAGCCATTTTGTTCAGCGTAGTTGATATCCAGATAGATAATATCTTTTTGAGGAGGATACTCCCCCCAAACCCTCGGGCAAGGGTTTTAAGTTATGCCCTGAGGGCACATAAGATCAATGTTGACACAATGTAAAGTTTTTTTTTTAAGCAGGGCACTTCATATAGAAGGGGTCGTCGTAGAGACTTCAAAAGGGGTTCATTCAATTGGAACTAGAGAGTTCTAGTGCCATTTTTAATAGTCGAAAGTGATTGGAGGGCAACTATTCCCCCCCCCTCACGCCAATTTTTCCACCAAACACATCCAATCGAAATTTTGAGATTGCCATTTTTGTTCAGCGCAGTTGATTTCCAGATAGAAAATGTTTTTTTGAGGAGGACACTCCCCCACAACCCTCAGGGCAAGGGTTTTAAGTTATGCCCTGGGGGCATATAAGGTTTTTATAGAAGACGTTGCCATAGAAACTTCAAAACAGGCTCATTCGATTGGATATTCAAAGGGCTAGTTCCCTTTTTAATGGTCGAAAGTGATTGGAGGGCAACTGGCCCCCCCCACGCCCATCATTCCCCGAAACACATCCAATCAAAATTGTGAGATAGCCATTTTGTTCAGCGTAGTTGATTTCCAAATAGAAAATATATTTTTGAGGAGGACACTCCCCCACAACCCTCAGGGCAAGGGTTTTAATTTATGCCCTGGGGGCATATAAGGTTTTTATTGAAGGCGTTGTCTTAGAAACTTCAAAACAAGCTCATTCGATTGGAAATTCAAAGGGCTAGTGCCCTTTTTAACGGTCGAAAGTGATTCGAGAGGGTAACTACCCCCCCCCCCCACGCCTAGTGTTCCCCCAAATACATCCAATCAAAACTTTGAGATAGCCATTTTGTTCAGCGTAGTTGATTTCAAGATAGAAAATGTGTTTTTGAGGAGGAGACTCCCCCACAACCCTCAGAGCAAGGGTTTTAAGTTATGCCCTGGGGGCATATAAGGTTTTTATAGAAGGCGTTGTCGTAGAAACTTCAAAAAAGCCTCATTCGATTGAAAATTCAAAGGGCTAGTGCCCTTTTTAATAGTCAAAAGTTATTGGAGGGCAACTAGCCCCTCCCCCCCACGCCCATCTTTCCCCAAACACATCCAATCAAAATTGTGAGACAGCCATTTTGTTCAACGTATTTGATTTCCAGATAGAAAATAGGTATTTGAAGAGGACACTCCCCCACAACCCTCAGGGCAAGGGTTTTGAGTTATGCCCTGGGGGCATATAAGGCTTTTATAGAAGGCGTTGTCGTAGAAACTTCAAAACAGGCTCATTCGATTGGAAATTCAAAGGGCTAGTGCCCTTTTTAATAGTCATAAGGGATTGGAGGGCAACTAGCCCCCCCCCACGCCCATCATTCCCCCAAACACAGTTAATCAAAATTTTGAAATAGGCATTTTGTCAGCGTAGCTGATTTCCAGGTAGAAAATATCTTTTTGAGGAGGACACTCCCCCACAGCCCTCGGGGAAAGGGTTTTAAGTTATGCCCTGGGGGAATATAAGGTTTTTATAGAAGGTGTTGTCGTAGAAACTTCAAAACAGGCTTATTCGATTGGAAATTCAAAGGGCTAGTGCCCTTTTTAATAGTCGAAAGTGATTGGAGGGCAACTGGCCTCCCCCCCCCCTACGCCCATCATTCCCCCAAACACATCCAATCAAAATTTTGAAATAGGCATTTTGTCAGCGTAGCTGATTTCCAGCTAGAAAATATGTTTCTTAGGAGGACCCTCCCCTCCAACCCTCAGGGCAAGGGTTTTAAGTTATGCCCTGGGGGCATATAAGATTTTTATAAGAAGGCGTTGTCGTAGAAACTTTAAAACAGGCTCATTCGATTGAAAATTCAAAGGGCTAGTTCCCTTCTTAATAGTCGAAAGTGATTGGAGGGGAACTAACCCCTTCCCCACGCCCATCATTCCCTTAAACACATCCAATCAAAAATTTGAGATAGCCATTTTGTTCAGCGTAGTTGAATTCCAGATAGAAAATATGTTTTTAAGGAGGACACTCCCCAACAACCCTCAGGGCAAGGGTTTTAAGTTATGTCCTGGGGTATATAAAGTTTTTATAGAAGGTGTTGTCATAGAAACTTCAAAGGGGGCTCATTTGATTGGAGGGCAACTAGCCCCCCCCATGCCCATCATTCCCCCAAAAACACCCAATAAAAATTTGGAGATAGCCATTTTGTTCAGCGTAGTTGAATTCCAGATAGAAAATATGTTTTTAAGGAGGACACTCCCCAACAACCCTCAGGGCAAGGGTTTTAAGTTATGCACTGGGGGCATATATGGTTTTATAGAAGGCGTTGTCGTAGAAACTTGAGAAAAGGGCTCATTCAATTTGAAATTCAAAGGGCTAGTGCCCTTTTTAATAGTCGAAAGTGATTAGTAATATTTTTTGTTGTTGTTTAGACCAGGGCACTTCGTATCGAAGGCGTTGCCGTGGGAACTTCGAAAGGGGCTCATTCGATTGAAAATAGAAAGGGCTGATGCGCTTTTTAATAGTCGAAAGTGGTTGGAGGGCAACTAATCCCCCTTCCACTCCCACCTTCCCATTTGTCCATTATGTTTAAAAACTAAATGTTGCCTTAAGATTAAATCAAAATGCACTGTGATAATGCTAATTCCCAATAAGGCATCTCAGCAGTATCCCAAGAACGACTGAGGGTATTATGTTCAAACTTTCGAGTCTACTTCTGCTCTTAAAATTTAACCAAATCAAAATAGTGTAAGTGTATCGAAGCTATCAAAGAAAGTAAACAGATTTTTTTGCGAATGGTATCAAGCTTTCAACTTCAGGTCAACTAGAGGAGGTATGAAACTAAGTTAAACAGTACTATTTGTGTCCAGATTTTTAAAAGGGTGTATGTTGTTAAAATTGCTGAAAATTTTTCTCCAGCATACAAATAGCAGGCCAAACTATAAAGTCTTAAAAAACCGAAAAGATTTAAAGTGTTATTTTCTTTTTCCTTGAAAAGACTATGTCAATATAAAACGAACAGAAATTAATTAAAAAAACTTTTTCCACAAAATAAGTTTTTCAAAGAAAAGTAAAGAACTCCATTAAACAAAAATGAGCAAAAATAAAATCAAATAATCTACCAAGCGTGAAACTACCACAAATCAGCATCGATAAATAAATGAAACCCAAAACGAACAGAAATTACAATAAATAACCGAGTCAAACTCAAAACGAGCAGAAATTAACATAAGTTGGGCGCTAAACCCCTATGCCTTCCCAAGGCCAGAACAAAATTTGTACTTTACTGAAAAAATACAAATGAATGTGCATTGTCAGTTTGATATACATATACTGATATTTAGTAATCAAAATGTTAAAATTATTGGATTTATTAAACTTATAAAAGTAAAGATATTTATGTTTTTTTCAGTAAAGTGCAAATTTATTCTGGCCTTGGGAAGGCACAGGGGTTTTGCGCCCAACTTATGTTAATTTTTGCTCGTTTTGAGTTTGACTCGGTTATTTATTGCAATTTCTGTTCTTTTGAGTTTCATTTATTTATCGATGCTGATTTGTGGTAGTTTCGAGCTTGGTAGATTATTTTATTTTATTTTTGCTCATTTTTTGTTTAATGGAGTTCTTTATTTTTCTTTGAAAAACTTATTTTGTGGAAAAAGTATTTTTAATTAATGTATAACAAGAGCTGATATTTTTACCTTTTTTTTTCTTTTTTTTTTAGTTGAGTTTGTAAAAATCTGTGTAATTTAGCAAGTGCTACGAAACAGATTTATGAATAAACCTGTACCTACCTACCTACCCAACTCAACCCCCTTGCAACTAAACTCCGTTTAACTGAACATCCGTGTAACTGAACTCCCGTGCAACTGAACCACCATGCAACTGGACCACCGTGCAACTGAACCACCATCCAACTGAACCACCGTGCAACTGAACTCTCGTGCAGCTCAACCACCGTACTTACATTGGGTAAAACACAAGTTAGAATCTTTACATGTTCAACCTTGTTGGAATTGTTTGCTTTTTAAAATTATGATATAAATGACTGTGAAGATAATTAATAAAAAAAGCTCTGTTTTGTTGTCACAAAAACAAAGAAAATCGGGCGTCACAAACTCTTAAAGCCAGATTTATTTCTCTTTTTTATGTCTGTTAATGGGGGTTCCCTTCATCCTGTCATTATCTACGTGTTTCGGCGTTTATTCCCTCCCCTCTACCACGGAAACCCCTCCCCTGAGAAACATCCCATCGAGGAAATACGGTTTCCAAAATTTGAATGTTTTATTTGAGTTGTGTTATGTTTTAGTTTAGTTGAGAAGATTTTTTTCTTATCATGGAAAATTCTCCAGAGCCCCCCCCCCTTCAGAAAACTCCCACGCGAATAATGTCCGTACATTTCCAAATAAAAAATACTATCTGTAAGCAATGGGCAAATTACGAAACTTAAAAAGGTACTTAAACTTCTGCAATGGGGTTATCCAATTGTTTTGTAGCTAGGGAGAGAAGGAGATACCTCAAAGGGTGCATTTTAATGCCAAAACATCTCAGCTCTCATTGAGCCTTCGCATAAATACAGAATTAGCTCTAAAGGGGGAGATGAGAGGAGGATGGAGGTAGAAATTGTTTTATAATACCCAAGCAGTTCTAGTCTTTTTTTTATAAGTTGAAGGTGATTGGAGACCAACCAACCGCAAGGGGTATTTTTCGGGGGGGAGGATTTTTCATTGGGAAATATTTTCCAGGGAGGGGGGGAGTATTTTCAATGAGGCAGTATTTCTTGGGGTGTTTTCCACATTGGGTGTTTTTCCGGGGGGGGGTGGTTGCCCTTCAATCACTTTTGAATTTTTAAAAGGGCACTAAAACTTTCAATTTCCAATCGAATAATAAAACGTGATTAAATTAAAACCCCCACAGTCTTCGGGGAAAGAGGTCTAGGTTATTGCAAGTTAGTCATAGGTTATTAAGCTTCTCGGTTTACTTCTAGTTTAAAATTGCTGCAAGTTTGCTGCTAGAAGTAAACCGAGAAGCGCGAAAATATGACAAGGGCTAAGAAAAGAAGGGAAGTTACATGGTTTAATTCTCAAATTATGTATTTAATAAGAAATCCCAAGGACAGTGGGTAATTGCTTAGGTTGGAGGGGGGGGGGTGCCAGATGCGTAGAAGAGCGCATTTCCATGCCTAAATTCTTCCAACCTCCATGGGCGTTCAGATAAATATAGGAAGGGTTTGGGAGGGGGGTAAGATTTAATGTCTCGTCTCTCGACATTCAAACTAAGCCTGAATAAATGTGTTGTGGGATGATATCTCCCTTCTTATTGCAGATTAATTAAAAAAAAAGTTTTTCCAACTGACAGCAAGGAGCAACATTAAAACTTAAAATGAACAGAAATTATTACATATATGAAAGGGGATTGCCCCTCCTCAACACCTCGCTCTTTACACTTAAGTTTTTTAGTACATTTAAAAAAGCTTCTTATTGTTCTAATTAAACGACCCTTGTGTTTCAGGAGTCGTTCTTAAAGAATTAGGACAAAATTCAAACTTTAGCGTAAGGAGTGATTTGCTGAGGAGTGGGCAATCCCCTTCATATACGCAATAATTTCTGTTCGTTTTAAGTTTTTATATTGCTCGTTACTGTCAGTTGAAAAAACTTGTTTTTTTATGTTTAATTTCTGATTGTTTTTAAAATAAAGGCAGGAAATCTGGCCTCACCTCCACGGAGAATTCCCCCCTCCCACAGAAATATCCTCTATACAATTCAATCCCGGTGAAAAATTTCTCGGACACTTACCCTTAACAACTCCATACGCAAAATTTAGACGGAAAAGAGAAAGCAAGACATATAAAAATAATTTTGTATAGGAATTCTGGCAAATTCCCCCAGTGTATAATTTCACCTGACAAGTTCACCCCCCCTGGAAACTTTACTTCCTATGGAAAATTCCTATGCATGCAGACGATCCAGACCTTCGCAACCACTATAGAACCTCGCTCTTTATTCCTTTCCTGGACCACTTCATTTCCGAGCTGAAACAGCGATTTGAGCTCCACAAGAAACTGCTGTCAAATCTCAGAGTCCTTTCTCCTGCCAAAATTGTTTCTGTCGATCTGAAGGCATTAAATCTGGAGTCATTGGTTGAATTGTATGGCGATATTCTTCCCGAATCAGACTGTCTGAATACAAGAGATTAAGCTATGGCGCATCAAGTGGGAGAATGTTCCGGTATCAGAGGCCTACTTGTGTCGTGTCTTCGCTTCAGGTATGCGACGCCACATTTTTTCCAAATGTTTTTCTTCTTCTGGCTGTTCTTGCGACGTTACCTGTTAGCACTGCTACTCCGGAAAGAAGTTTCTCAACGCTCAGAAGGCTCAAAACCTGGCTGAGAAATTCACCAGGAGAAGAACGACTGAGTGGCTTAGCCCTACTTGTAGTCCATAGGGACGTTGGCATCTGTCCTGACAAGGTCATCGACATTTTTGCAGGAAAGAAAAATCGTCGCCTGGAGTTCGTTTTATTGGCTGTACTATTGGTTCGCTTCGCCCTTACTTTTAGCTAAAAAAAAAACTAAAAAATATATAGACGACTTCTACTATTTGGCTTCTTTTTGCGTTAACTGTTTTTGCTGTCTCAAAAAAAAAAAAAAAAAAGTTTGTAGTCTTAACTGTATGTAAATACTTGTCTTGTTTTTGCGTTACAAAAAAAAAAAACCTTAAAGATACGAAAGTATGCCTAGTGAACGCGTCCTCGTTCGCAAGCGGCGGACTAACTGTCTCGAGCTAACGTAATGTTGTTCGAGGCTGTTAGACAAAGTTCACGGGAAAAAATCGGGTATCCCCCCCCCCGAACAAAAATCAAGGATACGGCCCTGCGGAGGAATCATACTTTTTTATTCGCTATAACGATTCATTTTAAAGTTATTATTCTGTTTTTTTTCATTAAAAAGTTAATTTCATTCATCAAAACGGACATTGAGCTAGTTGAAGTTCCCAATCGGATAGAGGAAGGCAGGAAATAGAAAGGTTAAATTTTCTTAGACTGGTAGCACTAATAGTATCCTAGTATGCATTCTACTAGCACTGAGCAAGTGTACATAAAAAGTCGGGCTGCATCAACTATTGGGGTACGGGGAGAGTCAAAACCACTTGTGTCCAGGTGTGAGTGAGTAATAAATCGGTGTACAAATATAATTCTCAAATATTTAAAGATTGTCATTGTATCCTCCCACTTTCTATTTCCATCACAATTTCCATGTGTGCGAGACAACCAGTATCTGTTCAAAATGCTCCTTTAGACTGTAATACTCGAAAAGTCAATGCTTAGCTGAATGCAAACCAATTTTGGATGGTTGTGTACATTTTAAAAGCATCATGGATCATGAGAAGGGCACCGGCAGGGGGGGGGGTCCCCCGGGTTAACAAGAAGACATTACAAAAAGTAGAAAAACAGAGTACAATCACAGAAAAACTTCAAGTCTTGGTAAACAAGGTACCTAGTAGTTTACATCCCTCCAAAAATTTCCAGGCGGTACTCATAAACGTTAATTCAGTGAGACGTGCAAAAAAAAAAAAAAAAAAAAAAAAAAAAAAAAAAAAAAAAAAAAAAAAAAAAAAAAAAAGTTCGAAAATGGAGAGATGAATGTTGCGAAATACTTTGTATTCCGTTTCCCACATAGAAAACCATGCTTTTTTTTTTTTACTTGGGTCCACATAGGTAAGGACGGACACACAAAACAAGTCAATATTGAAAAGATAGAAAGAGGGTTAAAATCACTGAAGAGATTGTTTATATAAGAAATATAATTGTATGCAAGGGACCTTTGAAAACTTTTAAAAATCTTGGTCGTTTTGTATTTTCCACAAAATATCTTTTTCTCATTTTACATTCTTTTCTATTGTTCATTTCCAAAAAGTTATGTCATATTTGTCTACGCAGGCTTGACATTTATGAGTCATTACCAGAGTTTTTTGGTCACCAAACTAATAATTCGGTGCTTTTCTGGTGACACAAATTGGATTTTCAGCACACCTTAGAATAATGGGGCAGAGTTTAGTGCGAGCAAAGCGCAAAAAGTTCCCACCTTGCTTCTTTTGCTTTGCTTCATAATGGCTAAAACTAAACAAGTTACTCAAGAAACACGACCTTTTCCAATAACAGCTACAGAAAAGTCCACGGATCCGTGAACACTTCGCTTTAGTAATCTGTTTTTTTTTTTTTATTTCACCCCTTTTATTGGCTATCACGCTTATAACGTAAGAGTTTGGCAAGAAAATCAACAAGGTGCGCATTTAATTGTCGAATATAGCGATAGCCTCATTCTTTTGTAAGGACAAGAAACCTTAGAGCTGATTTACGCGTTTTATCCTAATATGTAAAACCCTGGCTTAAGAGTATTACAAAATGTAGGGGAAATGATGATTTTAGTATTAGTAGAGCTAAGCAAGGCATCATTAGTTCGGAGACCAGCTAATTATGTCATAGAGCAATCCCTTCCTCACTTCTAATAAGAAATTTCTTCCTTTTAAACTGTGTGGAAGGTTTTACCGTCCTCAAACATTCTTAGCAGTTTTCTGTTCCTTTTCTAGATTTTTTTCTTTTTTTAAAGCGACAAGTTTATTCAGTTACTTTCGTAGAATTCACTTACAATAAAAAACCCACAATTTTCAGCAAATTAAAGAAATATAAAATAAATAATGACCATAATAGAGCCTCTCGAGGTATTGGATCTGATAACTTTAGCTCATAATGTTGCCCCTTTCTCTGGGGAAAAATCATAAACTTGCAAAAAACTAGTCTTTTGAGGGTAATTTTTTCTTCCAACGGAGACCAGCTTTTAACAGTAATTTAGCTCTTCTGGTAAATCTAAGCAACAAATTTGAAGCAAAATTGTAAAAAAGAGAAGAACGTTTACAGGTGGAGAAGAACACGACGGTAACATGATCTTAAAATGTTTTTTCTTTCTGGATTTTGCTCAATAAATACTTCAATTTCTCAATAGCTTTCTTCGATTTCCTCCAAATTTAGAGTCTGTTGATGATGAATATTCAATAGCTGCGTTTTCTATGTGGCTATTGAATATTAACATCTTTTTTTTAATGAGCTTTGATCCTATCTCGATGTGTAGGTTATTATTGTGTTGACATGTTAACAAGGGAAAAGAGGGTCAAAGCGTAGGAGTAGGCTCTCTCTTCTAATAGCAAAATTTAATGTAACAAGGAATGATTTTACATACAAACATGCAAAACAAGCAACTCGCTGCTGAAATTGACGTCCTCAAGCCAAAGTGACACCTGCCCTTCTTCAGAAGCGAAGGGCTTCGGATAGATCGTCTAGTAATTTTACAGAATTTATCGCATCTTCAAAGAAGGCTCATCACTAATGTTGTTTTCCAAGGCCAGGGTTGCGATTTAAAGTCGTTATAATAAAATAAAGTGTGTACTGAAAAACCATTTTCAGGCAAAATTAAACCTTAATAAGGCACGTCTTGAATACCCTCAGGATACTTAGTCAGTAAATGAAACTTAAACTCTGAAACTTAGTCAGTAATTTTAAAAAGGCAAAGCTCCAGGGTTACATTCTCTAGTAAACAAATAGTTGATATCTGTTGGAAGCATATTTATATTTGAGATTTGAGAGGTTATGATGAACAATTTTGACAAAGATTTCTGGCGCATATTGATTGTGCAAATTTAAAAAACAAATGCAAGTCCAAACTACATGGGAGTAACTTTCGTCTCTAACTAGCACAAACTACTTGGTATGTTAATTCTATCTGGAGCTTGTGATGCTGTACGCAAGCAACCTTTCTAAGAGACGAAGAAAGTGCTTTCAAAAAAAAAAACAGTTTTATTTTATGAAACTTTAATTTTTATTAATTAAAATTAAAATAAAGGTTTTAAAATTATTTTTTTTTTATTTTATTTTATTAAATCTTTCTATATAACAAAAGCTTTTCTGTCTTCTTGCTTTGCCCTAATAACCTACAAAAAGAAGAAGAAAAAAAGTGTAAAGTGTAGTAACTACTCAATGATTGACGACGTTTAATTACGGTCATTCAGTTTACGACCAAAAAAGCACAATAGTAAGTGAATTAAATACGTTTCACTGTTCACATTCAAATATACTGCGAATTTTGAGTAAGTAAATATAAAAAAAGCAAACAATACTGGGAATATAAATACATAAAATAGCAATAGAATAATACTTTCGAAAGATAAAATGGACTTATAAAAATCTTTAACTATACAGAAAGTCATACAAATCCCCTGTTCCTTCCTTTCTCGGTTTTGTGGGTGACACTTCTTCTGAATTGTAATTATTCCTGCTTTTGTTAGGTACGGAATTACTATCAAATAGCTCAGCGTTAGTCACAGATAAGTTCATAAGAGCTTTCCTCTTTTCTGGAGGAATAGAAGGATTGCTGCTTAATATTTCAAATTCATTTTTCAAGTCAGCAAAAATATTAGAGTGGCTACTATCGTTTTTTCTACACTGAACAGATTCACATTTGACGTTGTCCACTTGAGGAAGTTCCCCTTCAGAACCGTAAACTATCTTAGAAGGGGGCACAGGAGTTTCACTAACAAGTGTGTTTTCATGCGAAAGACCTTTCAAGGTTTCTTTCACGACGTCTCTTGGGCAAAAACTTTCAACCACTACATCTCGGGACGACAAACGAGAAAGAATCTTTTTCAGAGGAGATGGTAGTGACATACTATCGATGCATGTTTCGGAAGATTCAACAGTGTGCTTGACACTTTTTATCTGTTCGGTATCATTAACTTTGGTTTTACACTCTTCGAGGTCCACTTTGCGGCTGGAACCTTGAAAAATTTTGTACTTTCTGGAGGGTAAACGATTATAATTCGTTTTGTTTGTTAAATTAGAGTTCCTCTTAGGCACATGAATGTCACCTTGCAAGCGTAACTTTTGCGCCGAAGACTCAACTTCAGCTCCCCGAATATCAACGATCTTAAACGAAGGTTGAACTAGTCTATCGCATGTATAATTAAGGTTCAAATTTACTTTGGAGGTCGAACTGGAAGGTGGGACATTTTTTCGCTTCGACGCCATCCTTTTTTGATAAACAGTCATATAGCAACCCCTATTAGATGTCAAGGCAGAACTTATCTTTTTCACTTTAATGGAATTGCCTTTCTTTTTGCTATTACTAGTTCTGAATGGAGTAGAAGTCATTAATGGCTTTGCACTTGCCGTCGATTCCCTGCTTTTACTTTTAGAATTAAAAGTCATGTTCTTTGAAACTAAGCTCTCATTGCCATGGCTATCATAGTCAATATAAAGGCGACGAGACGTCTCAGGATCTGAATCCTCTGAGAAAGCTTTATCTTTCTTCATCGAAATATTTTCTTGTAGGTCCCTTTGCACTACTGACTGCAATTCTTTAGGATTATCTTCTCTTAAAACGGAAGGGATATCACTCATCTGAGAGTCATACAGTGCACGTGGGTCTCTGTAAAAAGCAGGAGATTGGACTTCAATTGATGAAAGACCATTTCCAGTCAAATTCTCTTGATAGCGATTTCTTCCATATAACAGTTTTTTAGGCGTTGGATTTTCGACTGGCAAAAATATATGTCGCAGTCGTTTAGGAGAGAAATACTCATATTCAAAGTTTTTTTTGGAATGCATATTTCTGGGATCTACTAGATTAAAACTAGGAAGTTGCTCAAGAGGGATTTCAATGATACCCGGAAACAAAGTCATCTGCGTTGGAAAGTTATCATCCTTTAGGTGACGAGATGCCTTGGTATCTGAAGACAGTAATTCATCCACTAATAGTGAAGGACCGTCTGAGTGCTGAAAAACCTTAGATGATGACATCTCCTCTGGCTTATCTATGGCAGAGGTTATGGCACACACGTTTGAAACACACTCGGAACTTTCTTCTATTAAGGTTTTGCATTCAGAAGCTAATGTTTTAGATTGGCAATTCTGACTTTCATCTTGCTTATATGAACTATTGTTTCTAGATGTATTAACAATAGATTGACTTCTACTGCTTAAAACAGAAATCTGGTTGGGGTTTTTAGTGTGCCATAAATCTGTACAAAACGAGGAATTATAAGAGGATGAAAAGTCGTCTGAAAAAGATAAAACGGGTGATGTCTGCGATTGGAGAGTAGTAGATTTTCGACCAGCTGATTTTGTCATAGACTTTTCCTCTTTTCTTCTACAACTATCAATATCTTTGTGGACCCGAGTCCTTTTCTTATTATTTTTCTTTGGAGACACATCATTCTTTATAGCGTCCGATTCACAATTTGTATGCTCAAATTGCGAATTTGAACCTGTAGATTCAGCTTCTGGCACGTCCATTGAGCTAGCTTTGGATACTGGAAAGTCAACAGAATCTGCAGACCCCAAGAAACCCTGAAATCCTGCTTTTCTATTGGCTTCACACAGATCCAAGTCTCTACCAACTTTGTCACGGCGGCAAACTTTACTTCTGAGAACATTTGGCGGTGCGTTTAAATCTAATTCCACAAATTCCTCTTTACGTGAACGGGATCTAGTGGTTCGCTTACAGGCAAGCTCCGTTTTCTGTTCCACCTTTTCTATACCTTCTTCTTTGGTATTTCTGGAATAATCCAATTCATCCACAATCATATCTATAGGTGAAACATGAAGGGTAAACAATGTTTTTTCATCTACTTCAACACCACTACATGCTTCTTTTTTTGTCAGTTTAACTTTTTCAGTTAGGTCCTCTGTAGTGATTTCTGATCTACATTTTAACATTCTCTGTTTCTTACTTTTCTCGTTTGCTTTAGTTTCTCCTTTCCTTTTACGTTTCTCCTTCGGTCTCGGACTAGACTTTGAATCTACTTTGTTTTTCTGGCCAGAGCTTACTTTTTCATAGACTAAATCTTCTTGCTTTTGACACAGAAAAGTATTTTCTGAAAGTTGTTTCGGTTCATTCTGTCTAGTTCTTAAGGCATGAATAGTTTCTTTTCTCATTTGAACACCATGCTTAGCCTGGCTATTTTGGACAAATTTTTCAGGCTCTTCACTTTTATCACTCTTGCTAGAAATAAATTCTGAGCATCCATTAATACGTCTGTCCTTTTCAAGCTCAGCACCGATATTAATCAGAGCATTCTCAGTTGAGTCAATAGAGTCATTCCTAAAAGGAATAAGTTCACTTCCATCATCAATATTTTTCTCACTTGATGATACGTAATAATTACTCAAGAGCACCTGTGTAGGGCTAATATTGCAGGCAAACGTGTCATGTTTTAGCTCTGATAATCTTGGAGTGTTTAATGTGCAACCCATCGTTCCCTTAGAATCAGGAGTTTCTTGGAGCAATCTTGGAGTTGCAGGGGGGCCTTCAAGAAAAGGACTCTCTGATGACAGTGGTAAATAAGAGAAGCCTTTGGTGAGTGATAACTGAAAAGGGCTTGAAGATTCAGAAGAAAATGTATATTTTCCTGGTGTTACTGGAATTGAATCGTTGCTATCTTTTGACGGGGTTTTAAAGTCACTAGGGTCAAATGTATGTGTCGCTAAAGTCACACGACCTGAGTTGACTTTTTCTCGATTCACTAACGGCTCAGAAAAAGTTGGTTGGTTTTCTCCATTCATTGGCAGGCTTCGACTTTGCTGCGGTTCAGTAATACCGACAGACGAAGAGCTATCCATTGACTTCTCTTTGACTATACTGTTTAAAGCAAACACTAGAGGAACTTGTTCAGCTACATTACAAAGTTTGTTATGAGATGAACTGGCCACTTTGTCTTCAACTAGTAGCGGCAATGTGGGCTGGGCTGATTCTTTAACTGCTACGATAGACACGTTATCACAGTTCCTAATTACTTCTATTTCACCCGAAGAAGCACATGAGGCAGCACATTTGCTCCCTTCTTCTTCTTTACTTAATTCTTCACTGCATTTTAACTCATCATCTTGTTTTAAAGGGGTTTGTAAAGAATCTTCGATTTGTTGGGCACACTTAATGGTTGAATCTGTTATTTCCTTCGATTTGTTCTCGTCATTTTCCGATGTAGAAACGTTAGCATCATAAGAGTTCCGCATCTTCGAAATCGCCTTTTGCTTCTTGTTACTTTCTAAAAGTAAACAGAAAGGTAAAAACGAAATAGATGTTAGATGTATAAAAGATACGTAAAGAGTTAAAAAACAGCTCATTTTAAAATATTAGGAGAATCTAGATCAAAGTTCTTATTCTATTTGAATATTGACAGAAGCAAAACCATTTGCAGCCCTTTAATAACTTACACCCTCTTTGATGCCTTATACATGCCTAGTTTTTTACTCTTTCGATGAATCTGTATATTGAGTCAAGATAAATATTCACATCATTCTTTTGTCTTTTATATTTCATTATATACTTAAAATAATATATAATATACTGTAACTCTTGTTTTTATAAACAAAAATATAATTGTGTTTATATTAGTGATATTCATATTTTCACCAATTCTGATGCCAACTAGACTTAAAAATCCCAGTTCTGGTTATTGGGGGTATGATATCACTCCTCTGACAATGCTAATTTTTCACTGTTTTAAGTTTAATTACTGTTCCTTTATTTTTGAACACTAAGGTTTGAAATCGTCAAAAAAGAGCAAAAACACCTCAAAGCTTTTACCTCCTATAACCTGGAAACAAAAACAGATCAACATTTAAATCAATACATATAAATCCGTTTCTATTGTACGATTATCGGAGGGGAAATAAAAAAGTTGTGAGGTTTTCTTTGCTCTTATGAAAATTTACAATTATAGAGGTACGTCCTTTAGATACCTGGCTCACCAAATGAGCGATAAGCACCAAAACACACTTTAAATCAGTGCAAAATCAGCTTCTTCAAAAATTGCGAGAAACATCTCTTCGTCTCTCTATTTTCAGCAACGATTAAAAATTGGACTTTGAAACAGAATGTGTTTCCAAGCCATCAAAACCCTGAGATCCTAAATTTGAAAGCCAAAAGTGAGAGAACAAGTTTTCACGGAATAACCTTTAATTTTAGGGTGGGAGCTTGTTTGGTGAAACCAAAAAAAAAAAAAGTTTCATACCTATCTGTATTACGCCAACCTTTGCAGTTAATTGAAACACATTATAAATGAGAAGATGTATCTAATTTCATCTTGGCTTTCCTGTGTACATGTTGTTAATTTTATTTTCGATTGCAATGCTTTTTTCAGGCTTATTACTTAATACTGATTTTTTTTTTTCATGAAAATTTTAAATTTATCCTTGTTTCGATTTGGTCCTTACGAGAAATTTCACTGAAATAAACCCTATATTGTTTTCTATCCAGAAAACAGCTTCAAAACATCGATTTAAATATTAGAGTATCAAGATCGAGATGTCGCCTTCTACTTTAATTCTCCAACACTGATCACAAAACACTTTTGTTTTAGAAATGTCAAAGTTCCCTTTGTATTTCTGTATGAAGGGGTTGAGTTTAATTTAGTTTCTTTTCTTATTTTACAAGACAGCCGAAATAAGATTTATAAGCATATTGCGGCAAGGGTTTTCTATTCTTCAAAGATTTAAATAAAGAACGCAGATAAACAATATGGCTTCATTATGGTTTTTAATGCGTAAAACTTCGTCAGCTAGTCTTTGAGCTAGGTACTGGAAGAAGAATTATGTTGGGCAGTGTATCCGACAGCCGAACTAGACAGTAGATGAGCCTCTTCAACTAGGACCAGTGGGTAAAGAGGCAGTATATATTTTTCTAACATTTAACATTTTAACATTTACATATTCTAGAAATGAATATTCTAACATTGTTAACATTCATTAACAATTAACATTAACATTCAATTAACATATTCTAACATTTTAGAAATCTTAAAGTTCCCTTTGTATTTCTGTATGAAGGGGTTGAGTTTAATTTAGTTTCTTTTCTTATTTTACAAGACAGCCGAAATAAGATTTATAAGCATATAAATGGTAAATAGGTGGTTAAATAGGCAGTATATATTTTTCTAACTTCAGCTTTCCACCTTCACAAGTGGACTGAAGACCTTTATGCAGAAAGGTAGGATAACAAAACGCGTGGGTGAAGTCTATAAGTCATCTTTTCTTTAATAAGTCATATGTCAAATCTAAATAAAAATAGGTCTATGTAAATGCAAAAAATTTGAATTAAAATCAAGTTGGTGGACTGTGATGAAAAAGTTAAGAGCCATGGCTAATTGGAAAAAAAAGCCAAGACAGATAAGTCTGAGTGAGAGGCAAAGCTGGCATAAGCCATTTTCAGAATAGTACAAAAATGATGTCATTTCACTTGTTGGTAAATAGTTCTAGCATGCATTCATCCTAGGGCAGTGCTAAGGTATAAAGTCATGGAATAAGGGATTAAGTCTAAGCATTGAAGTCATAGGAAGATCGAATCTAATGATTAAGCCTGAATTAGACACTTACTAAATCAGGAAATTAGTTTTAAGATGAAATGGAATTGATTGGGGCAAATATAAAAGTATTTTTAAACCATTACATTACACATAAAATAAACTCATTATTAGCAGGAGAATATATTTCGCTTCTTCAACTGCAGTTAAGAAGTCAGGAGCCTAATAATTAAACAACTTACTCTTCGTAATCTTGTCTTGCTTTTTCTTTTTGGCTTCAAGTTTTTGGTCTTTAGTAGAAAAAGGCTTCTTTTTTCTCTTCTTTTTTGCTGCTGTATTGACAAGTTCCTCTTCTGGAATTTTGATTAGAGAACGGAGTCCTTCGTCCCAAGTTTTCTTCACCGTTACTGGGGTTGCAGATGCTGGTTTACCACCAGGGAACTGGTCTTCTTTCTCATTTTCAGTTGTACCTTTCAATGGTGAATCACCAAAATGCAATGTTCGAACATGGCTACTAGGTTTTTTCACCAGCACTGGAACAATCCGCCGAAACTTTTTCTTTGCCAAGACTTCTTTTGGCTGATGACTCTCCACAGTATTTTGCGGTAGTAAAAGAGGAACTGAAGCTGACTTTTGATCAGCAATTTTTAGCTCTATGATCGATGACTGACTGTCTCTTTCATCTTCTCCTTCCCTGTTCTTCTCTTTTTCAATCCTCAGTTGTGACTTCGGCGAATCTTCTCTTTCATATAAAGCTGCTGGATCAAGTTCTATTTGTTTATTAGCTTCTATCATAGCCATATCGATGCTAGCCCAAAAATCTGAAACTAAGATAAACAAAACATTATCATCAATGACATTGTATTGTCATTTAACAAAAATCCAATGAAATTAACATGGTACTACGATTTTTAAAGGTCAGAGCATTCCTTATAGAGCAGTTCCTTATTCTTATAATTTCTAGCCAGTTAAACCACTCTTTAGATTCGCCTCAAAAACTTAAAATATTAGCACTTAGTAAACCTGTTAATTGATCATTTTTTTTTATTATATTTGATATTTGGCAATATATTTATGATTTGTCATTATACTAGCCTAAAGTACAAGGTAAAAAGAGATAGGAGAAAATACAATATATACAATAAATCATCGGCTTTTAATCACCTCCTTCTACTCACTTTACTCGCTACGGTCAACAGCTTAGACAACCCTTACACGGTTGTCTTCACAACGTCACACTTCCAGTTTTTTTCTTCATATTTTTCAGATTTTCAGAATCTATTTGCCCCCTCCCCCCAATCAGAATTTTCAGGGTTTTAAATCTTTTTGCACCTTAGCATATCGTTGATAGAGGCTCCACTATTACAATTTCAACTGGATCAGAGACAAAAAGTGCCAAACCTCGGACCTTTACCTTCTCCATCGAATAAACTCTAAGTCATAAAGACCCATGGAGCATACTCCCGAAAATTCAAGTCGATCACCCCAACCGCTCTTGAGATTAGGGCCGTATCCATGATATTTGTTCAGGGTTGGGGGTTACACAATTTTTTTTTAAAGGTATCAAAATTTGTTTATGTGCATTTTTGGCACCATTTTATGAGTCAGACAAGCATTTCAGGAGGGGGGGGGGGGTTAAACCCCCTGGATATGGCATTGGTTGAGATAACCCATTTTTTGCACGTACGTTGTTTTGACTGTGATGGTTAAAGAGAAATTATACGCCCATGTTACTCATCAAGTTTTTAGAATAGATATTCCCAATGCTTTATGATTAGCTTTCTAATTGTTACGCAAGTCCCACGCCTTTGAAGGGGTTAGACCCTAAGGCTTCACTTATGTTGTGTAGCTGATATTATACTGATATTTTTTAAATAACGTTAATAGCAAAGAGATTATATGATAGGCTTTCCTTCAAAGCTAATTCGGGTAGAAATCTGAACATGAAAGCTGTAAAATCCTCTCCAATGAAGTTGGACAAACAAAGTTGGCTAAATTTCACTTTACACAACAATACACACATAAAAGATACCATCTTCAATAAAGAACAATATTTTGGGTCAAATCAAGTCTAAAATGTTGTAACACAGCTGTTGATAACATCAACAATTTATATTAGTTTATCTCCTTTATCGATATTTCAAATTTATGTAATATCTTCAGACATTGCAAAATAATATATTTATATTTCCTGCTCCCTTTTTTCCACTAATTTTAGTGTCTGATAATCAATTTAGTAAATATATGACCTAAAGGGATTACTGCAGTCTTATAATCAATTGTACCACAAAATGGACTGCATCATAAAGAGAAAGAATTAAAGAGGAACATCTGAACAGGACATAAATTCAAACAAAAAGGAACAAATTAGCTTGCCGCTAGTTTACCCTTAACAGTTAGAAAATGTGGTGCAAATACACGGATTTATTTTCCAACAGACTCAACCTTAGAAATCATTTGGAACTTAAATTTGGTCGAATTTCTGTAGAGTATATAAAATTATTGATTCGTGTTACTAGTTAAGTCTCTAATTGATTAAAATTATTCTGGAGACTTTAGTGCACAGTTTATAGACAGTAAGCTTATCGCAGATCATTTCTGGTCTTCGTTCTCGGTGCGAACAAAAAGCTCCTCCCACTTATTTCTGCATTAGCGGGAATGCGGGTTAGTCTGTTTCCATGCACTTTGTTGGAAACAATCGGAAACAGACTAACCCGCATTCCCGCTAATCTGACTTCGCCTATGTTTATATCTGCAAAATCGTTCTCCGGAGCACTCGCACCCCGGTCCGGGTTTTTATAATGGGTGAGATAGAGAATGATCATACTAGATAATTCTATAAACTGTGCTTTAGTGGGACAAACGTTTCTCATTGTTACAAACTAAACACACATCTTAAACTTGGATGTAGCCGCGGTCAAATAACCCCCTCGAAACACGGTATTATATCATATTGAGGTTTTCCACGGCGGGGGGGGGGGTGTTCAGGGGCTATTTTCTAATGGGAGGGAGAATTTTTTTTTTGCGGAGAAGCTTTCCATATGGGGAGAATTTTTCAAATACTTTTTAATTAGAAAATATGATCGCTATTAATACGCTAAGGGAATTTCCCGGAGGCGTTGGGGATATTTTCGCGGGGGAGAATTTTCTGGAAGTATTTCCCGTGATGGGGGGTTTTCCCACAAAGGGTAATTTCCCGATGAGGAATTTTTAAGGGGGATTTTCCTTGATTTTTTTTTTTTTGAGATCACAGCAACGCGTGACAAATTAAGCTAATTATTTTAACTATTTGAGAGTTTTTTCCTCCATACTAGCTTCTCAATATTGACCTGTTTAGCTAGACTTATTAGATTTTAAGTAGAGTCTCAATTCTACGCGAAGAGCATAGAATAAAGAGCAAGGAGACACCAGCAAAAAACAATTGATAATAATAGTTCAACTGAAGTGAATTAAGTAATATTCTGAGAGGAATCGAATTTCCTTTGTCGGTTTAATTGCGCACAAGTAAAAAAAAAACGCAAGCAATACATGAATTATAATGAAATATAAGGACTTGTAGGACTAATCATTTATGTCTCAGAATTTTTGAAGGGGGCACGGCCCCAGGTAGTTTAATCACCACTAAAAAACACACTAAAAAATGAAATTTTAGGTGACCTTTTGGTGACAAAACTTTTGAAGTTTTGCAATATTGAAGCCAGTGATTATGTAGTAAAATCAGATTTCACATATGAGCAACATAACCAAAATCCATTCTGAATGTGCAAAAGAAAAGCTTTTCGTTTATGCTTTGGTAAAAAGGTATTATCAGTCTTTTTTTATATTAATCTAAAATACCTAACAAAGATAAAAAAAACTTTTTTCAAAAGAGAAAATTCTCAAGGAAGACTTCCGGGAATTTCCCTTTCAATAAGATAATACTAGTCAGATTTCACATGATGGCGTCACTTGATCATTTCGCTTGACAAAACTTATCGTCCTTTATCAGAACTTACCTCTAGATATCCAGCACCTAGATAAGGCTTTTATAAGAGTCAAATTACAAAATTGTTTTTATAGGACAAAATGAACCCAAAACCTAAAAGGAAGAAGATGAAGTCTTAAATAATGCACTGCTAGAAAAGCAAAATTTAAGCGAGATATTTTTTTTCAAAAACATATACGGTAATTTCAGGAATTTTTAACTGAGTCTGTTGAAAACTGCTAGTATTATGGAATGCAAATGTTTGCACACACACACACACACACAAAAAAAACGTAGTAAAAAGCATACGTTAATGATTTTATTTGAAAACACTAAATGGCATCATTTAGGTATCTGCCCTCAGGTGCTTGCCTCCTCTTGGGAAGGGAAGCAATCCTTCTAACCTTCGTTTTTCTTCCTAATTAGAAAAGGAAAGAAATAGGCCGTTTTTTCTGTTATATAAAGTGTAATATTGTATGTGTATTTCATAATGAATAAATCTTATCATCTTATATTTAGTTTCAAGTCATAGGGAGGCAAAACATCAAATTCAGTTGAATTAAGAAACTCTGTTGTGAGTTCAATTCCTCCTTCCCACTTATACTTTGCAGAGGCTAAAATATGACGTTTCTTATTCAACGTAATTTCCTGAAACACCTATTTTAAGCAATAGCATAATTATCCTGTATTCTTTTTTTGGGGGTGTCACAAACCATTGCAGCCAAAATTTAGTTTCAAATTTGCTCTCTCCCAAATGAATCCGAGGACGTAGCAATACCATGCTGATAAGTTCGAACTAAATGGTAGTTAAGAGTCATGATTGAGTTTTTCTAGTGATTTAACCAATAGCAAAAAGCTGCAGTGGAAATACCTGCTACTAAAGCAGCCACAAGAAAAAATAACTTGGGTTTTTCCTCGGTCTCATTATTTTCATTTGACAAGTTAGTTGGTTTGTTCAGTAATTCGGAATTATTCATTATATTGTCACTACTATTTAAATTACTTTCCTCGGTTATTAACTTTATGTTTTCTTTATTTTTGGCTCCGCTTAATGTAATTTCACTGTCATCTTTTACCTTTTTCTCTTCGGTCTCTACTTTCCTTACTTGTTCAATTTCGTCCTTATTTTTTTCTTCCTGTGTCTCATTTTTCACCGGTTCTAGGATTTCTTCTTCTTGTTCTTCAGTTTCGCACTTATTCATTATGGTGTCATTAATGTTTAAATTATCTTCCTCGGTCTTAATTAACTCTACGTTTTCTTTATTTTTTACTTCGCTTAATGAAATTTTACTATCATCACTGGCCTGTTTATCTTCGGTATCAACTTTACTTTCTTGTTTAATTTCGTCCTTGCTTTTTTCTTCCTCTGTCTCAGTTTTAACTAATTCTGGGTTTTCTCCCCCTTGTTCTGCAGTTTTGAACTTGTTCATTATTTTGTCACTAATGTTTAAATTACCTTCCTCGGTCTCTATTAACTCTTCATTTTCTTTATTTTTGGCTTCGCTTGATGTAATTTCACTGTTATATTTTACCTTTTTCTCTTTGGTCTCAACTTTACTTACTTGTTCAATTTCGTCCTTGTTTTTTTCTTCCTGTGATTCATTTTTCACCGGTTCTGGGTTTTCTTCTTCTTGTTCTTCAGTTTCGGACTTATTCATTATGCTATTAATGTTTAAATTACCTTCCTCGGTCTTTACTAACTCTGCATTTTCTTTATTTTTAGCTTCGCTTAATGTAATTTCACTATCATCATTGGCCTGTTTCTCTTCGGTCTCAACTTTACTTTCTTGTTTAATTTCATCCTTGCTTTTTTCTTCCTCTGTCTCAGTTTTAACTAATTCTGGGTTTTCTTCCCCTTGTTCTTCAGTTTTGAACTTGTTCATTATTTGGTCACTAATGCTTAAATTACCTTCCTCGGTCTTTATTAACTCTTCATTTTCTTTATTTTTGGCTTCGCTTAATGTAATTTCACTGTCATCATTGGCCTGTTTATTTTCGGTCTCAACTTGACTTTCTTTTTTAATTTCGTTCTCGCCCTTTTCTTCCTCTGTCTCAGTTTCTATTAGTTCTGGGTTTTCTTCCCCCTGTTCTTCAGTTTTGCTCCTATTATCTTTACTTCCTTGGTTTTTGTTACTCTTTACGTGTTCAAGATTTTCTTCTCTATCCTTGCAAAGAACAAAAATGGACTTCTTTACTTGGGCTTTTTGTTTGAAATCTTTCAGCAGCATTTCATTATCCTCTTCTTGCTTATGATCATCATCTTCCATAGTCGTTGAGGAGCCAATAGACGACAATGACAAATTGTCATTTTCGGGTGTTTCTTCTGCATTAGAATCGAGTTCTTCCACCTTAATGTGAAGTTTGGCGACAAGTCTTTGTGATCTGTTCTTTTTTATATCAAGGATGAATTTACCTGCTTTCAATTCCCCCTTTTTAATTATTCCATTGCCAAGTCGCTTACCTCTGTTTATTAGCCCTAGCATCTTTCTTTGCTCTTTCATCCGAAACTTAACCTCAATCAATTCATTTTCGTTCGCTTTGAAATTAACTTCATGATTCCAGATGGGATTAAGGTCATTCCCCACTTTGTCGGTGGAGTAATTTTTACCATTGCATGACATTTTAACATAAAGCATAGGGTTCGGGTTTCTTTCAAAAACAGACGGTTCTAAAACGGAGTGTTCTACAGTTAGTCGGATAAACATCATTTGAATATTTTTAAACAATTTAACCTAAAAGACAAAACCGTTACTTCAATAGAGTTTACCACTCTCGGCGTTAAATTGATTTAAAAAAAAAAAAAAGCAAGGTAAATATTTTTTGTCACGTATTGATTCATTTTCAAGCTCCAAGGTTATTTTTGCGATTATTATATTCTAATAGTGGTAGATATTTCTTTTTATGAAGGTCAAACATGGCTCTGATATATTGGTAATCATCAGACGTCAGTAACATACTCAGATTTTTATCTGCGTATCTTATTTGTATATTTGTTTCGTATTATGAACCTAATGGAGACAGACTATTGCTCTGATATGGAGTATGTGCTAATTGTTACTCTAACAGAACCAAATATGGCTCTAGAATTGACCCAAATAAAGCATATGATGATTTATTTTACTATGAGCTAGAACTCGTCTTAATTATTAAGGTTAGTTAAGTGGCCTATACATGTTAGTATGGACAAGAGTTCGTTCTTTATTATATGCAAACAGGAAAAGCCTACGGCTTTTTCTTCTTTGAAATAATAAGAGACGAACCTAAAACAATCATGTGGCTAAATGAGTCCAATGTATGCAATGGTTTGATATTCCAATGATAGTCTTTTAATATCTTTTCATCACATTGTAAACAGTAACCTTTTATTACTGTAAGCATCATCTATGTAATGGTTCCTTAGAACACTTCAGTTACTATGGATTGAAGATCGTTCTTTGATGTAAATTTTCAACAAGTTGTAAACAGTAACCTTATCAATGTGATTATAATAACTTTATATTCGTTCTTTATTATAATTACAAAAAGTTCCCAACCCCATTGATTTTCTTTAAAATGAGCTATTGGACAACTCTCTAAAATGTTCCAATGCCAAGCTATCTGTGGAATTACTAACCTATACTATAAGTTGCGTATAAAATTTGGTATAGTCAAGAGGTCGTTCTTTAATATAAAACCCAATTAATTTCCTTTAAAATGAGCCATTGAACAACTCTCTACGATGTTCCAGTGCCAAGCTATCTGTGGAAAAGAAAAAAAGAAGAAGAAAAAAAATATCCCGTTTAGGCAGAATGTTGTAGTAGCTACCACTTTTCTTGATTTTCAAGCCAATATATTTCCCTTGCTGTTCAAGCCAAGGGACTGAAAGTTTCCTAAACAGGGGTTTTGGACAAGGCGGTTCTAATGGTGTACTTTTGAATTTGATCTGACTTCTTTTTTAGGAACTATGGGTTTTTATATTTCTTAACATTGGATGTGATCGTCTCTTACTAGGTTGCTAGCTACCGCTGCAACCCGGATTATGTTTGAAAGACTGCAGTGTGAAAAGACATCAAAAATGCAGTTTTTGGTGGAAAAATTTATTCTCTTTTAGAAATAATTTATTTTAGTTACTATAGATTTTTAACCCAATTAATTTCCTTTAAAATGAGCTATTGAACAACTCTCTACGATGTTCCAGTGCCAAGCTATCTCTGGATACAAAAGAAAAGAGAAAAAAATATCCCGTTTAGGCAGAATGTTGTAGTAGCTGCCACTTTTCTTGATTTTCAAGCCAATATATTTCCCTTGCTGTTCAAGCCAAGGGACTGAAAATTTCCTATACAGGGGTTTTGGACAAGGCGGTTCTAATGGTGTACTTTTTGTTTTGATCTGACTCCTTTGTTAGGAACTATGGGTTTTTATATTTCTTAACATTGGACTCTGATCGTCTCTTACTAGGTTGCTAGCTACCGCTGCAACCCGGATATCTCTTAATAGGTTGCTAGCTGCCACTGCAACCCGGATATAAACTTTTAAAAAGATGCTGGTATTATCTTAATTTTAGTTACTATGTGCGGTCGATTGTCCTTTACTAGGTATCAGCTATACCCGGGGATCAACAAGGGACAGAAAGCTTCCTATACGGGTATTTCGGACAAGGCGGTTCTAATGGTGTATTTTCTGTTTCGATCTGACTCTTTTTTTTAGGAGTTATGGGTTTTTGTATTCCTTTATATTGGACGTGACGTCTGTTACTAGGTTGTCAGCTACCGCTGCAACCCGGATGTCTTCAACGGTATAATGGTAAGGATGCCCACTTGATACGTGAGAGAATGGGGTTCGATTCCCCGTCCGGGAGAACTATGTGCTATGGTTTGTTCTTTACTCGGTTTCAGCTATATTCGCTGAAAGTAGCTTAGGCCCCATTTATCATGAACGTTATCGATCCTTTATGTAAAAAAATTACAGTTCCTTCCTTAATGTAAACAAACAGGAAAAAGCCTACAGCTTTTTCCTAGTTTAAAAAGTAAGAGACGAATTTCAGGGAATCAGACAACTAAGTAAGTCAAAAATTGCCCGATACCCAAGAAAATTTACCGATGATAATACTACCACTAAACTAAGGCTACTACTATCAATGAATATTTCAGTTACTATGAGCCAAGGTTCGTTCTTTATTATACTTCAGTTGCTATGGACTACAGTTCGTTCTTTAATGTAATGATCGTCTCTTACTAGGTTGCTAGCTACCGCTGCAACCCGGACTACCGCTGCAACCCGGATAATTGACAAACACCATTTATGATGAGCTATAATCGTCCTTTATGTAACTACACCTGGAACCACCATACATCAGTTAGTATGGGAGAGAGATCGTTCTTTACTGTAATTAAATATAATAACTGTACTCGCCTATACTATAGTTAAGTGGCCTATAAAATTTAGTATAGGAAAGAGGTCGTTCTTTATTATAATTATTCTCTTTTAGAAATAATTTATTTTAGTTACTATAGATTTTTAACCCAATTAATTTCCTTTAAAATGCGCTATTGAACAACCCTTTACGCTGTTCCAGTGCCAAGCTATCTGTGGAAAAGAAAAAAAAAAAAAAAAAAAGAAAAAAATATCCCGTTTAGGCAGAATGTTGTAGTAGCTGCCACTTTTCTTGATTTTCAAGCCAATATATTTCCCTTGCTGTTCAAGCCAAGGGACAGAAATTTTACTATGCAGGGGTTTCGGACAAGGCGGTTCTAATGGTGTACTTTTTGTTTTGATCTGACTCTTTTTTTAAGAACTATGGGTTTTTATGTTTCTTAACATTGGACGTGATCGTCTCTTACTAGGTTGCTAGCTACCGCTGCAACCCGGATACCGCTTGAACCCGGATTATAAAGTACAAACAGGAAAAAGCCGAGGCTTTTTTCCTTCTTTGGAATAGTAAGAGACGATCCTCAAATAATCAGACAGCTAACTAGGCTTATAATTTGTTCTTTAACATAAACTTCATTAACCGGATATTTTAATATATCCTATGTGGTCTAGAGGTTGGGATAGCTCTCACCCAGTTGGCTTGAGTTCCAATTTCCGTATGGGAAATTTTTATTTATGATGATTTCTTAAGGAATATAATTAAAATTTCTTAATGTAATATAAATAATTTGTTTTAATTCCAAAACGTTTTTAACCCCATTAATTTCCTTTAAAATGAGCCATTGAACAACTCTCTACAATGTTCCAGTGCAAAGCTATCTGTTGAATTACTAATCTATACTATAATTAAGTGGCGTATAAACTTTAGTATAGGCAAGAGGTCTTTCTTTATTATAACATAGCTCTAATATAAAACTATGACGACATTCATTATTTATCTAGTAGGGTTTCAGACAAGGTGGTTCTAATGATGTACTTTTGTTTTGATCTGACTCTATCTTTAGGAGTTCTGGGTTTTTATATTTCTTAGCAATGGAAAATGAAAAATAGAGGAAAATGAAAAAGTTTGTGATACCTTGGATGTGAAGGAAGATTTGTTTTGTGAGGAGGAATTAGCAACAGTGCTAAAAGGATTAAAGAATAATAAGGCTCCAGGTGCTGATAGGGTGGTAAATGAGTTTCTTAAATATGGTGGCTCTGAGGTTAGAAATAAGTTATTGAAGATTGTGAATATGATTTTTGAAAAAGGGGAAGTACCTAACGATTTTAGGAAAACCTTAATTAAGCCACTTTATAAGAAAGGTGATAAAAGTGAGTGTGGTAATTATCGAGGCATTAGTCTGGTCTCTGTAGGTAGTAAATTATTTAGTAATATGATACTTTTTAGACTGACAGATGCCGTAGACAAAGTTTTAAGAGAAGAGCAGTGCGGTTTTAGAAAAGGTAGAGGATGTGTCGACCAGATTTTCACTCTTAGGCTAATAATTGAGAAGTGCCTGAGTTTTCAAACACCTTTGGTCCTCAGTTTTATAGATTATGAGCAAGCGTTCGATTCTTGATAGAAGAGCTTTAGTAAAGGTTTTATCCTTGTATGGTATACCAGACAAATACATTAAAGTGATTAGTGCTATGTACGAGAACAACACTGCTGCTGTTAAGGTAGGAAATGAGGCTAGCAGCTGGTTTTGTATTAAATCAGGAGTTAAGCAGGGTTGTGTTCTATCCCCCTTCATATGGATTATTTTGATGGACTTTGTTTTAAGGAACACAGGAAAGGCAATGGGAGACCACGGAATCAAATGGGGAGGAAAAAGTCTCCTGGACTTGGATTATGCTGATGATTTAAACATCCTAGATGAAAGTGTGAGCAAAATGAATGAAGTTTTAGAGGTGTTGCGAGTTCAGGGTGCTAAAATTGGTTTGAAAATTAATGTTAGGAAGACTAAGTCACTAAGGCTAGGAATAATTGAAGATGAAAAGGTGACGCTGGGTAATGAAAAGATTGATCAGGTGGGCAGCTTCACTTACCTTGGTAGTATTATTAGTAAAGATGGTGGGAGCAGTGAAGATGTTAAAAATAGAATAGCCAAGGCTCAGGGTGTTTTTTCACAGTTAAAAAAAGTCTGGAAGAATAGGAAGATAAGTCTGCAAACCAAGATTAGAATATTAGAAGCTACAGTGATGACAGTGATCAAATATGGCTCTGAAGCATGGACGCTCCGAAAAGCGGATGAAGATTTGCTAGATGTTTTCCAGAGAAATTGCTTAAGGATTTTTCTGGGTACCCGGCTGACTGACCGTATTTCAAACAATAGGCTATACGAAAAATGTGGTTCAATACCGCTCTCTAGGGCTGTAATGAAAGAAAGGTTGAGGTGGTTAGGGCACGTTGTGCGGATGAAGGATGACAGATTGCCGAACATTGTTCTTTTCGGCCAACCATCTAGGGCTAAACGGAAAGCAGGTCGTCCCCGTCTGGGGTGGGAGGACGTCAAAAAGAAAGATTTAAAGGAAACGGGAACTTCGTGGGCGGGTGTAAAAAAGGAGGCTTTGAATAGATTGGGATGGAGGAGGAGCGTGCATAGCTGTGTTGGCCTCAGGCGGCTTGGTGCTGCGGTGAGTTAGTAGTAGTAGTAGTAGTAGATCGTCTCTTACTAGGTTGCTAGCTACTGCTGCAACCCGGATTCACATATATAGTTATGAGAGGCAGCGTGGCCGAGTGGTCCAAGACGCTGGTGTTAGCCACCAGTCTCTTCGGAGGCGTTGGTTCAAATGTTACCGCTGGTATACGATTATGATTTATGTGCAAAAATCAAATATCTTTGAAAAGACTGCAGTATGAAAAGACATCAAAAATGCAGTTTTTAATTGAAAAATTTATTCTCACTTATAAATAACTTATTTTAGTTACAAAAGATTTTAAAGCCCATTAATTTCCTTTAAAATGAGCCATTGAACAACTCTCTACGATGTTCCAGTGCAAAGCTATCTGCGGAAAACAAGAAAAAAGAAAAAAAAATATCCTGCTTAGGCAGAATGTTGTAGTAGCTGCCACTTTTCTTGATTTTCAAGCCAATATATTTCCCTTGCTGTTCAAGCCAAGGGACATAAAGTTTCCTATACAGGGGTTTCGGACAAGGCGGTTCTAATGGTGTACTTTTTGTTTTGATCTGACTCTTTTTTTAGGAACTATGGGTTTTTATATTTCTTAACATTGGACGTGATCGTCTCTTACTAGGTTGCTAGCTACCGCTGCAACCCGGATTTTACTTATGATGATTTCTTAAGGAATATAATTAAAATTTCTTAATGTAATAAAAATAATTTGTTTTAATTACAAAAGGTTTTTAACCCCATTTATTTCCTTTAAAATGAGCCATTGAACAGCTCTCTACGATGTTCCAGTGCAAAGCTATCTGTTGAATTACTAACCTATACTATAATTAAGTGGCGTATAAAATTTAGTATAGGCAAGAGGTCGTTCTTTATTATAATCTCTTTTAGAAATAATTTATTTTAGTTACTATAGATTTTTAACCCAATTAATTTCCTTTAGGATGAGCTATTGAACAACCCTCTACGATGTTCCAGTGCCAAGCTATCTCTGGATACAAAGAAAAGAGAAAAAAATATCCCGTTTGGGGAGAATAACGTGGTTAAAGTCAATTTTCTTGATTTTCAAGCCAATATATTTCCCTTGCTGTTCAAGCCAAGGGACAGAAAGTTTCCTATAAAGGGGTTTCGGACAAGGCGGTTCTAATGGTGTACTTCTTGTTTTGATCTGACTCCTTTTTTAGGAGCTATGGGTTTTTATATTTCTTAACATTGGACGTGATCGTCTCTTACTAGGTTGCTAGCTACCGCTGCAACCCGGACTACCGCTGCAACCCGGAAAGATGAACGTATATAAACGTTGCATAATAGAACTTAAATATTGCTTTTCAAACAGTTCGTGGAAATGAACTGTAAGTAAGAGGTGACCCGGCGCAATAACAACCAAAACTATAGAAAAGAGAATTTGGTACCAAAAGATATATCAAAAGAATCAGATTTTTATGCTGGTTTTAAATATTTTTATTTTCATCAAGCCAAGGGACGGTAAGTTTCCTATATAGGGGAGCTGGACAATGCCGTTCTAATAGTGTACTTTTGTCACTGCAGTAGCCGCCACTTTTCTTGATTTTCAAGCCAATATATTTCCCTTGCTTTTCAAGCCAAGGGACAGAAAGTTTCCTACTTTTTTTTAGGAGTTATGGGTTTTTATATTTCTTAACATAGGACGTGATCGTCTCTTACTAGGTTGCTAGCTACCGCTGCAACCCGGATCTTATATGTAACAGAATTTTCATAGGTTTCCAATAGTACAATGAGTATGTGACCGGCATACCTGCTTGTCACGCGGGTTACCGGGGTTCGATTCTCCGTCAGAGGGAATTTTTCATGTCTTGACTTTTTCACATATATAGCTATGAGAGGCAGCGTGGCCGAGCGGTCCAAGGCGCTGGTGTTAGTCACCAGTCTCTTCGGAGGCGTGAGTTCAAATCTTACCGCTGGTATACAATTATGATTTATGTACAAAAATCAAATATCTTTGAAAAGACTGCAGTATGGTAAGACATCAAAACTACAGTTTTTAGTGGAAAAATTTATTCTCTCTTAGAAATAATTTATTTTAGTTACAAAAGATTTTTAACCCAATTAATTTCCTCTAAAATGAGCCATTGAACAACTCTCTACGATTTTCCAATGCCAAGCTATCTGTGGAAGACAAGAAAACAAGGTTGCTAGCTACTGCTGCAACCCTGATTCACACATATAGTTATGAGAGGCAGCGTGGCCGAGTGGTCCAAGGCGCTGGTGTTAGCCACCAGTCTCTTCGGAGGCGTGGGTTCAAATCTTACCGCTGGTATACAATTATGATTTATGTACAAAAATCAAATATCTTTGAAAAGACTGCAGTATGAAAAGACACCAAAAATGCAGTTTTTAATTGAAAATTTTTTTCTCTCTTGGAAATAATTAATTTTAATTACAAAAGATCTTTAAGCCAATTAATTTCCTTTAAAATGAGCCATAGAACAGCTCTCTACGATGTTCCAGTGCCAAGCTATCTGCGGAAAACAAGAAAAAAAGAAAAAAAAACTATCCCGTTTAGGCAGAATGTTGTAGTAGCTGCCACTTTTCTTGATTTGCAAGCCAATATATTTCCCTTGCTGTTCAAGCCAAGGGACAGAAAGTTTCCTATACAGGGGTTTCGGACAAGGCGGTTCTAATGGTGTACTTTTTGTTTTGATCTGACTCTTTTTTTAGGAACTACGGGTTTTTATATTTCTTAACATTGGACGTGATCGTCTCTTACTAAGTTGCTAGCTACCGCTGCAACCCGGATACAAAGTTATCTCATTAATAAAATTAATTAATTTATCTTATTAATTATAAGAAAGACAAAAAATGAACTTAAGCTGGTTGTTCTCTAATATAGATGTTCTTTGTTTGATGTTAAATTACAAACAGCAAAAAACCTATGGCTTTTTCTTAATTAGAAAAGTAAGAGACGACCTGGCTACAAACTACGATTATGACGTCATTGATCAATCTTTAACATAAAATATGCATTGTTAGTAAAAAAATTGATTCTATTTTAAAAATAATTTGTTTTAATTACAAAACGTTTTTAACCCCATTAATTTCCTTTAAAATGAGCCATTGAAAAACTCTCTACGATGTTCCATTGCAAAGCTAACTGCAGAAAAAAAGCCGTTTAGGCAGAATGTTTGTAGTAGCTGCCACTTTTCTTGATTTTCAAGCCAATATATTTCCCTTGCTGTTCAAGCCAAGGGACAGAAATTTTACCATTAAGGGGTTTCAGACAAGGCGGTTCTAATGGTGTACTTTTTGTTTTGATGTGACTATTTTTAGGAGTTATGGGTTATTATATTTCTTAACATTCGACGTGATCGTCTCTTACTACGTTGCTAGCTACCGCTGCAGCACGGATAGTAGGTACATATACAAACTACTTGGTGCAATCGCCACCCAAGAAAAGCCTCATGATTTTTGCGATTTATCTGACATTTTCCGGAAATGTTTGAAGAATCTCTGTCTTTTTTTTTTTTTTTATGAGCCTGAGTGCTAATACTATTTCTTTTGATAATCACCGAAGTTTTCTCACACAGATTGGCCAGCTGGATATAAACAAAAAAATATAAAATAGTTGTAAAAATCGTACCACTATTTGAGTTCTGTTCTTTCCTCCCAACAGAAAATTTTTCTTGTTTATCAGGCTGTCCTGACGTCCCTTGCACCTTGAATAGAGATGACAAGCTAATTTCATTTCCTTGCAGTTGATTTGTCAAATTCTTGAATAACGTATCCTGTGTATCTATATTAATAAGAGGAAAATCTTGGTCCTCTTTAGATGACACTTTTACACTTTTAAGATCGATACTCTCTTTTGGCTGATTCGTTGCCAAACAAGACATCTGAGCGTCCTCTGCTGCTGGGATTAAAACTACATCACACGCATTTATTTTGCTGTTCTCAAGCTTCTGGTCAACCAATGTGTCTGCACTATTTAATAAGTTATTAAAAGTGTTTGAAGAAACTGAAACAGCTGTGGTTACATTTTCAGAAGGTAAAGTCAATTCTTTTTGTGTGGGGGTTGATTCAACTTTCTCTGACAAACTGGGTAGAACAGATACCCCGTCCTGTGGTACAGTGGCAGCGTTGAGCACCGTATCAAAATCTAGACTTGACTCCCTATGGACATTACTTTCATTCTTTGTCTCAGTTGCATCTTGTTCTTCAGTGAAATCAGGAGTCTGCAATCGAGATAATGGTCTCAGCGACGGCTGCTCATTCGAAGTTTGAGGGAGAGGTGGCAATAAAGTGATTAAAACTTCATTGGGCATTGATTCTGGAGGCTCTAGGGATTGGTATTCCTGTAAAGAATAAATACTAATTAAATTAGAGATTAAGTAAAACTTTGTAACGAATTTAATGGAAGAAGAAAATTGCCAGTGAGAGTTCTTAATAAAATTAGGTACGTCATATCGGCCCTTAAGGAAGCAATACCGAGAATTTTTTTTTCTTTATGATCGAACCAATTACAAAAAAAGTTCAATTCTAGCTGTCATTAAAAGGTATGAATTTCAAAAAGTATGAGAACTTGAAACTCTATTACGAATTCGATCATATTTTAAATTATTTGAAAAAAACTACGTTTTCTAAAGAGTTAAAGAGGCTGAGTTACAAGGTCGAACCTTAAAACGTACAGAGATTAGGAGGCACAGTTGGGGGGCTGCCGCCCCCCAAACCCCCCGGTTTCGCAGCCTTTAAATAAAAAACAAAATTTAAACTGAAAGTAAGGAGCGACATTAAAACTTAAAACGAACAGAAATTATTCCGTATATGAAAGGGGCTGTGTCCTCCTCAACGCCTCGCTCTTTACGCTAAAGTTTGACTTTCTCACAACTCTTTCTTTTAAACAATAAAAACTTTAGCGTAAAGAGCGAGGCGTTGAGGAGGGCACAGCCCCTTTCATATACGGAATAATTTTTGTTCGTTTTAAGTTTTAATGTCGCTCCTTACTTTCAGTTTAAATTTTTTTTTTATTTAAAGGCTGCGAAAGCGGGGGGTTTGGGGGGTGGCAGCCCCCCAACTGTGCCTCCTAATCCCTGTACGTTTTAAGGTTCGACCTTGTAACTCAGCCTCTTTAACTCTTTAGAAAACGTAGTTTTTTTCAAATAATTTCTGCACGTTTTTGTACAGTTTATTACTTATTATTGCTTGACTAACTGTTAGCTGACTTGACAGCTTGCGGTCTCTTATAGGAAAACGAGCCCGCGTTTTCGCGGGCTCTTATAGGAAAACGATAAGAGCCCGCTTATAGCGGGCTCTTGTAGGAAAACGAGGTTTTTCGTAAATGTAAATTCGGGAGATAATTTTTTCGGTCTGAAAATATCAAAAGGCCCTAACAGGTCGAATTCTGCTTCGAATGAGTCCTCATTCACCCGGATCAGTTGCCAACTGTGGCCTGTAGGCGTGGCTAAGAAAAAAAAAAATTTGAACTTTAAGTGGCTATATTTGGTTTTTGGAAAACAGGGAAGGAGTGATCGGATTGAGCTGAAATTTCGAGGATAAGCTCCCGGGCCCTAGAAAAGCTTAACCTCTAAATTTCAACCCAATCGGACAACGTTAAAGGGGGGCTGTGGTCGGAGGGTCGAAACTTCCGGCCCACTTTTACCCATGAAGATAAAGTCGGAGGGGGGGTGAAATTTTGCACGTTTCTTAGTTTGAGCTTGGGCTACAAAATGCGATTACCGCTGTCTCTCTGCGACCGCTAGGACCGGAAATCGCTTAACATTGTGGTGGGTCGCCTCTTTATAGAGGCACAAGTGTGCCTCCTTGATAGGAATGCTCCAAAAATGTAGAATATTTTGCATTTTAAATTGAACTAGGACAAACAAAAACGATTTATTGAGCTATTTTAATTATTGTAATTGATCACAAATAGTTTTACAATAAACAGGACGAAAAGTATACCAGCCTTGATTCCGAATTTTTTTTTAGTTAGTTTTGCGATCTGTCCATTGCATTTACTTTTACCGACACTTTCTTTTAAGATTAAACAATCCAATGTGCAAATGAAGATGAACAATGAAAACAAAAGAACAAAAAAGGAACAAAATTAAAATTAATCCAAATCTTTTAGGACATTTCAATGAGAATTATGTTCATTCCTCAAACACATCTTGAAAATTCCGGCAGTCACTGACAAAAAATGTGTCATTTTTATGGGAAAAAAAATTCTGCATAATTCCAATTTTAGGTAGAAAAAAAATGTTCTGCATTATTCCAACCTTAGGCAGAAAAAAAAATGTCCTCCATAATTCCAACTTAAGGTAGAAAAAAAAGTTCTGCATAATTCCAACTTTAGGGAAAAAAAAAGTTCTCCATAATTCCAACTTTAGGTAAAAAAAATGTTTTGCATAATTCCAACTTTAGGTAGAAAAAAAGAATATTCTACATAACTCCAACTTCAGGTAGAAAAAAATGTTCTGCATAATTCCAACTTTAGGTAGAAAAAAAATGTTCTGCATATTCCAACTTTAGGTAGAAAAAAATGTTCTGCATAATTCCAACTTTAGGTAGAAAAAAAAATGGTCTGCATGATTCCAACTTTCGGTAGAAAAAAAGAATGTTCTGCATAATTCCAACTTTAGGCAGAAAAAAAAATGTCCTGCATAATTCCAACTTTAGGTAGAAAAAAAAGTTCTCCATAATTCCAACTTTAGGTAGAAAAAAAAGTTCTCCATAATTCCAACTTTAGGTAAAAAAAATGTTTTGCATAATTCCAACTTTAGGTAGGAAAAAAGAATATTCTACTTAACTGCAATTTCAGGCAGAAAAAAAATGTCCTGCATAATTCCAACTTTAGGTAGAAAAAAAAGTTCTCCATGATTCCAACTTTAGGTAAAAAAAAATGTTTTGCGTAATTCCAACTTTAGGTAGAAAAAAAGAATATTCTACATAACTCCAATTTCAGGTAGAAAAAAATGTTCTGCATAATTCCAACTTTAGGTAGAAAAAAAAAAATGTTCCGCATAATCCCAACTTTAGGTAGCAAAAAAATTCTTCATATTTCCCACTTTAGATAGACATTTTACCAGAATTATTTCGCCACTAAATTACAGAGAATGATTACTGATAATGTACTATTTTGGACAAGGTAAGTGTTTCTAAATGTAACGAAAAACATTTAATTAGACAAGAACTACATACCGATTTTAAGGGCGATGGCATGCAAACCAGCATATTATTGGTTACCAAGTCTACATTTGTAACTTCAAATTTTTAAAAGAAAAAAAAAAACTCTGGCACCTTATATCAAATAACACCGACGGCAAGTTCCGAACCAGTGTCTTTGGTGATGCATTGTAGTTTTTGCCCTGAAGTAAAAGTGATTGCAGCAAGACAAACAGCATAAACCAAGATATAATCAAACTATTACTCCAATAATACCTGCAGACAGATGGGTTAGAAAGGAATTCTCCCCAAAGACTGCTGAGAAGTATCTCCAAAAAATGGATAAATTTTGGGTTTAAGAGAGTAATTTTTTAACGCAATTATTTTTCACGTTAAAGAACCTAACCCTTCCAAAAGTTTTACTTATTGCTCGCAAAAGTCATCTTCATTCCATGGTAAACAGCAATTACGAAAAAACAATGCGGTTTTTTTTTCAAGTTTTAAACTTACTGTTGTTTGTCTTTTTTCAGTTTAAAGCAGTTCTATTGAAACTAAAAAAAAAGAAATCAACTCATAAGATTCAAGTCTAAAACAAAAGAAAAAGATACCAAGAACGAAACAAAGTAGAATAACAGAAAGTAGAGCATTATAATAACGAATCTATTGTTCTAAATGGGCCATTTGCTTAATTTTGCGCCCTTAACCTTGAAGGGTAACATTATGTAATGCGTGGCGGCATATTTCTGATTGCTCTCTTTAAAATAGCTGTCTTGAAGTTTGGTTCAATATCATGTGTTGCCCCGGTGACCAAAAGAGTAAAAAAGTGCATTAGATTGGAGAGAAGGGCCATTCATTGTGTCATCTAAAAAGGGTATTAGATCCCAACACTTGCATTGAAACGATTCGATTAAAGACTTCTTAGGATCATTCGTATTATACAATCAGGCGGGGACAAAATAAAGTAAATAATACACAGGAGGCACTTTCTTGTGTCTATTGTTGGGGTTTACGATCCCCAGTCAGCTCTCCAAACAGCAAGGGTTAAACTCTGAAAGGCATATACCCGTCTATGCACCCTCTAGCGCGAGCCTGGCAATGGAATCACTGGCCATTTAGCTTTCAATTGTGTACGAACTAGCAGTTACGCTAACAATACACTACAATTAGTTATACGTTTGATTTTCTTTAATTTCACTTTAGGGAGAACAAGCGAATCTATTGAAACGACTAACTAGGAAAAAGGGAGGTTTACTTAGGGAAAATACTACTACTGCAACTACAAATATATTTTGTTGCTACGCTTCTTTTCCGAATTCTAAAAAAATACACCTTTTTTAGGAAGGAAATGGAGTATTTTTTCCAATTTTGAATTTCCACTACGTTTTCATATTTATGGCCCAGAAGCAACAAGTGGCATGGCCCTGAGGTGACGTACGGCTCAGAGGATTCATAAATAGAATACAAACACAACACTAGGTACAAATAGTAGTGCACTGATTCTTAGGTTCTTTAATTCAGGGTTTCATGCAAATAAGTGGTAATAGCGTTGGTTTATAAGCCTTAGCATCAAATTTAATGTTACAGATAAGCTTTCTAATATACAACTGTCCGTAAAAACAATAATATGTGGCTATAATAACAGGTTGCAACACGATATCTAATAATTTTGAAAATATTTTTACTTCAATTGGATTACAAATAGCACAGACAATTTCAACGAGTCTAAAAGACCAGCCTTTTGGATTTTATACTAACATCCCCTAAATTTGTATCCCTTTATTTAAGAAAGGCTATCTTTGGATGAAATCGGATTAACTTAGGATTACCCTGCACAACGCGAAAATATTTTGTCTCGCAGTAACCTAGCGATTCTAAAAGTTCTGAAATACATCTTTCAATCTATATTTCTTGCTCTATCGTCACTGATTAATGATCGTTTTTGACAAAAGAAAGTTTCAAGATTGTTTAAAAAAAGCAAGAGTGACACAGGTTAATAAAAAAAGTGATGGAAATGATCTCGGTAATTACCACCCCATACCAGTGTTGACTCTTATTTCTCGTCTCGTTGAAAAGTCTAGAAGATTCTGGTTAATACTTTTCAGAGACAACGCTAAAGCGTTGCCTATAGTAAAGGCCAAACGGCTCCAATGTTTTATTATTATTTTTTTTTTTTCAAGAGACACTTCATATGAAATGGGTCGTCGTAGAAACTTCAAAGGGGGCTCATTCGATTGGAAATCGAGAGTTCTAGTGCCCTTTTTGAGGGTCAAAAGTGATTGGAAGCCTATTATTCTAAAACAAATAGATTCACGAAATTACGCAAAAACACATATTTACATGCTTTACAGATACCAAAAGATTGATATAAAACGACTGTTCCAGAGGATAAAATACGGCTATTCTAGTTTATTCAAAAAATTACCAGTTCTTATCATACGCAAGTCAAAACGGGTAAATCCCAGAAAATATCACGATTTGAAATGTAGAAGGCACCGTCGATCCCGTTAGTGGATAATCTGTCTGAGGTAAAGATTATATAATTTCGTTTGCTTAAGATCCCACGGGGTCTTCATACAAACCTATTTCTATACATAAATAGGAAATTCCTAAGGGTCTGCCACATCACCCTAACATTTGGCATGTATTATGTTCCCAATATTTGCCAGTTGTTGTACCTTTTTCATATACTGGGTTCAAATAAAATATAAAAAAAAAGAAGAAAGGTTGCAGAAATGTCCCTTACCTTCTGTTCATCTGGTCTTCAAGACGTCTTCCTCTCATTTTAGATGGTAAGTCCCTCTTCGGAGCAGTGACAGCTTTCAGAAAAGAAAAGAACTGTTTAAATACGTGCACTTTTCTCTTTTACAAAAAGTGAGGGAAAGGTCAAATACCACAAAAATATATAAAAGACATTTTTATGTTCAGTACTTTGCAAGTAGTACCAGTAGCAATGACATTGGTCAAGTATGGTTCTGTAGCTCAGGCGCTTCGAAAGACGGAGGAAGATTTATTAGATATTTTCCAAAGGCATTGTCTGCAAGTTTCGGGGACCCGTTTGACTGACAGATTTTAAATCAACAGGCTTTACGAAAAATTTGGTTCTTTCCCACTTTCTAGGACAATAACGAGAGAAGATGACATGGCTAGAACAAGTTTTGCGCATACAGTATGACAGATTGCCAAAGATAGTCCTTTTTGACCATTCATCTATGGCTAAATGAAAAGCACGTCGTCCCCAAATGGGATAGGAAGAGTCTTAAGAAACGATTTAATAAACACGAATAAACTAGCAAAACTTCTGGCTCGATACAAAACGAGACAAGTTCTGATTTGGTGCAAAATGAGCCAAGTCTAAGCTGCAAATAGTCCTCCCACTCTGCCGATTTTTTTTTCACCAGAAAGGTAGGAAAGTGGGCTCCTTGTTTAAATCAGAAACTTGCAACAATCTCTGATTTCTATGATTAGACAATTAGAGGAACAAAGTGGTCCTATATCCACTCCAACACTCCATCTCCCTCTCACGGTCAACTTTTTAGCAGAAAGGCAAACATGTTGCACCTTGCTTTGAGCCAGAATCAGGGAAAAATTTTTAATTTATACGATCAGATGACCAGTGGGTCCGCGTTGAATGAAAAAGTTTCTTTTGGGTCTTGGTTCATAGATGTTTTTTTGTTTGTTTTTTTCTTCTTTTCTTTTTTTATTAATGTTTTTCTGCACATTTGTTTTCATTTTCATGAAAAAATTGGCCAGAATTTGGTTGTTTTATTTCGTTTTTGTTTGTTTTCTTTTTGTGTTAAAAAGTTTTATCTGTTAAGTGTTTATTATATATGTGGTCACCCAGAATCAAGTACTTTCGTGTCTTTCTTTTGGCAGCCACTTGGACTTATGTTATGTGTTACATAGTTTTGTAATTAAATGAACGGAACTGAACTGTTTACATGAGTTTAAGATAAGGGCCTAGGTCTTCGACTTACACAAATGAAAGTTAACTTGTATCACATTTATCTATTCTTTTCTAAATATCTTATTCTATGATAAAGAGCTATGGAAAAAAAGAATTTAACCTAGAAAATTACTATACAAAACAGCAATTACGATAAATTCCTTGATGTTAACTATTTCGAAATTTTTATCGTGAGTAAAACGAATTAACCGTTAAATCTATAATAAACACGATTTTTTGTTCTTTTTCAAGAACCAGAAAAACATCGAACCAACAAGAAACTAAAATTAGATTTTGCAGACAGGATCAAATTAAAAAAATTAAAACTTTAGTTATAGTGTATTCATCTTTAATTCAACTGTTTTAAGGTTTTATATTTTAAAGAACAAATAACACACTGGGGGTTTAATGGGACGGTAGCATTACTATTATTTTTGATAATTCCTGTACACTTCGCATTTCATTTGAATGTTCATTATAATTTCTGTTCATTTTAGGATTAATATATTTATTAATAGCATTATCTCGTAATGTTGTTTGACATGATTATTTATTTTAATTTCCAGTCGTTTAAGTTCATTTATTATTTCATAGTAATTTATGCTCACTTGAAGTTTGAATTAACTTTATTTCTACTCGTTTTAGGTTATAATATTTACTTTGCTTTTAAAGGGTTCTTTTTGGGAAAACATTTTAAAAATTAATATTAGAAAACAGCATTGAATGGAAAATCAATAGTATATTTCTTCTTTTTTTTCCTATCTGATTTCTGTCCATTATCAAGTTTACGCAGTCTAGTTTATGTCTTTTTATGAGCTAAGGACTATAATAACAAAATAGTAAATTCACGATATTCAGGAGATTTATTTTAATAGATAGTCACAGTTTCTTTCAGTTTAACTAAACCCTAGCCCCCTCCTAGTGCCTGGATACAGCCCTAGGCTACACATAAAAACTTATAAACTTCGGGGGTTTGCATTATTTTTTTTTGCGCTTATTTCTCATCAACAGTTCCTTCAAAATTCACAATACAGCCAATTAGAAAAACAAATCACCAACCTTTTTATACAGCCTAGGACTATATTATAGCCCCGTTAGGAGGGGGGACTGGGACGAAACGCTATGACAGTATTTATTACATTTGGAAAGGTTATTAGAGAGCGGAAGCCTTGTTCTTTGACCGAAACAGTAGTAATGCGCACATCAGAATAGAAATTCACTTAAACTTCATCAGTATCTCCCATGCTTAAAATATTGCCAATGGTTATTGCCAATCCTATCCTAAAATGGTAATTGCCAATCCTAAAATATTGCCAATCCTAGATAGCAAAATGAATGAATTGTTGGAGATTTTGAGAATTTGGGTTGCAAGAACAGGCTCAAACAGTAATGTTCAGAAGATTAAATCACTTAGACTAGGAACAAATGAAGGAGAAGAGGTGATGTTAGGTAACGAGAAAATCGATCGAGTGGATAGCTTCACTTACTGGGTAGCATTACTAAAGGCTGTAGATACAGGTAAGATGAAGAAGTAGAATAGAGAAAGGCATAGTGGTTTGTTTACAGTTGAAAAAAAACTTGTAAGAATAGGAAGATAAGTCTGCGAGCTAAGATTAGAATACTGTAAGCCATGGTAATGAGAGTGGTCAAGTATGGCTCTGAAGCACGGGCGATTCTAAAAGCTAAGGAACTCTTTGGAAAGAGCTTAGCAAATGGTTTTAGGCAATTATCTTAGAAGTATGAAAATGTCTGATGCAACTTGTAGACGTGGCAGCGGCGTTAAAAAAAATAGCAAGCTTACGAATCAATTTTTCGACCAGTTCTTCAACATCAGGGAACTTCTGTGAGTTTGATCTTACTTGATTGATTTTATTGGCAACTTCTTCATGGAAATTAGCATCTGCCAACATAGCTCCAAAGACATCCTACAATGTCAGATAAAAATTTAATAGACGTCCACCTTTGGAAATGGCTTCCAGTTATATTAGTTAAAATATTTTAGATGACAAGCAACAAATTCTAGTCGTTTGGTTAAGTTTATGAAAAATATCAACATATGTTATAAGAATTTGACAGCAGCATTCAGCAGTGTTTCAAGTTAACTTTATTTGATGAAAATGATGTTCATGACTTTATTTGTTGAATTTTTTATTGATGGAAATAAATTTATTTGATGCTCAGTGGAGCAATAAAAAAATGTTACTATTGTAATACGGTAACACTCAAAACCAAAGGGCGTTCGAACAAAATCAATGTACACGCCTAAATAAAAAATCATGCACTAAATAATAAGGCAATCGTCACACATTTCCAATAACAAACTGCACACAGGCTGCTAAGAGCATAAAAATAAGCAGCGTATATGCTGCTAAGAGTCATCTTATGCTGCATGTGCTGCAAAGAGCATAAAAATAAGCTATCAAGTGTCCCTTAGTAGGTCTTTATCCCTGGTAAAAAAAAAAAGAAAAAAAAAAAAAAAAAAAAGCGATTAAGTGAGTCTTTATCCCCAGAGAAGCGGATTTTCTTTATTAAGTCGCCTATATACAACGTTTTAATTTTTTAAACAACACTTTCTAAGCAATTTTACAGTGAAAAAGAAAGCTTCGTAGGCATCATGTTTAGTAAAGTCCTACTCATGTTTTCTTGGCTAGACATCAATGTATAGATATAATCATTATTGACCAATAGTAATTTGTTTTCTCTTTGATGAAGAGCCTCGATTGGTCGAAAGTGATGGTGTCTAGCCTTTAATGGATAGCTAAGCACACATGAGAACGGGGCTTAACTGTATTTTCACAGTAATCAAGTGTAATTATTTTTTTTCTGTACCATTTGGAAGAGATGAACAAATTATAGTAGAAAGTAATAGTCAGGATTTAACCAAAACCAAATTTTACAGGGGAAAAAGAGAAAACAAACAAACAAACAAAACACACACAAACACAGCACACTTTCAAAAAGATTCAGCTCGATTATCTTCACATGGATATACCAACATTATATTTATATAATGCATAATTAAATTTTATATGACGATTAAATAGCACAGATTCTAACAGATCACTCATCGTACCCAGACAATATCTTCTTGAGCTTAGAATTCCTTTGAAATAACTTGTTCAATTAGCTTTTCTATCACACCCATTATTATTTTTTAGACCAAAGCTGTAACACAGCAAAAAGTCCACGAAAAGATTTTTCAAATTCTCAAAAACTTCATGGTAAATTAGTATACAGAACAGAGAATCAAATAAAAATAAATATGGGCCGAAAAATTAGGTAAAGAAACAATAGATTTTAATGAATTGATAACACTCCAGCACGGGTTTATCTTACTGAATTTTGATGTGCCCGAGCAGTATATTTTATTTTACCTCTAATTCTAGACAATACCACAGACTATTTCATACCTAAAATTCAGGTTGGATAGGATAGTGAAGCTCCAATATTCAATGATTTTAGCACAGTTGTATTAACACCAATCAAAAACTTAAAAATCGTTTTACGAGCCTCAGCGTCGGCTGACCGTCTCAAAGACAAAAGGCCTATTAGCAAACATTACCAGCACCACAAGGAACTCCCAAAGCCACCATATCACTATGGTATTTTCATAAAAACTCGGTGAAAATTAATAGACGATCTTGAATGTGTCAAATGCTTGAAAAGGAACATAATCTTGTAGTAATTGTTCATAAATAATACGTTCCCTGTGTCGTCAAGATTTCGAATGAAAGCACCACAAGAAAGTCCCAAAGCAATTGAATTGCCCAAATGATATCTCCTTTGAGCTGATTTTTAACGTTTCTTTAGCAGATATGTTTGAAAATTTTTAGGGACTGGCATTTCCTGAAGTTAAAAAAAATTCGGCTGTTTAAATGAAAAGACGAAATTCACATTTTCTAATATGCAAGTTCCTATTTTTGGCATAGAGCGAGAGAAATTAAATAGTTTTTCTATGATTTCTGAGAAAATAGGAGTCAACTTTTAGTTTTCTGTCGCTTATTAGGATCTTTTATTTAAGCGAATAACTTGTAGAGTCTTGTCATAGCTCTATAAGTTATGAAAAGATGACCCAATCAATTCTAAATAGTTTGGCCACACAAACTCAAAAGTTTATAATGGATGAGATAGGGCAATTCTTTAAGGTACAACATCGCCTTAAACTTACTCATTAATGCTGAATCTAGGTTACTGATCCGATTTCCAGCATCCATATTAATATTTTCACAAGTCTGTGTTGTAATCAGTGAGGTCAGTTCTTGGAAATGTAGGGGGAGGGGTCAAAAATCTATTTTTCATAATTTGGGGGGGGGGTGGGGTTTTGTTTTTAAATGAAAAATATAAAAAAGCTATTTTTGAATAAAAACCCAAAAATAAGTATTTTACAAGATATAGAGGGGAAGAGGCTAAAAATCTTAGGAGGGGAGCAAACACCCCCCCCCCCTCTGGCTTGAACCCCAGTTTACGTCACGTGTAATTAATTCTTTGACATTATCTAACGGTAACATTGCTTTACAAACAATAGAAAAGCTATTACGAGCAAACATTATCTATAGGATTAACAAAAAACTTTACCAAACACGACTAACAAATAGATATTACAAAAATCTTGATTACTTTTCGTACTACTAAAAATTATTAAATTATCATTTAGATGTCTCAATTTTGCAAAAATTGTATTATACGTAGCTTACTAATGATTACACATTCCAACTCTCAAAAATAAATCAAAATGATCATTTAATTCATTAAAAGACGTCAATACAGTCAAGTGAGATCCAAACACTGTCTGAGGAGTAAGGCTTTGATACTTAAACTACGAAGGCCTATATAATAAACTAGTTTTGTACAATCATAATTTTCACCAAAGACTATTACGGCAAACTTTTACATAATGAAAGATTGTGGCTCACGATCTCAACAAATAACACACCAACGCTTATCACATCTTAAATTTGAATGTTTCAATCAGGCAGAGAAATTCACAAAGCAAACTCTTACCGATAGATCCAAACCCTCACTACTCCGTCTGGCTGCAGGGGAAATTCGATCCCTTGGAGAAAGCTTTTCACCATCTTTTTCATCAATAATAAAGGCCTCGGGACTCCTTGGACCTTCAGGAAAACAAAATAACAATGTTAACATGTGTCAGCTTCGTCTTGGAGTCTTCAAAGAATATTTTTAGGGATGTGAATCATATCAACTTTACGACATCGTCATACTCTAAGAGTTTGTATCCATTCATGCATATAAGGGGGAGGAGGCTATACTCCATCCCATTTGAACCTCGCGATCTCTATGTCTTAACAGGAATAAGATTTACCCGTAGGACACCTGAATGAACACAAAAATTTTAAACAAAAAATTGGGACATTTTCATCCATGGCGACCAATATAGACCAGAACCTTTTTTTTGCTCTGATCTCCTTCATACTTACAGGGCTTATAGACTAGATATAGGAGACATCAATAAAAATAAAGGAACGTTTAAACTAACTTTTGTTCTATTAATTCGTAACGCCGAGGAATTGGATTAGTTGATCAAATAGTTCGTGGTCACGAAAGTTTAATATTAGCTACCCAAAGCTACGAGCCTATTAAATAAACTAAATTCAGCATATCAGAGAACCCTACTGTAGAGGTTTCAAGTTCCCATCTGCAAAAATTTGAAATTTCGGATTTTTTTTGCCAGAAGAAAGCTCACGGTGCGTGGTTATTTGTTTTTTTCTTTCTCTCTTTTATCGAATGGGTGATCGTAACGACCAAGTTATTCAAGAAGATCGTGAAGAGGCCCTTTCGAATGGAAATTAAAAATTATGGTGCACTTTTTAAATGACAAAAAAGACTGGAGGGCAATTGTCCGGAATTGTCCACGGGAAATTCTTCGCGGGAACTTGGACAAGCCTATTTATCCATGACTATTTATATGGATAAAAATTAAGTAGCCATGTAATACTATCACATTGTAACACAATGATAACATAACAAAAGGTATTTCTAGCCCCTCGTGAGCTTTATGGGCGGGCCTCATTCCGTCCGCGCGGTCGCAAATCAAAGGCATTTACAGTTACTGCCCAGATGAATTTCAATTTCGTTTTGTTAGTTTCGTCATTGGTAGTGACTGGAACTCGAGTCCCCAAACACAAACCTAGAGGGTAAAATGAGGCACAGGCAGTGAAAAGTAGAGCTCATGCTATAGTCTAAGCCGAGTTTTCTGAACTTACCCTTTTCAGTAATAAACTCACAGTTTTGAATAACCGTAACGGTTTCAAGATAATCATAGGCAGCGCAATCGCTCTGCCTAAGTAAAGAACAATGTTGGCACAATGTATTATTATTTTTTTTTCCATACCAGGGCACTTCGTATCGAAGGAGTTGCCGTAGAAACTTTGAGGCTCATTTGATTGGAAATTGGAGTGGCTAGTGCCCTTTTTAATGCTCGAAAGTGATTGGAGGGCAACTAGCCCCCCCCCCTCCAAGCCCAACATTCCCCTAAACACATCCAATCAAAATTTTGAGATAGCCATTTTGTTCAGCGTAGTTGATTTCCAGATAGAAAATATGTTTTTGATAAAGACACTCCCCCACAACTCTCAGGGCAAGGGTTTTAAGTTATGCCCTGGGGGCATAAAAGAACGATGTTGGCACAAAATATTATTTATTATTTTTTCCCTTTAGAGCAGGGCACTTTTTATCGAAGAAGTTGTCGCAGAAACTTCGAAAAGGGCTCATTCAACTGGAAATTGGAGTGGCTTGTGCCCTTTTTAATAGTAGAAAGTGATTGGAAGGCAACTAACACCCCTTCCACGCCCACTATTTCTCGAAACACATCCAATTAGGTCTTTAAGGATGACAACCCCTCCCCCCCCCCACAGCCCTCAGGGCAAGGGTTGTAAGTTATGCCCTGGGGGCATATAAGGTTTTTATTGAAACCGTTCTCGTAGAAACTTCAGATGGGCTCATTCAATTGAAAATTGAAAGGGCTAGTGCCTTTTTTAATAGTTGAAAGTGATTGGAGAGCGACTAACGCCCCTCTCACGCCCATTATATTCCCAAACACACCCAATCAAAATTTTAAGATATCTATTGTGTTCAACGTAGCTGAAAGTTCTGGAAATTAGTCGAAAGTGAGTAGAGAGTAATTAACCCCCCTCTCACGCCCACCATTTCCCCAAAAACATCCAATCAAAGTTTAGAGATAGACATTTTGTTCCACGTAGTTGAAAGTTCCGAAACTGTTTTTAAGGATGACAAACCCCCAGAGCCCCCAGGGCAAAGGTTGTAAGTTATGCCCTGGGGGCATATAAAGTTTTTATAGATAGAGTTGTCGTAAAACTTCAAAGGGGGCTCATTCAATTGGAAATTGAGAGGGCTAGTGCCCTTTTTAATAGTCGAAAGTGACTGGAGGGTAACTAACCCCCCTCTGACGCCCACCATTCCTCCAAACACATCCAATCAAAATTTTCAGACAGCCATTCTGTTCAACGTAGTAGAAAGGTCTTTGAGAATGACACCCCCCCCCAACCCTCAGGGCAAGGGTTGTAAGTTATGGCCTGGGGGCATATAAGGTTTTTATTGAAAGTGTTATCGTAGAAACTTCAAAAGGGCTCATTTGATTGGAATTTGAAAGGGCTAGTGTAATTTTTAATAGTTGAAAGTGATTGGAGAGCGACTAACGCCCCTCTCACGCCCACCATTTCCCCAAACACACCCAATAAAAATTTTGAGATAGCCATTTTGTTTAACGTAGTTGAAAGTCCTGGAAATTAGGTCTTAGACGATGACAACCACCCTAACAGCACTTAGGGTAAGGGTTGTAATTTATGCCCTGGGGGTATATAAGGTGTTTATCGAAATCGTTGTCGTTTCAAAACTGGCTCATTCGATTGGAAACCAAAAGGCATAGTGCTCTTTTTAATAGTCAAAAGTGATTGGAAGGCTTGACATTTTTATAGTAGAGATCGATGTGGGTATAATGTATTATTTTTTGTTGTCGTTGTTTAGACCAGGGCACTTTGTATCGAAGGAGTTGTCGGGGGAACTTCGAAAAGGGCTCATTCGATTGAAAATAGAAAGGGCTGATGCCCTTTTTAATAGTCGAAAGTGATTGGAGGGCAACTAATCCCCCTCCCACGCTCACCCTCTCATTTCCCCATTATGTTTAAAAACTAAATGTTGCCTTAAGATTAAATCAAAATGCAATGTGTTAATGCTAATTCCCAATAAGGCATCTCAGCAGCATCCCAAGAACGACTGAGGGTATTATGTTCAAACTTTCGGGGCTAGCCTACTTCTGCTCTTAAAATTTAACGAAATCAAAATAGCGTAAGTGTATCCAAGCTATCAAAAAAAGTAAACAGATTTTTTTGCGAATGGTATCAAGTTTTCCATTTCAGGTCAACTAGACGAGGTATGAAACTAAATCAAACACTACTATTTGTGTCCAGATTTTTAAAAGGGCGTATTTTGTTAAAAATTGCTTAAAATTTTTCTCCAGCATAAAAAAACAAAAGATTTAAATTATTATTTTCTTTTTCCTGAAAAGACTATGTCAATATAAATTAATTGAAAAAAACTTTTTCCATAAAACAAGTTTTTCAAAGAAAAGCAAAGAACTCCATTAAACAAAAAAATGAGCAAAAATAAAATCATATAATCTACCAAGCGTGAGAACTACCACAAATCAGCATCGATAAATAAATGAAACCCAAAACGAACAAAAATTACAATAAATAACCGAGTCAAACTCAAAACGAGCAGAAATTAACATAAATTGGGCTCAAAACCCTTATGCCTTCCCAAGGCCAGAACAAAATTTGCACTTTACTGAAAAAATACAAATGAATGTGCATTGTCAGTTTAATATACATATACAGATATTTAGTAATCAAAATGTTAATATTATTTGATTTATTAAAGTTATAAAAGTAAAAACGTTTATATTTTTTTTTCATATATATATATATATATATATATATATATATATATATATATATATATATATATATATATATATATATATATATATATATATATACATATATATATATATATATATATATATATATATATATATATATATTATATATATATATATATATATATATATATATATATATATATATATAATATATATATATATATATATATATATATATATATATATACATATATATATATATATATATATATATATATATATATATATATATATATATATATATATATATATATATATATATATATATATATATATATATATATATTATATATATATATATTATATATATATATATATATATATATATATATATATATACCAAAACAAAATTTTCGGAGGGGGTGGGGGGTACTAGAAAAACAAACTTTATAAAACACATCAAAAATTGATTTATATTCACTTTTTGTTACGTTTTTATGAGTCGGACAAACATTTCAGGAGGGGAGGGGGGCACCACCCCCTAAACTGTCTTTAAGGCAACTCCAACATTGCTTTAAGATCAAACCTAAATAAATTTATAACCCTTAACAAGGTTTTTACTATTATTCTTTACGAAGTCAATATAGATAAAGGGAGGGATAAATTTAGACACCTTCCTTTTTCCCCATTCTGGTCAAGGCTAAGAATACCAAAATCTACTCATAACACTAGTGAAGAACTACGTTTTCCGCTAGGCTTTGAGTTAATGATTATAATATATGGCAAAAAAAGCTTAGCATTTCTAAGTCATGAAGCGAAAACTCAATGGAACACCCATCTTCAACGTATTTTCAGCTCAAGAACTCATGCTTGAATGTACAGTTCTATCATTTCTGCGAGAGTTGGGGATATTTCAAATTGCATCTCCAAAAGAAGCAAAACAATAACACCGTTTTATGAGTTAGTTTTGAACTACTCTGAAGCCACAGATCCTTAATTTCTTATTTTTCGAAACTAGCTCATGATGTCCTTAACATTTCCATATTTCATCAGAAAATAAAAATCTCATATTTCAGTTTGTTTCTAAATATGATCACAAATCTGGAATTCTGGGCCCCTGTACCTGATAGCTGAATAGGAACTACCCTTCTGCTTCCCCAGAGATGAAGAAAACCCCTTTTCTTACGATAATTAAACGAAGAATACTTACAAATAATACAGTGTAACTTAAATTCAAGCCTCAATCTATCAGTCAAATTGATTTATTCACATGTTTACTTTTGCCATTATATTCCTCCACTTTTTTTCTTTTTTACTGTTTACTTGGAATTCTTTTCGTTATTTTTGCACTTCTGTGCCAACAAACTGTTTCCAAAACATCGTATTACCCCCCCCCCCCCTTCAGCACACCGCTGAGAGAGAGTGAACAGTGAAGTTGTGAATATTCTGGGTTGGAGGAGGAGCTTGCGAAGCTGTGTTATCCTCATGCGACTTATTTTGGTTGAATTCTTTTTATTAATTCAATAAGAGTCAAATCAAACTAAATGAGGAAAAGAAGCTCACTGAAGACAAACTTACTCTCTAATCTTGATTTCCGCAATCCGCTTTTATATGAATAGCCTCCACTGACTTGGCGAATCACTGAGTTTGACTAAAAAAAAGACAAAAACGAAATTGCATCATCAGTATCTACATAGGAAGCTATAAAAACTACATTCTGGCAGTAGAATTTAGTATTTGACCTTCTTAACAGGAATTATTTTAATCAAAGAAGATAAGAAAGTGAAGAGAAGCAAATCTTTATTAGATTAGCATAAGTAGAAGAGTGATTAGAACCTAAAAGCTCCAGAGACATATAAGCGTTACCCATAACTGAAAAACTGAATAAACTACAAAACTGAAAAAAGTATAAGGGCCAATAGCAAAAGCAACATTATTACTGTTGACTGTAGCTACCAGTAAACCCGTACCGTTATGCGTATACGTCCACTTTTTCAAATTTTTCAGGAGAGACAATAAACTTAAAAAAATTTCGGCAAGTCGAAATATGGTTGAAAGGTCTTTTCGAAACAATTATCTAGGCAAGCTTTACCTGCGTTTTCTTGTGGCAATATTGAGATTAATTTATTGGTTATAGTTTTCTAGGAAATGCAGTGAACTCAAGCAAAATATGATTTTTACCAGAAATAGGAAAAGTAGATCGCACAAACGTGTTTAGTCCGCCTAACTTTTGTTCTTATGATAAACAAGGTAAAAATGGCAAGAGCCAGAAATCAGTATCGATTATACAGTGTAAAAAAAAGCCGGAAAGTATAGGAACAAGAAGTATCAGGCACACAGTTCTTGTGAGCTCACAGTAATTAAGTAGTGGCAACAGCGATATAATATCGCCGTATTCTGATTTACGGATTGGTTTCCAATTTGGGTATTCGGGTTCATTACTTTTGTTATTTTGTTTTCTCTTTTCCGCAAGCTTACTACTCTAAACTGCTCTTCATCTTCCAAGTTTGTCTTAAAGTTCAGACTTCCAAAATGTTTCTCATACCGAATCCAACGTATATCTAGCCACGAAAATACTTTTCAATACAAATCTTAAAAAAACACGTTTTACAAATGGACTTAAAAAAGGAAAAATAATTTTTTTCGGTTCTAAAGAATACTTTTCATATAAATACTTCAAAATTTTCTGAATATTTTGAATGTTTCGAACTCTTTAACTCAGACTTGTAAAAATATCTAAAAATTTAAACATGGTGCACATTTTCAATCAGCAACCTATTGATATCTAACCATTTGTCATACCAGCATAATTTTATGAATGTTGTAGATGACAAACTCACAGTTCTTTACTTAAGTAAAATGCGTACCATTTTTAAATTTTTAGAATTTGTTTTTTACCACAAAACGTAGTAAAACTACGCCTTTCTGTATAAGCACTTCGTTTGCTGCAGGCCTTCTTAAAAAATTTGCCCCAGTCAAGTAGATCGTCTTTCTTCCTTTCATGTGCCACCATTGGTATTTTACTCCTTGCACACCGCAAAACGTTGCCCCAATCTTGTGAGATTCTGACAAGAATAGCAGATTTTGTTTTGCTTTTTCGAATTGGGCATTGTCAGTGTCATACTCTGGGTGGGCATAACCTGGCTCTAGGAATTCCTGATCGAAAGGTGACAGGGTGTTACCAGCTAAGTGAGATATGTAGAAACAAAACATTATCAATATAAACATATATCTGTATTGTGAGCCACAGGTGTTAGAAAAAAGTGTCAAAGTTCCTAAAGACTTAGCAAGATTGGATAGGCTGAGGAACAAGCATGATGCCACCTCACTTGCCCCATTGTCTCCTATTGCTTCATGCAAGAGGTCGTTACTGGACCGCGTTCATTATGAGAGATAACATGGACTGTGGCATTGTAGGTTCAAGCTTCCATTTATAGAAAACAATTTTCGTTTTAAGATTTGGTGTTGGTAGGCACTGTGGCAGGTCAAAGCGCCAAACCTCCTGTTTTCCTTCACTTATTTTTGCTGATGCTGCATCTGCTTTTTTGACTAGTAAGCATTGGTGAAAGCAGATTAATGGGTAGATTTTTCTGTTCTGGCTGCTTCTTTAGCCTCGTCATTAGTGGCAGACGGCACAAAAATCCTTTGCTGGTACAGTAAACCCAAGGTTGAAATGATCATAAAAATTATCTTCAAATTCCATAGACACCAAGGTTTTCAAATTCCTTTCCAGCAGTTATCAGGGCTTCAACATATAGATCATGCATCTTGTTGATGTTCAAATTAGAAGAGAGATACTTCCACTGAGTTCTCTGTCTTCAATAATGGGATCTGTGAGCGGGGAAATTCCCAATTTGTTCTTTTATTTCTTCCACACCTTCTAAGGACGTTTTATTAATTGCTGCTCTTGGACGAAAAGAAGATATAATGCCTTTATTTGACCTTTTACAGTTCCAAGCTCTCTTCTTGTCAAGCAAAATTTTGTCATAAAGCACTTCTTGCAAACCATTTGTTTTTTACCTAGGTCATCTGGCAAATAATATTTAAAAATTATAGGACCTTTTCTGGGGTTTTCTCCTCTCTTTGGTTCTGTTTAGGTAGCAAACATATCTTTAGGCCATCACCACCAGATCAAACCCTGGTCACCACCACTATCTTGCAGGGCAGCTGTTCTCCAAATTGTATTTCGTTTTCGTAGGTAGACAGCTCGCTGAAAGACTAACAATCTGCTTGATACCTAGCTCACAAAACAAGCTGAAGCAGTAACCTGCGTGTTTGCATAAACAAAATCTCTGAAATATTTGACTAATATCTTTTTTTCAATGCAACATTGACGATGCTGATGAAACTAGATGAGCACAGTCCTAGATTGTTTAAATCGCTAAAATGCATAGCGTGCTCAGCCCGAGAAAGTAGGTACAAGTGGACTGAACACGTTTATACTTAATACGAATGGCTAAAATGGGACTAGGTATGCACATACAAAATCTCTAGCTTCGACAATAATAGGCTGAAAAACTTATCAAATAGACCAATCGACAGAGGAGAAAAATTATTCTAGATGGCACTCATAGTTCTATTTCGGGAAAAAGTGGACTGAACATGTTTATGCATAACGGTACAGGGACAGTAAAATTATTCAGGACAAAATATAGTGATTTTGGGGTTAAAACCAGAAATTTGCAGTCATACTCTGTAACCTAGCCTTACTTGTTCGGTACCCACTTACACACACTTCTTGCGCACTTCATCGCCTGTTTTTCAATTTCGATAAAGCCCAGAAAATAATAATTTTTACAACATCTTGGAGGTTACAGAACAAAAATAAAAAAAATTTACGGACTAAAAATAAAAACGAAAACAGTTTAACTTAAAGATGGTCTCGAAATACACTGTGTTCTTAAGACCCACTTTATTCTCTGTTTCCGTGCACCTAATTAAAGTTAATATTTTTAAAATCCACTATGTATTAAAGATAATTCTTCATTACCTTGCCTCAAACAAAAAAACTAAAACAATCTTTGTTGCTATTTCTAAAATTGCCGCATTAATTTACCAGAGAACATAACACCTTTTTATTGTTTCCTACATAATTGATGGTAAGAACCCTTTGATTTCATGTCTATCCGCGAGTGTTTGTCACCTAAACAATTTGCTTAATAATTGCAAAACTACGTTATTACGTTGCATTATCATTTATAATGGTTGAAATTTAACTACCCTAAACTGCACTGGAGAAGAATAAAAGGCAAAGAAATTAGTAGAAGCATGTAAGCTCGCGTCCCAGATATTGAGCAAATTTTATAATTCTTGCTTACAAATCACTCTTTGTGATAGAGGAGAAATTCCAGAACAACAAAAATTTGAAGCATGCTTGCGCCTAGGCTGTGAAGTCCTCCGAAACAAGTTGAGTAGCGTCTCTTAGGCTGTATGTACCCTCCTACCAAACTTCAAGTGAATATGTGCCAAACTACTTTAGTGCTGCTTTCAAGTACTGCAAGAGGGTAGGAAGGAGGCATGGAAGGAGCGAAGGGCCCACTTTCCGCCTCTATCAATACAGTCTGAAATTTCAAAGAAGGTGTAGCATACCTGCCTTTCTGCAAAAAAAGCTTATGGGGGAGGAGGATTGAAGTGACCCTGGGCCTGGACATACCTACCTTTCTGCTGAAAAGGTTGTAACGATAAGGGCAGGGATATTGGAGGGACCATGAATTTTATGCCTATAATTATACAGGTTAAAAAGCCTTGCCTTATTCCTCTTCTGGCAAGATACAGCGTGCCTGTTTTTAGCCAAAATATTCCGACAGAGGGGCCAAAGGCCCATTTTTCGTTTCCACGTTGTTTTTACAGCAAACCAGGACTGGCATCGTTTTTTTTTAACAGAGTCATTACCTATTTTTTTTTGGGGGGGGGGGGGGGGGTTGTACCACAAAAAAGATGTTTTCAGCCCCACAAAATTGTCAAAATAGCGTCTATCATCTGAAAATTTTCACGCAAAACAAAAAGTCGATGCAATATAAATTTACTAGCTCTTCAAGAAGTATTGATCAGCGTTAGAAAAGAAAATGGTACTTATTAGGATTCAAAATTTGATTTTCTTGCCATGGACTCACTATGGAAGGAGCAATAGAAACCTCCTATTTCTTTGGCAAAAAGAAAACTATTAAAATATAAGAGACACAGTGTGGCACCATTCCTCTCTCTCAGTCCCTAGCACATGTACAAAATGTGAATTTAATCGAAATCACAAACAGAAATGCCTTCTAAGGGTTTAGGACCTGTGGAAAATGGCACTTTTCGGAGATGTAATTTTTTTTATTTACGATTCAAAAAAATGTTTCGCGATGGGTCCTGGGAATTGTTGCATATCTTAAGTACTTTTATATTTTAGTCTAACTTGAGTTTGGAACTGCTGCCAACTAGCTTGCCTGCTTAAACGGATATTTCCACTCGAAAGGTTCAAGTTGGATCATTTGCAGTAGTAAATTCTCTAAATTATTCGTTACGATGTTCATGAACATAAGCTTTATCTTTCAGAAGAATCAAAAACACAAATTTCGAAATCAAAGAAGATCCAGCGTGGACCATATTTTCAAAGCACCAGTCATTGGATAATGTGTTTAAAATAGCCGTGAAAAGTATTTTAATCCGCAATTTAAATGTACGTATTTAAATAATTACCGAATTGTGAGGTGAACGTAAATAAAAATTGCGATTTTAGGCCATAGCTTGTCTTTGGGAAGGAGGGGTCTTTCAAACCGGTTTGGACAATCCGCCTACTACCCCCCCCCCCCCTCTACTGCGGCATGTATGTCCACACGCCTATTTAAAGATTTTTTGTTAAGTTAACCAGGATGTAACTCTTTTAGTAAACCGTTTAATAAAGAAAACCAACTTGAGTCCAAGCTATAATATTCAAAGCCATTTATTCTAGTAATAGTTTGTGCAGCATGTAGTCAAAATTTCAGGAATTTGATCCCTTATTCACGCTTGTTGATTGCCACTGAGCTAATCAAACCATCTTGAAGAGTGACAGAGAGTAGACAGTATTGACACTTTACTCAGGTTTTAAAATTATTTATAAAATGTGAAAATTAATTTTAAGTCTTGTCAAACAAAAGCTTCCAAATTACCATTCAAACTCCTACCAAAAAAAACTTCCAATCCCTAATAACATCACAATGTAAAGAAAAACATAACATTCTAAAACGTAATAGCTTATTTTTACCTTGGGAATTAATTTTATCATCTGTCGAGTGATTGTACTCAGACTGTCATTTCGACGAACTTTACCAAGCAAATCCCGTGGAACTTTCAAAAGTAGATTTCTGACTGAAAAAAAAAACTTTTATCATAAGCAATCACACCGATAGTAGTTAAACGACAAACAGCTCTTAGCATTAAGCAACTTCTAACGAGGAATATGTACCGAATTTTACTACCGGGTGAGGCTGCGAACAAGTCAGACGAAATAAAAACTCGAATCATGGTTGGCCTCTTGGGAGCAACCTAGAAAAGAACGAGCCCTAACCCATAGTAACCAAAAATTTAAAAACACTGTCAAGTGAAGAAGAATTGCCATTTGAATCTGATTCAGGAATGGTAACTATTATTTCGGTTACTCTTAAGGATAAAAGTTCGTTGGGATACAAATTTACAGGAATTTTGAAGAATAGCCTGAAACTCCACAAAAAAAGATGTCGGATGGAAAGGAAAACTGCACCATTAAACTTTCTATAGCCAAACATCCAATTTAGAAAAATTACAATTCCCTATCTTGACCAAGTGTTCTTCTTTTTTTTGGGCCACTGCTAGTGGGGCACTAAAATATCATAGATAGATGTTTAAGGTTTCGTTTGAAAGACAATTGCTATATCTACGTGCTTTTTGTAAGCAACAAGACATAATATTAAAAAACTAAACGCAATTTCTGACAGACTGCATCTTCATTTACATGATGATACAACACACGAATGACATAATATGGTAGTTACTTTAAAGAGCGGCTTGGGTAAAAATGATGACAACGTGCTTCGTTCTTTACAAGCACAGGTTAAGAAAAAGTTGAAGACTTTTTCCAGTGCATGACATACATTTAAGTAAAAAAAAAAAAAAAAAAAAAAAAAAAAAAAAAAAAAAAAAAAAAAAAAAAAAAATCAAAGCTTATTCAATGGCCACCATAAAAAATAGATTCTTCTAATGTATATATTGTCATTAAAACTCCTTATTTTACAATTCTGATTGCTATTAGAACGACTCCCTGCTCGCTTGCAATCCTGGGTCTTTTTTTCAGTCAAAAGCCACTGACAATAATGATGGAATATATCCTGTCACTGAGGCCACCTTTTAGCGTTTACTAGGTGGATAACTCAAGACTTTGTGTTTACCTTGCACAGTTCGTTTAGTTTTTCAATTAGTTTGCAAATAGTCCTTGTACAATGAGTTGCAAACTAAATGTGAGTCTTTTTATATATGTACTGTGTACTGTTTCCCCTTAACCCATAGGGACTAGGTGTTGTGGCATAACACATGTTTAAATTAAGGGAAGACAAACCTCTGGGGTTTGCTATTCCCCCAATAAGAAGGAATCCAAGGTTTCCATGCTGGAGAAGCAGACAAGTACTTTTCCCCATGTTTATATCCCCCTTGATTACACCTATGTTTGCTGCAACCCCAATAAGGATGCCAAGTATGGCCTGAACCTCAACACTGGATGTAAAACAGAGTGTTAGACATTCTAACACTGAATTGAACAATCGGGTTACCAACAAACAAGTGTATAGTAATTACCCGCCCTTCACTACATGAAGAGAGCTGTGGCTTTTAAAGGCAAGTAACAGTCGAGTCGTGATTGAGCTTGCCATAAAAAATATTTACTGCCTTTTGTACATAAAAAATCCATATTAGTCGCGATAGTAACTTAAAAGGATGAGTCCCAGATTGGACATCTATTTAGGTCCAAGTTTCGACTTTTAGAAAGTTGAAATGGAAAACTAGTCCAGAACACTTTTTTTGCAATGATACAAAGTACAAAAAGAAAATTTTATACAACTTTTCTGAAGGTTTTTTTCCCTTTCCTACAATTATAACTGTGTAAATTGGAATTAGCCAAATTATTGGATTTCCCATCAAGTCAAATTGGATTTTTTTTTCTTTCTTTTTTTTTTATTAACAAATGGGTCACAAAAAACACAACACAGAAATCTCCATATAATACAAACAAAAACAAACTGCATATAATACTGACAATATTAAAATGGGTCCTGACTAACATTTTAGCATGTTTGGGATGACCCAAAAAAAGGGACACTTCAACAACTAATACACTAACACACTTTGTTGGAAATAAACTCTCTGACTCCTCCTCCCCTCCCCCACCCTTGCTAAACAATTAGTCAATAAACTTAATTCAGTATTCAGCAATATTTGGCAAATTTAAAAATGAATTCGAAGGCTGTCATATTTTAGTCCTAAGCTTAACCTTACTGAAAAAAACTCAAAGAGTACTGTCAAACAGCAAAAATTACTGTCTACAACTGAGGCTGATGTAGCATATGCCCCTACTGCGTAGACTAGGATATAATTTGCCCTTTGCATAAAACCAACATACAATACTTCTTTTGATTTATAGCTACAATCCCATATTATCTTTCTAAATCTATAACAATTTAAAGAGACAGCAAATTATGTCCAAGTGGGCTCAGTAGAGTGGCAAAGGTGAACAGCCACCTTCATGTATTCTTATTTTCTGCTTGCTTCAAGCATCAAGTTTTGATTCCATATCTTTCAAAGTTGTTGTTATTCTTCCATGTTTTTCAAAAATCTCTCTTTACAGTGCCTCAAGTAAGTACACAAAAGTCCACTTGGGATATTTTAGGAAATCCTGAAAAAAATAGCAATTTATGTGAAAATATTAAGTAATTTACAAGGAAAAATGATTTATTTTTTTTATAAATCTGAAAGGACAGCCTGAAAGACCCTCCCTCTCTCTTAGTGTGTGCCTCTTTTGTCAGTCTTGATGTGAGTTGCCCCCCCCCCAAATAAGGAAATATCCCGCGTATGTCTGATAGTTGCAAAGCTATGATTACTTTTCAGGTAGATAGCCTAGTCTACTTACCCTGTCAAGTTTTCTGTGTTTAATTATTTGGACTTACGATTCAGATTTCAAAAGAATCTGATTTGTAAACAAATTAACTATAATTTCTATTTCAAGGCAATTTATGCTATAAAATAAAAAAAGAAGAATTTCCCCTCACAACTATTTACAATATTTTGTGCAGTGACTACCACCCTGTTTTGGATTATGTTGTTTTTAGATTAAACTGCCACTCCAAAAACAATGTACAATAACAAAATTGATTTAATGATAATGATTGATTTTAATGATAATGGTCCAACCCTGCAAAATGTCAATAGCTATATCCTGATACTAGTGAAGTTTTTGTTTCTAGTTGAGCTAAAGTCAACAATATTGGCCTTAAATTTGACAACTTTCCTTTCTATTTCCATACAATCAGCACTAGTATTTTCTAAAGTTTTGCTTAAGTCTTTTGATTTTCTTCCCCCTTTTTAATTTTGTTGTATTGTAATCTGGTTGCTACTATTTTTTTTCTCCTCTTTATTAATATTCTCCTGCATTTCAATTTCTGAAAACACAAAAAATATAAATACAACAAATGGGTCTATGGCCAGTAAATCAAAATGTATCTAACAAGGTGTCTTCAGTGTGGATAAAAAATGAACTAAAACTAAAAAATATACATAGACCTAAAATAGACTCACCTAAAAATATAATATACAATCGCTTAATATTTACAATATGATGCTACCTTTGTGAAACAACCACTTTTGTGAGGTGGTTTCATGAAGGTAGTATCATATCGTAAATGTTCAGCAATTGTATAATATATTTTTAGATGAGTCTATTTTAGTTTTATGTATATTTTTTAGTTTTAGTTCATTTTTTTTTCTCTATGCTGAAAATGCCTTGTTAGATATGGGCAAAATATTCGTTTTTGTTTTTTCTTCATTTTCAATTACTGGCCATAGACCTGTTTGTTGTATTTATATTTTTTGTGTTTCCTGTCATGGCTGGACAGTTTGGCTTTAGATCTTTTATATATCAATTTCTATTCTTTTCCTCTCTCCCCCTTCCTCTTTTCTTTCTTAATATTTAAATGTGGCAAAAAATAGGAGTTGGGATTCTTGTTGGGACTGTGAAGTGGAATTGAGAACAGCATCACGACCAGAAAAATTTTGATAAGAGAATGGAACATACGTATTTCTTTTGTTTCAAAATAGTCTTCAAAAATGTCAATGAGAGAAATTCCCAAATGTGATGTAGGTGATATTCCTCTAGAAACAAAAGCTCTTCTTTCTTCAAGGTCAGGAGATTCCCTAAGAAAAGTTTGACAGCTTTCTTTGCAGTCACAGTCATCTAAGTACCCTGAAAAATAAAATGTGCAGTAAAAACAAACAAAGACTAACACATTAATTTTTTACTTTTTGAGCCAAAATACAAAACAAACTACCTAAAAAGTAAATTAAAACTAGGCTAGGTATCCTTCTCCAAAGTCCAAACATTCTTTCTGCAATCAAGGCTTGGCAACTTTTCCTAGTTTACTCTGAATATGTTTCTGTCTACTCTTTTGAGGATAAATTTGCAGTTGAACTTATCCTGAGCACCATTAAACATAATTATTGAACATGACTGGAAAAGTCAAAGCCTCTTGGTGCACACTTTGCAGGATTTGAAATAGCAGACTACCATTTTTATTTTTGCTTATCTTAAACAGCTTATTAGTACCTTTCATATGAGCCTCAAGCAAAACCTGAAAAAATTATATATAAGTCAAAAGCTCTTGCAATTTCAAGTGCAAATAAAATAACAAAAATTTACCACAGTCTTCAATACATTTGTAAGTAGAAAGAAAGCATGCTCTATATCTAAACCTTGCTGTTACCCAAACTGGCAAGGAGGGACAGAATATTTTTATTCAGCATCTCTTATCAAAAATGACTTGAAGAGCTTGAACATAGTACACCAAATGGTAAAGAAGTGATAAGAATTTCACATGTAAGTGTCTCTTTGTCCTTTTTAAGGATAGGGCCAAGGACTTTTTTTTACCAGAGACTTTTAACAAACACATTGGAGAGGAACAGTACTTGGTTCAGCCCATTTCAACAAATGATTTATTTGTGCCAAATAGGATTTGATCTCAAAAAAGGTATTCTTTTCACTTTGCAGCAGCACAGAACAATCACATAGAAGATTGAAAGGCAGTTTGATATTGCTCAGCCTCTCATCACAAACTTTACTGGAAGTCCCACTTGTAGATTTTTCCAGTCTTGGTATGAAAACCAGTTTTTTTTTCATTTTTGACCACAGGTGAGGAGGAGTAAAAGCAAGCAGAGATGGGAAGGTGGATGCAAGCAGAGATGGGAGAGATGGGATTCAAATAGAATTCTTCTTTCACAGCTTTAACTTCATGACTGCCAGAACTAACAACAACATAGCCTATGTTAAAAGTTGAGGATAAAAAGCCCAATATATAAAAGGTTGTCATTTTGAGATCAAGCACAATAGGCAGGAGGAATACAGCTCCAAAATACTTGTGACGGGGGAATTCTGTCACATCTTAGATAAAATATTTGCTGAAGATAACATGTTGAGAGGCTACCTTTTTTAGAAGGTTACCAAGAAGCTTGCAAGCAGAGCAAAATAGAAATCATAGTGTTCATTTTTGTAGTTTGTAGACAGATACAATTAATCACTACTTAATTTTCGAATTTAGTGGCAATTAAGTCACTATAAAAGCCAGTGGCAATAAAGTTCACTCTTTTAAACTAATTGATTTGACATGTTGCGAAAATAATGGAGAATTCATTGCATATAGGCCTATGTAATTTAGGGTACATATTTGAACATTAGGAGGGAATGTAAAGCTCATTTTTGATGCAAAGAACATTCTATTTTGATTCAGGATCAGATTCCAATAATTAAAGGCATGTCTATTCCTTAGCTATCTCATTCAGGGTTGGTACTAGCCAAAATGTTGGGGGGGGGAGCAAGAAATTTTACCAGCTGGGTCATGATTTTTACTGACTTTTTTTTTATCAATAATTAGCATAATGTCCATCTTGAATATGATATATAAAATCACTGCATGAGTTGGTAAAACTGCTGCATTTACTGACCAAGATTGAGATTCTGGTACATGTTATGTTACTATTTGCATGCTCTTTATTTAACCAAATGGAAAATTGTGGCACTATCCAAAATCATGGCAGGAACTGATAAAATTGCTGCATTTACCAACCAAGTTTGGGATATCTGTAGATGACATGTATTTTATGGTCTTAATTTAACAAAATTTTTTTTTTTTTGGAAAGAATAGGAATAATCTTGCAACTTTATACCACAATTTTACCAACTCATTTTTTTTACCAAGTGCCCCAAAAAATTGGGGGAGAGGGGGGGGGGGGCAAAAAACATTTACAAAACAACATAAAACCTAAATTTTTGCTGATTTTAGTTTTGAAATTGCAATTCCTGTTATTGGAGTAGAATTTTAAGCCATTCAATGTTTTTTTTTTCTAAATTAAAGAAATGTATTTGCAGATATTTGAAACCTCATAAATTGGGACTCAGCAAAGTTGTGAAGCTGAAAACAGTTTCTTGTACTTCATTTAAGAAGGAGATCTATTTTGCAATGTTAAACTTTTATAACACAAAAGTTTTTAAAGGTCAGTGCCCTCTAGAAGGAGAACAAGTAGAGCTAGGTACTTCAAATATCTTCCCTAGACATACTTTAGTCTGTAGATTCATTCCTTAGTTTCATTTTTCCTAACCTAACCCCTTTCAATTTTGGCAAAAGAGGCTTGTCTAAAATTTCACCAACAAATCTTATAGCCTACCCTATCTATTTACAATTATTCCTTTTCATAACACTTGTTTATGATCAGTCTATCCATGATTGAGTCTGTCTGAGATTTAGATACTTTGTTGTTTGTTCTAACTTTAAGATCTTGTGTTCATTTGGCAGCATTTCCTTGGTAAGGTTGAAGATTAATTTGTTGGTAAATTTCTAGTGGGCCATATAATTTAGCTAGGATGAAAGTGAAAATGTCATTTGATGCCTTTTTTTATGCTTTTTCATAATTCAATAATTGCTTCTGGGGCTATTTGCATCTTGAGCCCTTACATAACCAACCCAAAAATAGGCCTACAATTCAAACCTCATTTATTAGGCAACTCAAATATAAACCATTTTCCTACCATTTCAAGTTTTTCAAATGCAGTTGACAAAAATAACACTGAATTTTGTGATTTGAAACTTTGCTGTTGACAATTCAGGGTATATATTTGCACATTAGGGAGGTGGGGTGGTTAAGTTTCACCGTAAATTTACAGTGGGCCATATAATTTACCTAGCATGAAAGTGAAAACATCATTTTATACTTTTTTATGCTCTTTCATTATTCATGTAAAATACCTTTGGGGCCCCTTTAGGGCTCAAGATGCAATTAGCCCCAGAAGAAATTATTTAATTATGGAAGAGCATAATAAAAGGCATCAAATGACATATCCAATTGGGCAAAATTATATAAAACTAAAACCCTCACATCTTGTTACCAAAGAGGAGTTGAGAAGGATTGTGTATATTAATGGATAGCTAAAATCTAAGCTATGCATCAACATGGTTATATATATAACTTTATAGTGTTTCAGTTCTATTCATATATTAACAGAAAGCTGATTTTCTTCTGATTTCTAGAAATGTAATTTTTATTGCTTGATATTTATTCTATAAATCACAAATATTAAATATAAGTTTTCTTTTCAATTACTTTTCAAAACAGAGACCATATTTTCAATTTATGCTGACAAATCCTTGGTGAAAATTTGACCAAGAAGGCAGGGTTCTTGTTACTGCTCTCACATTGCATCATGCTGTGGTAAAAAGGGGTGGTCCAAAAACCCATTGCTATTTTTCTGGAATGCCAAAGCTAAAAATCTAAGCTATGCATCAATATGGTTATTATTAAAATTACTTAAGATTAAACACTTGAAATTATTAGTTTATTGACTTACTTACAGGGACTTCTTTTTGGAAATACCAATTATCCTATTTGGATATATATATCCTTTTAGTGTTTCAGTTTTATTCATATATTAACAGAAAGCTGATTTTCTTCTGATTTCTAGAAATGTAATTTTTATTGCTTGATATTTATTCTATAAATCACAAATATTAAATATAAGTTTTCTTTTCAAAACAGAGACCATATTTTCAAGTTATGCTGACAAATCCTTGGTGAAAATTAGACCAAGAAGGCAGGGTTCTTGTTACTGCTCTCACATTGCATCATGCTGTGGTAAAAAGGGGTGGTCCAAAAACCCATTGCTATTTTTCTGGAATGCCAAAGAAAAGTGGTCTTTCCCAAAAAGAGGTCTTTTACCCTATATGGCCCACTAGAATTTTACCAATTTGTTTGCTTGTGATTGGGCTCTATTATTCAAATCAGTGCATTCAAAATATTTAATATCAACCTCTAAAATATTCAAGCTAATGTAAAAATGATTAAAAAAATTTGTTACATTTAATTGTCAACAATGTACTTTTTTGGTGGTATAATAGAAGATTTTACAGTGACATTGAAGATGTGCTTAGCTGTCTAATTACTGGATATGTTAGCCTAGCAGAAAGTTTCTGTATTTTATAATGCAAGAACTTCATAACTAATGCTTTCTTTAATTTTTATATACCCTGGGGTTATAACTGAAGACATTAGGGGTAAATTTTTGGCAGTTCATATTATTGACTTACAAATAAAGTGAACATACTACTCAATGCCTGTTTTTATGCTCTTTATAAATATAATAATAATTTTTTTTGAAATCAATTTTACCCTCACCCCTATATATACCAATTCAGGGTAGCCTATATATTTGCAGTTTAGGGGGGGGGGGGGGTAAAGTTTAAACTTATCTCTCATCATCATCAGAAATAAACTTTATCCCCATCCCCCTAATATTCAAATATATACCCTGAATTGGTATATATAGGGGTGGGGGTAAAATTCATTCTGACAAAAATGATTGTTAGGCTATATTTGGAAAGAGCATAAAAAGGCATCAAGCAGTATATTTACTTTATTTGTAAGTCAATAATATGAACTGGTAAAAATTTACCCATTAGGGTGGATGGGATGCATTGCTAGAGCAGCAAATATCAGCCTAAGCCTATATTTGGAAAGAGGACCAATGGGGGAATGAAATGGTAATAAGCTACTCTTTTGTAATCATAGTGTTTAGCCTAATTCAAAAGATCGGTAACTCTACAGTGGTATTAGTCAACTTTGGAAAACAAAATAGGCTATGGTAAATTTTTACCAAATCATATTATTGACTTAAGTGAAAATAGCACTTGATGTCTTTTTTTATGCTCTTTACAAATATAATAATTGTTTTTGCTGGAAATGAATTTTACCATCACCTTTATATATACCAATTCAGGGTATAGGGTAAAAAACCAGTATCCAATTGAGCAAAATTATGTAAAACTAAAACCCTCATATCTTGTTACCAAAGAGGAATTGAGAAGGATTGGGTATATTAATGAATAGCAAAAAGTCTAAGCTATGCATCAATATGGTTATTATTCAGATTATTTAAGATCAGAGACTTTAAATTCTTAGTTTATTGACTTACCTGCAGGGACCTCTTTTTGGAAATACCAATTATCCTATTTTGATGTATATATCCTTTTAGTGTTTCAGTTTTATTCATATATTGACAGAAAGCTGATTTTCTTCTGATTCTAGAAATGTAACTTTTATTGCTTGATATTAATTCTATAAATCACAAATATTTAAATATAGTTTTTCTTTCCAATTGCTTTTCAAAACAGAGACCATATTTTCAATTTATGCTGACAAATCATTGGTGAAAATTTGATCAAGAAGGCAGGGTTCTTGTTACTGCCCTCACATTGCTTCATGTTGTAGTAAAAAGGGGTGGTCCAAAAACCCATTGCTATTTTTCCAAAATGCCAAAGAAAAGTGGTCTTTCCCAAAAAGAGGTCTTTTACCCTAGGCTATATTTGCACATTAGGGGGGTGGGGTATATTTTATTTCTGATGTAAATGGGAGATAAGTTTAAACTTTACCCCCCCCCCCTTAGGTGCAAATATACACCCAAATTGGTATATATAGGGGTGGGGGTAAATTTAATTTCTGACAAAAATGATTATTATATATGTAAAGAGCATAAAAAAGGCATCAAGTGCTAGGCTATATTCACTTTAGTTGTAAGTCAATTATATGATTTGGTAAAAATTTACCCAAAATAGGCTATTAAGCTTTTGCATAGCTACAGCCTAGATTAAGCCCTGTTAGGAGGGCTGCAATAGATAATGACAACAGTAGACCTAATTATTAGGCTATATTTAGGTAGAGCAATGAAATTGGAACTGAAGGGCTCTTTTGTTTCTTCCCTATTTGGTTTCTGTTTATTAAGCAGCCTTAACACTAAAAAGTAGCCTAACCTAACCTAGGCTACTATTATTACCAAGGACTAATGATGCCAGACATGATGATACAGCCATAAAAGTATATTGACAAAGCAATCTCAGAGACCAGAAAGGATTTTATTTAAAGCTGCTAAGCCGTTTGATTATGTTCCTATATGTGCTGGTTGCACCTCAGGATGATATTATCACACATTTCATTGTTTAAATTCGTTCTCTCAATATGATTGAAACTAAAATCCCTCTACGACCGTGAATTCCTAAATTTTAAAACCCTCTTTTCCGTGGACAAAACCCACAGATAAAACTTGAGGTCCAACTGAAATAATTTTACTTACGGTAGCAGTCAATTTGGCGCTTGTGCTCGTCTATCCTCAGTTTTTTAGGCCTATAACACAAAGGGTTGCCACCCTGACCTGGAAGAATTTACTAAATCGGAGAGGAAAAATTTACTAGATCGCATCTGTTTTTACTTAATGCTCAAAAAAATTTTGCAAGTGCAGCTACGCTGCACGCGCACCATCAAGTATCGATTTTTACTATAGGAGGACAATCAATAGAATTTTTACAATCTTTTTTTCCATTTTTCTTCTTTTGTTTCTCTTTTCCTCTTTTCTTTCGTTTTCATAGTATGATTGAAAATTACAGAAACCTACAAGTTCAAATATCCTTTATATATATATATATATATATATATATATATATATATATATATATATATATATATATATATATATATATATATATATATATGATATATATATATATATATATATATATATATATATATATATATATATATATATATATATATATATATATATATATATCTATATATATATATATATATATATATATATATATATATATATATATATATATATATCTATATATATATATATATATATATATAATGTTACATTTCTACTTACTTTTAATTTCTCTCAGCAGGCTCCTTTTTCCTCAATAAAAATTTTCAAACTGAGGAGATTCACCTAATCACCTTGAGTGGTTGGCTTTTGTTTTGATTCCAATAGATTCCCAATCATCACAAATCCAAGTGTTATTATAGCTTCATTTTTAGTTGGTAAGATTTGATACACAGAAAGCTGATTTTGTCAACCTTTAGACGCCGGAAGTGAAGTGTCTGTTTATGAAAATAGGTGACTACTTGTCTGTATCTGAGAAAGACAAGCAAAATTGTAAAACAGACAAGCAAAAATTGTAAATTGTAATATGTTTACAATGATTTTTTTCCCTGAATTCATGGAAAATAAAAAAAAGTTTTGTTTACTATAAATCATGACTTTTTACTAGTTTTTACTTGATTTCGGGAAATTTACTAGATCTTTTAAATTTACTAGATTTTTTTTTACTAGATCTAGTAAAATCCTACCGACGGTGACAACCCTGATAACACACGTAATTTCATCATTCATAGCCAGATGGCACCAAGATACCCCATCATTTTTAACATTGCAAGATAGGTTAGTTAGACACCTGTATCTTACACTTTTTATCTATGACAAGTGACAAAAACAGATATCTTCCAGTAGAACTTTGTGGTTAAGTTTGGTTTGCATTAATAGCCGTTCCACTGTTACAGAAAACCTGGGTTGGAAAAACGCTTGCCAACCTGGCTCCCATTTATCCAAAATTTGCTCACACCAGAATATAAAGGTTAGACATGGTCCTGAAAGACCCAAACACCCATGGACATTGGCTAGTGGAGGGCGTGGGTGGGCAATACCCACCCTACAAAACCTTTGGGCAACCCTAAAAACTACCAGTATTAAAATAATTCTCTGTAGATGAAGATTTAATTCCATTTTATGTTAAATTAGTTTATCATCCAAGACAAGCACCACTTTACCAAGTATTATCTCAATTATCACAGCAGTTTCTGACAGCCCTTTATTACGTGCACTACTATGGCAATTAAACACAATTTTCCCCTAGATCATGTTCATTGTTCTGAATTTGTACCTACTCTGCTACTTTGCACCTCAAACCGTCCTGCCACGTGAAGTGTACATGAAAAATGGGTTTTATTTGATGGTTTAGTTGTTGATTAATAATTTGTTAAGAACCGAGTGAAATTTTGGGCCATTAAACGTGTTACTACGTTTTTTTGAACTGCTGAATTACAGTGTTAAAAGATAATAAATAGAAGATTTCGAGAAAATAGTGTATGTTTTTAGTTTTTAGTGCTTAGGAAATCATGGAAAGTAGGTACCTATTGCCTAGTAGAAACAGGGTTTATTAGTGTACAGATTGAGTCAAAGATTTCAAAATACATATCATCCCAAAATAGAAGCTTAATTTATTGTTATGCTTTCAATGAAATGTTACTCGATGATAGAAAATATTCTTGGCCTGTGCAAATTAAGAGTATACTAGGCAATCGTGGGCTATCAGGCTGGTGGAATGATGGCATTGGACCTGGGGTGGAAAAAAGGATAGATAGATATATCTCACAAAAGCCATGTATATTACAAATACAACAAAAAACATAATAAGTACAAACACTTTTAAACATAACACTACAATAAAAAACTCTCCCTATGTCTCATCCCCACACTCACAACTTCCAAAATTTTTAATATCCACTTTGTAACTACTTCCTATTTTATCTTCTAAACAACTTCTATGTATGACATCCCTCCCAAAAATTTCCCTGCTAAGTACTTTCAGTTCTTTACAATAACACATAAAATGTTCTAATCTTCAGACTCCCCGTACATCAGACAAGTGAAGGGACCACTCCGTATCTTAACCCTCCCTTAATAATTTCTTCTCCCCCCAAGCGGCATAAAATTCCCCCTTAGTGATAAAAGCCATTTTAAAGTATCAATTTGGAGCTCAAATTTTAGATATATTTCTTCTCCCCAGGCTTGTTTAATTTTTCTATATATTCCAAGGGATTGTGACTTAATCTTGTCTTCTTGCAAAACCTGGATCTTTTGATCTTGTAGCACTTTTTCCACGGCTTTTGCCGTGGAAAAACCTATACTATAATTAAGTGGCGTATAAAATTTAGTATAGGCAAGAGGTCGTTCTTTATTATAATTTAAAATGAGCTATTGAACAACTATCTACGATGTTCCAGTGTCAAGCTATCTCTGGAAACAAAGAAAAGAGAAAAAAATATCCCGTTTAGGCAGAATGTTGCAGTAGCTGCCACTTTTCTTGATTTTTTAGTACTGATTTTTTAACTTGCATGTAGCTTGCTTTGATCTAACCATTATGTATTCATGAATGAGACCATTTACAGTTTTGACGTTTCTTATATAGTAATTATGACGTCACTGCATCAAAAATAAAGTTTTAGTGGAAAAATTTATTCTCTTTTAGAAATAATTTATTTTAGTTACTATAGATTTTTAACCCAATCAATTTCCTTTAAAATGAGCTATTGAACAACCCTCTACGATGTTACAGTGCCAAGCTATCTCTGGATACAAAGAAAAGAGAAAAAAAAAGAAAAAAATATCCCGTTTGGGGAGAATAACGTGGTTAAAGTCAATTTTCTTGATTTTCAAGCCAATATATTTCCCTTGCTGTTCAAGCCAAGGGACAGAAAGTTTCCTATAAAGGGGTTTCGGACAAGGCGGTTCTAATGGTGTACTTTTTGTTTTGATCTGACTCCTTTTTTAGGAACTATGGGTTTTTATATTTCTTAACATTGGACGTGATCGTCTCTTACTAGGTTGCTAGCTACCGCTGCAACCCGGATTCCTTGCTCTTTTGTCTAGCCTGCTCAATTGTTGCTTCTCTGTAATCTTCATCATTACCATACCGTTCCTTGATCTTTTGTTTGGCTGTCTCAATTTTTGCATTTCTATAAACTACATCATTGTGATAACACATCTTGCTGTTTTGTTTTGCTCTCTCAATTATTACTTCTCGATACGCCTGGTCGGTTGAATATCTTTGTTTTGCTCTCTCAATTATTACTTCTCGATACACCTGGTCGGTTGAATACCTTTGCTTTTTTCGTTTCAATTTACTATCTCTGTTGTTTGTGTAGTACTGTTTTTTCAACTTGCGTATAGCTTGCTTTGATCTAACCATTATCTAATCAAGAATGAGAGAATTTACAGTTTTGACTTTTCTTATATACTAATTATGACGTCACGGCGTAATGATTTTATTTCATGACGTCATGGCGCAATGGTATTCTTTCATGACGTCTTCAGAAACAACAATATAACTTCGTGTTTTTCTATTCACGTCATAGCTCTAATATAAAACTATGATGACATTCATTATTTATCTAGTAGGGTTTCAGACAAGGTAATTCTAATGATGTACTTTTGTTTTGATCTGACTCTATTTTTAGGAGTTTTGGGTTTTTATATTTCTTAGCATTGGACTGATCGTCTCTTACTAGGTTGCTAGCTACTGCTGCAACCCAAATTCACATATATATTTATTTATGAGAGGCAGCCTGGCCGAGTGGTCCAAGGCACTGCTGTTAGCCACCAGTCTCTTCGGAGGCGTGGTTTCAAATCTTACCGCTGGAATACGATTATATTTGAAAGACTGCAGTGTGAAAAGACATCAAAAATGCAGTTTTTGGTGGAAAAATTTATTCTCTTTTAGAAATAATTTATTTTAGTTACTATAGATTTTTAACCCGATTAATTTCCTTTAAAATGAGCTATTGAACAACCCTCTACGATGTTCCAGTGCCAAGCTATCTCTGGATACAAAAAAAGAAAAAAAGAAAAAAAATATCCCGTTTGTGGAGAATAACGTGGTTAAAGTCAATTTTCTTGATTTTCAAGCCAATATATTTCCCTTGCTGTTCAAGCCAAGGGACAGAAAGTTTCCTGTACAGGGGTTTCGGACAAGGCGGTTCTAATGGTGTACTTTTTGTTTTGATCTGACTCCTTTGTTAGGAACTATGGGTTTTTATATTTCTTAACATTGGACGTGATCGTCTCTTACTAGGTTTCTAGCTACCGCTGCAACCCGGATCATATCTTATACGTAACTTTTATTTTATAAGTCTTCGATAGTCTAATGGTAAGCATGCCCACTTGTTACCTGGGAGAAGGGGGTTCGATTCCCCGTCGGGGAGAACTTTTAATATGTTGAATTAAAAGCACTATCTTTTCAATTTAAAATTTAAAAAAGAAACTTGTTTATTTACATTCTAGCTAAAATAATGAAGATAATATGAATGAGCCACAGGGTTCAGTTTCTTTGGACTTGAGTTCGTTTTTTCACTATAAATAGAAACAGGAAAAAGCCTACGGCTTTTTCTTCTTTTAAATAGTAAGAGACGAAACTCAAACAATCAAGTAGCTAACTAAGTCCAATGTAAGGAATGGTTTGTTATTTCAGTGATCGTCTTTTAATATAAATCTCGATACGCCTGGTCGGTTGAATACCTTTGTTTTGCTCTCTCAATTATTACTTCTCGATACGCCTGGTCGGTTGAATACCTTTGCTTTTTTCTTTTCAAGATACTATCTCTGTTGTTTGTGTAGTACTGTTTTTTCAACTTGCGTATAGCTTGCTTCGATCTAACCATTATCTAATCAAGAATGAGAGAATTTACATCTTTGTCGTTCTTAAGCAGTAATTATGACGTCACGGCGTAATGATTTTATTGACGTCATGGCGCAATGATATTATTTCATGACGTCATCAGAAACAACAATATAATTTCGTGTTTTTCTATTCACGTCATAGCTCTAATATAAAACTATGATGACATTCATTATTTATCTAGTAGGGTTTCAGACAAGGTAATTCTAATGATGTACTTTTGTTTTGATCTGACTCTATTTTTAGGAGTTTTGGGTTTTTATATTTCTTAGCATTGGACTGATCGTCTCTTACTAGGTTGCTAGCTACTGCTGCAACCCAAATTCACATATATATTTATTTATGAGAGGCAGCCTGGCCGAGTGGTCCAAGGCACTGGTGTTAGCCACCAGTCTCTTCGAAGGCGTGGGTTCAAATCTTACCGCTGGTATACGATTATGTTTGAAAGACTGCAGTGTGAAAAGACAGCAAAAATGCAGTTTTTGGTGGAAAAATTCATTCTCTTTTAGAAATAATTTATTTTAGTTACTATAGATTTTTAACCCAATTAATTTCCTTTAAAATGAGCTATTGAACAACTATCTACGATGTTCCAGTGCCAAGCTATCTCTGGATACAAAAAAAAGAAAAGAGAAAAAAATATCCCGTTTGTGGAGAATAACGTGGTTAAAGTCAATTTTCTTGATTTTAAAAGCCAATATATTTCCCTTGCTGTTCAAGCCAAGGGACGGAAAGTTTCCTATGCAAGGGTTTCGGACAAGGCGGTTCTAATGGTGTACTCTTTGTTTTGATCTGACTCCTTTGTTAGGAACTATGGGTTTTTATATTTCTTAACATTGGACGTGATCGTCTCTTACTAGGTTGCTAGCTACCGCTGCAACCCGGAAACAAAAACAAAATTGAAGACGTTCCAACGTTTTTGAATGATAATCAGATAGTGTTCTATTAATCATCCATATGCAATTAATAAAACTT
>CM051257.1:43018604-43256104 GCA_027921565.1 Artemia sinica
AGCCGACTTTTCAACAGCATCCGCTCTTTCAAAGAGAATTTTAATTTGTAATATTAAATAATTTTCGTGATCCCGATAAAACATGCGTAAAATGTTTCTCAATTTACAAAGATCAGCCTGCATTTTTGCCATCTTCTTGTATTTCTGAATGTAATTTTTCCCTTTGTCCTTATGCGTTCTTCGGTACAACCTCGCAGAGAATTTAATTTTTTCATTATAGCTTTTGTCACCCCAGTATCTACCCATTATTCTGGTAGCAACTTTTTTCTTATGTTTGTTTCGGTAATCTTCATCATTATCATACCGTTCCTTGCTCTTTTGTCTAGCCTTCTCAATTGTTGCTTCTCTATAAAGTTTATCATTATGATAACGCTCCTTGATCTTTTGTCTAGCCTGCTCAATTCTTGCTTCTCTGTAATATTCATCATTATCATACCGTTCCTTGCTCTTTTGTCTAGCCTGCTCAATTGTTGCTTCTCTGTAATCTTCATCATTACCATACCGTTCCTTGATCTTTTGTTTGGCTGTCTCAATTTTTGCATGTCTATAATCTTCATCATTGAGATAACACATCTTGCTGTTTTGTTTGATTACTTCTCGATACACCTGGTCGGTTGAATACCTTTGCTTTTTTCTTTTCAAGATACTATCTCTGTTGTTTGTGTAGTACTGTTTTTTCAATTTGCGTGCAGCTTGCTTGATTGAAACCATTATGTAATTATGAATGTGAACATTTACAGTTCTGACGCTTCTTATATAGTAATTATGACGTCACAGCGTAATGATTTTATTGACGTCATAGCGCAATGATATTATTTCATGACGTCTTCAGAAACAACAATATAATTTCGTGTTTTTCTATTCACGTCATACCTCTAATATAAAACTATGACGACATTCAATATTTATCTAGTAGGGTTTCAGACAAGGTAATTCTAATGATGTACTTTTGTTTTGATCTGACTCTATTTTTAGGAGTTTTGTTATATTTCTTAGCATTGGACTGATCGTCTCTTACTAGATTGCTAGCTACTCCTGCAACCCGGATTCACATATATATTATTTATGAGAGGCAACCTGGCCGAGTGGTCCAAGGCACTGGTGTTAGCCACCAGTCTCTTCGGAGGCGTGGGTTCAAATCTTACCGCTGGTATACGATTATGTTTGAAAGACTGCAGTGTGAAAAGACATCGAAAATGCAGTTTTTGGTGGAAAAATTTATTCTCTTTTAGAAATAATTTATTTTAATTACAAAAGGTTTTTAACCCAATTAATTTCCTTTAAAATGAGCTATTGAACAACCCTCTACGATGTTCCAGTGCCAAGCTATCTCTGGAAACAAAGAAAAAAAGAAAAAAAGAAAAAAATATCCCGTTTAGGAAGAATGTTGTAGTAGCTGCCACTTTTCTTGATTTTCAAGCCAATATATTTCCCTTTCTGTTCAAGCCAAGGGACAGAAAGTTTCCTATACAGGGGTTTCGGACAAGGCGGTTCTAATGGTGTACTTTTTGTTTTGATCTGACTCCTTTTTTAGGAACTATGGGTTTTTATATTTCTTAACATTGGACGTGATCGTCTCTTACTAGGTTGCTAGCTACCGCTGCAACCCGGATACTAACTACATCCAACGAATATGACGTCATTGATCAATATTGTATATAAAAAATTGAGTTTTTCTTAATTGGAATAGTAAGAGACACCCTGGCTAAAACCTACGATTATCGTCAATTGCTCCAAAATCGTATGGGATGGCTTTCACATTTTTTTATTTAATCTTAGACATCATATACTGAATGGTAGATATTTTAGGCAGAATGCTGTAGCAGCTGGTACTTTTCTTGATTTTCAAGCCAATATATTTCCCTTGCTGTTCAAGCCAAGAGACGGAAAGTTTCCTATACATGTATTTTGGACAAGGCGGATCTAATGGTGTAATTTTGGTTTTAATCTGACTCTTTTTCTTAGGAGTTATCGGTTTTTATATTTCTTAACATTGGACCTGATCATCTCTTAGTAGGTTGCTAGCTACCGCTGCAACCCGGATGTCACTATGGGCTAAAGTTCGTTCTTTATTATAATAAATCAAATGTATGTAATGGGCTTTTATTCCAATGGTCGTCTTTTAATGGAAAATTTTAATATATTGGCCTTAAATATAACTGTACTAGCCTACACTATAGTTAAGTGGCCTATAATATTTAGTGTAGATAAGAGGTCGTTCTTTATTATAATCAAGCAATCGAGCAGCTAACCAAGTTTAATATATACAATGGTAAGTTCTTCGAATGATCTCTTTTAATTAGGTTCCTAGCTACCGCTGCAAACCGGAACTATAAAAAAATATTTTATCTTTAATTACAGAAGGAACTAGATGTAGCAAGTTTTACTATTGAGACAAGTCGCTCTTACTATACAACATATAGTTCGTTATCACGAACTGTTTGCTTTGATGTATCTATTGGTACCAAAATTTCGTTCTTTAGAGTTTCGGTTACTATTTTGACAATCAAAATTTTGTTCTTTAGAGTGTCGGTTACTATTGAGACAAGTAGCTATTATTACTATAGATTTCATTACCATGAACTGTTTGATTGCTTCAAAATTCAAATATCTTTGAAAAGACTGCAGTATGAAAATACATCAAAAATGCAATTTTTTTGACAAAATTGATTCTACTTTAAAAAGTATTTTATTTTTAATTACAAAAGTGACTAGATGTTGCAATTTCCTTTAAAATGAGCTATTATACAGCTCTCTATGATTTTCCAGTGCCCAGCTAGTTGAGGAAAAAAATCAAACGGAAAGAAAAAAATATCCCGTTTGTGGAGAATAACTTGGTTAAAGTCAATTTTCTTGATTTTCAAGCCAATATATTTTCTTTGTTATTCAAGCCAAAGAGTGATAAGTTTCCTTAATAGGGGTTTGGGACAAGGTGGTTCTAATGGTGTAATTTTGTTCTTAGGAGTTAGGGGTTTTTATATTTCTTAACATTGGACGTGATCGTCTCTTACTAGGTTGCTAGCTACCGCTGTAACCCGGATATGATGAAATAATAATATGCATATGGTTCTTAAATCATGCTGTTTTATAGTCCCATATGGTGTAGCGGATAGGACAGCTGGCTTTTATCTAGAAGGCCCGGGTTCGACTCCCGGTATTGGAAAATCCTTTATGTAATGCAGTTTAAATAATAAGTTTAGTGATTCTGGACTGAAAACTAAAATAATTGCAATTATGAGACAATAATATGGAGATATGTACTTTACGGGTTACAGGATACAATAATAAATTTGAACTGAGATGAAAAAAAAATTTCTTCCAGGAGACAAAAAGCAAAACTAATTTTAGAATTTTCATGTATTTTTGTTGTTTAAATTAAAAAATTACTATTACTGATTAGGCATCATAAATATTTTTGCAGTTTACATAATAATTTTAGCGATTAAGCCAAAAAAGAAAATTTTGGTTCCAGGAGTTTCGGTTACTATTGAGACAAGTAGCTATTATTACTATAGAGTTCATTACATGGACTGTTTTATTGTTGCTTCAAAATTCAAATATCTTTGAAAAGACTGCAGTATGAAAATACATCAAAAATGCAATTTTTTTGACAAAATTGATTCTACTTTAAAAAGTATTTTATTTTTAAATACAAAAGTGACTAGATGTTGCAATTTCCTTTAAAATGAGCTATTATACAGCTCTCTATGATTTTCCAGTGCCCAGCTAGCTGAGCAGAAAGAAAAAGCGGAAAGAAAAAAATATCCCGTTTGTGGAGAATAACGTGGTAAAAGTCAATTTTCTTGATTTTCAAGCCAATATATTTTCTTTGTTATTCAAGCCAAAGGGAGGTAAGTTTCCTTTATAGAGGATTCGGACAAGGCGGTTCTAATGGTGTACTTTTTGTTTTGATCTGACTCTTTTTTTAGGAGTTGGGGGGTTTTATATTTCTTGACATTGGAGGTGATCGTCTCTTACTAGGTTGCTAGCTACCGCTGCAACCCGGATCACAAGACATCTTAGTAGCAATCCTTACGCGTGCTCGAGCTTTATTGCGTTTGGTGGCATTTTTATCTCTTTTAAATAAACTTTTCTTATATTTCAGGATGTTAGATTTATTTTTTGTGTAGTAAAGTTTTCTATTAGTAGAAATTTGGATTGTTCTATTTTGATATTGTTTTTGGTTATTCTTTCTTTTTTTCCACTCGCGTGAGACCATATTTTTTTCAAGATTTAAAATTATTAAGCACACAAAATCCCGTGTCGAGTATCTAAAACCTAGCATAAAACAAAACTAATTTTAAAATTTTCAGGTATTTATCTTGTTTGAATTACAAAATTAGTATTATTGGTTAGACACCATAAATATTTTTGCAGTTTAAATAATAAGTTTAGTGATTCTGGACTGAAAACTAAAATAATTGCAATTATGAGACAATAATATGGAGATATGTACTTTACGGGTTACAGGATACAATAATAAATTTGAACTGAGATGAAAAAAAAATTTCTTCCAGGAGACAAAAAGCAAAACTAATTTTAGAATTTTCATGTATTTTTGTTGTTTAAATTAAAAAATTACTATTACTGATTAGGCATCATAAATATTTTTGCAGTTTACATAATAATTTTAGCGATTAAGCCAAAAAAGAAAATTTTGGTTCCAGGAGTTTCGGTTACTATTGAGACAAGTAGCTATTATTACTATAGAGTTCATTACATGGACTGTTTTATTGCTTCAAAATTCAAATATCTTTGAAAAGACTGCAGTATGAAAATACATCAAAAATGCAATTTTTTTGACAAAATTGATTCTACTTTAAAAAGTATTTTATTTTTAAATACAAAAGTGACTAGATGTTGCAATTTCCTTTAAAATGAGCTATTATACAGCTCTCTATGATTTTCCAGTGCCCAGCTAGCTGAGCAGAAAGAAAAGCGGAAAGAAAAAAATATCCCGTTTGTGGAGAATAACGTGGTAAAAGTCAATTTTCTTGATTTTCAAGCCAATATATTTTCTTTGTTATTCAAGCCAAAGGGAGGTAAGTTTCCTTTATAGAGGATTCGGACAAGGCGGTTCTAATGGTGTACTTTTTGTTTTGATCTGACTCTTTTTTTAGGAGTTGGGGGGTTTTATATTTCTTGACATTGGAGGTGATCGTCTCTTACTAGGTTGCTAGCTACCGCTGCAACCCGGATCTCTTACTAGGTTGCTAGCTACCGCTGCAATCCGGAAAATTGTTTTGATCTGACTCCTTTTTTAGGAACTATGGGTTTTTATATTTCTTAACATTGGACGTGATCGTCTCTTACTAGGTTGCTAGCTACCGCTGCAACCCGGATGAAAATTGGACGTGATCGTCTCTTACTAGGTTGCTAGCTACCGACGCAACCCGGATATTCCCATTACATCTGTAAACTGTTCCACAGTTGCCAGTCCATACCTTGGTATGGATTATTGTTCGCCTCAGAAGTAGAACAATATACTTCTATGTACATTTCATCCCCAACATAGAATTGAGATTTTTTTTACTAAATTTAGGAAACCTGCCGATGTGACTGCGTGTGGAATTTCTAGACACATCAACAACCCTATAATTACTTGTTAGCTGCTGTAGCGCATTGGCTAGTGAGCTCTCTTCCTGACAACGAAGATAGACGTTCGAGTCGCTCTACAGTAACAAGTGAATCCTGATTATAAAACTATGGTTTACACAATAAGATATGGCAATACTCCAACAATATAAAACCACAAATTGACGTCCATCTCGAAATTGCCAATTGTTACTTTTTCTTTATTTTTCTGAAAGCATTTATTTCATATAGCTTTTTGGAATTTCAGCCCCGTATCAAGTTTCAAAAACCTAGCAAAAACTAAAACTAATTTTTAAATTTTCAGGTATTTTTCCAGTTTAAATTATAAAATAAAAACTATTGCTTAGATACTATAAATGTTTTTGCAGGTTGCTAGCTACCGCTGCAACCCGGATGATGTGTGTTGCATCATCATGCATATAATGACGTTCTTTAATATAAAATTTAAAGCAATGTCTTTTAAATTTTAAATTTGAAAAGAAACTTTTTTAGTTACCCCCTAGCTAAAATAATGGAGATTATATGAATGAACCACAGGGTTCAGTTCCTTTGGACTTGAGCCCATTCTTTACTAAACATCTTTATATAAAATATTTAAGTTACTATTGGTTAGAGTCTGTTCTTTATTATAAATTTTTCTAATTGATTACAAACAGGAAAAAAGCCTACGGCTTTTTCTTCTTTGAAATAGTAAGAGTCTAGCCTTAAGCAATCAAATAGCTAACTAAATCAAATGTATGTAATGGGTTTTTATTCCAATGGTCGTCTTTTAATGGAAAATTTTAATATATTGGCCTTAAATATAACTGTACTAGCCTACACTATAGTTAAGTGGCCTATAAAATTTAGTAGAGGCAAGTGGTCGTTCTTTATTATAAAAATACAAACAGGAATCTCTTACTAGGTTGCTAGCTACCGCTGTAACCCGGATGTTGTTGAAGCCAAGAGACTGTAAGTTTCATTTTAAGGAGTTATGGGCTATTGTAGTTCTTATATACGATGTTCCAGTGCCATGCTATCTGTTGAATCACTAACCTATACTATAATTAAGTGGCGTATAAAATTTAGTATAGGCAAGAGGTCGTTCTTTAGTATAACTAGGTTGCTAGCTACCGCTGCAACCCGGAGAACTAAACAAAACTTCTAATAATAACTACTACATGAGAGCCCCTTGATTGACACATTTTATAATGAGCCATATCGATCCTTTATGTAATTGTATTAAATATTTCAGTTACGATGGTCTAAAATTTGTTCTTTACTATAAACAACCCGGATCAATTTAAAGTCTAAACAAATTTTCTATTAGTGACTACAACGCGAGATCCTCTTGACTGACACAATTTATGATGAAATATATCTACTGCTGCAACCCTGATTTTAGCTAGTATAAGCTAGAGTTCGTTCTTTATTATAACTGCTAGCTACCCGGATAACACAATAAAACCCGGATAACCCGGCAACCCGGATAACACAATAAAACTTCTGTCCTTGTATATATTTTAGTAAAAGTTGATTAAATTTAAAAATAATTTCTTTTAATTACAAAATGTTTTTAGCCCCTATCAATTTTCTCTAAAATAAGCCATTAAACAGCTCTTTACGATATTCCAGTGCCAAGCTATCTAAGGTGGAAAAGAAAAAAGAAAGGAAGAAAGAAAAAAGATACCGTATATGCAGAATATCGTGGTTTCAGCCGCTTTTCTTGATTTTCAAGCCAATATATTTCCCTTGTAGTTCAAGCCAAGGGACGATAAGTTTCCTATATAGGGGTTTGGCCAAGACAGTTATAATAGTGTACTTCTTATTCTGATTCGACTCTATATTTATTAGTTACGGGTTATTATATTTCTTAGTATTGGACGTGATTATCTCTTACTAGGTTGATAGCTACCGCTGTAAACTGGAACTCTTACTAGATAGCTAGATACCGCTATAGCCTGGATTATTTACTATAAAAATTTTCAATTGATACTTGTTTTATATTTACTTTCAGTTACTATGTGCAGTGGTTTGTTGGTTAATATATATCTCCATCCATGTCACTGATGTCCCCATTTATATTCCTTTACGTAATCATAGGCAGGTTATCGTTCTTTACTATACAACCCGGGTAACAAACAGGAAAAAGCCTACGGCTTTTTCTTCGTTGAAATAGTAAGAGACTAGCCTCAAACAATCAAGTAGCTAACTAAGTCTAATGTATGCTATGGTTTGCTATTCCAATTATCGTCTTTTAATGTAATAGCCAAATATAAATTAATATAGGCAAGAGGTCGTTCTTTATTATAAAATCCAAAGAAATGTTGTATGTTTAACGAAAAGCTTCCAAGGAATGGACTGGCAACTGTGGAACAGTTTACAGATGTAATGGGATTTATTAGACATCACTGTGAATATATGGAGGCATAATTGTCCTTTGTTTAGTTTCAGCTTTATTCGATTATCGAGCCTTTATGTACAAACTACATCCAACGACTATGACGTCATTGATCAACATTGCACATAGTCCTAAGCAATCTGTGGAAAATAAAAAAAAAGAAAAAAAGATGGTATTTGGGCAGAATGCTGTAGTAGCTGTCACTTTTCTTGATTTTCCCTTGCTGTTATATTTTCCCTTGCTGTTAAAGCAAGGGAAAATATGTTCCCTTGCTGGAAATATATATGTTCCTTGCTGGAAATATATGTTTTATAGGGGAAATATATATGTTCCCTTGCTGTTATATTTTCCCTGCTGTTATATTTTCCCTTGCTGTTAATGAAATATATTTTCCCTTGCTGTTAAAGTCAAATGACAGAAGGTTTCCTATATAGGGGTTTTGGACATGACAGTTCTAATGGTATACTTTTTGTTTTGATCAGACTTTTTCTTAGGGGTTATGGGTTTTTATATTTCTTAACATTGGACGTGATCGTCTCTTACTAGGTTACTAGCTACCGTTGCAACCCGGATTTTAATATAACTACCACTGCAACCCGGATTTTTTTTACTATAACATGGGCTTCTTATTGTTCTTCACTTTATCTCTTACTAGGTTCCTAGCTACCGCTGCAACCCGGAAAGTGGTTCAGATTTATTTAAAATTAAATATAACCTCGTATGACGTCATATAATACCACAGACCTCTTTTTATTTTCCCTGTTGTATCAATTACTATGATATAGGCTTCGGTCCTTACTGTAATTTATAATAATAATTACATTTTGTTAATTACAAAAAGGTTTCTATATACAGCAATTTCCTTTAAAATGAGCTATTACACACCTCTTTATTTGGACGTGATCGTCTCTTACTAGGTTGCTAGCCACCACTGCAACCTGGATATTTTAAAATTAATTTGTTTTAATTAAAAAAGGTTTTTAACCCAATTAATTTCCTTTAAAATGAGCCATTGAACAACTCTCTACGATGCACCAGTGTCAAGCTATCTGTGGAAAAGAAGAGAGAAAAAAGATGCCGTTTAGGCAGAATGCTGTGGTAGGTGCCACTTTTCTTGATTTTCAAGCCAATATATTTCCCTTGCTGTTCAAGCCAAGGGACATAAAGTTTTCTATATAGGGGTTTCAGACATGGCGGTTCTAATGGCGTACTTTTTTTTGATCTGACTCTTTTTTTAGGAGTTATGGGTTATTATATTTCTTAAAATTGGACGTGATCGTCTCTTACTTGGTTGCTAGCTACCGCTGCAACCCGGAAACATTTATATAATGATTCATTTTAATACTTCAGATACTATGGACTACAGTTCGTTCTTTTATGTAATCCTTTTTTAGGAACAATGGGTTTTTACATTTCTTAACATTGGACGTGATCGTCTCTTACTAGGTTGCTAGCTACCGCTGCAACCCGGATTTTTTAGGAGTTATGGGTTACTTTAGATTTTATTATGGGGCCTGATCGTTTCTTACTAGGCTGCTAGTAAGGCTGCTAGTACAGCATCGGCTCTTTCAAAGAGAATTTTAATCTGTAATTTTGAATACTTTTTCGTGATCCTGGTAAAACATGCGTAAAATGTTTCTCAATTTACGAAGATCAGCCTGCATTTACGAAGATCAGTTACTTTAGTTTTTACTATGGGGCTTGATATTGCAATGATCGTCCCTTAATGTAATATTCACGTCATAGCTCTAATATAAAACTATGATGACATTCATTATTTATCTAGTAGGGTTTCAGACAAGGTAGTTCTAATGATGTACTTTTGTTTTGATCTGACTCTATTTTTAGGAGTTTTGGGTTTTTATATTTCTTAGCATTGGACTGATCGTCTCTTACTAGGTTGCTAGCTACTGCTGCAACCCAAATTCACATATATATTATTTATGAGAGGCAGCCTGGCCGAGTGGTCCAAGGCACTGGTGTTAGCTACCAGTCTCTTCGGAGGCGTGGGTTCAAATCTTACCGCTGGTATACGATTATGTTTGAAAGACAGCAGTGTGAAAAGACATCAAAAATGCAGTTTTTGGTGGAAAAATTTATTCTCTTTTAGAAATAATTTATTTTAGTTACTATAGATTTTTAACCCAATTAATTTCCTTTAAAATGAGCTATTGAACAACTCTCTACAATGTTCCAGTGCCAAGCTATCTCTGGATACAAAAGAAAAGAGAAAAAAAAATATCCCGTTTAGGCAGAATGTTATAGTAGCTGCCACTTTTCTTGATTTTCAAGCCAATATATTTCCCTTGCTGTTCAAGCCAAGGGACTGCAAGTTTCCTATACAGGGGTTTCGGACAATGCGGTTCTAATGGTGTACTTTTTGTTTTGATCTGACTCCTTTGTTAGGAACTATGGGTCTTATATTTCTTAACATTGGACGTGATCGTCTCTTACTAGGTTGCTAGCCACCGCTGCAACCCGGATAACCTATACTATAGTTAAGTGGCCTATATAATTTAGTATAGGCAAGAGGTCGTTCTTTATTATAAATTTACATTCCAGCTAAAATAATGAAGATAATATGAATGAACCACAGTGTTCAGTTTCATTGGACTTGAGTTCGTTTTTTAACTATAAATACAAACAGGAAAAAGCCTACGGCTTTTTTTCTTCTTTTAAATAGTAAGAGACAAAACTCAAACAATCAAGTAGCTAACTAAGTCAAATATATGGAATGGTTTGTTATTTCAGTGATCGTCTTTTAATGTGATCAGACACCATAAATATTTTTGCAGTTTATAACTTTAGCGATTCTGAACTAAAAACGAAAATAGAATAAAAATTATTTTTTTCAATTTTTACGTCACGTCGCTCATTAAGTCATATATGGTTATTAGTACAAAATAGGTTTTAGATATTACGTCATGTCACTTATTACGTCACATATGGTTATTAGTAGATAATCGGAAAAATATTCGTTCTTTATTATGATGGTATTTCCTTTAAAATGGAAATACCATTTCCTGTCAAATTAGCCATCTGGTGGTATCCCAAGTACGCCTTGCTCTTTGCACTAAAGGTTGACTCTGTCTCAAAACTTTTTTTTAATAGAATAAAAAACTTTAGCGTAAAGAGCGAGGCGTTGAGGAGGGGACAGCCCCATTCATATACGGAATAAAGTCTATTCGTTTTAAGTTTTAATGTCACTCCTTACTTTCAGTTAAAAAAAAACTTGTTTTTTTAGTTGATTTCTATAAGAAGTGCCTTGGTCTAAAAAACTAAACATTATATTATGCCCACATCGCTAATATCATAGGCAGCGCTACACTGACTTTGATATTTTGTCTTGAGATTTAATTATACAGCACTGGAAGTGCCGGTAAGACCAGGTAAGCTAACCTACACTATAATTAAGTGGCGTATAAAATTTAGTATAGGCAAGAGGTCGTTCTTTATTATAATGGTCCAAGGCACTGGTGTTAGCCACCAGTCTCTTCAGAGGCGTGGGTTCAATTCTTACCGCTGGTATACGATTATGTTTGAAAGACTGCAGTGTGAAAAGACATCAAAAATGCAGTTTTTGGTGGAAAAATTTATTCTCTTTTAGAAATAATTTATTTTAGTTACTATAGATTTTTAACCCAATTAATTTCCTTTAAAATGCGCTATTGAACAACCCTTTACGATGTTCCAGTGCCAAGCTATCTGTGGAAAAGAAAAAGAAAAAAAAAAGAAAAAAAAAAAGAAAAAATATCCCGTTTAGGCAGAATGTTGTAGTAGCTGCCACTTTTCTTGATTTTCAAGCCAATATATTTCCCTTGCTGTTCAAGCCAAGGGACAGAAATTTTACTATGCAGGGGTTTCGGACAAGGCGGTTCTAATGGTGTGCTTTTTGTTTTGATCTGACTCTTTTTTAAGAACTATGGGTTTTTATATTTCTTAACATTGGACGTGATCGTCTCTTACTAGGTTGCTAGCTACCGCTGCAACCCGGATGCAGAATAACGTGGTTAAAGTCAATTTTCTTGATTTTCAAGCCAATATATTTTCTTTGTTATTCAAGCCAAAGGGTGGTAAGTTTGCTTTATAGGGGTTTCGGACAAGGCGGTTCTAATGGTGTACTTTTTGTTTTGATCTGACTATTTTTCTAGGAGTTAGGGGTTTTTATATTTCTTAACATTGGACGTGATCGTCTCTTACTAGGTTGCTAGCTACCGCTGCAACCCGGATTCGTTCCTTATTGTAATACGCAAGGGTTTATTATTCCAAGAATTGTCTTTTAATGTAATTATGATTAAATAGACTAAGTAGATAATACCAAAGCAAACAAATTACTGATTTGAGTCTTAAATTATAATCTTATTTTAGTTACTATGGGCTGGAAGTTTGTTCTTTACTGTAATTATAGGGGTTTCGGACAAGGCAGTTCTAATGGTGTACTTTTTGTTTTGATATGACTCTTTTCTTAGGAGTTGGGGGTTTTATATTTTTTAACATTGGACGTGATCGTCTCTTACTAGGTTGCTAGCTACCACCGCAACCCGGATTGCTTGCTACCGCCGCAACCCGGATACAAACAGGAAAAAGCCTACGGCTTTTTCTTCTTTGGAATAGTAAGAGACGACCTGGCTACAAACTATGATTATGGCATCAATGATTAATCTTTAACATGAAATGTTCTTTACTATAATGGTTTGTTCTATACTTGGTTTCGGACACCTCTGCAGCCATGATACTGATGGAAATTACATAATCCCTATTTATGTTTCAGTTAACATGGGCTAAGTGTCGTTCTTTATTGTAAAAATTTTAGCGATTAAGCCAAAAAAGAAAATTTTGGTTCCAGGAGTTTCGGTTACTATTGAGACAAGTAGCTATTATTGCTATAGAGTTCATTACATGGACTGTTTTATTGCTTCAAAATTCAAATATCTTTGAAAAGACTGCAGTATGAAAATACATCAAAAATGCAATTTTTTTGACAAAATTGATTCTACTTTAAAAAGTATTTTATTTTTAAATACAAAAGTGACTAGATGTTGCAATTTCCTTTAAAATGAGCTATTATACAGCTCTCTATGATTTTCCAGTGCCCAGCTAGCTGAGCAGAAAGAAAAAGCGGAAAGAAAAAAATATCCCGTTTGTGGAGAATAACGTGGTAAAAGTCAATTTTCTTGATTTTCAAGCCAATATATTTTCTTTGTTATTCAAGCCAAAGGGAGGTAAGTTTCCTTTATAGAGGATTCGGACAAGGCGGTTCTAATGGTGTACTTTTTGTTTTGATCTGACTCTTTTTTTAGGAGTTGGGGGGTTTTATATTTCTTGACATTGGAGGTGATCGTCTCTTACTAGGTTGCTAGCTACCGCTGCAACCCGGATTAGAAATAATTTATTTTGACGTTTATGACGTCATTGATCAATCTTTTATATTAAATATGCAGTTTTTCTTAAAAAAATGATTCTTTTTTAAAAATAATTTGTGGTAATTACAAAAAGATCTAACCCGATTAATTTCCTTTAAAATGAGCTATTGAACAACTCTCTAAAATGTTCCGATGCCAAGCTATCTGTGGAATTACTAACCTGTACTAGAAGTAAGTGCCGTATAAAATTTACTATAGGCAAGAGGTCGTTCTTTATTATATAGAATGTAAACCTGATTACAAACAAGAAAAAGCCTACGGCTTTTTCTTCTTTGAAATAGTAAGAGACGAACCTCAAACAATCAAGTAGCTAACTAAGTCCAATGTATGCAATGGTTTTTTATTTCAATGATCATTTTTAATGTATCTATATCATTTCTTACTATGGGGCCGGATCGTCTCTTACCAGGTTGCTCGCTACCACCGCAACCCGGATACCAGTTACTATGGGCTATAGTTCGTCCTTTAATGTAAAACTTTCTTTTCAAAATTAAATTAGTTACTTTCACCTAGAGATAGTTCTTTGCCATATCGTAACAATTTGTTTTAAAATAATAATTAATTTTGTTAATTAAAAAAGGTTTCTATATACAACAGTTTCGTTTAAAATGGGCCATTACTCAGCTCTTTATTAAGACCGCGAACTGTTTGATTTAATACTTAAGTTACTCAGGGTTACAGTTCGTTCCTTATTGAAACTTTTATATTTCTTAGCATTGGACTGATCGTCTCTTACTAGGTTGCTAGCTACTGCTGCAACCCGGATTCATATATATAGTTATGAGAGGCAGCGTGGCCGAGTGGTCCAAGGCACTGGTGTTAGCCACCAGTCTGTTCGGAGGCGTGGGTTCAAATCTTACTGCTGGTATACGATTATGATTTATGTAAGAAAAATCAAATATCTTTGAAAAGACTGCAGTATGAAAAGACATCAAAAATGCAGTTTTTAGTGAAAAAATTTATTCTCTCTTAGAAATAATTTATTTTAGTTACAAAATATTTTTAACCCAATTAATTTCCTTTAAAATGAGCCATTGAACAACTCTCTATGATGTTCCAGTGCCAAGCTATCTGTGGAAAAGAAATAAAGAAGAAAGAAAAAAATAGAAAAAAATATGCCGTTTAGGCAGAATGTTGTAGTAGTTACCCCTTTTCTTGATTTTCAAGCCAATATATTTCCCTTGCTGTTCAAGCCAAGGGACAGAAAGTTTCTTCTACAGGGTTTTCGGACAAGGCGGTTCTAATGGTGTACTTTTTGTTTTGATCTGACTCCTTTTTTAGGAGCTATGGGTTTTTATATTTCTTGACATTGGACGTGAACGTCTCTTACTAGGTTGCTAGCTACCACTGCAGCCCGGATCAGTTACTATGGGTCACAGTTCGTTTCTTATTGTAAAGTAGCTAACTAAGTCCAAAGTGTGCAATGGTTTTTTATTCCAATGATCGTCTCTTAATGTAAAATTTTCTTTAAAATGAGCCATTGAACAAGTCTCTACGATGATCCAGTACCAAGCTATCTGTGGAAAAAAAAAGAAAAAAAATATCCCATTTAGGCAGAATGTTGTAGTAGCTGCCACTTTTCTTGATTTTCAATCCAATATATTTCCCTTGCTGTTCAAGCCAAGGGACATAAAGTTTCCTATATAGGGGTTTCAAACAAGGCGGTTCTAATGGTGTACTTTTTCTTTTGATCTGACTCCTTTTTTTAGGAGCTATTGGTTTTATATTTCTTAACATTGGACGTGATCGTCTCTTACTAGGTTGCTAGCTACCGCTGCAACCCGGATCAAGAAAAAACAGGAAAAAGCTTATGGTTTTTTCTTAGATGGAATAGCAAGAGAGGATGCTTTCACTATCTTAACTTTTAGTTACTATTTGCCGTGGTTTTTTCTTTACTAGGTTTCAGCTATATCCGATTAAACTTACATAGTTCCCATTATAATGAGCTGTATCGAACCTTTATGTATCATATTGTTAATTTTACAACTTTACCAAATGACGTCGTGGTGTAAGGGGCTAACACGATCGGCCGTTAACCGAAAGGTTGGTGGTTCAAGGCCACCCAGGGTCAATTTCTTTAAATTGTAATTCAGCTATCATTAAAACCATGATACGGATGATACTTACAAAAAAACCATTTACAGTATCGATCCTTTATGTAAATATTTTAACCCCATTAATTTTCTTTAAAATGAGCCATTGAACAACTCTCTATGATGTTCCAGTGCTAAGCTATCTGTTGAACTACTAACCTATACTATAATTAAGTGGCGTATAAAATTTAGTATAGGCAAGAGGTCGTTCTTTATTATAATTACAGTTTTGACGTTTCTTATATAGTAATTATGACGTCACTGCATCAAAAATACAGTTTTTATTGGAAAAATTTATTCTCTTTTAGAAATAATTTATTTTAGTTACTATAGATTTTTAACCCAATTAATTTCCTTTAAAATGAGCTATTGAACAACCCTCTACGATGTTCCAGTGCCAAGCTATCTCTGGATACAAAAAAGAAAAAAAAAAGAAAAAAATATCTCGTTTGGGGAGAATAACGTGGTTAAAGTCAATTTTCTCGATTTTCAAGCCAATATATTTCCCTTGCTGTTCAAGCCAAGGGACAGAAAGTTTCCTATACAGGGGTTTCGGACAAGGCAGTTCTAATGGTGTACTTTTTGTTTTGATCTGACTCCTGCTTTAGGAGCTATGGGTTTTTATATTTCTTAACATTGGACGTGATCGTCTCTTACTAGGTTGCTAGCTACCGCTGCAACCCGGATTTGTGGAGAATAACGTGGTTAAAGTAAATTTTCTTGATTTTCAAGCCAATATAATTTCTTTGTTATTCAAGCCAAAGGAAGGTAATTTTGCAATACAGGGGTTTCGGACAAGGCGGTTCTAATGGTGTACTTTTTGCTAGGAGTTTTTTTTACTTTTTTTTAAGGAGTTAAGGGTTCTTATATTTCTTACCATAGGAAGTGATTGTCTCTTACTAGGTTGCTAGCTACCGCTGCAACCCAGATTCCAGTGCCAAGCTATCGGTGGAAAAGAAAGAAAGAAGAAAGAAAAATAATATGCCGTTTTGATCTGACACCTGTTTTAGGAACTATGGCTTTTTATATTTCTTAACATTGGACGTGATCGTCTCTTACTAGGTTGCTAGCTACCGCTGCAACCCGGATTGCTAGCTACCGCTGCAACCCGGATTGGATGGTGAAATAAAATTTAGTATAGGCAAGAGTTGTTCTTTATTATAATACGACGAACCGTTTTATTACTATGGCAACAGATCGTTCTTTAACATAATATTATAAAATTTTAATTACAAAAGGCTTTTAACCCCATTAATTTCCTTTAAAATGAGCCATTGAACAACTCTCTACGATGTTCCAGTGCCAAGCTATTTGTTGAATTACTAACCTATACTATAATTAAGTGGCGTATAAAATTTAGTATAGGCAAGAAGTCGTTCTTTATTATAAAAAACTTCATTCATTTTGCTCACACTTTCATCTAGGATGCTTAAATCATCAGCATAATCCAAGTCCAGGAGACTTTTTCCTCCCCATTTGATTCCGTGGTCTCCCATTGCCTTTCCTGTGCTCCTTAAAACAAAGTCCATCAAAATAATCCATATAAAGGGGGATAGAACACAACCCTGCTTAACTCCTGATTTAATACAAAACCAGCTGCTAACCTCATTTCCTACCTTAACCGCAGCAGTGTTATTCTCGTACATAGCACTAATCACTTTAATGTATTTGTCTGGTATACCATACAAGGATAAAACCTTTACTAAAGCTCCTCTATCAACAGAATCGAACGCTTGCTCATAATCTATAAAACTGAGGACCAAAGGTGTTTGAAAACTTAGGCACTTCTCAATTATTAACCTAAGAGTGAAAATTTGGTCAACACATCCTCTACCTTTTCTAAAACCGCACTGCTCTTCTCTTAAAACTTTGTCTACGGCATCTCTCAGTCTAAAAAGTATCATATTACTAAGCATTTTGCTACCTACAGAGACCAGACTAATGCCTCGATAATTACCACACTCACTTTTATCACCTTTCTTATAAAGTGGCTTAATTAAGGTTTTCCTAAAATCGTTAGGTACTTCCCCTTTTTCAAAAATCATATTCATAATCTCCAATAACTTATTTCTAACCTCAGAGCCACCATATTTAAGAAACTCATTTACTACCCTATCAGCACCTGGAGCCTTATTATTCTTTAATCCTTTTAGTACTGTTTCTAATTCCTCCTCACAAAACAAATCTTCCTTCACATCCAAGGTATCACAAACTTTTTCATTTTCCTCTATATTTTTTCCTGCAACTCTATCTCGGTTAAGCAAATTCTCAAAATGTTCGGCCCATCTCGCTTTAGCTTTTGTCTTATCGCTAATTGCCACCCCATTCCTATCTTTAACTGGGCCAAGTCCGGATTGACTACTACCTCTCAATTTGTTAACGTGCCAGTACAATATTTTACTATTATGCCGTCTAGCTGCATCTTCTAAATCCTCGGCAATTTTATCCATGGCCTCCACTTCACACCTCCTTAGTTCATATTTCAATGCTTTCTCCACTTTCTTTACATTTCTTTTGTTTTCATGTGATCTATCACTCAGATAATTCTTGTACAAGTCCTTTCTCCTTTCTATTAAACTTAAAGCTTTTTCACTAATATTCTTAGCTGCAGTTCTAGCTTTCTTCCCTAATACACCTTCAGCAACTTCACACATTATTTTTCTAAAATTATTCCAACCATCTTCCACATTATCAAATTTTAAACTCTCAAGTTTAGTATTCAACTGTTCCTGGAAAGTTTCTCTCAAATTCTCATCCTGGAGTCTACTAACATCATAACTTCCCGGGAGGTAATTACCCTTCCGATATTTCAGCTTTAAATTAACCCTTGACAGTACTAGATGGTGATCTTTACTTTTAACATCAATAACAGCACTCCTATATACCCTAGTATCTTGTATTGATCCTGCCAGTCTTCGATTTACTATAACATAATCAATAAGGTTTGCTGTCTTACCATCACGTGAATACCATGTTAGCTTATGAGCCATTTTATGACCAAACACCGTATTGGTTATAACTAGATTGTTATACTTACAAAATTGCAAAAGTCTGTATCCATTACTGTTTTCTTTTCCTACACCAAATTTACCTAAGCTGGGATACCATCTATCCTTATTTCTACCAACCTGGGCGTTAAAATCTCCCAGCAATAACATCATATTTCTACCTGGGACCTTGTCTATTTGCTCCTGTAACTGTAAGTAGAATTCATCTGAATCACTAGTATCTCCATCAGTCGGTTCTACAGGGGCGTATACTACTATAACTGATACCTTGAACTTTCTAGTCATAAAATGAGCAATTAGTATTCTATTATTAATACCTTCCCAGCCTAAACAAGACTTAGCCGCTTCCTTATTCATCATGAGCCCTACTCCCTGTCTATGTAACCCATCCTTCCTTCCTGAGTAAACAAATTCTATATCACCTAATTTCATGCTTCCTACCCCTGGGATATGAGTTTCTGAAACTCCTAATAGATCCAGATCGAATCGTCTGAATTCGTCAGTCAAAATGTCGATACGATAGTCATTTTTTAATGTCGTAACATTCCAAGTTCCAATTTTCATGTTCTTTAAATCATTGAAATTTTTTTCGCCTCAGGAAAAGCAATGATCCCGGATACCAGTGCAGAACGGGGATCACATATCTTCTCAAGTCTACACCGAAGTGCTTAAGCCGGCTTAGAACCGGACAGCAAGAAGTCCCTGGGACCTCCATGAATGGAGGCTTTGTGCAATCCTGGGTCCATCTTGGTCACAACATGGTTTTCAGCACTTGGCGATGCTCTTCTATCAACAAGAGTCGAAATCCTGCACAGACAATCTCAAGCCTATTACCTCCGACTCATTATATATTCATGCCTACAAATATTATGCTACTACGGGGAGGCAACCCGTAATAGATAAATTAGCTAGGAAGAGGTTTTTCAGCCCAAAGACGCCCATCAAAACATACCAATCCCAGAAGAATTGTCCATTAGTCAGAATCCCGTGCGAATGCTGTGTCGTTTACTAGGCTATAATTTCCTCGAGGGGCGCCACTCCTCAAGTGGGAATAGAGTTGACCGCAAGGTCCCCAGTCTTGCAGGTACCCCGAAAAGGTCGAGGCAGCCCTTTGCAGAGGCCGTTGTCCATAGATCTGGATCTTACGCCCTGCATATATATATATATATATATATATATATATATATATTATATATATATATATATATATATATATATATATATATATATATATACATATACTAAACTAAAAAATAAGTTCTTTCAACTGAAAGTAAGGAGTAACTTTAAATCTTAAAATATGCAGCTGTAATTGAAGGGGGCTGCCCCGTCCACATTGCCTCACTCTTCACGCTAAAGTTGTTGAACTATTTTAAAAAAGTATATTATTCTAATTAATCGGCTCTTGTGTTTCAGAAGTCATTCTTAAAGAATCGGGCGAAAAAGACAAAACGCTAGTGTAAAGAGCGAGGTAGATAGGATGGGAAGCTCCGCTCATATATGGAGTACTTTCTGTTTAAGTTTTAATATCGAAACTTCTAGAGTAGTGTTCAAAGATATGCTGATTTCCATTAAGACTCGTTTAGTTTTTGGGGAAATTTCCCCCTTTTTTGAAAATCAGGCAATTTTTTTCTGGCGTGTAACTTTTGACGGGTAACACTAAAGTTAATGATTCTTATATAAAGCTACCCCTGGACCACCGTATATCAGTTACTATGGGCGAGAGATCGTTCTTTACTGTAAAAAAAAATCTAAGACAACTTTGGTCACGTGCTTTCCGTAAGCTTGACGTAAATACTTTCTAAGACCACACTTATTTTTATATATTATTTCTTCGTATTCCGCGTTTTTTGTTGAACGTCATGCGAAGCCGTTGTGGTCCTAGAACGCATTCAACTTCATACCTTTAATACTTTAATACGTTCCTTAGAATAATTCAGCTTAAATTCGATGATCGAGCCTTTATGTAAACAGGATAATATTACAAACAGGAAAAAGCCTACGGCTTTTTCTTCTTTGAAATAGTAAGAGACGAACCTCAAACGATCAAGTAGCTAACTAAATCCAATGCATGCAATAACTTTTTAATCCAATGATCGTCTTTTAATGTAACACATCAGTTACTATGGGAGAAAGATCGTTCTTTAGTGTAACCAAAGGTATTCAATTTTTGTTATTCCAATGATCGTTTTTTATTGTAACTAGGTTTCAGCCATCTCTACAGCCATGATACTATTGGAAATTACATAATCCCTATTTATGTTTTAGTTAACATGGGCAAGGTGTCGTTCTTTATTGTATATGGAAATTACATAATCCCTATTTATGTTTTAGTTAACATGGGTAAGGTGTCGTTCTTTATTGTATCGTCTCTTACTAGGTTGCTAGCTACCGCTGCAACCCGGATATGGACTAAGGTTCGTTCTTTCATGTAAAACTAGCAAAACATTTTTTAAGCCTGATGAAGATTTAACTAATGTGTCAAAAGTAAGGTTGCAAGTCGACGATTTTGTTTTGGCCTTATTATAATTGGTATGGTGAAATAATAATACGCATATGGCTCTTAAATCATACTTCTTTATGGTTCAATATGGTCTAGTGGCTAGGATAGTTAACTTTCACTTAACAGGCTCGGGTTTGATTCCCGGGGTGGGAAAATTTTTAACTCTATAATCTTCGAATATTTGAACCTTTTATAATTTATAATGATGCATAATATAAATATTGTAATCTTAACTATAGTGAAGTTGCGTATGCAAGTTAGTATAGGGAAGAGTTCGATCTTTATTATAATATGGGAGAGAGATCGTTCTTTACTGTAACGTCTCTTACTAGGTTGCTAGCTACCGCTGCAACCCGGATTGCTAGGCTGCTTACTAGGTAGTTAGTATGGGAGAGAGATCGTTCTTTACTGTAATTCTCACTTATAAGTTTTCAAAGCGACTCAAAGACCTACGTAACTCATTTTAAAGGTAGAACTCTTTCTAATTGATTACAAACAGGAAAAAGCCTACGGCTTTTTCGTTTTTGAAATAGTAAGAGACTTGCCTCAAACAATCAATTAGCTAACTAAATCAAATGTATAAACTCTGTTTTTACTCCAATGATCGACTTTTAATGGAAAGTTTTAATATATTGACCTTAAGTATAACTGTAATAGCCTAAGCTATAGTTAATTGGCCTATAAAATTTAGTAAAGGCAAGAGGTCGTTTTTTATTATAATTAGTTTTTACTATGGGGCGTGATCGTCTCTTACTAGGTTGCTAGCTACCGCTGCAACCCGGATGGTATCCAAATGATCGACTTTTACTATAATTTGCTGATCAAGCCAAATGACAGAAAGTGTCCTATACAGGGGTTTCGGACAAGGCGGTTCTAATGGTCTACTTTTTGTTTTGATCTGACTTTTTTTTAGGAGTTATGGGTTTTTATATTTCTTAACATTGGACTTGATCGTCTCCTACTAGGTTGCTAGCTACCGCTGCAACCCGGACATTCCCTTGCTGATCAAGCCAAATGACAGAAAGTGTCCTTTACAGGGGTTTCGGACAAGGCAGTTCTAATGGTGTACTTTTTGTTTTGATCTGACTGTTTTTTAGGAGTTATGGGTTTTTATATTTCTTAACATTAGACGTGATCGTCTCTTACTAGGTTGCTAGCTACCGCTGCAACCCGGACATAGGACGTGATCGTCTCTTACTAAGTCACTAGCTACCGCTGCAACCCGGTTAAACTACATTATATCCTCTTGACTGACGTCGAACTCTTATGTATTGTTCTTTACTAGGCTTCAGCCATCTCTACAGCCATCATATTGATGGAAATTATGTAATCCCTATTTATGTTTCAGTTAACATGGGCTAGGTATCGTTCTTTATTGTAAACCTTAATAAAAATAGTGGCTTATTTAGTATAGGAAAGAGTTCGTTCTTTATTATATATTCATGAATGAGACCATTTACAGTTTTGACGTTTCTTATATAGTAATTATGACGTCACTGCATCAAAAATACAGTTTTTATTGGAAAAATTTATTCTCTTTTAGAAATAATTTATTTTAGTTACAAAAGGTTTTTAACCCAATTAATTTCCTTTAAAATGAGCTATTGAACAACCCTCTACGATGTTCCAGTGCCAAGCTATCTCTGGATACAAAAAAAGAAAAAAAAAATATCCCGTTTGGGGAGAATAACGTGGTAAAAGTCAATTTGCTTGATTTTCAAGCCAATATATTTCCCTTTCTGTTCAAGCCAAGGGACAGAAAGTTTCCTATACAGGGGTTTCGGACAAGGCGGTTCTAATGGTGTACTTTTTGTTTTGATCTGACTCCTTTTTTAGGAACTATGGGTTTTTATATTTCTTAACATTGGACGTGATCGTCTCTTACTAGGTTGCTAGCTACCGCTGCAACCCGGATTTTTTTATTTCTTAACATTGGACGTGATCGTCTCTTACTAGGTTGCTAGCTACCGCTGCAACCCGGATTTCAGTTACTATGGACTAAAGTTCGTTCTTTAGTGTAATGCCAAGCTATCTGTGGAAAAGAAAGAAAAAAGAAAAAAAAAGAAAAAAATATCCCGTTTAAGCAGAATATTGTAGTAGCTGCCACTTTTATTGATTTTCAAGCCAATATATTTCCCTTGCTGTTCAAGCCAAGGGACAGAAAGTTTCCTATACAGGGGTTTCGGACAAGGCGGTTCTAATGGTGTACTTTTTGTTTTGATTTGACTCCTCTGTTAGGAACTAAGGGTTTTTATATTTCTTAACATTGGACGTGATCGTCTCTTACTAGGTTGCTAGCTACCGCTGCAACCCGGATGAGCCATTGAACAACTCTCTACGATGTTCCAGTGCCGAGCTATCTGTGGAATTACTAACCTATACATTCAGTGGCGTATAAAATTTAGTATAGGCATGAGGTCGTTCTTTATTATAATTAACAAAGATCAGCCTGCATTTTTGCCATCTTCTTGTATTTCTGAATGTAATTTTTCCCTTTGTCCTTATGCGTTCTTCGGTACAACCTCGCAGAGAATTTAATTTTTTCATTATAGCTTTTGTCACCCCAGTATGTACCCATTATTCTGGTGGCAACTTTTTTCTTATGTTTGTTTCGGTAATCTTCATCATTATCATACCGTTCCTTACTCTTTTGTTTGGCTGTCACAATTTTCGCATGTCTATAATCTTCATCATTGTGATAACACATTTTGCTGTTTTGTTTTGTTCTCTCAATTATTACTTCTCGATACGCCTTGTCAGTTGAATACCTTTGCTTTTTTCTTTCCAAGATGTTGTCTCTGTTTTTGTATAGTACTGTTTTTTTAAATTACGTATAATAACTCGCTTAGAAGGCATCTTATTATAAAACAAGAAATAATATTTTCATCTAATTAACACTTCTTATAACTCGTATCAGGTATCCATAACCTAACAAAAAATAAAACTAATTTTTAAATTTTCAGGTATTTTGTTAGTTTGAATGAAAAGATTAAAATTATTGCTCAGATATCATAAATATTTTTTCAGTTTACATAATAACTTTAGCGATTCTAAACTGAAAAATAAAATATATATTAAAAATGTAATTTTTTGGTCTGAAAATACATAGTCAATCCCACATCGGGTAGTTAGAACCTAACCAAAAATAAAACTAATTTTAACATTTTAAGGTATTTTTCCAGCTTGTATTGAAATATTCAAACTATTGCTCGGATACCATGGATATTTTTGCAGTTTACACAAGCTGCAAAGAACGCACAGGCTGATCTTTGTAAACTGAGAAAACTTTTACGAATGTTTTACCGGGATTACGAAAAATATTCAAAATTAAATATTAAAATTATCTCTGAAAGAATAGATTTTGTTGAAAAGTCAGCTAGAGATGCTTTCGCAAAACTTCATAGTAATATCCAAAAGAAATGTTGCATGTTTAGTGAAAAGCTTCCAAGGTATGGACCGGCAACTGTGGAACAGTTTACAGATGTAATGGGAAATCTTATACATCACTGTGAATATATGGAGGCATAATTGTCCTTTACTTAGTTTCAGCTTAAATTCGATGATCGAGCCTTTATGTACTACATCCAACGACTATGACGTCATTGATCAATATTGTATATACAAAATTAAGTTTTTCGTGAAAAATAATTAATAAAAAAAATTAAGTGCAAAAGGCGCTAGATTAATAGAAAAATTAAGTGCAAAAGGCGCTGGACGTGATCGTCTCTTACTAGGTTGCTAGCTACCGCTGGAACCCGGATTTTGGACAAGGCGGCTCTAATAGTATACTTCTTGTTTTGATCTGAATCTTTTTTCAGGAGCTATGGGTTACTTTAGTTTTTACTATGGGGCGTGATTGTCTTTTACTAGGTTGCTAGCTACCGCTGCAACCCGGATATCCGTTGAAACTTACATATTCCCCATTTATAATGAATTGTTATTCCACTGATCGTCTTTTAATGTAACCATTTGCATATACGCTTCTTCAAGGTTTTCGTCATCGAAGATTCCATCTTTTAGTGGTTTATAGAAGTTATCCTTTGTATACTCAATAGCTCTATTGAGCTCTATCAGTGCTAGATCACTTGGTTTGAATTGTTCCCTAACATAACAGAAAAAAAGACACCAGTCGAGTGCAAATAAACGTATTTTCTTAACGAAGCTTTCAAGTGGATAACTATCGGGTTCTAGAGAAGTTATAAAATTATTGACATTGTTTATTTCAATAATATACCATTCAGGTGAATCTTCAGGTAGGTCGCAATTATTTGGCATTGGATAGGGTTTCCCCCCTGCCTGACCTCTCCCCAGGACTTGTAAGCCTTCTGTAAATAATCTTCGAGCATTTGAACCTTTTATAATCTATAATGATGTATAATATAAATACTGTAATCTTAACTATAGTGAAGTTGCGTATGCAAGTTAGTATAGGGAAGAGTTCGATCTTTATTATATTTTTTTAGGAGTTAGGGGTTTTTATATTTCTTAACATTGGACGTGATCGTCTCTTACTAGGTTGCTAGCTACCGCTGCAACCTGGATGCAACCCAAATTCACATATATATTTATTTATGTGAGGCAGCATGGCCGAGTGGTCCAAGACACTGGTGTTAGCCACCAGTCTCTTCGGAGGCGTGGATTCAAATCTTACCGCTGGTATACGATTATGTTTGAAAGACTGCAGTGTGAAAAGACATCAAAAATGCAGTTTTTGGTGGAAAAATTTATTCTCTTTTAGAAATAATTTATTTTAGTTACTATAGACTTTTAACCCAATTAATTTCCTTTAAAATGAGCTATTGAACAACCCTCTACGATGTTCCAGTGCCAAGTTATCTGTGGAAAAGAAAAAAAAATGAAAAAAGAAAAAAATATCCCGTTTGGGGAGAATAACGTGGTTAAAGTCAATTTTCTTGATTTTCAAGCCAATATATTTCCCTTGCTGTTCAAGCCAAGGGACTGAAAGTTTCCTATACAGGGGTTTCGGACAAGGCGGTTCTAATGGTGTACTTTTTGTTTTGATCTGACTCCTTTGTTAGGAACTATGGGTTTTTATATTTCTTAACATTGGACGTGATCGTCTCTTACTAGGTTGCTAGCTACCGCTGCAACCCGGATTCTTCACTAGGTTTCAGCCATCTCTAAAGCCATGAAACTGATGGAAATTACATAATCCCTATTTATGATTCAGTTAACATGGGCCAGGTGTCGTCATTTATTTTAGTTGCTAGCTACCGCTGCAACCCGGATAATCGTCTTTTAATGTAACTCTTACTAGGTTTCTAGCTACCGCTGCAACCCAGATTCCAGTTACTATAGACTATAGTTCGCTCTTAATATACTATATATTACCTATGCTATAGTTAAGTGGCCTATAAAATTTAGTATAGGCAAAAGGTCGTTCTTTATTATAAATTTGTTCAAACTTTAAAGAAACAAGCACATTTTACATAACTATATCTACATGCTTTTAATTATGTAAAAAATGTTATTTGGATCTGCATATGCAAGATGATGTTAATACTATTTGCTATTTCAGTGTTGTACAAAAATGCATTTATTTGTTAAATATTGATTCCATTTATTACGTGCAGTTGCTTGTATTTAACTAGGTTTCATCTATAATCGATGAAACTAGCATATATCCCATATACCCCATTATACCTGACCGAAACAATTTATGATGATGATCCCTTATGTAACTTAGCAAAAATAAAACTAATTAAAAACTTTTCAGGTACCTTCTAGTTTTAGTTAGAAAATTAAAATTAATGCTCTGAGGCCACAAATATTTTTGCAGTTTACATAATAGCTTTAGCGATCCTGAACTGAAAAATAAAATAAAATAAACAATTGCAATTTCTTTTAAACATACACATTAAATAACATGACTGGTAGCTTGATCCTACCAAAAAGTAAATCTAATTTAAATAAAGCCGTCTTTGAAAAGACTGCAATATGAAAAAACCTCAAAATGCAATTTTTTGTAAAAAGCAATATTTAAAAAAAATTGGTGTTTGATTAAAAATTGCACTAGAACTTTTAATTTACGCTTGAATGAACCCTGTCACAACATTCTAGGACCACTGGGTCGATAAAAACACCCCTGGTAAAAAAACAAAAAAGGGCAAATAAACACGCATCCCTGATCTTTCTTCTGAAAAAAAAAATACAAAATCCACGTTTTTTCAGATAGGAGCTTGAAACTTCTACAGTAAGGTTCTCTGATACGCTGAATCTGATTGTGCAATTTTCATTAAGAGTCTGAGACTGTTAGGGGGGGGGGTTCCTTCTTTTCGAAAATAAGGTAAATTTTTTCAGGCTCATAAATTTTGATTGGTATAACTAAACTTGATGAAACTTAAATATTTAAAAAATTATACATATTTACATATTCATAAAAATCTAATTCTTTTGATGTATCTATTGGTATCAAAATTCCGTTTGTTAGAGTTTCGGTTACTATTGAGACAACTCGCTCTTACTATAGATTTCGTTATCACGAACTGTTTGATTAAGTAACTACCGCTGCAACCCTGACCAACGCAGCAAATTACAAACAGGAGAAAACCTATGGCCTTTTGTTAGTTTCAATTTTAATTCCAATGATCGTCTTTTAATGTAATTTTTTAGGAGTTAGGGGTTTTTATATTTTTTAACATTGGACGTGATCGTCTCTTACTAGGTTGCTAGCTACCGCTGCAACCTGGATCTTTTAATGTAATCATTTTAAAGGTAGTATTCTTTCTAATTGATTACAAACAGGAAAAAGCCTACGGCTTTTTCTTCTTTGAAATAGTAAGAGACTAGCCTCAAACAATCAAGTAGCTAACTAAATCAAATGTATGTATTGGGTTTTTATTCCAATGACCGTCTTTTAGTGGAAAATTTTAATATATTGACCTTAAATATAATAACTGTACTAGCCTATACTATAGTTAAGTGGCCTATAAAATTTAGTTTAGGCAAGAGGTCGTTCTTTATTATAACTAACTAAATCAATTATATTTAATGGTTTTTTATTCCAATGATCATCTTTTAATTTGAAATTTTAACATATTGATCTTAAATATAACTGTACTAGCCTAAACTATAGTTAAGTGGCCTATAAAATTTAGTATAGGCAAGAGGTTGTTCTTTACTATAATTATATTAATTATTGTTCTTTAATGTAAAAAGAAAAAAATATCCCGTTTAGGCAGAATGTTGTAGTAGCTGCCACTTTTCTTGATTTTCAAGCCAATATATTTCCCTTTCTGTTCAAGCCAAGGGACAGAAATTTTACTATGCAGGGGTTTCGGACAAGGCGGTTCTAATGGTGTACTGTTTTGATCTGACTCCTTTTTTAGGAGCTATGGGTTTTTATATTTCTTAACATTGGACGTGATCGTCTCTTACTAGGTTGCTAGCTACTGCTACAAACTGGATGGTAACTTTATCGATCACTTATGTAAAAAAAACTGGAAAAATACCTGAAAATTTTAAAATTAATTTAATTTTTGTTAGGGTTTTGTTTAATAACAAGCCGACATATTTTCTTTGTTGTTAAGCAAAGAGACTCCGGGGTACGGCTGCCGCTGCAAGCCGGATATCGCTACAATCTGGATAGCTTGAAGCTACCCCTGGAACCACCGTATATCAGTTACTATGGACAAGAGATTGTTCTTTACTGTATGGACGTGATCGTCTCTTACTAGGTTGCTAGCTACCGCTGCAACCCGGATACCATTGCAACCCGGAATATATTAAAGATTTGAGTTGATATTAGCGAGAGCTCGTTCCTTATTATAAAATTTTTACTTATGATGATTTCTTAAGGAATATAATTAAAATTTCTTAATATAATAAAAATAATTTGTTTTGATTACAAAAGGTTTTTAACCCCAATAATTTCCTTTATAATGAGCCATTGAACAACTCTCTACGATGTTCCAGTACCATGCTATCTGTTGAATTTCTAACCTATACTACAATTAAGTGGCGTATAAAATTTATTATAGGCAAGAGGTCGTTCTTTATTATAATCTATTCACGTCTCATAGCTCTAATATAAAACTATGATGACATTCATTATTTATCTAGTAGGGTTTCAGACAAGGTAGTTCTAATGATGTACTTTTGTTTTGATCTGACTCTATTTTTAGGAGTTTTGGGTTTTTATATTTCTTAGCATTGGACTGATCGTCTCTTGCTAGGTTGCTAGCTACTGCTGCAACCCAGATTCACATATATATTATTTATGAGAGGCAGCCTGGCCGAGTGGTCCAAGGCACTAGTGTTAGCCACCAGTCTCTTCGGAGGCATGAGTTCAAATCTTACCGCTGGTATACGATTATGTTTGAAAGACTGCAGTGTGAAAAGACATCAAAAATGCAGTTTTTGGTGGAAAAATTTATCCTGTTTTAGAAATAATTTATTTTAGTTACTATAGATTTTTAACCCAATTAATGTCCTTTAAAATGAGCCATTGAACACTCTCTACGATGTTCCAGTGCCAAGCTATCTCTGGAAAAGAAGAAAAAAAGAAAAAAAAATATCCCGTTTAGGCAGAATGTTGTAGTAGCTGCCACTTTTCTTGATTTTCAAGACAATATATTTCCCTTGCTGTTCAAGCCAAAGGGCAGTAAGTTTCCTTTCAAGGGGTTTCGGACAAGGCGGTTCTAATGGTGTACTTTTGAATTTGATCTGACTCCTTTTTTAGGAACTATGGGTTTTTACATTTCTTAACATTGGACGTGATCGTCTCTTACTAGGTTGCTAGCTACCGCTGCAACCCAGATTAAATACATAACCTAACGTAACCTAGGTACCTCCACCCCCCCAAACCCCAAAAAAAACAGTTTAAATATTGTAAACGCAATTAGCAATTACGCTTTGCCATCCATTTATCTCTTGCAAATGCCCGTTTGACGAGTTTCCATTAGTAGTTCCTTGTACAGCATATAGCGGTGTGTACCAGATAATGCACAAGTACCAAAGTTTCATTTTCCTAACCTAACCCCTTTCCAAGATAGCCAAAAGTAGCTAAAGTAGAATTATAACTCATTTTCACTTGGTTTTGGAAAATTGGCTCCCCCCGCCCCAGGATTTGACAAAATTATGCCACTGCCTCTATCTCTAAAAAAAAGATCATTATGAGTCTGTATGTTTGTAGTTCGTGTTCAAATCCATGGTCGAACCAGTTAATTCAGCATATCTCTCTTGGTTCCAGTTTTAATTTAAGAGCAGCTTGGCGCAGCGGAAGGTCGCCATAACCCAGAGGTCGGTGGATCGAAACCACTAGCTGCTATTTTTAGTCTTGCGGAGAGAATTACAGAGAATAAATTTTGTAGGTTGTTGAAATCTTGAGCGAAAAGTTTAATCCATTTTTTAAAGTATAAATGCTCTGTAATACTGTTAGAAATATGGAAATGTTAGACATGCCCATTCGTTTACGGTACCATAATACGTAACTTACTTTTATAAAGGGAAATTGATAACAGTTTTTTTTTTCAGTTTGTGGATATACCACAAAAAACCTTTACTAATGTAAATACACAAAAGAATTACTTTTCAAATATAGAGGGGGGGGGCGGGGGGGGATACCCCCTTCTATTGACACGATTAATTAAACATCAGGTCTCTGGTTCCAAACCCTCCTTAGATGTCATAATTTTGTATAATATCTCATATGCTTTAATATATGTTTCATCTTTTCCATATTGGCCTATTTGTCTGTAATGAAATTGAATGTTCTTATATCGTGTCTTAACTTTGTAGTTGTGATAGCAAATTAGAATCGCTAATTAATTATAGTTAATCAGCATACTTTCCTCTTACACTATCCATGATTTTATTTCTTTTATTTTTTGTAATAGGTTATGTGGATATTTATAAGGCTTGATTAAAGTTTTTATTTTTAGAGTCTGTTGAACGAAAACTTAGCTCCCACTGAGAAGGCATTGTTGAAGAAATATATTCGAGAAGGAAAAATGAACGGTTTTGAATTATCAGAAAAAGGAATATCAGTTGTCAAACAAAACATGGCAAAGTTGGAGGAGGCCAAATCTGCATATAGAAATCGAGTTAAGGTACGCAGAATTCGTATTTGCAGATTCACTAAGGTATTGTAAGTCGGTATAGATTGTCTACCAGGGTGCTTTTATTCCCAGGCTTGTTGTTTTTGCTATTTCTGGAATTTTAGTAGAATTACAGTCGCTTAATCAAAAAGTTTTTGAGGCACGTGAATGAATCTTGCAACATTGGGTATACTGCCCCTCCCCCCTCCCGCCCCTAAAGAAGAAACTCAAAGAACCAGGCAGCTAACTAAGTCCAATATATGCAATGATTTGATCGTCTTTTAACATAATTAGTTTCAGCTTAAATTCGATGATCGAGCCTTCATGTAATTATTTTTAAACAAAATTAGATGAAATTAATTAGCTAATTTGACAAGACATAGTTGGTAACTAAGGGCAAGAGTTCGTTCTTTAATATAACAACCAGGATGACGTCAGTTACAACTTGGAATTCGTTTTATGCTATATCATTACAAACAATATCTTTGAAATAGTAAGAGACGAACCACAAGTAACTACCCCTGGAACCACCATATATCAGTTACTATGCATGAGCGATCGTTCTTTACTTTAAATTATCATAAACGTTATCGATCCTTTATGTAAATTTTTAACATTGGACGTGATCGTCTCTTACTAGGTTGCTAGCTACCGCTGCAACCCGGATGGTAGGAAAATATTATGATTTAAACCTGATGAAATGGCGTAACGAGTCTCTTTAAGCGAAAGAAAAACCAAATTATTTTTTAGATTTTCAGGTATTTCTCTGGTTCAAATTACAAAATTAAAATTATTGCTTAGAAATCACAAATATTTCTACAGTTTGCAGTTAAATAAAATTATTATATTTAAAAGTTTCAGGATTTATTCTAGTTTCAGTTAACAAATTAACCGTTAAATTAGTTAGATTAACCCAAAAATTGCTGCATTTTACATAATAATGGATAATTATATAAAAAAATCTAATTGACAAACACCACTCATGATGAACTATATCGGTCCTTCATGTAATTTTCTTGATTTTCAAGCCAATATATTTCCCTTGCTGTTCAAGCCAAATGACAGAAAGTTTCCTATACGGGTGTTTCGGACAAGGCGGTTCTAATGGTGTACTTTTGTTTTGATCTGACTCCTCTGTTAGGAACTATGGGTTTTTATATTTCTTAACATTGGACGTGATCGTCTCTTACTAGGTTGCTAGCTACCGCTGCAGCCCGGATTAAAAAATTATTATCATAACTTATATGTAACTTTTATTTTATAAGTGTTCGATAGTTTAATGGTAAGCATGCCCACTTGTTACCTGGAGAATGGGGTTCGATTCCCCGTCAGGGAGAAACTTTTAATATGTTGAATTAAAAGCACTATCTTTTCAATTTAAAATTTAAAAAAGAAACTTGTTTATTTACATTCTAGCTAAAATAAGGAAGAAAATATGAATGAACCACAGGGTTCAGTTTCTTTGGACTTGAGTTCGTTTTTTAACTATAAATACAAACAGGAAAAAGCCTACGGCTTTTTCTTCTTTTAAATAGTAAGAGACGAAACTCAAACAATCAAGCAGCTAACTAAGTCGATGTATGGAATGGTTTGTTATTTCAGTGATCGTCTTTTAATGTAAATTTACTAACCTATACTATAGTTAAGTGGCCTATATAATTTAGTATAGGCAAGAGGTCGTTCTTTATTATAAAATCTTGAAATCTGAGTTCAAATTTCGGTGAAAACTTTTTATAGAATGTAGCTTACTAATACTACCATATAGGTTTCTGCCGTAATTCCTTCTTTTCAAAAATGAAATTAGTTATTATGGCCTTTTCCATATCGTTATATATAATTATATATAATTTTCCATATAATTAGTTAGTTCTTTTCCATATCGTTAAAATTTATTTTATAATAATAATTACTTTTGTTAATTACAAAACATTTCTATATACAGCAGTTTTCTTTAAAATGAGCCATTACACAGCTCTTTACTATGACAACGAACCGTTTGATTTAATACTTAAGTTACTATGGGTTAGAGTTCGTTCCTTAATGTAAAAATGTATTTAATGGGTTTTTATTCCAATGATCGTCTTTTAATGGAAAATTTTAATATATTCACCTTAAATATAACTGTACTAGCTTATACTCAATAGTTAAGTGGCCTATAAAATTTAGTATAGGCAAGATGTTGTTCTTTATTATAACCTATAAAATTTAGTATAGGCAAGAGTTGGTTCCTTATTATAATAGTAAAAAACTGATTCTATTTTAAAAATAATTTGTTTTAATTACAAAAGATTTTTAACCCCATTAATTTCCTTTAAAATAAGCCATTAAACAGCTCTCTATGATATTACAGTGCCAAGCTATCTGTGGAATTACTAACCTATGCTATAAATAAGTGGCGTATAAAATTTAGTATAGGCAAGAGGTCGTTCTTTATTATAATTTGATCTGACTCTTTTTTTAGGAGTTAGGGGATTTTAAATTTCTTAACATTGGACGTGATCGTCTCTTACTAGGTTGCTAGCTACTGCTGCAACCCGGATTACCTGAGGATGTTGGCTTTGGTGCCTGCAGTTGTTTGCTTTATTGCACCTGCACCTGTTGGTTTTGTCATTCCTTCAACTGTTGGGTTACTTGTCTAAGACTGTTTGCTATATTATACCTTCAGCTGTTGGCTTAGTTGTTTTATATTTCCTATATTGGACGTGATCGTCTCTTACTAGGTTGCTAGCTACCGCTGCAACCCGGATAACTGACAAAAACCATTTATGATGAGCTAAATTCGTCCTTTATGTAACTACACCTGGAACCACTATATATCAGTTAGTATGGGAGAGAGATCGTTCTTTACTGTAAATTTCTTCTTTGAAATAGTAAGAGACTAGCCTCAAACAATCAAGTAGCTAACTAAATCAAATGTATGTATTGGGTTTTTATTCCAGTGACCGTCTTTTAGTGGAAAATTTTAATATATTGACCTTAAATATAACTGTACTAGCCTATACTATAGTTAAGTCGCCTATAAAATTTAGTATAGGCAAGAGGTCGTTCTTTATTATAATGTACAAAAATCAAATATCTTTGAAAAGACTGCAGCATGAAAAGACATCAAAAATGCAGTTTTTGGTGGAAAAATTTATTCTCTTTTAGAAATAATTTATTTTAGTTACTATAGATTTTTAACCCAATTAATTTCCTTTAAAATGAGCCATTGAACAACTATCTACGATATTCCAGTGAAAAGCTATCTCTCGAAACAAAGAAAAAAAAAATATCCCGTTTAGGCAGAATGTTGTAGTAGGTGCCACTTTTCTTGATTTTCAAGCCAATATATTTCTCTTGCTGTTCAAGCCAAGGGACAGAAAGTTTGCTATACAGGGGTTTCGGACAAGGCGGTTCTAATGGTGTACTTTTTGTTTTTATCTGACTCCTTTGTTAGGAACTATGGGTTTTTATATTTCTTAACATTGGACGTGATCGTCTCTTACTAGGTTGCTAGCTACCGCTGCAACCCAGATAATATAACATCTATGTTGCATTAAATATTGTAAAAGAAACATGGCTCAGCATAAAAAATGTCTGCATCATATACTGTTTGAACAATTTCTGATATTAAGGTTTTATGGTGTAATGGCTATCACTCCTGACAATGAATCTTGAGATCTGAGTTCAAATCTCGGTGGAGTTTTTTTTAAAACTTGTAGCTCACTTAATAACATATAAGTCTCTGCTGTAATTCCTTGTTTTCAAGATTGAATGAATTATTATTAATTCAGCAGAGTTGGTTCTTTACTATAATCGTCTTTTAATGTAACATGGGCTACAGTTCGTTCTTTAATGTAAATCCCTTGCTGTTCAAGCCAAGGGACAGAAAGTTTCCTATAAAGGGGTTTTGGACAAGGCGGTTCTAATGGTGTACTTTTTGTTTTGATCTTATTCCTTTGTTAGGAACTATGGGTTTTTATATTTCTTAAAATTGGACGTGATCGTCTCTTACTAGGTTTCTAACTACCGCTGCAACCCGGAAATGGGACGTGATCGTCTCTTACTAGGTTGCTAGCTACCTAGATAGTTGCTAGAATAGTTGCTAGCTATTCTCTTTTAGAAATAATTTATTTAGTTACTAAAGATTTTTAATCCAATTAATTTCCTTTAAAATGAGCTATTGAACAACTCTCTACGATGTTCCAGTGCCAAGCTATCTGTGGAAAAGAAAAAAAATATCCCGTTTGTTGAGAATAACGTGGTTAAACTCAATTTTCTTGATTTTCAAGCCAATATATTTTCTTTGTTATTCAAGCCAAAGGGCGGTAGGTTTTTATATTTTTTAACATTGGACGTGATCGTCTCTTACTAGGTTGCTAGCTACCGCTGCAACCCGGATTAGTATAGGAAAGAGTTCGTTCTTTATTATAATACATCAAAAATGCAATTTTTTTGACAAAATTGATTCTACTTTAAAAAGTATTTTATTTTTAATTGCAAAAGGGACTAGATGTTGCAATTTCCTTTAAAATGAGCTATTATACAGCTCTCTATGATTTTCCAGTGCCCAGCTAGCTGAGGAGAAAAATCAAGCAGAAAGAAAAAAATATCCCGTTTGTGGAGAATAACGTGGTAAAAGTCAATTTTCTTGATTTTCAAGCCAATATATTTTCTTTGTTATTCAAGCCAAAGGGCGGTAAGTTTCCTTTATAAAGGATTCGGATAAGGCGGTTCTAATGGTGTACTTTTTGTTTTGATCTGACTCTTTTTTTAGGAGTTGGGGGGTTTTATATTTTTTAACATTGGACGTGATCGTCTCTTACTAGGTTGCTAGCTACCGCTGCAACCCGGACTGGAACCACCATAAATCAGTTACTATGGGCGAGAGATCGTTCTTTACTGTAAAAGCATCTAAAACCTAGCATAAAACAAAACTAATTTTAAAATTTTCAGGTATTTATCTTGCTTGAATTAAAAAATTAGTATTATTGGTTAGACACCATAAATATTTTTGCAGTTTAACTAATAAGTTTAGCGATTCTGGACTGAAAACTAAAATAATTGCAATTATAAGACAATAATATGGAGATACGTACTTTACGGGTTACAAACCAAAAAAAGTTTGGTTCCTGGATACAATAATAACTTTGAACTGAGATGAAAAAAATTTTTATTCCAGGAGACAAAAAGTAAAACTAATTATAAAATTTTCATGTATTTTTGTTGTTTAAATTAAGAACTTACTACTACTGATTAGGCATCATAAATATTTTTGCAGTTTACATAATCATTTTAGCGATTAAGCCAAAAAAGAAAATTTTGGTTCCAGGAGTTTCGGTTACTATTGAGACAAGTAGCTATTATTACTATAGAGTTCATTACCATGAACTGTTTGATTGCTTCAAAATTCAAATATCTTTGAAAAGACTGCAGTATGAAAATACATCAAAAATGCATTTTTTTGACAAAATTGATTCTACTTTAAAAAGTATTTTATTTTTAATTACAAAAGGCACTAGATGTTGCAATTTCCTTTAAAATGAGCTATTATACAGCTCTCTATGATTTTCCAGTGCCCAGCTAGCTGAGGAGAAAAATCAAGCGGAAAGAAAAAAAATATCCCGTTTGTGGAGAATAACGTGGTAAAAGTCAATTTTCTTGATTTTCAAGCCAATATATTTTCTTTGTTATTCAAGCCAAAGGGCGGTAAGTTTCCTTTATAAAGGATTCGGATAAGGCGGTTCTAATGGTGTACTTTTTGTTTTGATCTGACTCTTTTTTTAGGAGTTGGGGGTTTTATATTTTTTAACATTGGACGTGATCGTCTCTTCCTAGGTTGCTAGCTACCGCTGCAACCCGGATACAGTTCGTTACCACGAACTGTTGATAATATAAAAAAAAAACGTATTGACAAACGCCATTTATGATGAGCTATATCGATCTTTTATGTAAAACGGCTATACTAACTTGACTATGCCAGTTAGTATAGCCAAGAGTTATTTTATCATTATAATGACGTCATATACACTATACCTCTTTTTCTTTTCTCTGTTGTACTATGAGATAGACTTCGTTCCTTACTGTAAAAACCATTATGTATTCATGAATGAGACCATTTACAGTTTTGACGTTTCTTATATAGTAATTATGACGTCACTGCATCAAAAATACAGTTTTTATTGGAAAAATTTATTCTCTTTTAGAAATAATTTATTTTAGTTACAAAAGGTTTTTAACCCAATTAATTTCCTTTAAAATGAGCTATTGAACAACCCTCTACGATGTTCCAGTGCCAAGCTATCTCTGGAGACAAAGAAAAAAGAAAAAAATATCCCGTTTGGGGAGAATAACGTGGTAAAAGTCTATTTTCTTGATTTTCAAGCCAATATATTTTCTTTGTTATTCAAGCCAAAGGGCGGTAAGTTTCCTTTATGGAGGATTTGGACAAGGCGGTTCTAATGGTGTACTTTTTGTTTTGATCTGACTCTTTTTTTAGGAGCTACGGGTTTTTATATTTCTTAACATTGGAGGTGATCGTCTCTTACTAGGTTGCTAGCTACCGCTGCAACCCGGATTTCTCATTAACCATTAACGACCTCAACACAATCAAGTAACTATCTAAGTCAATTGTATGCAATGGTTTGTTATTCGCATTGATCGTCTTTTACTGTGAATTGTGGAGAATAACGTGGTTAAAGTCAATTTTCTTGATTTTCATGCCAATATATTTAGGTTGCTAGCTACCGCTGCAACCCGGATGCTATATAATTACAAACGGGGAAAAGCCTACGGCTTTTTCTTCATTAAAAGAGTGAGAGACAAACTTCAAGCAATCAAGTATCTAACTAAGTCCAATGTCAGCAATGGTTTGTTATTTCAATGATCGTCTTTTAATGTAATCTTACTAGGTTGCTAGCTACCGCTGCAACCCGGATACCGCTGTAACCCTGATAACAAACAGGAAAATATTACAAACAGGAAAAAGCCTACGGCTTTTTCTTCTTTGAAATAGTAAGAGACGAACCTCAAACGATCAAGTAGCTAACTAAGTCCAATGCATGCAATAACTTTTTCTTCCAATGATCGTCTTTTAATGTAACATATCAGTTACTATGGGAGAGAGATTGTTCTTTACTGTAACTTTTACCCCAAACAAGATTTTAATTTATGTCTAATATTAATCATTAAGGAAAATGCATTATCTATATAATGATTTCTTATAATACCTCAATTACTATGGATGAAAGTTCGTTCTTTAATGTAATTTATTTCTGCTACTATGGGCTAAGGTTCGTTCTTTCATGTAAAACTAGCAAAACATTTTTAAGTCTGATGAAGATTTAACTAATGTGTCAAAAGTAAGGTTGCAAGTCGACGATTTTGTTTTGGCCTTATTATAATTGGTATGGTGAAATAATAATATGCATATGGTTCTTAAATCATACTTCTTTATGGTCCCATATGGTCTAGTGGCTAGGATAGTTAACTTTCATTCAACAGGCCCGGGTTCGATTCCCGGTGTGGAAAAATTTTTAACTCTATAATCTTCGAACATTCGAACCTTTTATAATTTATAATGATGTATAATATAAATACTGTAATCTTAACTATAGTGAAGTTGCCTATGCAAGTTAGTATAGGGAAGAGTTCGATCTTTATTATAACTATTTATGTCACAGTTAACATGGGCTAGGTGTCCTTCTTTATTGTAACTTTATTGTTAAAACATTTTTTAAGGCTGATGAAGATTTAACTGATGTGTCAAAAGTAAGGTTGTAAGTCGACGATTTTGTTTTGGCCTTATTATAATTGGTATGGTGAAATAATAATATGCATATGGTTCTTAAATCATACTTGTTTATGGTCCCATATGGTCTAGTGGCTAGGATAGTTAACTTTCATTCAACAGGCCCGGGTTCGATTCCCGGTGTGGAAAAATTTTTAACTCTATAATCTTCGAACATTTGAACCTTTTATAATTTATAATGATGTATAATATAAATACTGTAATCTTAACTATAGTGAAGTTGCCTATGCAAGTTAGTATAGGGAAGAGTTCGATCTTTATTATATGAACATCTCTCTACAATATTCCAGTGCCATGCTATCTGTTGAATTACTAACCTATACTATAATTACGTGGCGTATAAAATTTAGTATAGGTAAGAGGTCGTTCTTTATTATAATTCTTATATAGTAATTATGACGTCACTGCATCAAAAATACAGTTTTTATTGGAAAAATTTATTCTCTTTTAGAAATAATTTATTTTAGTTACAAAAGGTTTTTAACCCAATTAATTTCCTTTAAAATGAGCTATTGAACAACCCTCTACGATGTTCCAGTGCCAAGCTATCTGTGGAAAAGAAAAAGAAAAAAAAAAAGAAAAAAATATCCCGTTTGGGGAGAATAACGTGGTAAAAGTCTATTTTCTTGATTTTCAAGCCAATATATTTTCTTTATTATTCAAGCCAAAGGGCGGTAAGTTTCCTTTATGGAGGATTTGGACAAGGCGGTTCTAATGGTGTACTTTTTGTTTTGATCTGACTCTTTTTTTAGGAGCTACGGGTTTTTATATTTCTTAACATTGGAGGTGATCGTCTCTTACTAGGTTGCTAGCTACCGCTGCAACCCGGATATAATATAAATACTGTAATCTTAGCTATAGTGAAGTTGCGTATGCAAGTTAGTATAGGGAAGAGTTCGATCTTTATTATAATCTTTATTATAAATGTATTCATGAATGAGACCTTTTGCAGTTTTGACGTTTCTTATATAGTAATTATGACGTCACTGCATCAAAAATACAGTTTTTATTGAAAAAATTTATTCTCTTTTAAAAATAATTTATTTTAGTTACTATAGATTTTTAACCCAATTAATTTCCTTTAAAATGAGCTATTGAACAACCCTCTACGATGTTCCAGTGCCAAGCTATCTCTGGATACAAAAAAAGAAAAAAAAAAGAAAAAAAGAAAAAAATATCCCGTTTGGGGAGAATAACGTGGTAAAAGTCTATTTTCTTGATTTTCAAGCCAATATATTTTCTTTGTTATTCAAGCCAAAGGGCGGTAAGTTTCCTTTATGGAGGATTTGTACAAGGCGGTTCTAATGGTGTACTTTTTGTTTTGATCTGACTCTTTTTTTAGGAGCTACGGGTTTTTATATTTCTTAACATTGGAGGTGATCGTCTCTTACTAGGTTGCTAGCTACCGCTGCAACCCGGATCTCCTTATTGGCTTTACTCTCCGTTCTTTACTATAAAATATATCGATCCTTTATGTAATCTGGATACAAAAGAAAAAAAAAGAAAAAAATATCCCGTTTAGGCAGAATGTAGTAGTAGCTGCCACTTTTCTTGATTTTCAAGCCAATATATTTCCCTTGCTGTTCAAGCCAAGGGACAGAAAGTTTCCTATACAGGGGTTTCGGACAAGGCGGTTCTAATGGTGTACTTTTTGTTTTGATCTGACTCCTTTGTTAGGAACTATGGGTTTTTATATTTCTTAACATTGGACGTGATCGTCTCTTACTAGGTTGCTAGCTACCACTGCAACCCGGATAAGGTTGCAAGTCGACGATTTTGTTTTGGCCTTATTATAATTGGTATGGTGAAATAATAATATGCATATGGCTCTTAAATCATACTTCTTTATTGTTTCATATGGTCTAGCGGCTAGGATAGTTAAATTTCACTTAACAGGCTCGGGTTCGATTCCCGGTGTGGGAAAACTCTATAATCTTCGAACATTTGAACCTTTTATAATTTATAATGATGTATAATATAAATACTGTAATCTTAAATATAGTGAAGTTGCGTATGCAAGTTAGTATAGGGAAGAGTTCGATCTTTATTATAATATAGGCAAAAGGTCGTTCTTTATTATAACTAATCGAAAGGTTGGTGGTTCAAGGCCACCCGGGGTCGATTTCTTTTAGTTTGTAATTTAGCTATAAATAAAACAATGATAACAATGATGCTTAGAACATTCCAATTTACAGTATCAATCCTTTATGTAAAAAAATTTAATATGAAATGCCGTAACGAGTCATTTGAAGCAAGAGGAAAACCAAACTAATTTTTAAACTTTCAGTTTTTTTCTGGGTTTAATTAAAAAATGAAAATTTTTGATCAGACACCATAATTATTTTTGCATTTGCTATTAGATAAAATTATTTAGTTTAAATTTTTCAGGAATTAATCTAGTTTTATTTGACAAAAAAGATCTTTTACAAGCAATCAGGCAGCTAACAAAGTCCAATATATGCGATGGTATGTTCTTTAAATGATCGTCTTTTAATGTAATCGCCATAATTGAAAAACATTGCTTTTCCTTCGCTGTTGATAGGTATGCTTGTATATATATTTTTATTGCTGCTACATAAACTGCAATTGCTCCTTCCAAAATTGATATACGAATTTTCTAAGAAGTACGCCTCCGTATATTCACTGTGTTGTCGAACATTTTCCATTGCATCTATAAACTGTTCCGCAGTTGCCAATCCATACCTTGGAAGCTTTTCGTTAAACTGACAACATTTCCTTTGGATATTACTATGAAGCTTTGCCAAAGAATTTCTAGCCGACTTTTCAACAGCATCCGCTCTTTCAAAGAGAATTTTAATCTGTAATTTTGAATACTTTTCGTGATCCCGATAAAACATGCGTAAAATGTTTCTCAATTTACAAAGATCAGCCTGCATTTTTGCCATCTTCTTGTATTTCTGAATGTAATTTTTCCCTTTGTCCTTATGCGTTCTTCGGTACAACCTCGCAGAGAATTTAATTTTTCATTATAGCTTTTGTCACCCCAGTATCTACCCATTATCCTAGTAGCAACTTTTTTCTTATGTTTGTTTCGGTAATCTTCATCATTATCATACCGTTCCTTGCTCTTTTGTCTAGCCTTCTCAATTGTTGCTTCTCTATAAAGTTTATCATTATGATAACGCTCCTTGATCTTTTGCCTAGCCTGCTCAATTCTTGCTTCTCTGTAATATTCATCATTATCATACCGTTCCTTGATCTTTTGTTTTGCTGTCTCAATTTTTGCATGTCTATAATCTTCATCATTGTGATAACACATCTTGCTGTTTTGTTTGATTACTTCTCGATACGCCTGGTCGGTTGAATACCTTTGCTTTTTTCTTTTCAAGATACTATCTCTGTTGTTTGTGTAGTACTGTTTTTTTCAATTTGCGTGCAGCTTGCTTGATTGAAACCATTATGTAATTATGAATGTGAACATTTACAGTTCTGACACTTCTTATATAGTAATTATGACGTCACAGCGTAATGATTTTATTGACGTCATAGCGCAATGATATTATTTCATGACGTCTTCAGAAACAACAATATAATTTCGTGTTTTTCTATTCACGTCATAGCTCTAATATAAAACTATGACGACATTCAATATTTATCTAGTAGGGTTTCAGACAAGGTAATTCTAATGATGTACTTTTGTTTTGATCTGACTCTATTTTTAGGAGTTTTGTTATATTTCTTAGCATTGGACTGATCGTCTCTTACTAGGTTGCTAGCTACTGCTGCAACCCGGATTCACATATATATTATTTATGAGAGGCAACCTGGCCGAGTGGTCCAAGGCACTGGTGTTAGCCACCAGTCTCTTCGGAGGCGTGGGTTCAAATCTTACCGCTGGTAAACGATTATGTTTGAAAGACTGCAGTGTGAAAAGACATCGAAAATGCAGTTTTTGGTGGAAAAATTTATTCTCTTTTAGAAATAATTTATTTTAGTTACAAAAGGTTTTTAACCCAATTAATTTCCTTTAAAATGAGCTATTGAACAACCCTCTACGATGTTCCAGTGCCAAGCTATGTCTGGAAACAAAGAAAAAAAAAAGAAAAAAATATCCCGTTTAGGAAGAATGTTGTAGTAGCTGCCACTTTTCTTGATTTTCAAGCCAATATATTTCCCTTTCTGTTCAAGCCAAGGGACAGAAAGTTTCCTATACAGGGGTTTTGGACAAGGCGGTTCTAATGGTGTACTTTTTGTTTTGATCTGACTCCTTTTTTAGGAACTATGGGTTTTTATATTTCTTAACATTGGACGTGATCGTCTCTTACTAGGTTGCTAGCTACCGCTGCAACCCGGATTTAACTAATGTGTCAAAAGTAAGGTTGCAAGTCGACGATTTTGTTTTGGCCTTTTTATAATTGGTATGGTGAAATAATAATATGCATATGGTTCTTAAATCATACTTCTTTATGGTCCCATATGGTCTAGTGGCTAGGATAGTTAACTTTCGCTCAACAGGCCCGGGTTCGATTCCCGGTGTGGAAAATTTTTAACTCTATAATCTTCAAACAATTTGAACCTTTTATAATTTATAATGATGTATAATATAAATACTGTAATCTTAACTATAGTGAAGTTGCCTATGCAACTTAGTATTAATCAACCAAATTCGAAGAATTCTTAATCTACGAAATTTGTTTAGACAAAAATGGTTTACAGATTGACACTAAGCACTTGCTCAAAACACTTGTGGACACTAACCACTAACACTTGCTCAAAAGTTGTTTTGAACTTGGTTACTATTGGCTGGAGTATCCCAAAATCGTATGGGATAATTTTCGCACATTTTTATTACATATTAGAAACCATAAACTGAATTGTATATATATATTAGTTGTTACCACGGTCCTGTGGAAATGGACTTGTCTTTCAGCTAAGAAGGATTTGAGTTCAAATCACACTGTGGTAACGATTGATCTTAAATGATAAATTTTAATATGTTGAATTAAAAGCACTATCTTTTCAATTTAAAATTTAAAAAAGAAACTTGTTTATTTACATTCTAGCTAAAATAATGAAGATAATATGAATGAACCACAGGGTTCAGTTTCTTTGGACTTGAGTTCGTTTTTTAACTATAAATACAAACAGGAAAAAGCCTACGGCTTTTTCTTCTTTTAAATAGTAAGAGACGAAACTCAAACAATCAAGTAGCTAGCTAAGTCCAATGTATGGAATGGTTTGTTATTTCAGTGATCGTCTTTTAATGTAAATTAGGTTTTTTGTTTAATAACAAGCCGACATATTTTCTTTGTTGTTTAAGCAAAGATACTCCAGGTTACAGCAGCCGCTGCAACCCGGATACCGCTGCAATCTGGATAGCTTGCAGATACCCCTGGAACCACCATACATCAGTTACTATTGGTGAGGGATCGTTCTTTACTGTAAATCCAGTCCCAAGCTATCTGTTAAATTACTAACCTGTACTATGATTAAGTGGTGTATAAAATTTAGTATAGGCAAAAGGTCGTTCTTTATTATAAAACAATTTGACATAATTCAATATCCGTCGGATAGAGCTTGCAGATATCAGGGTGACATTGCCAAGTAACCTGCTGCCCAATTTTTGGTTTTGAATGTTTACTCAGATTGTTATAGGTGACTTCAGCCATCATAATTTCCTTGTCAGATCTAGTTCTAGAGCATTTTTCAATAGTTTTCTCGTACTTTTCAGGACAGTTTGTTCTACTACACAGAGAATTTTTTCCCAAATATTCAGTAGAACTAAACGAACTGTTTAAAACACAGTTAGAAATGCTTTTTTTTCGAGTCGGTGTTCCAGGAATTTGTTCTAAATCATTAGTCTTACAAACACATTTACTAATAACCCTAACAGGCTCGTTTTCGCCATAATTGAAAAACATTGCTTTTCCTTCGCTGTTGATAGGTATGCTTGTATATATATTTTTATTGCTGCTACATAAACTGCAATTGCTCCTTCCAAAATTAATATACGAATTTTCTAAGAAGTACGCCTCCGTATATTCACTGTGTTGTCGAACATTTTCCATTGCATCTATAAACTGTTCCGCAGTTGCCAATCCATACCTTGGAAGCTTTTCGTTAAACTGACAACATTTCTTTTGGATATTACTATGAAGCTTTGCCAAAGAATTTCTAGCCGACTTTTCAACAGCATCCGCTCTTTCAAAGAGAATTTTAATCTGTAATTTTGAATACTTTTCGTGATCCCGATAAAACATGCGTAAAATGTTTCTCAATTTACAAAGATCAGCCTGCATTTTTGCCATCTTCTTGTATTTCTGAATGTAATTTTTCCCTTTGTCCTTATGCGTTCTTCGGTACAACCTCGCAGAGAATTTAATTTTTTCACTATAGCTTTTGTCACCCCAGTATCTACCCATTATTCTGGTAGCAACTTTTTTCTTATGTTTGTTTCGGTAATCTTCATCATTATCATACCGTTCCTTGCTCTTTTGTCTAGCCTTCTCAATTGTTGCTTCTCTATAAAGTTTATCATTATGATAACGCTCCTTGATCTTTTGTCTAGCCTGCTCAATTCTTGCTTCTCTGTAATATTCATCATTATCATACCGTTCCTTGCTCTTTTGTCTAGCCTGCTCAATTGTTGCTTCTCTGTAATCTTCATCATTACCATACCGTTCCTTGATCTTTTGTTTGGCTGTCTCAATTTTTGCATGTCTATAATCTTCATCATTGTGATAACACATCTTGCTGTTTTGTTTGATTACTTCTCGATACGCCTGGTCGGTTGAATACCTTTGCTTTTTTCTTTTCAAGATACTATCTCTGTTGTTTGTGTAGTACTGTTTTTTCAATTTGCGTGCAGCTTGCTTGATTGAAACCATTATGTAATTATGAATGTGAACATTTACAGTTCTGACGCTTCTTATATAGTAATTATGACGTCACAGCGTAATGATTTTATTGACGTCATAGCGCAATGATATTATTTCATGACGTCTTCAGAAACAACAATATAATTTCGTGTTTTTCTATTCACGTCATAGCTCTAATATAAAACTGTGACGACATTCAATATTTATCTAGTAGGGTTTCAGACAAGGTAATTCTAATGATGTACTTTTGTTTTGATCTGACTCTATTTTTAGGAGTTTTGTTATATGACTTAGCATTGGACTGATCGTCTCTTACTAGATTGCTAGCTACTGCTGCAACCCGGATTCACATATATATTATTTATGAGAGGCAACCTGGCCCAGTGGTCCAAGACACTGGTGTTAGCCACCAGTCTCTTCGGAGGCGTGGGTTCAAATCTTACCGCTGGTATACGATTATGTTTGAAAGACTGCAGTGTGAAAAGACATCGAAAATGCAGTTTTTGGTGGAAAAATTTATTCTCTTTTAGAAATAATTTATTTTAGTTACAAAAGGTTTTTAACCCAATTAATTTCCTTTAAAATGAGATATTGAACAACCCTCTACGATGTTCCAGTGCCAAGCTATCTCTGGAAACAAAGAAAAAAAGAAAAAAAGAAAAAAATATCCCGTTTAGGAAGAATGTTGTAGTAGCTGCCACTTTTCTTGATTTTCAAGCCAATATATTTCCCTTTCTGTTCAAGCCAAGGGACAGGAAGTTTCCTATACAGAGGTTTCGGACAAGGCGGTTCTAATGGTGTACTTTTTGTTTTGATCTGACTCCTTTTTTAGGAACTATGGGTTTTTATATTTCTTAACATTGGACGTGATCGTCTCTTACTAGGTTGCTAGCTACCGCTGCAACCCGGATTATCATATCTTATATGTAACTTTTATTTTATAAGTCTTCGATAGTCTAATGGTAAGTATGCCCACGTGTTACCTGGGAGAAGGGGGCTCAATTCCCCGTCGGGGAGAACTTTCAATATGTTGAATTAAAAGCACTATCTTTTCAATTTAAAATTTAAAAAAGAAACTTGTTTATTTACATTCTAGCTAAAATAATGAAGATAATATGAATGAACCACAGTGTTCAGTTCCTTCGGACTTGAGTTCGTTTTTTAACTATAAATACAAACAGGAAAAAGCCTACAGCTTTTTCTTCTTTTAAGTAGTAAGAGACGAAACTCAAACAATCAAGTAGCTAACTAAGTCCAATGTATGGAATGGTTTGTTATTTCAGTGATCGTCTTTTAATGTAAAAATACGAAAAACTTCATTTTTCATGTAGAATATTGATCAATGATGTCATAATCGTCGGTTGAAGTTCATAAGGACTCAATCATCGGATAGAGCTGAAACCTAGCAAAAGAACAATTTTGCGGTGGTACCATTGCAAATATTGGACTGAGTTAGCTGCCTGATAAACGGCATTTTTATTTGACGATATTTTGCATAAACGGCATCTTTTCTTTTTTCCTTTTTTTTCCACAGTTAGCTTAGCACTGGAACATTGTAGAGAGTTGTTCAATGGCTCATTTTACAGGAAATTGTTGGGGTTAAAAATATTTTGTAAATAAAACAAATTATTTTAAAAAAATAATCAGTTCTTCCGCTAAAAACTGCATTCTTATGACCAGTCTTGATCAATGACGTCATAATAGTAGGTTGTAGCTAGGTCATCTCTTATTCTGCCAATTATGAAAAAGCCATAGGATTTTTCCTGTTTGTAATTTCACAGTATCCGGGTTGCAGTGGTATCATCCGGGTTGCAGCGGTTTCGCTCTTTAGAAGGTTATCATAAATTGGGTCAATATTTAAATTACCTTTGTCACTGGAACATTGTAGAGAGTTGTTCAATGGCTCATTTTACAGGAAATTGTTGGGGTTAAAAATATTTTGTAAATAAAACAAATTATTTTAAAAAAATAATCAGTTCTTCCGCTAAAAACTGCATTCTTATGACCAGTCTTGATCAATGACGTCATAATAGTAGGTTGTAGCTAGGTCATCTCTTATTCTGCCAATTATGAAAAAGCCATAGGATTTTTCCTGTTTGTAATTTCATAGTATCCGGGTTGCAGTGGTATCATCCGGGTTGCAGCGGTTTCGCTCTTTAGAAGGTTATCATAAATTGGGTCAATATTTAAATTACCTTTGTCCCTATTTATCGAAAGGTTAGCAAACATGTTTTTTTTAATTTCTATGGCTTCCCTCGCCCATTGAGTGTACCCCTTATCATTTGAAATAGCTAAGGCTTCATCAAATCTTACAAAGTGATCCAGTTGAAACCAAATATGTTCTGCTAAAGCCGAAACAAAAGTTTCTGGAGGCTTTAGGTAGGTTTAACATTTTGAAACTTATGTTATTTCTTACATAATTATCCATTATTATGTAAAATGTAGTAATTTTTGGGGGGGTTTAAAAAAAAGAATATATATATTAACTGAAACTAGAATAATTCCTAAAAATAGCCAAAGGCGAATCAGCAATTTGAATTGAATTAAAATGTTTCCATTTTCAAATATCACTGTTCATCACTCTGAAACCATGATACTTGCCAGAAAGTTAGGGATACAAAAAAAGGATAATTACGAACAAAAGTTGCGAAGCCTAACCAGGGATCGAACATGAGGGGTTCGAACCTGGGAGACCTACATTCTTCATTCTGATAGTCTCTCTCACAGAGTGACTACACCGACATATTGTGTTTTAAACGTTCTATCATGAACCAAATTAATTTTTCTGAAAAATTTATTAGATTATTATTATTACATAAAGAGCAAAATACTGGTAATTGCAAAAATGTTTGTATATATTTTGACAAGGGATTACAGCAATTCCAAAACCTAAAAAGAAGAAAACCAACTCTATATTTTTTTCGGGAAAATTGGTGTCCTAGTATATTCTGGCCTACAAAACGATTTACATAGGTCAGAAGTTTGAGAAAAATCGTTAAGAGCCTTAATTTTGGTGTTTGCAAATGACGTCATGTAATAACATATTTTATAGCTCATGTTATTCACATCAGGAATTTGTCACATCTACGTGCTTTTGTACTTAACACAAAAACATTTAAAACAAGATCAGTATTTTTGCAAACAACTTTTACAATTATAAGAAGCTTGTAGACATAGTTATGCAAAACTGCAGTACTTTTTTGGGTGAATAAAACAATTTTATTTAGCTGCAAACTGTAAAAATATTTATGGTGTCTGAGCAATAATTTTTGTTTTAAATTCAAACCAGAAAATACCTGAAAATTTTAAAATCAGTTTGGTTTTCCTCTTGCTTCAAGTGACTCGTTACGTCCAGCAGAGATTCCAAACACAAACTGCAACTTGCTTTGTTATTATACAGTGATGAAATTTGTTACTGTACAGCGACTCGAACTTCTATCTTCCTTGTCAGGAGGAGAGCTCACTAGCCGCTGCGCTACAGCAACTGGTAATACCTAAGTAATTATCTGGGTTGCAGCGGTAGCTAGCGACCTAGTAAGAGACGATCACGTCCAACGTTAAGAAATATAAAAACCCATAGCTCCTAAAAAAGGAGTCAATCCCACATCGGGTAGTTAGAACCTAACCGAAAATAAAACTAATTTTAACATTTTAAGGTATTTTTCTAGCTTGTATTGAAATATTCAAACTATTGCTCGGATACCATGGATATTTTTGCAGTTTACACAAGCTGCAAAGAACGCACAGGCTGATATTTGTAAATTGAGAAAAATTTTAAGAATGTTTTACCGGGATTACGAAAAATATTCAAAATTAATGATTAAAATTATCTCTGAAAGTAGATTTTGTTGAAAAGTCAGCTAGAGATGCTTTCGCAAAACTTCATAGTAAGAAAGTTTCCTATACAGGGGTTTCGGACAAGGCGGTTCTAATGGTGTACTTTTTGTTTTGATCTGACTCCTTTTTTAGGAACTATGGGTTTTTATATTTCTTAAAATTGGACGTGATCGTCTCTTACTAGGTTGCTAGCTACCGCTGCAACCCGGACTAGCTAAAATAATGAAGATAATATGAATGAATCACAGGGTTCAGTTTCTTTGGACTTGAGTTCGTTTTTTAACTATAAATACAAACAGGAAAAAGCCTACGGCTTTTTCTTCTTTTAAATAGTAAGAGACGAAACTCAAACAATCAAGTAGCTAACTAAGTCCAATGTAGGGAATGGTTTGTTATTTCAGTGATTTACTAACCTATACTATAGTTAAGTGGCCTATATAATTTAGTATAGGCAAGAGGTCGTTGTTTATTATAATGAACTGAAAACGAAAATAAAATAAAAATTGATTTTTCAATTTTTACGTCACGTCGCTCATTACGTCATATATGGTTATTTAGTAATATTTTATATTAATATATTTTATATTTCATGATTACAAAATTTAATTAGAGTTCGTTCTTTATTGTGATCTTAGCATTGGACGTGATCGTCTCTTATTGTCATACTAACCTATACTATAATTAAGTGGTGTATAAAATTTAGTATAGGCAAAAGGTCGTTCTTTATTATATTTTAGTACTGATTTTTTAACTTGCGTGTAGCTTGCTTTGATCTAACCATTATGTATTCATGAATGAGACCATTTACAGTTTTGACGTTTCTTATATAGTAATTATGACGTCACTGCATCAAAAATACAGTTTTTATTGGAAAAATTTATTCTCTTTTAGAAATAATTTATTTTAGTTACTATAGATTTTTAACCCAATTAATTTCCTTTAGGATGAGCTATTGAACAACCCTCTACGATGTTCCAGTGCCAAGCTATCTCTGGATACAAAAAAAGAAAAGAGAAAAAAATATCCCGTTTGGGGAGAATAACGTGGTTAAAGTCAATTTTCTTGATTTTCAAGCCAATATATTTCCCTTGCTGTTCAAGCCAAGGGACAGAAAGTTTTCTATAAATGGGTTTCGGACAAGGCGGTTCTAATGGTGTACTTTTTGTTTTGATCTGACTCTTTTTTAGGAGCTATGGGGTTTTTATATTTCTTAACATTGGACGTGATCGTCTCTTACTAGGTTGCTAGCTACCGCTGCAACCCGGATTTTGTTTTGATCTGACTCTTTTTTTTTAAGAAATATGGGTTTTTATATTTCTTAACATTAGACGTGATTCTCTCTTACTAGGTCGCTTGCTACCGCTGCAACCGGGATACTAGGTTGCTAGCTACCACTGCAACCCGGACAAACAGGAAAAAGCCTACTGATTTTTCTTCTTTTAAATAGTAAGAGACAAAACTCAAAAAATCAATCGTCTTTTAATGGAACCAATGATCGTCTTTTAATATAATAAGTCCAAAGTCTGCAATGGTTTGTTATTGCAATGATCGTCACTTAATGTAATGCTAGCTACCGCTGCAACCCGGATAAATAACAACCAATCAAGTAGCTAACTAAATAAAATGTATATAATGGATTTTTATTTTAGTATAGGCAAGAGGTCGCTCTTTATTATAAACTAGATGTTGCAATTTCCTTTAAAATGAGCTATTATACAGCTCTCTATGATTTTCCAGTGCCCAGCTAGTTGAGGAGGAAAATCAAGCGGAAAGAAAAAAAATATCCCGTTTGTGGAGAATAACGTGGTTAAAGTCAATTTTCTTGATTTTCAAGCCAATATATTTTCTTTGTTATTCAAGCCAAAGAGTGATAAGTTTCCTTAATAGGGGTTTTGGACAAGTTCGTTCTAATGGTGTAATTTTTGTTTTGATCTGACTCTTTTCTCAGGAGTTAGGGGTTTTTATATTTCTTAACATTGGACGTGATCGTCTCTTACTAGGTTGCTAGCTACCGCTGCAACCCGGAAAAACATTGGACGTGATCGTCTCTTACTAGGTTGCTAGCTACCGCTGCAACCCGGATAGCCTCATTAATTTTATTTAAAATGAACCATTGAACAATTCTCTACGATGTTCCAGTGCCATGCTATCTGTTGAATTACTAACCTATACTATAATTAAGGGGCGTATAAATTTTGGTATAGGCAAGAGGTCGTTCTTTATTATACTAGCCTGCTCAATTGTTGCTTCTCTATAAAGTTTATCATTGTGATAACTCTCCTTGATCTTTTTTCTAGCCTGCTCAATTCTTGCTTCTCTGTAATCTTCATCATTATCATACAGTTCCTTGCTCTTTTGTCTAGCCTAATCAATTGTTGCTTCTCTGTAATCTTCATCATTACCATACCGTTCCTTGATCTTTTGTTTGGCTGTCTCAATTTTTGTATGTCTATAATCTTCATCATTGTGATAACACATCTTGCTGTTTTGTTTTGTTCTCTTAATTATTGCTTCTCGATACGCCTGGTCGGTTGAATACCTTTGTTTTGCTCTCTCAATTATTACTTCTCGATACGCCTGGTCGGTTGAATACCTTTGCTTTTTTCTTTTCAAGTTACTATCTCTGTTGTTTGTGTAGTATTGTTTTTTTCTACTTGCGTATAGCTTGCTTTGATCTAACCATTATCTAATCAAAAATGAGAGAATTTACAGTTTTGACTTTTCTTATATACTAATTATGACGTCACGGCGTATGACGTCATGGCGCAATGGTATTATTTCATGACGTCTTCAGAAACAACAGTATAATTTCGTGTTTTTCTATTCACGTCATAGCTCTAATATAAAACTATGATGACATTCATTATTTATCTAGTAGGGTTTCAGACAAGGTAATTCTAATGATGTACTTTTGTTTTATCTGACTCTATTTTTCGGAGTTTTTGGTTTTTATATTTCTTAGCATTGGACTGATCGTCTCTTAGTAGGTTGCTAGCTACCACTGCAACCCAAATTCACATATATATTTATTTATGAGAGGCAGCCTGGCCGAGTGGTCCAAGGCACTGGTGTTAGCCACCAGTCTCTTCGGAGGCGTGGGTTCAAATCTTACCACTGGTATACGATTATGTTTGAAAGACTGCAGTGTGAAAAGACATCAAAAATGCAGTTTTTGGTGGAAAAATTTATTATCTCTTAGAAATAATTTATTTTAGTTACTATAGATTTTTAACTCAATTAAATTCCTTTAAAATGAGCTATTGAACAACCCTCTACGATGTTCCAGTGCCAAGCTATCTCTGGATACAAAAAAAGAAAGAAAAAAAAAAATATCCCGTTTAGGCAGAATGTTGTAGAAGCTGCCACTTTTCTTGATTTTCAAGCCAATATATTTCCCTTGCTGTTCAAGCCAAGGGACAGAAATTTTACTATACAGGGGTTTCGGACAAGGCGGTTCTAATGGTGTACTTTTTGTTTTGATCTGACTCTTTTTTTAGGAACTATGGGTTTTTATATTTCTTAACATTGGACGTGATCGTCTCTTACTAGGTTGCTAGCTACCGCTGCAACCCGGAGGTTGCTAACTACCGCTGCAACCCGGATCTATCAAAATAAGCCAGAACAATTCTCTGCGATGTTCCAGTGCCAAGCTATCGGTGGAAAAGAAAAACGAAAAAATTATCCCACTTGTGGAGAATAACGTGGTTAAAGTCAATTTTCTTGATTTTCAAGCCAATATATTTTCTTTGTTATTCAAGCCAAAGGGCGGTAAGTTTCCTTTATAGGGGTTTCGGACAAGGCGGTTTTAATGGTGTACTTTTTGATCTGACTCTTTTTTTAGGAGTTGGGCTTTTTATATTACTTAACACTGGACGTGATTGTCTCTTACTAGGTTGCTAGCTACCGCTGCAACCCAGATAAAGATAATTTATTTTAATTACAAGGAGTTTTTAACCCCATTAATTTATTTTGAAATGAGCCATTGAACAACTCTCTACGATGTTCCAGTGCCAAGCTATCTTTTGAATTTCTAACCTATACTATAATTAAGTGATGTAGAAAATTTAGTATAGGCAAGAGGTCGTTCTTTATTATAAATGACTGATTAGGCATCATAAATATTTTTGCAGTTTACATAATAATTTTAGCGATTAAGCCAAAAAAGAAATAAAAAATACAAACAGGAAAAAGCCTACGGCTTTTTCTTTGTTTAATCCGGGTTGCAGCGGTAGCTAGCAACCTAGTAAGAGATAAATAGTAAGAGACGAAACTCAAACAATCAAGTAGCTAACTAAGTCCAATATATGGAATGGTTTGTTATTCCAGTGATCGTCTTTTAATGTAAATTTCTAAAACAAAATGAGATGAAATTAATTACCTAATTTGACAAGACATAGGCAACTAAGGGCAAGAGTTCGTTCCTTACTATAACAACCAGGATGACGCCAGTTGCAACTTGGGTTTGGTTTTATGCTATATCCTTACAAACAGAAAAAAGCCTATGGCTTTTTCTTCTTTGAAATAGTAAGAGACGAACCTCAAGCAATCAAGTAGCTAACTAAGTCCAATCTATACAGTGGTATGTGATTCCAGTGATCGTCTTTTAATGTAATGTTTAATAACAAGCAGACATATTTTCTTTGTTTTTAAGCAAAGAGATTTCGGGTTACGGCTGCCGGTGCAACCCGGATACCGCAACAATCTGGATAGCTTGTAGATACCCCTGAAACCACCGTTTATCAGTTACTATGGGCGAGAGATCGTTCTTTACTGAAACTATTGGTATCAAAATTTCGTTCTTTACAGTTTCGGTTACTATTGAGACAAGTAGCTATTATTACTATAGAGTTTATTACCATGAACTGTTTGTTTGCTTAAAAATTCAAATAAATTTGAAAAGACTGCAGTATGAAAATACATCAAAAAATGCAATTTTTTTGACAAAATTGATTCTACTTTAAAAAGTATTTTATTTTTAATTACAAAAGGCAGTAGATGTTGCAATTTCCTTTAAAATGAGCTATTATACAGCTCTCTATGATTTTCCAGTGCCCAGCTAGCTGAGGAGAAAGAAAAAGCGGAAAGAAAAAAAATGTCCCGTTTGTGGAGAATAACGTGGTTAAGGTCAATTTTCTTGATTTTCAAGCCAATATATTTTCTTTGTTAACCATGCCAAAGGGCGGTAAGTTTCCTTTATAGGGGTTTCGGACAAGGCGGTTCTAACGGTGTACTTTTTGTTTTGATATGACTCTTTTTTAGGAGTTAGGGGGTTTTATATTTCTTAGCATTGGATGTGATCGTCTCTTACTAGGTTGCTAGCTACCTCTGCAACCCGGATAGCTAAAATAATGAAGATAATATGAATGAACCACAGGGTTCAATTCCTTTGGGCTGAAGTTCGTTCTTTACTAGAACTTAGGCCCCATTTATCATAAATGTTATCGATCCTTTATGTAATCCTTGATCTTTTGTTTGGCTGTCTCAATTTTTACTTCTCGATACACCTGGACGGTTGAATACCTTTGCTTTTGGTTTTTCTTATATTTGATGCGGTAATCTTCATCATTGTGATAACTCTCCTTGAAATTTTGTTTGGGTGTCTCAATTTTTGCATGTCTATAATCTTCATCATTGAGATAACACATCTTGCTGTTTTGTTTGATTACTTCTCGATACACCTGGTCGGTTGAATACCTTTGCTTTTTTCTTTTCAAGATACTATCTCTGTTGTTTGTGTAGTACTGTTTTTTCAACTTGCGTATAGCTTGCTTCGATCTAACCATTATTCTAATCAAGAATGAGAACATTTACATCTTTGTCGTTCTTAAGTAGTAATTATGACGTCACGGCGTAATGATTTTATTGACGTCATGGCGCAATGATATTATTTCATGACGTCTTCAGAAACAACAATATATTTTCGTGTTTTCTATTCACGTCATAGCTCTAATATAAAAAACTATGATGACATTTATTATTTATCTAGTAGGGTTTCAGACAAGGTAGTTCTAATGATGTACTTTTGTTTTGATCTGACTCTATTTTTAGAAGGTTTGGGTTTTTATATTTCTTAGCATGGGACTGATCGTCTCTTGCTAGGTTGCTAGCTACTGCTGCACCCCAAATTATAAGAGGCAGCCTGGCCGAGTGGTCCAAGGCACTGGTGTTAGCCACCAGTCTCTTCGGAGGCGTGGGTTCAAATCTTACCGCTGGTATACGATTATGTTTGAAAGACTGCAGTGTGAAAAGACATCGAAAATGCAGTTTTTGGTGGAAAAATTTAGTCTCTTTTAGAAATAATTTATTTTAGTTACTATAGATTTTTAACCCAATTAATTTCCTTTAAAATGAGCCATTGAACAACTCTCTACGATGTTCCAGTGCCAAGCTATCTCTGGAAACAAAGAAAAGAGAAAAAAAGAAAAAAAAATAACCCGTTTAGGCAGAATATTGTAATAGCTGCAACTTTTCTTGATTTTCAAGCCAATATATGTCCCTTGCTGTTCAAGCCAAGGGACAGAAAGTTTCCTTTACAGGGGTTTCGGGTAAGGCGGTTCTAATGGTGTACTTTTTGTTTTGATCTGACTCCTTTTTTAGGAACTATGGGTTTTTACATTTCTTAACATTGGACGTGATTGTCTCTTACTAGGTTGCTAGCTACCGCTGCAACCCGGATCAGACAAGGTAGTTCTAATGATGTACTTTTGTTTTGATCTGACTCTATTTTTAGGAGTTTTGTTATATTTCTTAGCATTGGACTGATCGTCTCTTACTAGGCTGCTAGCTACTGCTGCAACCCAAATTATAAGAGGCAGCCTGGCCGAGTGATTCAAGGCACTGGTGTTAGCCACCAGTCTCTTCGGAGGCGTGGGTTCAAATCTTACCGCTGGTATACGATTATGTTTGAAAGACTGCAGTGTGAAAAGACATCAAAAATGCAGTTTTTGGTGGAAAAATTTATTCTCTTTTAGAAATAATTTATTTTAGTTACTATAGATTTTTAACCCAATTAATTTCCTTTAAAATGAGCTATTGAACAACCCTCTACGATGTTCCTGTGCCAAGCTATCTGTGGAAAAGATAAAAAAGAAAAGAGAAAAAAATATCCCGTTTAGGCAGAATGTTGTAGTAGCTGCCACTTTTCTTGATTTTCAAGCCAATATATTTCCCTTGCTGTTCAAGCCAAGGGACAGAAAGTTTCCTATACAGGGGTTTTGGACAAGGCGGTTCTAATGGTGTACTTTTTGTTTTGATCTGACTCCTTTTTTAGGAAATATGGGTTTTTATATTTCTTAACATTGGACGTGATCGTCTCTTACTAGGTTGCTAGCTACCGCTGCAACCCGGACTAGCTACCGCTGCAACCCAGATTTTTAATTGATTACAAACAGGAAAAAAGCCTACGGCTTTTTCTTCTTTAAAATAGTAAGAGACTAGCCTCAAACAATCAAGTAGGTAACTAAATCAAATGTATGTAATGGGTTTTTATTCCAAAGATCGCCTTTTAATGGAAAATTTTAATATATTGACCTTAAATATAACTGTACTATTCTGTACTCTATAGTTAAGTGGCCTGTAAAATTTAGTATAGGCAAGAGGTCGTTCTTCATTATAAAATAAATATACAAAAATCAAATATCTTTGAAAAGACTGCAGTATGAAAAGACATCAAAAATGTAGTTTTTAATTGAAAAATTTATTATCTCTTAAAAATAATTTATTTTAGTAACAAAAGATTTTAAACCAAATTAATTTCCTTTAAAATGAGCCATTGAACAACTCTCTACGATGTTCCAGTGCCAAGCTATCTGTGGAAAAGAAGAAAGAAAAAAAGAAAAAAAATATGCCGTTTAGGCAGAATGTTGTAGTAGCTGCCACTTTTCTTGATTTTCAAGCCAATATATTTCCCTTGCTGTTCAAGCCAAATAACAGAAAGTTTACTATACAGGGGTTTCGGGCAAGGCGGTTCTAATGGTGTACTTTTTGTTTTGATCTGACTCCTTTTTTTGGAGCTATGGGCTTTTATATTTCTTAACATTGGACGTGATCGTCTCTTACTAGGTTGCTAGCTACCACTGCAACCCGGATAATGTAATCTCTTTGGAGGCGTGGGTTCAAATCTTACCACTGCTATACGATTATGATTTTTTTACAAAAATCAAATATCTTTGAAAAGACTGCAGTAGGAAAAGACATCAAAAATGCAGTTTTTAGTGGAAAAATTTATTCTCTCTTAGAAATAATTTATTTTAGTTACAAAAGATTTTCAACGCAATTAATTTCCTTTAAAGTGAGCCATTGAACAACTCTCTACGATGTTCCAGTGCCAAGCTATCTGGGGAAAAGAAAAAAAAGAAAGAAAAAAATATGCCGTTTGTGGAGAATTACGTGGTTAAAGCCAATTTTTTTGATTTTCAAGCCAATATATTTCCCTTGCTGTTCAAGCCAAATGACAGAAAGTTTCCTATATAGGGGTTTCGGACAAGGCGGTTCTAAAGGTGTATTTTTTTGTTTTGATGTCATTCCTTTTTAGGAGCTATGGGTTTTTATATTTCTTAACATTGGACGTGATCGTCTCTTACTAGGTTGCTAGCTACCGCTGCAACATTAGCATAGGCAAGAGGTCGTTCTTTATTAAAACTATTCTCCCCTTAAGAGCGTCAACAAGTTCTGTTCTAGGTCTCTTCAATGCAGTTACTTGCCCTAATCTGACGATCGTAAGACAAGGCATAACAAATCGAATCATTGCCATTTCAAAATTATTTAAACACTTTATACATCCCGGTGTACAGTCTATATGAAGGTTATTTAATACTGATCGGACATTCTCCTGACTTTTCAACATTTTCCCAGCACAGTAATCACAGACAAAGAATGAATCTATGACATCCTCTTTCCAACCTGTACATTGAATTAGTTGTTCTCTGTCATCTTTGGGTATGTCCTGTTGTAGGTGTTCTAAAATCGTGGCCATCATTACATCAAAACCTTTCCTATTTGAAAGGGATCTTAGACTCTTCAATTGGTATTTTGTCTTTATCTGCTCACAACTGTCACAATGCATTGTGGGGTATACATCCCTGATGTTAGCTGCCTTATCAAGGCTCTCACCAAATAATTTTATTATTGTATTTTCATCCACAGAAACTCTAATATTGCTATCACCGTAAATGAAGTCTTGACTATTATTACGACTGAGTCTACTTGACACTTCTTCTATGTAATGACTTAGTTCCTTGTACGAACCCTCGACTTTTAGTAGATTAACATGTTGTATAATCTTACATTTTGATACTGCCTTATATACGCTATTAATGAAACAGTTCAAGACAGGAAAATGTGGAGCTAGTGCCCTTAGAGAAAGCAAATAGCTCTGACATCCCTCATTTGGGCTACAGTATAACGAATGTCCATGCTTTCTTGTGTCCCTGTAATTGATTTCACAATAATCCAAGCCGCCAAGGTAGAAATTAACCACTTTGTCAGTTGAAAATTTTAATGCTATATTATTTTCAAGGATATCAAAAAGAATTTGACATAATTCAATATCCATCGGATAGAGCTTGCAGATATCAGGGTGACATTGCCAAGTAGCCTGCTGCCCAATTTTTGGTTTTGAATGTTTACTCGGATTGTTATAGGTGACTTCAGCCATCATAATTTCCTTGTCAGATCTAGTTCTAGAGCATTTTTCAATAGTTGTCTCGTACTTTTCAGGACAGTTTGTTCTACTACACAGAGAATTTTTTGCCAAATATTCAGTAGAACTAAACGAACTGTTTAAAACACAGTTAGAAATGCTTTTTTCTTGAGTCGGTGTTCCAGGAATTTGTTCTAAATCATTAGTCTTACAAACACATTTACTAATAACCCTAACAGGCTCGTTTTCGCCATAATTGAAAAACATTGCTTTTCCTTCGCTGTTGATAGGTATGCTTGTATATATATTTTTATTGCTGCTACATAAACTGCAATTGCTCCTTCCAAAATTAATATACGAATTTTCTAAGAAGTACGCCTCCGTATATTCACTGTGTTGTCGAACATTTTCCATTGCATCTATAAACTGTTCCGCAGTTGCCAATCCATACCTTGGAAGCTTTTCGTTAAACTGACAACATTTCTTTTGGATATTACTATGAAGCTTTGCCAAAGAATTTCTAGCCGACTTTTCAACAGCATCCGCTCTTTCAAAGAGAATTTTAATCTGTAATTTTGAATACTTTTCGTGATTCCGATAAAACATGCGTAAAATGTTTCTCAATTTACAAAGATCAGCCTGCATTTTTGCCATCTTCTTGTATTTCTGAATGTAATTTTTCCCTCTGTCCTTATGCGTTCTTCGGTACAACCTCGCAGAGAATTTAATTTTTTCATTATAGATTTTGTCACCCCAGTAACGCTCCTTGATCTTTTGTTTGGCTGTCTCAATTTTTGCTTCTCGATACACCTGGACGGTTGAATACCTTTGCTTTTGGTTTTTCTTATATTTGATGCGGTAATCTTCATCATTGTGATAACTCTCCTTGATCTTTTGTTTGGCTGTCTCAATTTTTGCATGTCTATAATCTTCATCATTTTGATAACACATCTTGCTGTTTTGTTTTGCTCTCTCAATTATTACTTCTCGATACGCCTGGTCGGTTGAATACCTTTGTTTTGCTCTCTCAATTATTACTTCTCGATACGCCTGGTCGGTTGAATACCTTTGTTTTGCTCTCTCAATTATTACTTCTCGATACGCCTGGTCGGTTGAATACCTTTGTGTTGCTCTCTCAATTATTACTTCTCAATACGCCTGGTCGGTTGAATACCTCTGTTTTGCTCTCTCAATTTTTACTTCTCGATGCGCCTGGTCGGTTGAATATTTTTGCTTTTCTCTTTTCAAGATACTATCTCTGTTGTTTGTGTAGTACTGTTTTTTCAACTTGCGTGCGACTTGCTTGATTGAAACCATTATGTAATTATGAATGAGAACATTTTCATCTTTGTAGTTCTTAAGTAGTAATTATGACGTCACAGCGTAATGATTTTGTTGACGTCATAGAGCAATGATATTATTTCATGACGTCTTCAGAAACAACAATATAATTTCATGTTTTTCTATTCACGTCATAGCTCTAATATAAAACTATGATGACATTCATTATTTATCTAGTAGGGTTTCAGACAAGGTAATTCTAATGATGTACTTTTGTTTTGATCTGACTCTATTTTTAGGAGTTTTGTTATATTTCTTAGCATTGGACTGATCATCTCTTACTAGGTTGCTAGCTACTGCTGCAACCCAAATTCACATATATATTTATTTATGAGAGGCAGCCTGGCCGAGTGGTCCAAGGCACTGGTGTTAGCCACCAGTCTCTTCGGAGGCGTGGGTTCAAATCTTACCGCTGGTATACGATTATGTTTGAAAGACTGGAGTGTGAAAAGACATCGAAAATGCAGTTTTTGGTGGAAAAATTTATTCTCTTTTAGAAATAATTTATTTTAGTTACAAAAGGTTTTTAACCCAATTAATTTACTTTAAAATGAGCTATTGAACAACCCTCTACGATGTTCCAGTGCCAAGCTATCTGTGGAAAAGAAAAAAAAAAGAAAAAAGAAAAAAATATCCCGTTTGGGGAGAATAACGTGGTTAAAGTCAATTTTCTTGATTTTCAAGCCAATATATTTCCCTTGCTGTTCAAGCCAAGGGACAGAAAGTTTCCTATACAGGGGTTTCGGACAAGGCGGTTCTAATGGTGTACTTTTTGTTTTGATCTGACTCCTTTGTTAGGAACTATGGGTTTTTATATTTCTTAACATTGGACGTGATCGTCTCTTACTTGGTTGCTAGCTACCGCTGCAACCCGGATACTATTGACACGAGTCGCTCTTACTATACACTTCGTTACCACGAACTGTTTGATAATCAATTAGAAAGTCCCATTTTATAATCGAACCTTTATGTAAATTATTACAAACTTTTAGTCTCTTAGTAATATTAAGTTATTATTGGCTTTACTATTCGTTATTTAATTTAAACCTATCGCGTTAATTTAGTTTTCACTGTGGGGCGTGATCGTCTCTTAATAGGTTGCTAGCTCCCGCTGCAACCCGGAATCTTAACATTGAACTAGATCGTCGCTTACTAGGTTGCTAGCTACCGCTGCCAATCGGATAAAATTTATCATAAACATTTCAGTTAGTATAGGCTAAAGTTCGTTCTTTATTATAAAATAATTTTATATTTCTTAGCATTGTATTGATCGTCTCTTACAAGGTTTCTAGCTACTGCTGCAACCCAGATTCACATATATGGTTATGAGAGGCAGTTTGGCCGAGTGGTCCAAGGCACTAGTGTTAGCCACCAGTCTCTTCGAAGGCGTGGGTTCAAATCTGACCGCTGGTATACGATTATGATTTATTTACAGTGAAAAGACTACAGTGTAAAAAGACATCAAAAATGCAGTTTTTAGTGAAAAAAATTATTCTCTCTTAGAAATAATTCATTTTAGTTATAAAAGACTTTTAACCCAATTAATTTCCTTTAAAATAAGCCATTGAACAATTCTCTACGATGTTCCAGTGCCAAGCTATCTCTGGAAAAGAAAGAAGAAAAAAGAAAAAAATATGCCGTTTGTGGAGAATAACGTGGTTAAAGTCAATTTTCTTGATTTTCAAGCAAATATATTTTCTTTGTTATTCAAGCCAAAGGACGGTAAGTTTCCTATATAGTTGTTTCGGACAAGGTGGTTCTAATGGTGTACTTTTTATTTTGATCTGACCCTTTTTTAGGAGTTAGGGGTTTTTATATTTCTTAACATTGGACGTGATCGTCTCTTACTAGGTTGCTAGCTACCGCTGCAACCCGGATGATTCTGGTTAAACATACATAAAATGTTTTCAATTTACGAAGATCAGCCTTTTTTTTGCCATCTTCTTGTATTACTGAATGTAGATTTCCCTTTGTCCTTATGCGTTCTTCGGTACAACCTCGCAGAGAATTAAATTTTTTCATTATAGCTTTTGTCACCCCATTAACGCTCCTTGATGTTGTATTTCGATCTCTCAATTTTTACTTCCTGATACACCTGGTCGGTTGAACACCTTTGCTTTTCTTTTTTCTTATATTTGATTCGGTAATCTTCATCATTGTGATAACGCTCCTTGATCTTTTGTTTGGCTGTCTCAATTTTTGCATGTCAATAAACTAAATCATTAGAATAACGCTGTTTGTCACTATCAATTTTCGCATGTCTATAATCTTAATCATTGTGATAACGCTCCTTGCTGTTTTGTTTGGCTCTCTCAATTTTCTTCTCGATACACCTGGTCGGTTGAATACCTTTGCTTTTCCCTTTTCAAGATGCTATCTCTGTTTTTTTGTGTAGCACTGTTTTTTAACTTGCGTGTAGCTTGCTCTGATTTAACCATTATTTAATCATTATTTGAATGTTTAAGTCACGTATCAAGTACCAATAAACTAACAAAAAATTAAACTAGTATTAAAATTTTTAGGTGTTTTTCTAGTCTAAATTAAAAGATTAAAACTATTGTTCAGACACCATAAATATTTTTGCAGTTTATATCTTTAGCGATTCTGAACCAAAAACGAAAATAAAATAAAAATTGATTTTTTCAATTTTTACGTAACGTCGCTCATTACGTCATATATGGTTATTTATTAATATTTTATATTACTATATTTCATATTTCATGATTACAAAATGTAATTAGAGTTCATTCTTTATTGTAACTATCTGTGGAAAAGAAAAAAAAGAAAAAAGAAAAAATATGCCGTTTAGGCAGAACGTTGTAGTAGCTGCCACTTTTCTTGATTTTCAAGCCAATATATTTCCCTTGCTGTTCAAGCCAAGGGATAGAATGTTTCCTATACTGGCGTTTCGGACAAGGCGGTTCTAATGGTGTACTTTTTGTTTTGATCTGACTCTTTTTTTAGGAGCTATGGGTTTTTATATTTCTTAACATTGGACGTGATCGTCTCTTACTAGGTTGCTAGCTACCGCTGCAACCCGGATTATTTATAAAATTGTTCATTTACTAAGGGCAACAGTTCGTTCTTAAATATAAAACTAACATAATCACCATTTATAATTAACTAGAACGATTCCTTATATAATTTTTAGTGTATTAACGAAATTATTATCATGTCTTATATATAACTCATATTTTACAAGTCTTCGATAGTCCGTTGGTGAGCATAACCACTAATCACGCGGGAGAATGGGGTTGGATTCCCCGTCGGGGAGAACTTATATCACGTTGAATTAAAATTGTTTAATTTAAAATTTAAATAGACTAGAGGTCGATCTTTACTATACTAAATAGATGTTAAAATCCTTAATGTATTACAAACAAGATAAAGCCTATGGCATTTTCTTAATTGAAATAGTAAGAGACGACCTGGCTACAACCTACGATTATGACATCATTGATCAATCTTTAAAATTAATTATAATCTTATTTTAGTTACTATGGGCAGGAAGTTTGTTCTTTACTGTAATCTTCTTTGGAGTAGTAAGAGACGACTCTCAAAAAATCAGGCAGCTAACTAAGTCCAATGTATGCAATGGTTTGTTCTTCGAGTGATCGTCTTTTAATATAATTTCTATATACAGTAATTTACTTTAAAATGAGCCATTACACAGCTCTTTGTTATGAGCACGAATTGTTTGATTTAATACTTCAGTTACAATCATCTTACTACTTCATCTTACTATACAGTTCGTTACCACGAACTGTTTGATTATCAATAAAATCATGATATCGATGTTACTTCTAAAGTTCCCATTTACAGTATCGATCTTTAATGTAATACTAGGTTGCTAGCTACCGCTGCAACCCGGATAAGCCAAAAAAGAAAATTTTGGTTCCAGGAGTTTCGGTTACTATTGAGAGAAGAAGCTATTATTACTATAGAGTTCATTACCATGAAATGTTTGATTGCTTCAAAATTCAAATATCTTTGAAAAGACTGCAGTATGAAAATACATCAAAAATGCAATTTTTTGACAAAATTGATTCTACTTTAAAAAGTATTTTATTTTTAATTTCAAAAGACACTAGATGTAGGAATTTCCTTTAAAATAAGCTATTATACAGGTCTCTATGATTTTCCAGTGCCCAACTAGCTGAGGAGAAAGAAAAAGCGGAAAGAAAAAAATATCCCGTTTGTGGAGAATAACGTGGTTAAAGTCCATTTTCTTGATTTTTCAATCCAATATATTTTCTTTGTTATTCAAGCCAAAGGGCGGTAAGTTTCCTTAATAGGGGTTTCGGATAAGGCGGTTCTAATGGTGTACTTTTTGTTTTGATCTGACTCTTTTTTTTAGGAGTAAGGGGGTTTTATATTTCTTAACATTGGACGTGATCGTCTCTTACTAGGTTGCTAGCTACCGCTGCAACCCGAAAATATTTCTTAACATTGGACGTGATCGTCTCTTACTAGGTTGCTAGCTACCGCTATAACCCGGAAATAGAAATTACATAATCCCTATTTATGTTTCAGCTAACATCGGCTAGGTGTCGTTCTTTATTGTAATGTAATCTAACCATTATCTAATTAACGAATGAGACCATTTACATCTTTGTCGTTCTTAAGTAGTAATAAAATTTAAAAAAGAAACTTGTTTATTTACATTCTAGCTAAAATAATGAAGATAATATGAATGAACCACAGGGTTCAGTTTCTTTGGACTTGAGTTCGTTTTTTAACTATAAATACAAACAGGAAAAAGCCTACGGCTTTTTCTTCTTTTAAATAGTAAGAGACGAAACTCAAACAATCAAGTAGCTAACTAAGTCCAATGTATGGAATGTTTTGTTATTTCAGTGATTTACTAACCTATACTATAGTTAAGTGGCCTATATAATTTAGTATAGGCAAGAGGTCGTTCTTTACTATAAAAATTTTTACTTATGATGATTTCTTAAGGAACATATAAAATTTCTTAAGGTAATAAAAATAATTGTTTTAATTACAAAATGTTTTTAACCCCATTAATTTCCTTCAAAATGAGCCATTGAACAACTCTCTACAATGTTCCAGTGCCATGCTATCTGTTGAATTACTAACCCAGACTATAATTAAGTGGCGTACAAAAATTTAGTATAGGTAAGAGGTCGTTCTTTATTATAATAGCTACTGCTGCAACCCAAATTCACATCTATATTTATTTATGAGAGGCAGCCTGGCCGAGTGGTCCAAGGCACTGGTGTTAGCCACCAGTCTCTTCGGAGGCGTGGGTTCAAATCTTACCGCTGGTATACGATTATGTTTGAAAGACTGCAGTGTGAAAAGACATCAAAAATACAGTTTTTGGTGGAGAAATTTATTCTCTTTTAGAAATAATTTATTTTAGTTACAAAAGGTTTTTAACCGAATTAATTTACTTTAAAATGAGCTATTGAACAACCCTCTACGATGTTCCAGTGCCAAGCTATCTGTGGAAAAGAAAAAAAAAAGAAAAAAGAAAAAAATATCCCGTTTGGGGAGAATAACGTGGTTAAAGTCAATTTTCTTGATTTTCAAGCCAATATATTTCCCTTGCTGTTCAAGCCAAGGGAAAGAAAGTTTCCTATACAGGGGTTTCGGACAAGGCGGTTCTAATGGTGTACTTTTTGTTTTGATCTGACTCCTTTGTTAGGAACTATGGGTTTTTATATTTCTTAACATTGGACGTGATCGTCTCTTACTAGGTGCTAGCTACCGCTGCAACCCGGATTGGACGTGATCGGCTCTTACTAGGTTGCTAGATACAGCTGCAACCCGGATTCAGTTAACAAATAAATTTTTGATCTGACTCCTTTGTTAGGAACTATGGGTTTTTATATTTCTTAACATTGGACGTGATCGTCTCTTACTAGGTTGCTAGCTACCGCTGCAACCCGGATTTTATATTTCTTAACATTGGACGTGATCGTCTCTTACTAGGTTGCTAGCTACCGCTGCAACCCGGATTAGTTTAATTTTTTGTTGAAATTACAAACAGGAAAAAGCCTACGGCTTTTTCTTAGTTTGATTAGTAAGAGACGAATTTCAGAGAATAAAGCATATAAGTAAGTCAATTATTGCACCATACTCTAGAAAAGTTTACCGATGATAATACTGCCACTAAAGCTAGAGCTACTACTTTTAATTAATATTTCAGTTACTATGAGCAAGCGTTCGTTCATTATTATAATACTATGGGTTACAGTTCGTTCCTTATTGTAATTTTTTAACTATAAATACAAACAGGAAAAAGCCTACGGCTTTTTCTTCTTTTCAAACAGTTCGTGGTAACGAACTGTAAGTAAGGAGCGTCCCGGCTCAATGGTAACCGAAACTCTAAAAAACGGAATTTTGATACAAATAGATAGATCAAAAGAATCTGATTTTAATTCTGATTTCAAATAAATAATTTTCATCAAGTTTAATCTTACCCATCAAAAGTTACGCGCCTGAGAAAATTTGGCTGGTTTTCGAAAAAGGGGGAAAGACCCCCTAAAAGTTATAGAGACTTAATGAAATTCACACCATTATATTCAGCGTATCAGAGAACCCTACTGTAGAGGTTTCAAGCTCCTATCTACAAAAATGTGGAATTTTGCATTTTTTGCCAGAAGAAAGATCACGGGTGCGTGTTTATTTGTTTGTTTGTTTGTTGTTTTTTTTTCCCCAGGGGTAATCGTATTGACCCAGTGGTCCTAGAATTTCGTAAGAGGGCTCATTGGAACGGAAATTAAAAGTTCTAGTGCCCTTTTTAAGTGACCAAAAAAAATGGAGGGCAACTAGGCCCCCTCCCACGCTCATTTTTTCTCAAATTCACCCAATTAAAATTTTGAGATAGCCATTTTGTTCAGCATAGTCGAAAACCTAATAAATATGTCTTTTACGATGACTTAATCCCCCACAGTTCCCAGGGGAAGGGCTGCAAGTTATGAACTTTGCCCATTGCTCACCTATTGTATTGGTTATTGGGAAGCATACAGACATTTTCAGGAAGAATTTTTTTCTGGTGGGAGGGGGGCTGGAGGAGGGGGTTACTCGGGAGAATCTTTCCGTGGAGGATGTTTCTTTGGGGTAAGGGACATTTCTATGAAGGGGGCGCCGTATTTCCAAGCATTATTTAAAAAAACGATCAGAAATTAAATTAAAAAAAACAAGTTTTTTCAACTGAAAGTAAGAAGTAAAATGAACTTAAAATGAACAGAAATTATTACGTATATGAGGGGGTTCTCCCCCAAGTCAATACCTCGCTCTTTACGCTACAGTTTTTTTTTAGTGCTTTCAAAAGAGCTATCTATTCTAATTAAACGGCCTTTGTGATTCAAGGGTGTGAATTAAAATTTTTTAACTTTTGACGTAAAGAGCGTGGTATTGAATAAGGGGAGAACCCCATCATATACGTAATAACATATACGTAATAAAAAAAACAATAAAAAAAGCGATACTGCTCAATAGTAATCGAAACTTTTAAAAACGGAACTTTGATGTCAATAAATGTATCAAAAGAATGGGCTTATAATGCTGATTCTAAATATATGAATTTTATTAAGTTTAGTATTACTCATCAAAGGCTACAAGCCTGAGAAAATTTACCTGATTTTCTAAAGAGGGGGGAAACATCCCCTAAAAGTGAAATAATTTTAGTAAAAATCACACCGTCAGATTCAGCGTATCAGAAAACCCTACAACATAGGTTTCAAGCTCATATCTGCAAAAATCTGCAACTTTGTATTTTTTGCCAGACGAAAAATATACGAATATAGAAGTTCGTTACGTAAGTTAATTTGTAAATTACGTCAGAACCAAATTTAGAGACAGCCATTTTGCAAAAGAAAATTAAATTTTTATGCAAATTTTGTTTACTTATTCAATGACGGCGAGCCAAAACAAAAGCTGCATTAACTAAAAAACGATCAGAAATTAAATAAAAAAAACAAGTTTTTTAAACTGAAAGTAAGGAGCGACATTAAAACTTAAAACGAACAGAAATTATTCCGTATATGAAAGAGGCTGTCCCCTCCTCAACGCCTCGCTCTTTACGCTAAAGTTTTTTATTGTTTTAAAAAATAAAGTTGTGAGACAGAGTCAAACTTTAGCGTAAAGAGCGAGGCGTTGAGGAGGGCACAGCCCCTTTCATATACGGAATAATTTCTGTTCGTTTTAAGTTTTAATGTCGCTCCTTACTTTCAGTTTAAAAAACTTGTTTTTTTTATTTAATAAATAGTAAGAGACGAAACTCAAACAATCAAGTAGCTAACTAAGTCCAATGTATGGAATGGTTTGTTATTTCAGTGATCGTCTTTTAATGTATATTTTTAGGAGTTTTGGGTTTTTATATTTCTTAGCATTGGACGTGATCGTCTCTTACTAGGTTGCTAGCTACTGCTGCAACCCAAATTCACATATATATTTATTTATGAGAGGCAGCCTGGCCGAGTGGTCCAAGGCACTGGTTTTAGCCACCAGTCTCTTCGGAGGCGTGGGTTCAAATCTTACCGCTGGTATTATGTTTGAAAGACTGCAGTGTGAAAAGAAATCAAAAATGCAGTTTTTGGTGGAAAAATTTATTCTCTTTTAGAAATAATTTAATTTATTTACTATAGATTTTTAACCCAATTAATTTCCTTTAAAATGAGCCATTGAACAACTATCTACGATGTTCTAGTGCCAAGCTATCTCTGGAAACAAAGAAAAAAGAAAAAAAAATATCCCGTTTAGGCAGAATGTTGTAGTAGCTGCCACTTTTCTTGATTTTCAAGCCAATATATTTCCCTTACTGTTCAAGCCAAGGGACAGAAATTTTACTATACAGGGGTTTCGGACAAGGTGGTTCTAATGGTGTACTTTTTGTTTTGATCTGACTCCCTTTTTAGGAGCTATGGGTTTTTATATTTCTTAACATTGGACGTGATCGTCTCTTACTAGGTTGCTAGCTACCGCTGCAACCCAGATTTACCCCAGACAAGTAACTTTTCCACAGATGCTTGCATTATCTTTATTTTTAGTTACTATGTGCCTTGGCTTATCGCATTTTCTAGTTAAAATGTGCCCTGGTTTGTTCTTTACTAGGTTTCAGCTATATCCAATGAAACTTAAATAGTCTCCATTTATAATGAAATATATGGATCATTTATGTAAGTATGGTTACAGACTATGATTATGACGTCATTCATCAATATTGCACATGAAAATGCTGCTTTTTTGTAAAAAAAATTAAGCTAAAATTTAGCAGAAAAACAATACCATAAAAAATTCGTTGTTAATGGATTTCATTTTTTAAATATCTCTTTTGAAAGTACTAAGAAAACTTTAGCCTTAAAGAGCGAAGTATTGCCCAGGGGATTAATCCCCTCATATGCGTAATAATTGCTGTTCGTTTTTAATTTTAATGTTGCTCCTTACTTTCAGGTGAAAAAACTTTTTTTTTTAATTCAAATTCTGATACTTTTTTTTTAATAATACTGGGAAAACAGCGAGCCCTTCATGGAAAATTGCCTCCCCTCATGAAAAATTCCTCTATGGAAATATCCTCCCACGTACCTCCTCACCCCAACCCCTCTCACCAGAAAAAATCCTCCCTGAAAACTTTTGTATACTTCCCAATAACCCATACTGTATGTAAACTATAAGCAAAGTTTACAACTTGCAGCCCTTCCCCAAAAGACTGTGGGGATTAAGTTATCCCCAAAGACATAGTTATTAAATTTTGCGACTCTGCTAGAACTTTTAATTTCCGTTCGAATGAGCCTCTAGCAATATTCTAGGACTACTGGGCCGATTCAAATCACCCCTGGGAAAATAAAACAAAAACAAAAATAAAACAAATAAACATGCATCCGTGATCTTCTGGCAAAAAATACAAATTTCACATTTTTGCAGGTAGGTGCATAAAACCTCAACAGTATGGCTTTCTGATACGCCGAATCTGATGGTGTAATTTCCACTAAGATAATATGAATTTTAAGGGGTGTTTCCCCCTTTTTCAAAAATAAGGCAAATAGTCTCAGGCTCTTAACTTTTGACGGGTAAGACTAAACGTGATCAAACTTATATATTTAAAATCAGTATAAAAATCTAATTCTTTTGATGCAACTGTTGGTATCAAAATTCCATTTTTTAGAGTTTTGGTTACTATTGAGCCGGGTCACTCTTTACTAGTTCTTTACCACGAACTGATTGATTCTCGGTAGTAATTTTCATCGACAACCGGCATGAATCACATGAGAGGCTCTATATCTTTTATCTTATCTTCTGGCAAGTTCATGACCTAAACGACAGGCTTTGGAACCTCGAGATTCTCAACTACCCTAACCTCTGAGATGCCTTTCCCCTTCACTCCCTGAAAGTTTATCTCTAGTGCAATTCGGAATACTTTACAATGATCATCTGCAAAAAAAACACTTTGTAACATACTCTTTTACAGAAATTCTGGCGGAATTCTAGCCATTTGACCTTGCCGCCATATTGCAGCTATACACTGCTGAGTATGTTTTATAGGTTTTTGAGCATGCCTGCAAATTCAGAAAATGCGATGGCCGCAACTGAATGATCGCGTATGGATTTTAAACGCTTTACTTTGACCAGTATTTTGACTAGGTCTAGAGGCAAGTACACTTCCTGGTTTTAATAATAGTGCGCCTGGTTCTGACCCTCTCAATAATACTGAGGATTGCATCTGCTTCTTGAATAAGAGAGTGTCCTGGCTCACAATATTTCATAATAATTCTCTCAACCTGTGGATTTTTGAAAAGGATGTTCTGTATATCGTAGCTCATGATGGAGTTTCCATTTTTCAGAACGCATGAATTTGACTATGTTATTAAATTCCTAATATCAGGAAATATCTGAAACGTCTGAATTTATTGCATTTTTTGTTTTTGCTTTCTATTTTTTTCTAAAAGGTACAGGCGAATGCACAGACACGTCAAAAAGTCATTTGTTAAAAGCGCATATCCGATACGTCAATTGTGTTTCCAAGAGAAGGAAAATAATGCAAGTCATGTCCAAACGGTTTTGACTGGCAGGACTGCATGGGATAGTTATGGACTAAAATGAATCCAGATTCAGAAAGAGCATAAAATTTCGCACTTGATGGCACTGATAACTCAATTTTGCATAGAAGTGCTAGTACGCCAATTCTGCTTCCAGGCGACGAAATATATTATCTAAAAACTGCTTTTAAAGTTGTTGTACTTAAAAATTTCCTCTACATCGTGTCACCAAAAAGTAAAGAAATAGAAAACTGCAAAAGTGACCCTGTAAACCTGTATGAGCAAAGTAGGTGAAAATATTCGATTACGATACAAAGATATAAAACAAATCTAAGGAATTGATAATAATTTTTCCCAGAAAAAAAACCAGTAGTTTATTTTTGCAAAAATATATTATTTTCTTTATTTCAAGGCACCCTGAACAAGATAATTCAATACTTTAAACATATGCCACATTTTGAGGCAAGCAGAAGTTCTCATAAAGAAGGATTTATTGCCACGAGAAGTTTTTTTGCTGTTTCGTTTATCCCATAGGGGGACAATTGTGTTTCTGTGTATGCTACATTTCTACAGTTGATCGGCTTGAGCCCGTTATCTTTAAAGTACCAACAAAAAATTCGGATGACCCACAATAGTAGACCAATCGGTGTGTCTTTTAGACTTGCTAGAGCTGTCGATCTTACTGCCCATTGACTCTATTGAAGTGTGCCACTTTGTTCCGGGCGAGTGGAAATTTGAAGAAAATAATTTTAAAACTCTTTTTCATAAATATAGAACCGTATAGATTTATGGGATGAGGAGTAATATTTCAATTTTTGTTAATGTTTGGAAGTAAAGGATGAGCTGAAAAAAATTTATCTATCATTTTACTTTGCACCTCTGGGTGGACGATATCCACTTAGTCAAATCGTAAGCTTTTTAATTAATTTTTTTTTTTTGGCCTGAGAATGTTTCTAATCTAACTATGGTTTGAAGCTTTTCTTATCATACCTTTGAGGTTTACACCACTAGCCTTTGTTTTATTTAGTTGCTGTCTATTTTGAAAGTTGTGAAGGGGCAGTAATGGCACCAACAATCTTACACAATTCATGTTTAGTTTTGAATTGGTCAGGTTTCGATAAAGCGGTCTTTTTCTTATTTAAATATAAATAGCTTCAAAGATATTAGGTCATTTTTGGAAAAACCTGTAACCTCAACGACACCTGCTGATACAAAAAAAGGGGGTCATTGTAAGTCCTAGATCTTCTGTATCAGTAGTATCCATCTTTTGAATTCTATGGGGCCCCCCGTACCAAACAGGTTTTTCTGGTAGGTAATTCTATTCTACACGGGCATTACACCCTTTCAAAGAGACGGGTTTTCTATTGTGACATCGATTTTTTGGAGGTCAAACTCATGGATACATGTTTTTTTTTTTTTTTTTTAAACTGGTATTTTTTCAATGAAGTCCATAGCACTTTGCAGAAACCCGTGAATGTAGGACTGAAAGTCCAATTACTAATCAAGTTAGTGTGACCGCCATTTTTGATCTGGTTAAGTGGGTATAATCTGGTTTGGTTTGTTATTGCGAGAGGATTACTCAATTCATATCTTAGTGTTAACTGGGCAATGACTAAAGGAACATTTGAAGGTGGAGAAAAAAAGGGGTAATTAGCGATTGGATAATTTTAACAAGAAATGACCGAAGAGTGTTTTGGAGGAGATGGAATGAATGTGTATTGTATAATACACAAGTGATGATTTGCACAGTGTTGTCAATTTTAAATAGTTTAGAAATAAAAAAAATTAACAAGAAATGGCTGAAAAGTGTTTTGAGGGAGTTGAGTTGCACGAGGGTTGACTTGCACCAGGGTTCAGTTACATACGGATTCAGTTACACGGGGATTAGTTAAATGGGGTCGAGTAGCACGGAGGTTCAGTTGTACGGGGTTTCGGTTATACAGGGGTTCAGTTACATGGGGTCGGTGGTCGTTATAATACACAAGTTCCATTTGAACAGTGTTGTGAGGTCCCCTACCACACCCCCAAAGAGCTCCGATCCCCCCATCCCAACCCATGTATTAGCGAAGTTACTCTGTGGTCGTTATAATACACAAGCTTTAGTTGACGAGATTTGCGAATTTTTTGCGAAAAGATATTTGCGTAAAGGTATTGCGATGGTTAAGAATGCCTCACGGGTAATTAAAGAATGGGATGCTTGCATCAACAATACAAAGAATAAGCTCAGATACTTAATAGATTTGACGCTTACAAGAGACATTGCTAGAAAGTATTCAATAGCTTAATTGAAAAGTAACGATAGAATGACATTGTGACTTGACCTAGCTTTACCTCGCCGATGTAGTCTGTATAATACATAAGTAACGTTTGAAAAGTATTGTCAATTTAAAAAGAAATGGCTGAAAAGTGTTTTTGAGGGGGATGAGTTGCATGGAGAGTTGAGTTGCACGAGGGTTCAGTTAAAGGGGATACAGTTGCACGGGGGTTTCGGTTATACAGGGGTTCAGTTACAAGGGGGATTCAGTTGCACGGGGGTTGATTTAAATGGGAATTGAGTTCCACGAGAGTAGTTCTTTGTCGTGGTGAATGCCTCACGGGTAATTAAAGAATGGGATGCTTGCATCAACAATACAAAGAATAAGCTCAGATACTTAATAGATTTGACGCTTACAAGAGACATTGCTAGAAAGTATTCAATAGCTTAGTTGAAAAGTAACGATAGAATGACATTGTGACTTGACCTAGCTTTACCTCGCCGATTTGGTCTGTATAATACATAAGTAACGTTTGAAAAGTATTGTCAATTAAAAAGAAATGGTTGAAAAGTGTTTTGAGGGGGATGGGTTGCATGGAGGGTTGAGTTGCACGAGGGTTCAGTTAAAGGGGATACAGTTGCACGGGGGTTTTGGTTATACAGGGGTTCAGTTACAAGGGGGATTCAGTTGCACGGGGGTTGAGTTAAATGGGAATTGAGTTCCACGAGAGTAGTGCTTTGTCGTGGTTTAGCCGTGAGGTCCCTTACCACAACCCCAAAGGGCTCCGATCCCCCCAACCCTAACCCCGAAGGAACCCCCGGTCCTCAAAGGTTCTCTAGGCTCCCAAAGGGGCCGTGGTTTACCTTGTAACTTTTACATTCTCTTGATTTTCAAAGTTCCGTTTGAAGGACTCTGTTGTTTTAAGCCAGTGTGATTTTTCTTTACATGGTGTTCGTTCAAAAAAGCGAGAATTTCTGTTAAATAAATAATTCTTATATTTTTTCCGTTCAATTGAAGGCGAGGATTTCTGTTAAATAAATAATTGTTATAACTTTTAAAATGACTTCACGGGGTTTGAGGGGGCTCTGTTGTTTTAAGCCGTTTGATTTTTTCTTTACATGGTGTTCGTTCAAAAAGCGAGGATATTTCGTGTGATTTTTTTGGGAAATTTAATGAATTTATTAGTTACCGAGAGTTCAATGACTCCTCCCCTCAATGACTTCCAGGGGGTTTTATGACTCCTCCTCACAATGAATTCAGATGGTTTTAGGACTCATCCCCCTAGCCATAACTACATTCAACCTTGAGCGAAGATATAAAAGTTTGATGAAGTATTTTTCTGCTTAACAACTACATTAATAACTTCCAAGATGATATGACTTATTTTTTAATTTAATTGGGAATGAAAAGTCAAAGTCTAACATAAAGAACAAGGTATTTCGGAGGGGGTAGCTAACTTCATATACGGGATAATTTCCACTCTCGCCTTAGAACTTATTCACGGATACCTAAAACCGTCAATGGTTAGACTGTTGCCCCTAGCGGTAACCATGCCATGCTCGGGACAAATTTTTGGAGGTGCCCACCTCACCTGCTCAGAGTCTCAGGCAAGTGACCCTAAATTTGAAAAAGTGGAAATTGGCTCAGATTTTCTAAACTGAGCTGAGACAATGAATAGATACTATTGGGAAAGTTATTGGAGACGCTGGGCATCCTTGAACAAGTGATAAATTGAGAGAGGAATTTGGGACAATATTTGGGGGCACCCACCCGCCCAGAGTCTCCGGCAGGTGACCCAAAAATTTAAAAAACACACAGAGACGACAGACACAAAGAGACGAATCACACACAGAGAGGACAAACACACAGAAACGACACATAGAGACAACACATACACAGAGACAATACACACAGAGTCAACACACACAGAGAGATGAGACACACACACAAAAATGACAAACACACATAGAGACGACACACACACAAAGAGACGTCACACACACACACAGATACGAAACACACATAGAGACAACACACACATAGAGAGAACACACACACACACACAGAGACAACATCCACACAGAGACGACAGACTCAAAGTGACGACTTACACATAGAGACGACACACACACAGAGACGACAAACACACAGAGAAGACACACATAGAGAGACGACACACACACAGAGACGACACACTCAAAGTGACGACTTATACATAGAGACGACACACACACAGAGACGACAAACACACAGAGACGACAGACAAAAAGAGACGAATCACACACAGAGAGGACAAACACACAGAAACGACATATAGAGACGACACATGCAGAGAGACGATACACACACACAGAGTCAACACACACAGAGAGACGAGACACGCACACAGAAATGACAAAACACACATAGAGACGACACACACAAAGAGACATCACACACACACAGATACGAAACACGCATAGAGACGACACACATATAGAGACAACACACATCCACACAGAGACGACACACACACACAGAGACGACACACTCAAAGTGACGACTTACACATAGAGACGACACACACACAGAGACGACAAACACACAGAGACGACACAGATAGAGAGACGACACACACACAGAGACGACACACTCAAAGTGACGACTTACACATAGAGACGACACACACACAGAGACGACAAACACACAGAGACGACACACATAGAGAGACGACACGCAAATAGAGACAACAAACACACAGAGACAACACACACACAGATACGAAACACACAAAGCGACGACGCACGCACAGAGAGGACAAACACACAGAAACGACACACACACACAGAGACGACACACACATAGAGACAACAAAGACATAGAGATGACAGACACACAGATACAAAACACCCACAGAGACGACACACACACACAGAGTCCACTCACACACACAGAGGACAAACACACAGAGACGACAGACACAAAGAGACGAATCACACACAGAGAGGACAAACACACAGAAACGACACATAGAGACGACACATGCACAGAGACGATACACACACACAGAGTCAACACACACAGAGAGACGAGACATGGCATATCTGATGAAATAATTTAGGTCTTATGATTAATTTAATTTTTTTTTTAATAAAGTAGTTTTTTTTTAGTAAGGACACTCATAACAACACGCACACAGAGAGAACACCACAGATACGAAACACACAAAGCGACGACACACGCACAGAGAGGACAAACACACAGAAACGACACACACACACAGAGACGACACACACATAGAGACAACACAGACATAGAGATGACAGACACACAGATACAAAACACCCACAGAGACGACACACACACACAGAGTCCACTCACACACACAGAGGACAAACACACAGAGACGACAGACACAAAGAGACGAATCACACACAGAGAGGACAAACACACAGAAACGACACATAGAGACGACACATGCACAGAGACGATACACACACACAGAGTCAACACACACAGAGAGACGAGACACACACACACAGAAATGACAAACACACATAGAGATGACACACACAAAGAGACGTCACACACACACAGATACGAAACACACATACACACACATAGAGACAACACACACACACACAGACAACATCCACACAGAGACGACACAAACACACACACAGAGACGACACACACACAGAGACGACAAACTAAAAAGTTGGGTTAATCTAGGTTCACTTAGAGTGGCGCGCCACTCTAAGTGAACCTAGATTAACCCAACTTTTTAGTGTGTCGTCTCTGTGTGTGTGTCGTCTCTGTGTGTGTGTTTGTGTCGTCTCTGTGTGGATGTTGTCTGTGTGTGTGTGTGTGTGTGTTGTCTCTATGTGTGTGTATGTGTGTTTCGTATCTGTGTGTGTGTGACGTCTCTTTGTGTGTGTCATCTCTATGTGTGTTTGTCATTTCTGTGTGTGTGTGTCTCGTCTCTCTGTGTGTGTTGACTCTGTGTGTGTGTATCGTCTCTGTGCATGTGTCGTCTCTATGTGTCGTTTCTGTGTGTTTGTCCTCTCTGTGTGTGATTCGTCTCTTTGTGTCTTTCGTCTCTGTGTGTTTGTCCTCTGTGTGTGTGAGTGGACTCTGTGTGTGTGTGTCGTCTCTGTGGGTGTTTTGTATCTGTGTGTCTGTCATCTCCATGTCTGTGTTGTCTCTATGTCTGTGTCGTCTCTGTGTGTGTGTGTGTCGTTTCTGTGTGTTTGTCTCTCTGTGCGTGTGTCGTCGCTTTGTGTGTTTCGTATCTGTGGTGTTCTCTCTGTGTGCGTGTTGTTATGAGTGTCCTTACTAAAAAAAAACTACTTTATTAAAAAAAAATTAAATTGATCATAAGACCTAAATTATTTCATCAGATATGTCATTTCTCGTCTCTCTGTGTGTGTTGACTCTGTGTGTGTGTATCGTCTCTGTCCATGTGTCGTCTCTATGTGTCGTTTCTGTGTGTTTGTCCTCTCTGTGTGTGATTCGTCTCTTTGTGTCTGTCGTCTCTGTGTGTTTGTCCTCTGTGTGTGTGAGTGGACTCTGTGTGTGTGTGTCGTCTCTGTGCATGTGTCGTCTCTGTGGGTGTTTCGTATCTGTGTGTGTGTGTGTGTGTGTGTTGTTTGTGTGTGTTTGTCGTCTCTGTGTGCGTGTCGTCTCTCTATGTGTTGTTGTCTCTGTGTGTGTGTCGTCTCTGTGTCTGTGTTGTCTCTATGTGTGTGTCGTCTCTGTGTATGTGTGTGTGTGTGTGTCGTTTCTGTGTGCTTGTCGTCTCTGTGTGTGTGTCGTCTCTATGTGTAAGTCGTCACTTTGAGTGTGTCGTCTCTGTGTGTGTGTCGTCTCTGTGTGTGTGTTTGTGTCGTCTCTGTGTGGATGTTGTCTGTGTGTGTGTGTGTGTGTGTTGTCTCTATGTGTGTGTCGTCCCTATGTGTGTTTCGTATCTGTGTGTGTGTGACGTCTCTTTGTTTGTGTCATCTCTATGTGTGTTTGTCATTTCTGTGTGTGTGTGTGTGTCTCGTCTCTCTGTGTGTGTTGACTCTGTGTGTGTGTATCGTCTCTGTGCATGTGTCGTCTCTATGTGTCGTTTCTGTGTGTTTGTCCTCTCTGTGTGTGATTCGTCTCTTTGTGTCTGTCGTCTCTGTGTGTTTGTCCTCTGTGTGTGTGAGTGGACTCTGTGTGTGTGTGTCGTCTCTGTGGGTGTTTTGTATCTGTGTGTCTGTCATCTCTATGTCTTTGTTGTCTCTATGTGTGTGTCGTCTCTGTGTGTGTGTGTCGTTTCTTTGTGTTTGTTCTCTCTGTGCGTGCGTCGTCGCTTTGTGTGTTTCGTATCTGTGTGTGTGTTGTCTCTGTGTGTTTGTCGTCTCTGTTTGCTCGTCGTCTCTCTATGTGTGTTGTCTCTGTGTGTTTGTCGTCTGTGTGTGTGTGTGTCGTCTCTATGTGTAAGTCGTCACTTTGAGTGTGTCGTCTCTGTGTGTGTGTCGTCTCTCTATCTGTGTCGTCTCTGTGTGTTTGTCGTCTCTGTGTGTGTCGTCTCTATGTGTAAGTCGTCACTTTGAGTGTGTCGTCTCTGTGTGTGTGTGTCGTCTCTGTGTGGATGTGTGTTGTCTCTATGTGTGTGTCGTCTCTATGCGTGTTTCGTATCTGTGTGTGTGTGACGTCTCTTTGTGTGTGTCGTCTCTATGTGTGTTTTGTCATTTCTGTGTGCGTGTCTCGTCTCTCTGTGTGTGTTGACTCTGTGTGTGTGTATCGTCTCTGTGCATGTGTCGTCTCTATGTGTCGTTTCTGTGTGTTTGTCCTCTCTGTGTGTGATTCGTCTCTTTTTGTCTGTCGTCTCTGTGTGTTTGTCGTCTCTGTGTGTGTGTCGTCTCTATGTATAAGTCGTCACTTTGAGTGTGTCGTCTCTGTGTGTGTGTCGTCTCTATGTGTGTTTGTCATTTTTGTGAGTGTGTCTCATCTCTCTGTGTGTGTTGACTCTGTGTGTATTGTCTCTGTGTATGTGTTGTCTCTATGTGTCGTTTCTGTGTGTTTGTCCTCTCTGTGTGTGATTCGTCTCTTTGTGTCTGTCGTCTCTGTGTGTTTTTTAAATTTTTGGGTCACCTGCCGGAGACTCTGGGCGGGTGGGTGCCCCCAAATATTGTCCCAAATTCCTCTCTCAATTTAGCACTTGTTCAAGGATGCCCAGCGTCTCCAATAACTTTCCCAATAGTATCTATTCATTGTCTCAGCTCAGTTTAGAAAATCTGAGCCAATTTCCACTTTTTCAAATTTAGGGTCACTTGCCTGAGACTCTGAGCAGGTGAGGTGGGCACCTCCAAAAATTTGTCCCGAGCATGGCATGGTTACCGCTAGGGGCAACAGTCTAACCATTGACGGTTTTAGGTATCCGTGAATAAGTTCTAAGGCGAGAGTGGAAATTATCCCGTATATGAAGTTAGCTACCCCCTCCGAAATACCTTGTTCTTTATGTTAGACTTTGACTTTTCATTCCCAATTAAATTAAAAAATAAGTCCTATCATCTTGGAAGTTATTAATGTAGTTGTTAAGCAGAAAAATACTTCATCAAACTTTTATATCTTCGCTCAAGGTTGAATGGAGTTATGGTTAGGGGGATGAGTCCTAAAACCATCTGAATTCATTGTGAGGAGGAGTCATAAAACCCCCTGGAAGTCATTGAGGGGAGGAGTCATTGAACTCTCGGTAACTAATAAATTCATTAAACTTCCCAAAAAAATCACACGAAATATCCTCGCTTTTTGAACGAACACCATGTAAAGAAAAAATCAAACGGCTTAAAACAACAGAGCCCCCTCAAACCCCGTGAAGTCATTTTAAAAGTTATAACAATTATTTATTTAACAGAAATCCTCGCCTTCAATTGAACGGAAAAAATATAAGAATTATTTATTTAACAGAAATTCTCGCTTTTTTGAACGAACACCATGTAAAGAAAAATCACACTGGCTTAAAACAACAGAGTCCTTCAAACGGAACTTTGAAAATCAAGAGAATGTAAAAGTTACAAAGTAAACCACGGCCCCTTTGGGAGCCTAGAGAACCTTTGAGGACCGGGGGGTTCCTTCGTGGTTGGGGTGGGGGGATCGGAGCCCTTTGGGGTTGTGGTAAGGGACCTCACGGCTAAACCACGACAAAGCACTACTCTCGTGGAACTCAATTCCCATTTAACTCAACCCCCGTGCAACTGAATCCCCCTTGTAACTGAATCCCTGTATAACCGAAACCCCCGTGCAACTGTATCCCCTTTAACTGAACCCTCGTGCAACTCAAACCTCCATGCAACCCATCCCCCTCAAAACACTTTTCAACCATTTCTTTTTAAATTGACAATACTTTTCAAACGTTACTTATGTATTATACAGACCAAATCGGCGAGGTAAAGCTAGGTCAAGTCACAATGTCATTCTATCGTTACTTTTCAATTAAGCTATTGAATACTTTCTAGCAATGTCTCTTGTAAGCGTCAAATCTATTAAGTATCTGAGCTTATTCTTTGTATTGTTGATGCAAGCATCCCATTCTTTAATTACCCGTGAGGCATTCACCACGACAAAGCACTACTCTCGTGGAACTCAATTCCCATTTAACTCAACCCCCGTGCAACTGAATCCCCCTTGTAACTGAACCCCTGTATAACCGATACCCCCGTGCAACTGTATCCCCTTTAACTGAACCCTCGTGCAACCCAACTCTCCATGCAACTCATCCCCCTCAAAACACTTTTCAGCCATTTCTTTTTAAATTGACAATACTTTTCAAACGTTACTTATGTATTATACAGACCACATCGGCGAGGTAAAGCTAGGTCAAGTCACAATGTCATTCTATCGTTACTTTTCAATTAAGCTATTGAATACTTTCTAGCAATGTCTCTTGTAAGCGTCAAATCTATTAAGTATCTGAGCTTATTCTTTGTATTGTTGATGCAAGCATCCCATTCTTTAATTACCCGTGAGGCATTCTTAACCATCGCAATACCTTTACGCAAATATCTTTTCGCAAAAAATTCGCAAATCTCGTAAACTAAAGCTTGTGTATTATAACGATCACAGAGTAACTTCGCTAATACATGGGTTGGGATGGAGGGATCGGAGCCCTTTGGGGGTGTGGTAGGGGACCTCACAACACTGTTCAAATGGAACTTGTGTATTATAACGACCACCGACCCCATGTAACCGAACCCCTGTATAACCGAAACCCCGTACAACTGAACCTCCGTGCTACTCGACCCCATTTAACTAATCCCCGTGTAACTGAATCCGTATGTAACTGAACCCTCGTGCAAGTCAACCCTCGTGCAACTCAACTCCCTCAAAACACTTTTCAGCCATTTCTTGTTAATTTTTTTTATTTCTAAACTATTTAAAATTGACAACACTGTGCAAATCATCACTTGTGTATTATACAATACACATTCATTCCATCTCCTCCAAAACACTTTTCGGTCATTTCTTGTTAAAATTATCCAATCGCTAATTACCCCTTTTTTTTCTCCACCTTCAAATGTTCCTTTAGTCATTGCCCAGTTAACACTAAGATGTAAATTGAGTAATCCTCTCGCAATAACAAACCAAACCAGATTATACCCACTTAACCAGATCAAAAATGGCGGTCACACTAACTTGATTAGTATTTGGACTTTCAGTCCTACATTCACGGGTTTCTGCAAAGTGCTATGGACTTCATTGAAAAAATACCAGTTTAAAAAAAAAAAAACATGTATCCATGAGTTTGACCTCCAAAAAATCGATGTCACAATAGAAAACCCGTCTCTTTGAAAGGGTGTAATGCCCCTGTAGAATAGAATTACCTACCAGAAAAACCTGTTTGGTACGGGGGCCCCATAGAATTCAAAAGATGGATACTACTTGTATCGCTTGGAGCAAAACCAAGTACATTGAAAGAAAATCCCCCCAGAAGTGAAAAAGAAGCAACAGAAGAACAAGAAAAAGGCCTCCATCCAACCACCATAGAGCAAGCGACTGATTTATGTATAGTATCAAAAGTAGCTACGTTTGATATATCAGAAACTGCTGATACCGAAAAAGGGATCAACTTGTGCAACCTGCAATCTGGATCCTTCCAGCCCTATATAAATTTACCAAAAAAAGCTTGGCAGAAACTTGAGATGTTTTTGTCTAATTAATATCAACAATTTATCTAGTTTAAACACAGAACGGAGGAAGACAAAATCTACTTTTTTGTGATGGCACTTCATTAAGGAAGGAGTTCGTGACCAATGCAAGAAATATGTGAAAATTGGTTAAAACAACTGGAAGAAAATAGTTGAAGAGCTAAAAGAACAGATGCGGAATCTTCACCCCGTAAACAATGGAAAAATTTAATGACTTACAGACCTTTACCCAGCGGCTTTGGGGGGACATTTTATCCCCAAAGGCATAGTTACTGGGCTTTTAAACTATGTTAGACATAATGGCTATCTCAGAATTTTGATTGGATGACAGTAATGGGGCCTTACTACTTTCTGTGACATGCCCTCCCTTTTCCCATAGAATTCCTGTGACGAGCCCTCTGACGTCACGGCACAGATAGGGAAATTAACATGGGATTTCTATCGGAGCCCTGTGACATCACGACACGCCCTCGCCTTTAAGCGGTCAGACCGGGAAATTAACATTGGATTTCTGTGACAGCCATAGGAAAATTAACATGGGACTTTAAACACAGCCCTGCTTCCAGCTAGCAAGATTCTTTCCCCTGGCAGGCTTCCTGGAATTCCAGCTATATGCATATGATTAATAGGAGTGTGGTCTCTATAATACACAAGTAGCAATAATAGGGAAATTAACATAGGATTTCAAGCGCACAGGTAGCAAATTAACATGGGATCTTAAATGCAGCCATAGGGGAATTAACATGGGATTTCTGCAACATCCATAGGGATATTAACATGGGATTATAAACGGAGCCCTCTGACGTGAAGACTCACCATCGTCCATTTGTTTATCGATTCTGGTCACCGGTTCTATTAAAGGGTGGAAGACAGTTGGCAAGATTCCAACGACACAACCCTCTGGAATCTAGCGACGTCACAACACACCCCGTTTCAAACGCTCCAGTCTAATATGGATGACACAATTCTATGTAACGTTACGTCAGGGCCTATGGGGAATCCCCTCTTGTAACCGAGCATGGCATACACCTTATATGATGTCATGCAATGACGGCGCACATCACTATCACATAATACGTTTTTTGAGATTTTTTTCACCCGTAATGTTGAAAGCATTTTTTTTTCTTTTAACTTAATGACAGCCCACACTTTATGTAAAGTCAGCACACACTTTTTATGTAATGGCGTGCATCACTGTCGCTTAATACATTTCTTGGCATTTTTTTCGCCCGAAACGCTTAAAGCATTTTATTTTTTCTTTCTTTCAAAGTGTTTCTTTTTTCTTTCATTTAGTTTTCGCTAGGACTCGAAAGATCAATTTTCTACCAGTGGGAATGCGCTCCAAACCACACGACAAGACTCCCATTCCCCTTTTTCTGTTCCAAGAAACAGTTTCTACATGATAGCCATTACCATGCGATAACAATCCCCACGTTCCAATCGATTAACTAATTTCCAACCCTTTCCGCATGAGAGCACAAGCATCCCCAGTCTTGTCGATTCTTGCATTATCAAATGCACCTGACAGTTTTCCGTACTAATGCGATCTAGAGACGCAGATGTTACGTGGTTTTGCTATTAGATTTTTCATTATATAAATAATTATCAATTAAAGAATCGTCATACATTAATAAAGCTAAAAGGACACCGGCTTTTGTACCTACAAAATTTATTGATAAAAGCGTTATAAAACGATGAAATCACAGAAAAAGTAGTTAAAAACATGACAAAACATGAAAAAACCTGATATAGGTTAAAATATAAGCAAAATATGCGTGAATTAAAGAAAGGTAGAGCTAAATTTTAGATCATATTATGTCTGAGACCTTTAACGAAAATACATCGTTTTTGAGATAACATTATGAATATTTCCACCATCGTGACAGCATACGGCTGCCATCCTCCCCCACCTTCCTAGCAATCATTCCTAGAGAGCAGGGTTGATATTAAGTACAAATTTTTAGACACTATTCAGAACTTTCTAACGAAAATACATCGTTTCCTTTAACCCAAGACTATGAATATTTCACAGCATCGTGACAAAATATGGCTGCCCCCCCCACCTCCCTAGTAATAATTTCCAGAGGGCAGGGCTGATATTAGGTGCAAATTTTCAGGCACTATTGAGGTATTTCAGTGAGCCCGTAACCAAAATATGGCGTTTTTGTGCCAATATTATGAATATTTCACACCACTATGATAATATACGGCAGCCCCCCTACCCCCTAGCAGGCAATTCACGTGGATATTGCTGATATTAGATGCAAATTTAAGTCATATTAAGAACTTTTTAACGAAAATGCATCGTTTCCTTGAGTAAAGACTATGAATATTTCACACTATCGTGACAAAACGCCCCCTCCCACCTCCTTAGCAATCATTTCCAGAGGGCAGGGCTTGATGTTAGAGTTAGATTTATGCTATATTAAGAGCTTTCTTAACGAAATGCATCGTTTCTTGGACAGGGATGTTAGATTTAACTCCCCGTCTACCGACAAATTCATTTAACACCTACCACCTTATCCTTAAGCTCTAGAGTGTACTAGTCCATGGCAATTCATGCCAACCTGGCAAACTATGGATGCCCTACAGTACCCTCTGGCGCTCTCGTTATTCCAAAGGCATCTACAGATATTTTCATAACAAAAGTTATGCCTTTGAATCCGGTGATTCAAGTTTTTGCAACCCAAGCCTCTCTTGATGCCCCACAAAGTACTCCACACCATCACAGCTTTACGCGCCTGCCCCATCCGTCATCCGTCTTGCACCACACTTATCAACCCCCCGCCCTAGGACATTTTCAGCCGTTTCACTCTGAAAAAAAGCTCATGAACCTAATTGAACAGTATATTTTTGGAACAGAGAGAAGTCACTTGTTCTTTGCTAGAGCATGATACTCCAACCAATTTGTTCAATAGAACCACGCTATCACTGCTCTGTGGCACCGTATGACACTACATCGTCATTCCCCAGACATTTTTCAGTCATTTCATAATAAAAATTATGCCTTTAAATCCCGTGATCAAGTTTTTGCAACCCAAGCCTATCATGATGTTCCACAAAGCACTCCACACCATTACAGCTTTACGTGCCTGCCCCATCCGTCATTCAAATGGCACCAACCCCCCTAGGACATTTTCAACCGTTTCACTCCGAAAATAAGCTCATGAACCTAATTAAACTGTACATTTTTGTAAAGAAAAAGTCACCTTTTCTTTGCTAGAACATGATACTCCAACCGATTCCAGCCAAAGAACCACACCATCATCTGTGAAACCCTCTGCCATCCCATTATCATTCCTACGACATTTTTTAGTCATTTCATAATAAAAATTATGCCTTTGAATCCCGTGATTCCAGTTTTCACAACCCAAGCCATCATAATGCCCCCATAAAGCACTCCGCAACATCACAGCTTTACGCGCTTGCCCCTATCCGTCATCCACATGGCACTATCCCCCCGACCCGTGAAAAATTTTCAACCGTTTCACTCCAAAAATAAGCTAATGAATCTAATTAAATAGTATATTTTTGAACAGACAGAAGTCACCTTTTCTTTGCTAGAGCGTGATAGTCCAAACAATTCGCGCCGCGGAATCACACTATCCCTGCTCTGTGGCACCCTCTGACATCACATCATCATTCCTAAGACATTTTTCAGTCATTTCATAATGAAAATTATGCCTTTAAATCCCGTGATTCAAGTTTTTGCAACCCAAGCCTGTCATGATGCTCCCGCAAAGCACTCCACACCAATGTATGATTTTGATTATTTTTATAGTGTTGTGACGTTGTTTATCTTGTCAGTGTTACATTCTGTTGATGTTTCAAAGTGCATCTTGGAATTTTTCTCGTTAAAACGTGTGACTGGGATTATTTTTGTGGTGTTGAATCGTGGTTTATCTTGTCAGTGTTACATTCTCTTGATGTTTCAATGTGCATTTGGAATTCTCTCCTTGAAACGTATGATAGGGACTCAGAGCAGCAACATAACAATCAATGTCAGGACAAACAAATAGAATTCTTCTACAGTTCATCTTCAATAGGTCAAAAATAGCATGTAATGACACAAAAGCCCTTCATTACAGCTAAAAGTTCTCCAAGTTAACTTCTTAGTTTTAACTGACGGAGTTCCAAATATGAAGTTTTTACAGGAGCATGCTGGAGATGTCTTATATTGTAGCGGTGAAATGTGTTTCCTGTACCTTTTTGCTCCAGAATACAGAGAAGAGGAGCATTGGAATTACCGATTCTCGTGTTTTCCATAAATAAACAATAGATAAATATACAACTGTCCGAGGAGGAACTGGGTGCATATTCTGCATAGATAACTTGATCCCTTCCACTGCAATTTCTAGTTTAAATAATATTACTTTTTAAACGAGGAACCTCGCATAAAGCGTCATTAAGGAAAATTCTTTTATTCTCAATTGGATTCGTAATGTAAATTTTCCTCAGTTCTGTTGAATAGTTGAATGCTAAACCACCCTTTTTTGGACTCGCAATTTTTTGTTGATAATTCACCACAGCTCATGCATATTGTTGTGTTCCTTGTAGGGTATGATGTCAAGAGGGTAGTCATCAGAATCAAAAGTTGACACCCATTCTTCGCCATTGATCGGCCAATCAATAGGTCTTACTTTAATTTAATACAATTTCCCTTTCTTAGAACATCATATGTATTCTTGGTATTACGATCAACGAGAGAAACTTCATATATTCCCTCAAAACTTATTGGCGAGGGACATCTTAGTCCAAAAATCGCTTGTTTTATTCAAATCGTCATAGAGAGGATCGGAAACATCGGACATAAACGTCACATAGAAATCATTGGGCATTGTGTACATCTTTAACACCAATCTAAAAATTAAATTCAGTCTTATCCAAGCCAGCGAACTAACAACTGTCCCTTACCAGCTTGCGTTCAAGTATTTAATACTTTTCCAATTTGATAAGAACCCCTATCTTCAACATTTTGCAATTCAAAGTCATAAAATCCCCCCAAAAATAGCATCATCTTTGCTATTACGTAATCGATAGGTTACAGGTTTAGTCGTTAGGACTTTTGACACTTTACAAAGCTCAGTGGACCATAAGTAATTTCTCGTTTTAAAACTATACATTTTGAGCAACACAATCACATATTTTTTTCATTTTATTTCAAGCAGCAAAACATTTTGTTGAAATCTTTCATATTGCGAGTAATGCATTTGCTAATTTCCATCTTGTTTCAAAAGGCAATACCCTTTGACCAACACCATTACATGTTTCCCTCATCTTATTTCAAGCAGCAAAACATATTTTAGAAAATGTTTGATATTTTGAATATCGCATTTGCTTATTTCCCTCTTATTTTCAAAGAAACAATACATTTTGAACAACACAATCATTTATTTTCCTCATCTTATTTCAAGCAGCAGAAATATTTTGCAGAAAATATTTTACATTTTGAATAACGTATTTACTTATTTCCTTCTCATTTCCAAGAAACAATACATTTTGAACAACATCATCACATGTTTTCCTCACCTTATTTCAAGCAGCAAACCACAATGTTGAAAATATTTTGCTATTCGAAATACGAAATATCTTAGCCGAGTGGATTGGTGCGCTACATTTAGGATCCTTTGTCCGAAAAGACGAGGGTTCGAATCCTAGCGTAACTATTTACTTGGTTTTGGATGGGGGTCAGTGGCGTGACCCTGTAAGCTCGGCCAGAGTTATGCCAGCTTTAAATGGGTACCTGGAGAAATCTGGAGAAGGTAAACAGGAAGGGTGTGCAAAAGCACAGGATGATTGGCCGCCGACCCCCCATCGCACTTCCTGGCTGAAGGGCCAAGAAACGGAGATCAGCACCGCCGGTAGGGACTGTAAAGTCCAATGCAGTATTCTTTTTTTTTACATTTGCTCATTTCCATCTTATTTTCAAGAAACAATACATTTTGAACAGCACCATCATGGGTTTTCCTCATATGATTTCAAGAAGTAAAATATTTTGTAGAAAATATTTCGTGTTGGAATAACACAATTGCTTATTTCCACCTTATTTCAAGAAGCCATACATTTTGAGCCGCACCATCGTATATTTTTCTCATTTTATTTATAGCAGCTAAACATTTTGTAGAAAAAGGTTTTTCATTTTAATAATGCGTTTGCTTATTTCCATCTTATTTCAAGAAGAAATACATTTTGAGCACAGCCATCGCATATTTTCACATCTTATTTCAAGTATCAAAACATTTTAGTGAAAAGATTTAATATTTTGAACAATGCATTTGCTTATGTTTGATCTTTTCTCAAGAAACAATACATTTTGAGTAACTCCACCGCATATTTTTTTTAGCTTATTTCAAGCAGTAAAACATTTTGATGAAAATATTTGGTATTGTGAATAACGCATTTACTTATTTCCCATCTTATTTCAAGAAATAGTACTCCTTTTCATACGTCTCTGACTTCGGTAAAAACAAAAACCTGAAAATTCCAATTTACGTGTCTCTGACCTTCGAAAAAAATATGTTATGTGTGCGCGATCTTGAAGTAAAAGCCAATTCATCTCTTTCAGACTTTGGTAAAAAACCTATTCACCTATTCCAGACTCCAGTATACCTTATACTCTTGTTCTTGCATCTCTGACTTTTGAATAAACATTCGAAACGATGAAGTTGCTAGAGAACCCTAAAAATAATGGAAAATAAAAAAAGTAATGCAATTAAATATTTTCATTAGAATAACGGAACGTATAATATTAAATGTTATTAATATCATCATAAAAAATTGCATGTTTGGAATCCGTTCTATAGCATAATTGATCTTGTTTTCTCTTGACACAGCAGTTATTCCACTACGGGTCATACCCGACTTTTCACACGGTTTCACCTACAAGCTCATCAGACATTTCATCATTCCTATTATTGGGTGCAAGGAGTATATCTGTTTGTCAACTACTGATGGTACTATAAATGTTTGCCGGGGGCTTTGCTATTCATATTTTTTTATTTTCTTTACTGATATTATCTGCTAATATCATTTTTACTTCATGCGATTTCACTGTCTTTTACCACACTATTTTTACATAGGTAAAAGTTTTGACATGTAGGCAAGAAATGGTTTATAATATTGGTAGAGCAGTAGGCTTTTCTTTTTCCATTTTTTCAGTTGAATACTAATCCTAGAAAGATGGTGATAAGATTGATCAACGGCTAAAGTGTTGCCAGAACTATAAGCAAGTAGTTACTCCTCGTCATTAACTATTATTTTTATGCTTGCATTCTCTTCGAGTGCTATCGTCTCTGGAAATGTTACTCCCTCATACCACCGTCCCTATGAAGAATTTTTTCGCTACTTCAGATAAATTTAATCTCTCACTGTCATGAAAATGAACGCATTCGTTTCCGATAGTGTTACCACTTTGTTTTGTAGTTGCATTCAATGCTACGATAACTCTATCATATACACACATTTTCTTGAGATATTTCACCTTCATTATTCTTTGAAAATAAGATGTAAGTGCAGGGGTGAATTCAGGATTTTCTTTAGCGGGGGTACATAATAGGTTGCTCGGATAAACATCCAAATAAACAAATACCAATAATTTAAAGGGAACTTCAACAATTATACGTCTTAGGTAGGTAGTGGAAATACTACTACTAACAATTTACCGCAGCACCAAGCTATTCACTCTCCTCCTCTATCACACTCTACTGAAAGCCCCCCTCTTTACACCCTCCCAGGAAGTTCACATTTCGTTTAAATCTTTCTTTGTGACATCTTTCCACCCCAGCCATGGAAGACCTGGTTTCCGTTTAGCCCAAGACGGTTGGCCAAAAAGGACAATCTTAGGCAATCTGTCATCCTTCATCCGCAGAACATGCCCTAGCCATCTCAACCTTGTTCTCATTATAGCCCTAGAAAGTGGGATTGAACCGCCCTTTTCGTACAGCCTACGGTTCGAAATAAGGTGTCAGCCGGGTATCCAGAACATCCGAAGGTAATTTCTCCTGAAAAAATATAGCAAATCTTCATCCACTTTCTGTGGCAATACATACTGTGGTGCCTGTGGCAATAAATGATTGACCGCGCTAGATGTAATGTTAAGCGGATTACCCTGTATACCGATTGCGCCAGCTGCGCTGTTAAGGTTTAAAGCTGTGAACTTACACCTTATAAGTTTTCCGATAGCGCCACTTATAGCACTAGAGATTGTGCCATCGAGGACTGCGCCTCAGCAATGGGGAGTAAGGTAAATGGGTGACCACGCCACTTGCTGAACGCGAGAAAATAAAATACGTAACTATATAAATGTAACCTCTTTTCCTTGAGTTATCTCGAAATCAGATTCTTTAGGGAACTTTACCGATGGAGACCTACGAACTAGTTACCTGCTGTGCGATTAGATACAGAAATATAAATAAAACAAACACAAATAGAAAAGCAATAGTTTTATTGAGACTTACATTTAGGTGTACAACAGTGCTTCACTTCAACTGACAACAATAGAGGCAGAGATAATAATGACAAAATCTCTACAACGACAGCATAATGATAATTCTGACAAATGAATGTCCAATAATAGTTCTGACAAACGAATGTCTCGAAAAACTTATGACAACTGAATGCTTATAAAAACACTTTTCTTCACTATATCAAAACTATTTCTGCTTCTGCGCCCTAAGAGCTATTTCACGATTGGCCCGAGGTTGTGAAGGGCCCGCTACCTTGTAAATATGTTTGCAAACTCACTTCATTATGCTGACTGTCCGTCCAATAATTTGTTTTCAATATTTTTGATGGTTAAACATTCATACTGCTTTTATGACTTAAACTTCCCGTGAACTTTGTATCTAGCAATTTTTTTATTGCCAAGCATCTTCACGAAATTCAAACCCGATTAGCGTCAATGTTTGGCTGAGACTAGAATGCAGTTTTTCTTTTGCTGATTAAGAAGTTTTCTTTTTGAAACGGGATTTAAACTTAATTAGGGGATGTTTAATTTATGTCGGAATTATCCTTAGAAGGAAAGATTTATTTTTTTTGTATTTTAAATATATCACATATTACTCACGGTACATATTACCCTTCCCATTATTTACTGACGTCCCGTCATTAGGACTTGCTTGCCCTTGTGTTTTTGAAATATTCGTTATTTATTAACTATTGGTCCTACGTAATTTTAATTGACATTGTATTATTATATACTTTTATATAAGCTTAATCAGGAGTGCTAAAAATTTTCTCTATTACTTTTCTTATTTTATTATATAAGCCTTTCTAAAGTTCATCTACCGGACTAAGATTAACTATGGTTCTAGCCTAGCTACTATAATAAAGATTTTTTCTTTCTACATCTAACACTGATGACTTTTACATTTCCAACAAGGATGGGGCTGTTCTACTTTTACTATAAATTATTTGAAAATTCACCTTTTACAAGTTTTTTTTTCGATTTTGTTAACTATAGGATAATTATGCTTCCTATCTACGCTAAATTAATGGGGAAATACATTGATTTTACATTAACTCTATCAATACATATATATATATATATATATATATATATATATATATATATATATACATACATATATATATATATATATATATATATATATTATATATATATATATATATATATATATATATATATATATATATACATATATATATATATATATATATATATATATATATATATATATATATATATATATATATATATATATATATATATATATATATATATATATATATATATATATATATATATATATATATATATATATATATATATATATATATATTATATATATATATATATATATAATATATATATATATATATATATATATATATATATATATATATATATATATATATATATATATTATATATATATATATATATATATATATGTATATATATATGAACGATTTAAATTGTTCACTACTTTCACTGGTAATCATTAAAACATTTTCACTGGGTTTGTTCATTATATAATTCTGATGATAAGTCATCGAAGTTGTTTTTTCAAAACTATTTTTTATCAAAATTATTAAAATGTGACATGTATAAATTCACACCTATTTCACCACCTACGTGTCTCTTAGCGTACTCACTCATTCTATTATAAATTATTGTCCTTCACTCCTTTCGTCTTGGCAAGAAATTTTAAAACACTTACAATATGGTTTCTTCACAGAACAGTTCGAGCATGGTTATGTTCATCTTGGACGAAACGCTTTCTCTAATTGTCAAACGGGAAATGATACTCCCAGGTACAGGTGTGTAGAATTTTGATAGCAGAGTTCATTCTCACCTGCTGTTTTTGGATAGTTCATAAGGTGCCTTATCGTTAAGGGGTTGAACACCTGGACAGTTGGGACTTGGGACCTGATCTATTATCAACGCAGTCCGGATTGGGTTGACTTTCTTCTCAGTATATCGTTTTTGGGATATTTTAAAGTACTCAGAGAATGTAGTTCTCGTATGAAATTGTTCGTTTGTGCACTTAGAGATTATAGTTCTCTCATAAAATTGTTCGTGCATGGCTTGCATCTATTAGCTTTTGCGGGGATTCCTTGGTTAATCACAGGGGAATTGATGTTTGGATTTGGAATGGGTCGACATCAAACTTTAGTGACTCCTTCAACATATTGTCTTTAACTTGTGGGAGGAGTATATTGTCACTGAGGGGTTAGTCACTGGGGTTAATTTTGGTTTCTGTAATTCAATGGTTGGCTTCCAGGTCCATTTTCAAAAATTATCTTGTAACATTTATGGGATAACAGAGATATGAACTTTTCGCATTTGATAGAGGTGATAGGATGGATTCCGAGAAATGGTCGAAAGGGATTCGATGTTTGAATCTGCAACGCATAAATAATCTTTCGGTTCATCAAATATTATAACTATACAGTCATATGGTACATGGGTCCATAAGGATTATCAAGGGTGATATTTATGTACTTATATGTTGCACTGGTCGATGGGGTTCTCAGGATTTATGTGTTTCTATAGTTCGATAATGCACTGGATATTGAGATTCAAATGTAGTTTTACCTGATACGTAATATGGTTTGTGGTCGAGGAAACAACGATCAAAAAGGTAACTGTAATTTTCGTAAGCGAAGCTAGGACGAAAATTGCCTGGAGTCTATGGTGAGTACTCTTCGTTGGTTGAGGTATGATGAAAATAGATGCTACTAGGTTGTATCTGCACTGGACTACGCATTGTAATGATTGATTTCCAATATTTCATTCCACTTCCTGTAATAAGAATAACGAGGCAGAATCACACGTTCTTTAAAACAAGTCGTCATAATACATAATAAGCAATATAATTGGTTACTGTTACGGTGAACTTTACACCAAAAGACAATATTAAACAAATACATTGATATTGATACAAACAATTTGATTCTGACAAAACAATGTCATTATCGTGTCAGTTTCAAATATATACTATTTTCGATGGGAAATCTAAAACGGAGATTTCTTCTAATTTGTTTTGAGAATAAAAAACGATGATACAAGACTTATTTAATCCTTCAACACTTATTTAATTCTCCCTTAGATTTAAAAAAAATACTTTAAACATAAGTTACTCTACATTATTAAATTTGAGGTCTCAGTTTACAACATATTTCATGCCTTCATTGTTCACGCACGTCACTGCTATTTAAGAAACGCATGTTGCAGCGTCGCAGCCGCACGGTTTTACGTAAACGACACTTACAATGAGGGAACAAGACATAGCGAGGACGAGTGAAGACCTCTATACCCACTAGTTTTCTAATGTCTTCCCTTTTTCTTGGCTTAGACGTTCTCATGGGGTTCCGGGTTTAACTTCTGCATTTCAGTCATTTCCCCGTGTTCTTCCTTAGGGTTTTGCCTTCTTAGTCTCAGGATTTTTCCATAGTTATAGGTCAGTAAGGTTCTCATGGTCAGGGAAATCGCGAATAGGAAACATACGGTCAGTAGTATGTTCCACCAAAAACTGTTTGAGAATAATCCGTATCTATCATCCACGTACGTTAATCTTTGGTCTTCATTTGTAAATAGGGGGATCTGGGAGTCTAATGCTTCTCTTATTATTGTAAGCCTTAATGTCCCTTTATTCTTTTCTATTTTGGACCATATCGAGGTTTTCATTTCCTCACTTTCTATATTGGAAATAGTGTACGACAGGTTAATTGCCTTGAAATTGATTATTTTGTGACTTATTATATTTGCGCTCGTGGTAATTAACGGCATTCGAACAGTTGACTCTTTAGTTACAAGTCGACATCCTTCTTTTATGGTTATCGTACCCACATCTTGTAACAGTAATTCTGTCCGGTAACTTGGATCAGTTCTTTCTGTATTATTATAACAAGACAAAGTTCCAACAGTTTCTCTTGGAACAGGAAATAACCAAAGATCATTTCTAAGGTGTATGAATATTTCTCGTTTAGTACTTCCTATTAAGGCTTCTTTCAGTTGGACTGGATACATCGTACTGGAATGGTACGGGTAGACTTTTTATTTTAAAGGAAAATGTTCGAATTAATTATATGCAATGTGACTTTTTAATTAGAAATTGTTTTCGGGAACTGATATATGTTGAACAGACGGTATCAGACGGTTTTGATTCATGCGAAGCCTTGATATGTGTTGAATAAAATTTTTCTACAGCATTTTTATAGTTGTATGATTTTTACTTGTGAGTTAAAAGTTTTTAAATTATTATTCCTTTATGACGCCTATCCATTAAAAATCTTTTTTAGTATTTTTAAGGGTATTTTAATCTGTCCGGTTTCTTAACCGTTCTACCTGAATGTGTCTTTACTTTTTCTTCTGTTTCTTGCGGTTTTTTCTTTTTAGGTTTTGCTAGCGATATAAGATCAAATTTTTTGTATTGTTTTTTCAAAAATTCTTGACCTTTTAATTTTGTTTCTTTTGCATGCGCGGCCGCTGAAGCTGGTTTTGACTTCCCTATTTCTTTAACTACTATATGATCTGATTCGCCGCCAGACTCTTCGGAACTGGTTTCCGATGATTCCGCATCAGAACTTTTAGAGGTGGCACCTCGCATTTTTGAGGTATCACCTGCCCTTCCTTCGTAAATTTCTACTCCTCTGGAAGTAGAAGGTTTATTCCCTAAGTCCTCGCTTTGACTTTTCAACTCGGGAGATTTGAAAGACTCTTGAGAGCTTTGAGAGGAATCAAAAGTTTTTGCAGGGTTCCTCCACTCCTTAAATGCCATGTCTTTGGGGGGATGGGACATTTTTTCCACTAGTGTTTCCCTCCATGAAGTCAATTGTTTGGGCTTAACCTTGGACACAGTTATATCATGATATTGTCCTTGCTGGTCATAATTGGGGGTTTTATTCCTAGGCGATGTACTTTGACTCTTTTTTACTGGGAAATTTATTAAATCCATGGCTTCTCTCAAATTTGTTTTAATTGAATCTTTGGGAGGAGTTTTCTTTACAATAATACCCGGAGTTTCTACCGCTCTGTTCAATTCCTCCTGCAATGACAGGGGCCTCTCTATTGGTGTTACAGCTAAAAAAATATCGTCTGGAAATCTTTTTGGGGGGCAGGGGGTCGAAATTCTATCAGGGAAATTTGTTTTTTTCGGAGATATCGTATAATCTAATTCTCCTGTGCTCTCTGATGATGAAATTTTTGGGCTTTTTGGCGTTTTTATTCTCAGTGGTATTAGGGATTTTCTTTTAGGAATAACTAGATTTTTCATAGCTAAAAATTCTTCAAAGTTTTCCTCGTCACTATCATTCTCGAAATAGTCTTGCTTGAAATTCAATGGTTTTAGCTCTGCCAACATTGATTTAGGGGGCTCATTTTCTGCGTCTGACGAATCGGTAGTCGAGGGACGCGGTACCCATCTTTCTGGAAATTTTGCTCTTTTAATTCGGCTAACATGTGCCTTGTAAGTTCTTCCACTATCAGGGTTCACCATTTTAAAAGTAAAATAGTTATCATACTTTTTGACTATTCTGTACGGTCCAGAATATTTATTGGAAAGTTTCTTGCCTTCTGCTTTTGCCTCATTTTTTAGGTAGACACAATCTCCTATCTTAAAATCTATATTCCCCTTGACTTTGGGTTGGTTTCTTAGCTCTTGGTTTATTTTACATTTTTCCAACTCTTGCCTAACTATCTTATAAGTTTTCCTCATCCTATTTATGAATTCTTGTTTGTAATCCTCTCTGTTATTGTAATAATGCCGGGACTCAATAATCTCATCATACGGGATTTTAAAATCGAGACCAAATAGTAAATAAAAAGGGTTGTCTTTGGTTGTTTCTGTATAAGTAGTATTGATTAAGTTAGTTAAATAAGGTAAGAATTGATCCCAATCGTTCCTGTTGTCCTTTGTATAAATGCTTAAAACATTCAAAAATATTTTATGCCTACTTTCTATTTTACCATTAGCTTGTGGGTGATATGGGGATGTCACCAATTTCTCTATGTTAAGAAAACTCATTAAGTCTTTTGTTTCTTTTGAAACAAAATTGCTTTCGTTATCACTTATAACCTTATTTGGAATGCCAAATTTTAAAAATAATTTCGCTAACGCCTTACTCGTGGCGTAAGCGCCTTGATTTTTTAATGCTTTTGCAAAAGTAAATCCGGAAAAGTGATCTATAACTGAAAGAATACAAGTATGGCCTCTGTTGGAAACAGGTAAGCCTCCACTGGTTCCATATAAATCAAATGAGACAATATCAAAGGGGAATCTCGCTACCGGGACTCTTCCCATTGGGGGGTGAGGATAGGCTTGGGTTTTTGTAAGTTAATCGCTTCGCATGTGCTCACAAATTCTTTAAGTTTTGTTACTGCCGACAGCACGTAAAAATATTGTTTTAATTTATGGAAAGTTTTCGTTATTCCTAAATGTCCGCCTATATTTGAACGAAAATATTGGAATTCAGGTGTTATTAGGTTTTGGGGTAATTAAGGTATTATTGAGGTATGGTTTCTATTTGCCTCAGCAGTCGCGATTCTGCATAGTATTTCTTCATCAAAATCATAGTAAAAATTATCTATCTCTTTTCTAAGAGTCTTGAATTTATCTGGTAACGCATCATCATTCACAAAATAATTAATAAGTGCTACACACATTTCGTCCTTTTTTTATTTCTTTTTATATTTTCTAAAGAGAAGGGACAATAGTTATCATTATTTTCTTTTACTGTGTCTTTGACTTTGTTTTTCTTACATTTATGTTTACTCTTTGTATTGATAGCGTTAAGTTCATTTTCCTCGGCTTCCGACGGCATATTTTCTGGATATCTACTCAAAAAGTCACAAGCTGCATTTTGTTTACCTTTTAAATATTCAAATTCGTAATCTAGATCTTGGATTTTCTTAATCCATCTAGCTAGAATTCCCGTGGGGTTTTTAAATGTGCGCAGTTACTGCAAGCTTTTATGGTCTGATCGTAGTATAAATTTTCTACCAATTAAATAGTGTCTAAATTTGTCCAAGTGGTGGATTATAGATAATAATTCTAAGCTTGTGGCAGAATAACTACTTTCGCCTTTTGATACAGTTCTTGTTTTGCATCTGACCAGTAAACATATGTTTTGTTTTTAAGCCGGATTAAATTTAGAATAAATTACAGTGGACAGTTTCACAATAAGTGGATTAATTCGTTTCGCTGTATTCACGTTTTGTGAAAAGAAAAAGGACTTGCTGTGGCTTAGTTATTTTGTTAATAATTAGATGCTATGCTGTTTTGGATATAAGAAAACGGTGGAAAAAAAGCATCGCAGGCCTCCACGGTTCACTGGGCCACCCTGCAAGAGCGGTGATTGTCAACACCATCTGCGGGCCTGCCCACTACAAGACAAGTCTCATTTTGGTTTTTCCTTCTCACACTAATCATGACATCTTTCAAGGAATTCGATCTTGCACTGGTGAAATTTGCGGGCTATCCATTGTAGCCTGTACGAAAATTGAAGATTACGAAAAATGATGGAAAGCGAACTAACTATTTGATCTTTTGTTACGGGGATCATAACGAGCAAATTGTTTTTGAGAATAATCTTGTATCGTACAAGGATAATGTTCAAGAGGCTTCTACTAAAACTGCGAAGAATGTGAAACACGCTTTTGAGGAACTTGAGCGTTTTCCCTACATTTACAGGTCTATTTCAAAAGCATTTGCGGCACTAAAAGTACCGGATCAAGCTGCCGTGCTGCCCGGTTCACAGTCTGCTTTATTTGCACGAATTTCCGCTAAAGAACAGGAGCTAGAAAAAACTAGGGAATCTATAGTTACAGAGATAACTCGTCAGGTTTCTGCCAAGTGTGGCTCGAGTGCAAAATCTGGTCTTAAAGATTCAGCTGAGACTATAATTAGCGAGTTATATAAGTCTGTGTCACTAGAGTTCAACCCCATATTATACCGTATCGAGCGTGAGTTGAAAATGTATAGAATGCAAACCCGTAATCTGGAGAATCGAATTGAAAAAATCGAAGTCAAGCTAGACGATATTGATCAAGAAAATATGTTGGACAGTCTTGTTTTCAACGGTCTGAAGCAAAAGCCAGGAGTTGACCTTAAAACGACTATGCTCAGTGTCCTTTTGACATGGATGGGTGTTACTGGTATATCTTCTGGCGAATTATCAAGTGTTTTCCGGTTTAGAATGAATGGGCCTCATACCACCAGTGACAAAGTTGCTCCAGTTTTAGTGCTATTTGTTAGTAAAGAAGTTGCTCGAAAAGTGTTCTTACAGAAATCTAAACTAGCTGGGTCTGGAATCTTTGTGTCGGAATCCCTTACAAAGCGACGTCGCGACCTGGTAAATCCCGCAAGGGATCACTTTGGTGTTAAAAATGTATGGACCGACCGGGGCAACATACTAGTGGAGCTGCCTGGTGAACCGTCTGCCCGGAAAATAAGATCCCTTGCTGAATGCGTTTGAATTAGTATTTGTGTTGTTTTTTGTCGTTTTTTCTTCTCTGTACAGCTTTTGTTGTCCTTTTTCTTCCTTTTTATTTTTCACGATTTTTTCATTCTTATTATTATTCGCATAAACTGTTTTGGTCTCCCGTTTATTTTATTCTTGCTTTTCCTTTTCTTTTGAGGGATCCGTTTTGTTTCGTTTTTGATTTTAGTCTTTCTATTATTATTTGCAAAAAAAATGTCTTGGTCTCCTATTTTTATTTCTTACTTTTTTTTCATTTAGAGAGATATGTTATATGTTTATTTATTTACTTTCGTTGGTTATTCACTTGATGATTTAATGAGCCGACCTTTTCGTCTAGAAGAGGTTTTATCGGCACCAATAGCAAGAGATGTTGAACCGTGTATGAACCAAGTTAGATTTCAACCGTTAAAAAATAGTGCTTATGTCCAAAGATCGAAGTTAGACCCCGGGGAAGCCGATTCGTTGCGTTTATGTGCCTGGAATTGTCACCTCACTACTGGTTTTGAGGATGTGTTGCAATTTATTTCTGATTCTCATGGAAAAATTAGTTTTATTGGTATATCTGAACGTTTTTTTTTAGTCAGGAATACTCTTTCTCGCTGTATTCTTTTCCAGATTAAAATTTGGAGGCTAAAAACCGGACGTCACTTCACAGAGGGGGAATTGCGTGTTTGATTTCAAAGTCATTGACATACCAAGTAAGAAATGATATTGATGTTTGGATAGAGGGTAAGTTTGAAAGTTTTAGTATAGATTTAAATTTGGGTAGTAGTAATTTTTTGATTAGTATTGTGTATAAGCCACCGAGCGCAAGCTGGGAAGATTTTGAGCGTGGATTTGATCAACTTACGCGTGCGGTGTCTCGGACAGGTTTAGATTTTATTTGTATGGGTGATTTTAACTTTGATCTGCTATCGTTGAACGGAGTGAATCTTGATTTTTCTAATTTGATGGTTGCTAATGATCTTTTTCCCCTAGCTAATATTCCAACACGGGTTACGAGTCATTCAGCTACTCTCATTGACAATATTTTTGTTGGTTCGAAGTATCTGGACCGTAGTTATGCTGATGTGGTTCTGTAACCTTGTTCTGACCATTTCCCAGTTCTCGGAACGGTACCTTGTGTCCGCATAAAAAGAAATTAAAGAACAAAAAAGTGAAGACTCGGTCGTTAAAAAAAGAGAATTTACAGAGGTTTGGTGATGAGTTAAGCAGCACTGACCTTAGCGAGATTTTGGAGATAAAAGATGACGCTTCTGGGGCATTTGATTGCATGATGGGGATCATATAGCCAATTTATGACAAGACTTGCCCAGTTAAATTTGTGAAACCGCATAAGGATCAGCCAGGAAGCCTTGGATAACTACAGAAATTCTTGAAGCGTCAGATTTAAGAAATCAGGTGTATGCAGATTATTTAAATAGTAAGTGTGTCAAGAAATTGGAAGATTTTAAAATAATACGCAATAAAGTGAACTCAATGAGAAGGAAAGTTAAAAAAGAATATTTTGCTAACCAACTGAGTGTAAATAAGGATAATGCGAGAGGAACTTGGAAGGTTATGAAAGACCTACTGGGAAAGAGGAAAGAAGCTCCACCCAATTCGCTGCTGATTCAATTAGTAGCAGTGAGTGATGAAACGATTACTACTAATAAATTTGCTGAGTTCTTTTCAAGTATTGTTCAAAATGTGCAGGCGGAAGGGTCAGTGAATTTTAAAAATGATTCTTTGGAGGAAGAATTTTTGGATGAAAGAGAAATTGGAAATGAAATTGAATTTCAACCGTGTACTGGAGATGAAATTCTGAAGGTTGTGAAAACAACCAAATCTAATTCAGCAGAGACAGATGGAATTAATTTGAAGGCTTTTAAATCAGTGATGTGTTATTTAATACCATGTCTCGTCCACATAATCAACCTTTCCCTGGAAACTGGGGTATTCCCCGATGCGCTTAAAAGGGCAAAAGTCATCGCCCTCCATAAAGGTGGGTCTAAACTAGATATCGAAAATTATAGACCTATATCTATCCTTTCCCTGTTTTCAAAAATATTTGAAAAAATTGTGCATAAAAGGCTATATGATTACCTTACGAAAACAGGTATGTTAAGTGAAACTCAGTTCGGCTTTAGGAAAAGCCACTCGACGTCGGACGCCGTGCATTCTCTCTGTGATATTGTAAATAGATTCTTTGAACGTGATGAAATCCCTTTGACTGTTTTTATTGATTTTAGAAAGGCGTCTGATGCAGTGGATTCTAAAATTTTACTCAAACGTCTACAGTCCCTTGGAGTTCGTGGTAATTATCTGAAATGGTTTGATAGTTTTTAAAGTGGAAGATCTATTCAAGTTGTTTTAAATGATGCATTTTCTTCTCCCTATCAAGTGAAGTATGGTTTACTTCAGAGATCTGTCTTGAGACCACTTCTGTACCTTGTGTATGTTGATTCAATGCGTTTTTACTTACCGGAGTGTTTTATCACGACTTTCGCGGATGATACTGCTTTAATTATGTCTAGTCGAATGATTGATGATCTATTGTTGAAAGTAAATAGGGTTTAAAGTCATTTTACGTATTTACAAGTTTGAGCCTTTTGTCAGTGAATGTTAAAAAAAACTAATTTTATGATTTTTAGGAGAGCTGGTAGGGCGAGGGTTGATGATTTTTAGGCGAGCGTTGACGGAGAGATATTTCTTAATGGTAAGCCTATGTCACAGGTGCTTGAGGTGCGTTATTTGGGCTTCCAGCTTGATTATAATTTGTCTTGGAAGCACCATAGTGATCTTGTTGCAGCTAAAGTTGCTAGAGGTCTGAGAATTTTGCGTCGTTTGAAGCATTTTTTAACATTATCGGCTCTTTTATTATTGTATCATAGTATTGTTGCGCCTTATATTTCTTATGGTTGTGTCATTTGGTCTATCAATTTTTACGCAAATTTCAAAAGAGTGCAGATTTTACAAAATAAAACAGTACGTCTTCTTGGGAATTATATAGAAAATGTGAATGGTACCGCGTCATGTTTTAAAAAATTAAGAGTGCTTAACATTGGTCAGATCCGCGATTACCAAGCTGCTATTTTTGCCTATAGATGTTGGAATGATGTATGTCCTCCAGTTTTTACAAATTTTTTTCGCGTAAATAGTTCACTCCACAGGTATGCGACTAGAGAGGCGGAAAATTTTACGGCTGAGTATCGAGACACTACACGTGCAGGTTTCGAAATTCGGTATTTGGCTTCGGCTATTTGGAATGATATCCCAGTTGGCGTTCGGGAAGCTGAACCCATTGGGTCGTTTAAAGTAAAAATAAAAAAAACATTTTTTGGGAGAGGGGAGATAATTTATTATTATTGTCATTATTATTCTTAATTTCTCAGTTTTTTTTTCTTCATAGATTTTGGTATTAATGGTTAATTGAGAAAGAGTGTTCAGGTCTTTTTTGTAAATGAAATTTGTAAAAGGTTGAGAATTAGAGGATTGCAGCCGTCCTTCATCAGGCTTTTTGAGCCTTCCCCGGGCGGTTGCTTGTATATAATTTATTTTGTAAATAGTAGTAAATAAAGCAAGTCAAGTCAAGTCAAGTGATAAGGTTCTACTCGAATAGCATATAACTTTTTCTATATTTTTTTTTGTTTAGGCGTTCCCTCTAGAGGATTGGGGTTTTCTACCGGGATTATTTGCGAAAGAATAGCGCCAATGCCCTTCGAACTTGCATTGGTTGTGACCACGAATTGTCCGTTTTCAAAATCAGGCAGCGATAATATTGGTTCTGAAGTGAGTGCCTTTTTGAGACTGTCTAGGGAAGTTTGAGCTTCCTGGGACCAGGTAACATTTTGGGAGTTCCCTTTAGTTAATTCCGTGAGGGGTTTCGCAATTTGGGCGTAATTGCGCACGAATTTTCTAAAGTAACCAGTAAGACCTAAAATTCCTCTTAATTCTTTCATAGTTCTAGGGGGTTTGAGGTTTTCAACACATTTTATTTTGTCTTGGTCTGGAGATATCTCTCCTTGCGTCACCACTACTCCTAAAAACTTAATTTTATGTTGAAATAAATTTACTTTTTCGGGCCGGCATTTTAAATTGCCCTTTCTGAATTTCTCGAACACATTAGCTATTGTTGCTAAGTGTTGTTCAGAGTTTTCTCCCACGTATATGACATCATCAACAAAATGAATGATATTCTTTAATCCTCTTAACAGGTGTAATAAGGGTCTACATAGCGCACTTGAACATGTCTTAAGTCGAAAGGGTACTCTCAAGTATTCATATGAACCACATTCAGTCGTAGAAAATGCAGTTTTATGGACATCTTTTTCGGCTCTTTTCACTCGGTGGTAGCCTTGGGTAAGATCCAAAGAAGTAAAAATTTTGTTTTTGCTCGAGATAGAGTCAAGGATTTCATCTATTCTTGGCAAGAAAATTTATCACTAACTACTTGTTTCTTAAGGGCTCTATAATCTACTACAAGTCTTAGATCACCATTCTTTTTTGGTACCAAGACCACTGGTGCAGAATACGGACTTGGCGTATAGTTTCATTTTTTCTAATGCATGAATTTTATTTTTTAACCACTCTTTGTGCTTATACGGTACACGATATGGCTGTTTCAGGACATGATTACCGGTCGTTAGAATTGAATGTTCATAAAACGGTATCAGTCCGATGTCATCTTCAGATGCGGAAAATACATCTTTAAAATTCCATAATAATTCGCATCATTTTTTCTTAAGTTCTAAGTCCGTAATATGATCCATATTAAATTTGTTTAAGAATTGCGATTTACTTAGAGGGTATTTGTTAATTGAGGTTTTAATGCCGTTAACTAGGTTTCTTTTTGAATTTTCCCATTTATCTAAATCATTCTTCGAGATAACTTGGATTTGAATTAAACACGTCCCCTTTTTTATTGTAATTGTATCCTTTTCGTCGTTATTAGCTACCCTAATAAAACTTTCTACTTTGTCGTAAGATATAATCTGTTCCTCGCATAGCAGATTTTCAGGAATTTCATTCGATGGGATCGCAAGCCATATTTCAGATTTGCTATCTACTGGTTCAATCATCTGTGATATTTGAATTCTTTGCATTATTTTGGGAGGGATCTTTGTTTTCCGTATCGCGAACCCGTACAATTTCTCTTCACTATTATTGTCTATTAGATTCATACTGGCGCTATGCTGCGTCATTGCGGCATCTTGCGGCGTCACATTGGGTTTTACTATGTTTTTTCCATTATTCCGCTATTTTCTTGATTTTTTTTACCTGTACTGTCGCATATCTCCTATTTTTATTTTTGCAGAATCAATACACTTATTATTTTAATTTACTTCATTTCTGCAATGTCTCTCAGAATAATTGAACAAATTTCTGATTATGCCATGTCCTCCTTGCGAGACATGAGGTTCAAAAGATTGCGACATTATACCGCCAGAATTTTTATTTACTGTTACGTTCTCTTCGTAACCTCTGTTACGGTTTCTTAAGGTAAAAATTCCTTCCCCTACCTTAGCTGGGTAGACAAGTCTTTCGTTTGCTACGTCTAATAATACCTTATTCAACCTTAAAAAATTTGCGCCGATAATGGTTTCATACGGGAAGCTATTGCATATTATTAAAATTTGTCGGAAAAATTCTATTATTCCTTTTTACGTCTAGGCGAATTGAACCTTTTGCATCCAATTTATGCCCTGTCACGCTATTTAAATTGGGATTATTAAAATTTCTTTGCCGCCTAATTTGCGGAGGCAAAATATTAAATACGCATGAGTTTATGATATTCACCGTGGCACCAGGGTCAATTAAAACCTTAAAGTAAACATTTGCCACACAAAAATCATTAAATATAGGTAACTTATTATTACTATCACTAAAGGACGGTACTATTATTGGGTTGGACCTATAAAATATTCTAGGCCCTTCTGGGTCCAATTTATTCTTCTGAGGGGCCTGACACGTTTCCCTGCGGATTTATTTCATACTTCGGTGTCTGCATTAGAGATTTGGATATTTTCATGGAATCTCTAGCTATTTGATTTACATTTTTTTGTCGATTTTGCCATGTATTATTACGATAGTTTGGATTTCTTGCGCCAGTGCCGGGTGCTGGCGTCAACTGCAAATGCCGTTGGCTTGAAAAATTTTCATTTTCCGTTGGCAAATTTTCGGGATTTCTATATACCATTCTTGCACCATATTGGTTTTGACGAGTAACTGGGTTTTCGAATCGATAATTATTTTGTCTATTGGGGGGAGGGTTATACAAATTCAGTTGGTACGCGTTGTGAGGTACTGAATGGCGCAATCTTCCCTGGCTACAGCCTATTGCACCACTGGCACTAAAATTTGTTCTTCCGAACAAATGGTTGCCATAATTTTGTGTATCACTGGCGGCAATCCTTTGCGATGGTTTGCGATTGGGGACATAACGGCACTCTCGCGATATGCCCAATACGATTACAAATATAGCATCTTATTATTGTAGGGTTATTTTCATAACTAATTTGTTTGACGGGCTGAAAACGTACTGTTTTCTGCCTAGTGGGTTCTTGCGTTTTATTTCTTTGTGGCACTGGGGAATTATCTCTTGAAAAGAAATTGGGAGAAGCTTGATCGTCCTTGAAGGTCAGGTTTGCGTTTGATTCGCCTAGGCTATTTATTTTTGTTTTACTGTGATTTGCCACCATCGTATCAATTTCGATCATTCGTCTTACCTCCTTAACTGCGAATTCCAATGTCTCAATATTTTTTTATATTACCATCCTATATAATTTTGGGGGTAGCCCTTGCAAACATGCTTCTACTATGATTTTTTCATACAGTTCTCCTGATCCTTTTCTGGATTTTGCTTCTACTGAAATCCGTATATTGTGAAGATATTCTCTTATATTCTGTGTATTGTCAAAGCTTACCATTCCGTGTTTTAATTTATTTTTTGAACTAGTTTCGATGAATCTATGTTTGAATGCCGTTAACAATTTTTCTACTGTATTTATCGGCAAATTGTCATCATCTCCTATGGTATTTTCAATTTGCTTTAGGAAGGTTAAGGCCTGCCTTCTTAATCTAAGTAGGAGCATACCAATTAACGTTTCTAGCTCTGTTTTTGGTAATTCTACAAACTGGGCCAATTGTATATTAAATTCGTCTATATCTGTTTGTCCATCGTACTGCGGAATAGATTTTGCTATTTCTACATTTTTTGCGACCAACTTTTGCGCCATTAATAGTTCGCTTAATTCTTCTGACATTTTTGCGTTCGAAATAACTCAAAATAATTTTTTTTTTCACTTAACCTATTTTGGGGGAGGCTATTATCTCCTATGAGATATTTTAAAGGGTTCTCATATAATAGCCTAGCGGTTATAGGCCTAATCACTTTTTTTTATAAGTCTGTATCTCTCCAATGATATAAATTTAAATTACGAAGTTTGTAGCATAACTAGTTCGCATATTTTCCTCCAAGTTTACGACCGCGCCATTTGTGGCAATAAATACTGTGGTGCCTGTGGCAATAAATGATCGACCGCGCTAGATGTAATGTTAAGGGGATTACCCTGTATACCGATCGCACCAGCTGCGCTGTTAAGGTTTTAAGCTTTGAACTTACACCTTATAAGTTTTCCGATGGCGCCACTTATAGCGCTAGAGATTGTGCCATCGAGGACTGCGCCTCAGCAATGGGGAGTAAGGTAAATGGATGGCCGCGCCACTCGCTGAACGCGAGAAAATAAAATACGTAACTATATAAATATAACCTCTTTTCCTTGAGTTATCTCGAAATCAGATTCCTTAGGGAGCGTTACCGAGGGAGACCTACGAACTAGTTACCTGCTGTGCGATTAGATATAGACATATAAATAAAACAAACACAAAAAAAGCAATAGTTTTATTGAGACGTACATTTAGGTGTACAACAGTGCTTCATTTCAACTGACAACAATAGAGGCAGAGATAATAATGACCAAATCTCTACAATGACTGCATAATGATAATTCTGACAAATGAATGTCCAATAATAGTTCTGACAAACGAATGACTCGAAAAACTTATGACAACTGAATGCATCGAAAAACACTTTTCTTCACTGTATCAAAACTATTCCTGCTTCTGCGCCCTAAGAGCTATTTCACGATTGGCTCAACTCTTGTGAAGGGCCCGCTACCTTGTAATTATGGTTGCAAACTCACTTCATTGTGCTAACTATCCGTCCAATAATTTGTTTTAAATATTTTTGATGATTAAACATTCAAACTGCTCTTAAAACTTAAACTTCCTGTGAACTTTGTATCTAGCAATTTTTTCATTGCCAAGCATCTTCGCGAAATTCAAAACCGATTAGCGTCAATGTTTAACTGAGACTATAATGCAGATTTTCTTTTGCTGATTAAGAAGTTTTCTTTTTGAAACGGGATTTAAACTTAGTTAGGGGGAGTTTAATTTATGTCGGAATTATCCTCAGAAAGAAAGAATTTTATTTCTTTGTATTTTAAATATATCACATATTACTAACGGTACATTTCCGGTGATGAAAATCGTCCTAAATTTAACCTAAAACCTGGTGAGGGTTAAAGTTCTAATGATTCTGTTGAAATTAAAATGCTGCAAAAAATATTGATACAAAAAATAGTAAATTATAAGAACCACCCCACCGCGAAAGAAAAATAAAAGGCTGCTCACCCTCTACAGAAAAATATGATATTTAATATTTTTTGAATAATTTTTAGACTTTGCACTTCTGACCATTATAGCATGTGAGTTAAGCTTTGTATTGTCAAAAAATGGTCTTGAACCATCTTTTGGAGTCATGCATTTTTTGACAATTCGTATAGGTTAAACCATTTAGCATGTCGCTTAACTATATGGTATCGCTTAGTAAATATGATGGTAATGTAGAGTAGGAAATCCGTATTAAGAAACAACTCGTATCGTTCAATGCAAGCATCTCATTTAATATTTTCAGCACTAAAGATTCACTGCTTTGTCTATAAAAAGATGAGAATTCGCAACATATTGGCTATTTGCAACAATTTTAAATTTAAAAGTTTGAATATCATTGCGGAATCTAAGTTTTGAGGGAGGAACACATTTAGTGAATAACGTGTCATTGACACGTTGGAAGATCTGTGGGACATGTCAGAAATAATATAATCTAGAACCTGAATATAAACAGCTTCTTTGCAGTAAAAGCGGGCTCGGCTTGGTCGTCTTGAGACACTAGGGCAATTTGATCGATATTTTTTTTAAAAAAATAGTTTTGAGTCACGTCCATAGCTTCCATAGCTTTCTCTGCATTTTCAAATAAAATCTGGAAAAACCTCACCATTCGCCCTCTTTTTATTGAAAAGCTTTAGGGTTTAGGATATATTTTCTGTGGCTGAAAATAAATGTTTTGTTTCAGTTTAAAGTAATCGGATTGGTACAAGATACGTGTCAGTTATATCAAAAACAGTAATAATAATGTTACAGATTAAAATTGCCCATAACAAACAATTTCTTTTGTCAATGAATAGCTGCCATGAAAACACAATTCTAAGTACTTCACCTATTTTAGGCTTATCATCTATGACTCACAATATACTTTCGTGATGTCTAACGTAATGAGCAACCTTGTACATGATGACTAAAGCACTTTTAATGGCAAAATTTCAAACAGTAATAATAATGTTACAGATTAAAATTGCCCATAACAAACAATTTCTTTTGTCAATGAATAGCTGCCATGAAAACACAATTCTAAGTACTTCACCTATTTTAGGCTTATCATCTATGAATCACAATATACTTTCGTGTCGTTCAACCTAATGAGCGACCTTGTACATGATGACTAAAGCACTTTTAAGGGCAAAATTTCGTTTTGACGATACACTAAAAAAACTTGTAACTTCTTCAAGGCTACCTAAACCATTCTTGACATATTGGCTTTTATTGCACTTAAAAATCAATAGGTTTAGAGCATGGTTTTTGCATCCACAGAGGCTGCTTCTTCTGCTTCTTCTTCTTGTATGATTGGTAGATTGTTCGATTCTTATTTTGTTCAGTTTTGGTTTAATGGAGTTCTTTACTTTTTTTGAAAAAGTTCTTTTAATTAATTTATGCTCGTTTTATATTGACATAGTCTTTTTCAGGGAGAGAGACTGAGCCTCTTCTAAAGTGAAACAACCATCCCAACCACAAAAACCTTAAATACACCCTGGGCATAATTTACAACCCTTGCCCCTAATCTCTGAGGTTTATTTCAACCCCAAAACACTTTTTATATGATATATAGAATATTTTGGATAGAATGGCCATCTCAAAATTCCTATTAGATGCATTTAGTGATAATACGGCGTGTGTGTGCGTGTGTGTGTGGGAGGGAGCTGCCCTCCGATCACTTTGACTCTAAAAAAGAGCACTAGAGGGTCTGATTACCAATTCAATGAGCCCCCTGTGAGGTTTATATGACCAATCTTTCTACAAAACCCTCATATGTCCCCAGGTCATAGCTTACAACCCTTGCCCTGAGGGCTGGGGGAATTTATTATCCTCAAAGACATAATTTCCAGACCTTTCTGATACTTTGATCAAAATGGCTATTTCAAATTTTGATTGAAAGTGTCTGGGGAAATGATGGAATTGGGGGGGGGGGCATTTGTCCTCTAATCACTTTCGACTAATTAAAAAGGAACTATTCCTCTCAATTTCCAATCGAATGAGACATTTTGAAGCTTCTACGACAAAACTTTCCATAAAAACCTTTTATGCTCCAAGAGCATAGCTTACGACTCTTGTCCTGAGGGCTATGGGGGAGGATTTTCATCCTTAAAGACATAATTTCCAGACCTTTCAACTACGTATTACAAAATGGTCATACCAAATTTTGATCGGAAATGTTTGGAGAAATGATGGGCGTGGGAGGATGATTCTCCTCCGAGTACTTTTGACTATTTAAAAGGGCAATAGCCCTCTCAAAAGGTCAAAAAGTTCTCATTTAATTGGAGATTGAGAGGGCTAGTACCCTTTTTAAAAGTCGAAAGTGATTGGAGGGCAATGAAACACCCTGTCATGCCTACCATTTCCCGAAAAAATGGAATCAAAATTTTGAGATAGCCTTTTTGTTCAACATAGTTGTTCACCGTAAGTTTTATAAATTAGGTATTTGAGGATGAAAGGGCACTAGCCCTTTCAATTTCCAATCAAATGAACCCTTTTTGAAGTTTCTTCTAAAACACTTTCTTACAACCCTTGCCCTTAGGGGTGTGGGGGATTCGTCATTCTCAAAGACATAACTTCCAGAACTTTCAACTACGTTGAATAAAATGGATATTTCAAAATTTTGATTGGAAGTGTTTGGGGAAATGGTGGGCGTGACAGGGGTTTAGTTGCCCTCCAATCACTTTCCACTTTTAAAAAGGGCAATAGCCATTTCAATTTCCAATCGTACGAGTCCTTTTTTAACTTTCTAAGACAAACATTTCTATAAAAACCTTATATGCCCTCAGGGTATAACTTATAGCCCTTACCCTGAGGGCTGTGGAGGGAGGAGGTTGTAATCCTCAAAGACCTAATTTCCAGAACTTTCAACTACGTTGAACAAAATGGTTATCTCAAAATTTTGCTTTTATGTACAGAAAAGGTTGTCTTAGAAAGGAACTTTCAAAGACAATCCTTTCTATAAAAACCTTATAAGCTCTCAGGGCATAACTAACAACCCTTACCCTGAGGTCTGGGGGGATTGTCATCCTCAAACACCTAATTTCCAGAACTTTCAAGTACGTTGAACAAAATGGCTATCTCAAAATTTTGATTGTATGTCTTTGGGGGAAATTGTGGGTATGGGAGGGGGGTTAGTTGCCATCCAATCACTTTCCATAATTAAAAAGGGCACTAGCCCTTTCAATTTCCAATCGAATGAGCCCTTTTTGAACCTTCTAAGAGAACCCTTTCTATAAAAAAAACTTATATGCCACCTGGGCATAAATTACAACCCTTACCCTGAGGGCTTAGGGGGGGGGGGGGTATCCTCAAAGACTTAATCTCCTAACTTTCAGCTACGTTGAACAAAAAGGCTATCTCAAAATGTTGATTCGATGTGTTTGTTGAAATGGTAGGCGTGACAGAGGGGTCAGCTGCCCTCCAATCACTTTCGACTATTAAAAAGGGCACTAGCCGTTTCAATTTCCAATTGAAGAGCCCTTTTTGAACTTTTTACGACAACCCACTCTATAAAAACCATATTTCCCCCAGGGCATAACCTACAACCCTTATCCTGAGGGCTGTGGGGGTTGTCATTGTCAAAACGCTAATTTCCAGAACTTTCAACCACGTTGAACAAAATGGGTATCTCAAAATTTTGATTGGATGTGTTTTGGGAAATGGAGGGCTTGAGAGGGGGGTTAGTTGCACTCCAATCACTTTCAACTAGCCCTTTCAATTTCCAATCGAAAGAGCCCTTTTTGAACTTTCTACGACAACCCACTCTGTAAAAACTGTATATACCCCCAGGGCATAACCTACAACCCTTATCCTGAGGGCTGTGCAAAGACCTAATTCCCAGATCTTTCAAACAAAAAGGCTATCTAAAAATTTTGATTGCATGTGTTTGGGGAAAATAGTGGGTCTGAGAGGGGGGTTAGTTGCACTCCAATCACTTTCAAGTATTAAAAAGAGTACTAACCCTTTCAATTTGCAATAGAATTAGCCCTTTTTGAAGTTTCTACGACAACGATTTCTAAAAAAACTTTATATGCCCCCATGGCATAACTTACAGCCCTTACCCTGAGGGCTGGGAGGGGGGCTGTCATCCCAAAAGACCTAATTTCCAAAAGTTTCAACTACGTTGAACAAAAAGGCTATCTCAAAATTTTGATTGAATGTGTTTGGGAAAATGCTGGGCCTGAGAGGGGGCTAGTGGCCCTCTGATCACTTTTGACTATTAAAAAGGACACTAGCCATTTCTATGTCCAATCAAATGAGCCATTTTTGAAGTTTCTACGACAACTCCTTCGATATAAAGTGCCCTGGTCTTAAGAAACAAATAAATAAATAATACATTGTGCCAACATCGTTCTTTACTTAGGCAGCGCTATGGCGCTGCCTATGATACCCCATTGAAGCAAATGATGAAACCGTTGGATGAGATAACTAGAATTGAATACCATCCATGGACCATGACTGTTCTTGGAATATGACACACTCTGCCCCTTGCATCGTATTCCAAGCAAGAATCCATTTTCTGTCGCACACATCCATATTTTAAGCAAACGGAACTCATTTTGAAGCATGCATTTCCTTATTTTCATCTTGTTTCGATCAAAACCACAGTTTTAAGTGTTGATTTGCATGTTTTCTTTGATTTTTTTAACTTCAAAACAATTCACGCCACCGTTAAATTATCAGTCTGCCCTTTGGCACCCTGTGCCTGTGCTACACGTAGAAGAAGAAATCTAAAAAATGAAAAACAAGACTTTTATTGTACTTACATTTTTTCATTAACAAACAAATTTACAAATATGATTAAAATAATTTATTCTTAGGGTATTGAAATCAACATTATGCAGGTAGGAAAGGGTATTATCCACTATGAAGTCATTCAATTGAGGATTCTCTACACAAATGTTGAGTAGTTTACTTTAAGTATACCCACGACATGAAAAAAACATAGTGCTGCATAAAAACCGCAGCTTTTGATCGATGAGAGGGGATCCATTGAGCGGGAGGGGGGTATTAGAGGTAAATTCAAAGGGACACAAGAAATGTGACTTAATTCCATATTTTGTTCATTTTTTTATTGGTATTATTTCCTCTGCTGTTCATTTCTGGTCATGGAGCCATACGACGGAATTACACGGAAATTTCCTCACATTTTCTCTCTAGACCTTTGGTGAAATACATGGCTTTTGACAGAAATTAAATAAAAAAAAAACAAGTTTTTTTAAACTGAAAGTAAGGAACGACGTTAAAACTTAAAACGAACAGAAATTATTCCGTATATGAAAGGGGCTGTTCCCTCCTTAATGCATCGCTCTTTACTCTAAAGTTTTTTATTGTTTAAAAAATTTAAGAGTTTTGAGAAAGTCAGCGTAAAGAGCGAGGCATGGAGGAGGGGACAGCCCCTTTCATATACGGAATAATTTATGTTCGTTTTAAGTTTTAACGTCGTTCCTTACTTTCAGTTAAAAAACTTCTTTTTTATTTAATTTTTGAACGTTTTTGAATTAATGCAGGTTTTGATTTTGGCTCACCGTACATGAATAATTAAAAAAAAATTGCATATTAATTTTACTTTTATTTGATTAAATGGCTTTCTCGAAACATGTTTAATTTTATTTAAGAAAGTTTTTATCAGTAATAAATATACGTAACTTACGAATTAACTTACGTAACGAACTTATACATTCAGGTATTTTTAATACGTATATTAGGGGGCTCGCCCCCTAGTAAATACGTCGCTCTTTAAACTAAAGTTCGATTTTTTTTCCAATTCTTTAAAAATGACCCGTTAATCACAAAGGCCGTTATTTAGAATAAATAGCTCTTATGAAAGTACTAAAAAATCTTTGGCTTAAAGAGCGAGGTATTGACTAGGGGGTGAACCCAGTCATACACGTAAAATTTTCTGTTTGTTTTAAGTTTTGATGTTACTCCTTATTTTCAGTTGGAAAAATGTTTTTTTATATTTAATTTTTGATCTTTTTTTAAATAATGCTGAGAAATCCGGCATCCCCTTCATAGCAATGTCCCTTCCCCCATGAAAAATTCCTTCATTGAAAGATCTTCCCACATAACCCCTGACCCACCCATCCCCCTACTACCAGGAAAAATCCCCCCTGAAAACTTCTGTATAAGAAGGGACCTATTAGGAGGTCCTGATTACACATAATTTATGCATGTTTTCATGGCTTTTCTCACTGAGAATGTTTTTTCATGGTTTTTCTCACTTTGATGTTTTTTCATGGTTTTTCTCACTTTGATGTTTTTTCATGGTTTTTCTCACTTTGATGTTTTTTCATGGTTTTTCTCACTGTTGATGGATGTAGACATCTGGTTATTGGATGTTTCTTGGATGGTTATGTGCGTTGGTAAATTTGTTTGTTGTTTTCATGGATGTCAACATAATTCCAACAAAAACTTGGATGTCAACAACAATTGCTGGATGTTTCTAGGATTTCAACATAAGTTCACATCAACAATTGCTGGATTATCGAGTCTAACGGGACAGGGTCAATGAGACCTAACGGGACAAGATCACGTTTCTCTTTCTATGTCAATTTGTTTTTTGATTCCAAGTCTATTGATTGAGTCTAACGGGACAGGGTCACGTGTCTCTTTTTAAGCCAATCAGGGAGTCGGAAATATTAACGGGACAGGATTGCAGTGAATATAAGGAAAGGATTTTTGCTATAGTTGTTATTAGTGTGTGAATAGAATTCAAGGAGTGAGAACAGTTTGACCTTACTAATTAGGATATATTTGTAATAATGAGTGGAATTGGAAGCATATCGAAGATAATAAGCTGTATCGCTATTTGTACATGTGTAATATTATTGTTGTAATTATCCAATAAAATTGTTTCGAAATTGAAAATGTCACTTCTTTTTGTTAGAATGTTAATAAACGAATCATGGTCAGTCTAGAGTCAGTAGTCAGAGTGATAGGATTGAAAAATGAATAAATTTGAGAAACAGAGAATTAAATTGAATCTTGTGATTATGGAAAAACATTTGATTTTGGATGATAATTTTTTCGAGTGATCCCTTCAACGAAAGATATTCTCACGGGGAATATAAGGACAATATACTTGACAATACTTGACAATATAAGGAAAACTGATTCTTCCCCATTGGACTTTTGTATGAAACTTTTACGATGTGACTCAAATGCTTATACTCAATTTATTGATATGTCAATTGGAACAAAGCAGAATAATATCGTAGATATACTTTTGAAAAAATTGCCATAGATTCATTGTAGATGGTTCCCCCAATCGACAGAATTAGCGTCACAGAGTTACTCTTCTCAACATTCCCCCCTCTGAATTTATCGAAAGAGGATGAGTTTCGTTTTAGCTGTGAGAGAGTTGACATCGGAAACCAAAAATATTCTATACATGTCCACTATGCATGTACACTCTTGGAAGTTGGTCATCATGTGAGAATTGTACAATTATTGATGACTATAATGAAAAGTGCAAATTATGTGATCCTTGTAAATTACATAGAGGATATGCAGTACAAATTAAAGGATGTAATTCATGTCTTGAAGAGATTTGTGACTCTCACCCTAGAGGATATCTATGCTCCAATTGTCACTATGACAAATGTTATCAGTGGGAGAATACTTACCCGGTATGATTGGAAAAAACCCCAAACGTGATTTTAGTTTATTTCTACGAGATTGGTATCATCTTGGATTTAAATTATTTTGGGAGGAAGAATCTGGTCTACAATTCAACTGTTGGGGTAACAAGACAATTTGGTTTCTACGTCATCGTTGTGACGACACTGCCTATTATGACTATAAACCTAGTGACTTTTATTTGGCAGTTACCGAATGTGATTCACCATTTGAAAACACTGTGTGTGATATTGCTTCAAATAGACAGATTAAAACACGTGAATTTCATATTATGAACACAAATAGTATCAGTGACTCTACAAAGAGATATGACATGAGTGAAGTTACATTATATTGTAGAAAATGTGACCCTGACTTTGCAGCCAATCAAGATCAATATACAGTGAATCCAAATGATTTACCGACATTAGTGGTTCACGACAGTTGCCTATGCACCGAAGAAGAAGAAATCTAAAGTGAAGAATAAAGAAATTGTTGCATATACATTTTTCATTTATTAATAAACAATTTGACATACGTTTTTTAAGTACTTTACTCGTAGGGCACTAAAATCAATATTATACAGGTCAGAGAGGATATTTTCTACTAGAAAGCCGTACAGACGTGGATTGTCTACATAAATGTTGAGAAACTGCTTGTAAGTGTAGCCGCGACATCGGAACACAGAATATAGTAGTGCATGGAAGCCAAAGCTTTTAGTTGTCAGATCCTGCACTCTCGTCCGATTTTGAATAATAGCTTTCCCACTGCACTCATTATAGTTGCTGATATGTGGAGTGCATAATGTATAGGGTAGGCCAAAAGGATCAAAAAATCAATTGTCTTCATAGTTTGAAAGATTTACAACCAATGAACCGTCTGCACAGTCGATGGACTGCTATTAACAATAATTAGGGTATTGCTGGCACTTTGAATTTTTCCAAGAAAGTCCGAGTGCAGAGAATAAAATCTATATTTGGACATGTAGGGGTCCATATTAAATACAATGATTATTTGACTGGTGTTCATGGTGCCAAGTCTAGTAGAACACTGCCTTCGGGAGTGATTTCCCAATAGGTTTCACATTGATTTAGCAAGATTAGTGCGATACTCTCAGCTAATGGGTCGGCAAATCTACATTCTAAACGCACACTCCCCGTTCGTACTATACTCATGTCCTGGGTGCCAGACAAATCCAATACAATGATACCATGTGTTTTAGCAAACATTTCTTCGGTTATACCATTTTCAAATAGTTGTGAACCATGATCTAGGGTTTGCTTGGTCGACTCATACAATGTCCTATAGGATTTATCAAAATATAGATTGTAGACTTGGATTTCATTTACTTTGCAGACAAGAGATGAAAGCCCAAACATTTCAAATTTATGTAGGCATCCAGTAAACGATCCAATTGCACTAGCGCTTTTTACAAAGGCCAAGGCCAGTTTTGACGGAATTTCACCATTGATAAAGGATGAGTCGGTGAAGGTGCGTGAGCCGGTGGCAATATGACGCTGATTGGTGATTGTGTGAGGAACAAGTAGTTTAATATTATTTCCACTGGCTCTCAGTTTTTCCATTGCCAAAGCAACAGAACTCATAACCTGTTGTTTGCGTACATGTAGTATTGCCGAGGTGAGACAGAAAGTTACATCTGTATTGGCAGCAAGTTCTTTTCGTAAAATGAAATTGGATGGAGCAAGCGTCAATTTTATATCCACTTTAACATTGGGTGGTAGCCATTGGGGTATATTAAATATTTCAAGACATATTTTTCCAACTAGATGCAATTCACTAGTTGTAGCATTTTTAAGTGCATTTGTACTATCAGTATTAGTAATATATTCATATCCATTTGAGGTGCCTCTCAATTCCTTGTATGACTTGGGTGTCATCAGCATGAATTGCATATAGCTTGTATAATTGGAGAGATTGCTGTTTGTGCTCACCAGCGTGCCATTTATGTAGACACTGATTTGACGAAATAAATTATGTAATATACAATTTTCATAGGATATTCCATCGGCAAGAATTGGCAATGTATTATCGGATTTCCGGACTTTCATTCGTAAATCTATAAATGTCGAAGACATGTCCATAAAGTAGTCTTCATTGGAATAAATTTGAAAGTGGATATTATCGGAGAGGGGTTGTTGCGGATAAAATTGTTCTTAGTATCCATGTTTTACACTCACATCAACATTTTATCCATTGAATAGATTCAATGAGGAGGTGATTGAAGGTTGGGAATGCTTATGCGGTAGATGTGACATCTTAGGAAAAGAAATCTAGTTTCGATCTAATAATTCTCTTCCTGGGGCTTCTGCTTCTGTTTACAGTGCGTGTCGGCTTTTTCCTTCTGTTCTTTGACAGGGGTGATGTCTTTCGTGTCTGTCCTGAGTATAGACTGATGAGTGATGCACTGTTTCTCGACCTTTTTAAACCTTTCCCATTTTGTTTTAATCTCTCACCAAGGGTTCGCACACTTGACCTAAGGTTTTACGAAACAATTTTTTTGAAATCTTTACCATCCCCCCAACCGTATAGGTAGAGTATGCAAAATCTGTCGCAGCCGGTACACATACATTTTGTAGCCAGAGGTAGTGCAGAGCGAAACATCTTAGCAAACCAACTGCCAAGACCATAGCCAGACATCGACGAGCGTCCTTTGTAATAGTCCCTTCCATTGCCCTGTTGTCTTGGGCCAAGAGTATTAACATAGCAGTCAATATCAGGACAAATGAATACCACTTTTCTATTAGACATCTTGTTGTTGTTGAACGATGGGTCGAAAATGGCATGTAATCACAGCCAAACACACAGGTTATTGCTAGGGGATCACCTAATTCAGTTTTTAGTGTTAACTGACAGAGTTCCAAATAGGAAGTGTTTACGGGGATATACTGAAGATGCTTTATATTGTATTGGTGAACATGTGCTTGATTGGTTTTTCGTTCAAGAACTCGTAGGAGGGGATCATTGCTATTGCCAACCCGGGATGTTTCCACAAATGAAACGAAGAGAAATATACAAGTGTCCGTGAAGAAGGCAGGTGGATAGTGAGCAAAAATAAAATTAGTGTTTCCAGCACTTTTACCATTGATTATATTGAGCTTAAAGCCAAGAACATCCTTTAGATTATCATTGAGAATAACCTTTTCATTGACAATGGGTGAACTAATGTAGATCTTGCCCTCCTCCTTTGAATAGTTGAAATGAAAAGCTCCTTTTTTACGAGCGGAAATTCTTTTATTGATAGAACGACATAAATCATTCATACAGGTGAGTTCTTCATAGGGTAATTCAATATATGGATAATTCATCCAATTGATCTTTTGAATTTGTTCTTGATCACCTGAGGGTGGCGGCCAATCATAGGGTCTAATTTTTATATCATATTTGCGATCTTTTCTCGGGATATCATGTATATTTTTGAGAATACAGTCGACAAGAGCCACTTCATACGCACCGTCGAATTTGATGGTGGGAGAGAGTTTCGTCCAAAAATCACTTGTTCTATTCAAATCATTATAGAGAGGATCGGAAACACTGGACATGAAAGTCACATAAAAATCATTGGGCATGGTTAATGTCTTCAACACTGACCCAAGAATTAAAATCAGAGTTGTATCCTAGCCAGCGAACAAGCAACTGTCTCCTGCCCCTGCGAGCACGACTCTGTAGTATCTTTTCAATTTGATAAATTTCACTAGTGTTTCTTTTTACAGTTTCTTTCACAACTTTTTGCAGTTCATATTCATAAAAACCGCCAAGAATCTCACCATCTTTGGCGACTCACAGTCGGTATGTCGTGGGTGTAGTGTCTAGGATTTTGGACACTTTAAAAATTTCAGTACTCCATAAATAATTCCCCTTTTCGAAAATATTGGTGGTTCTATTAATTCAAAAAGTATCACCAACATTGAATTTCTTCTTCACATTTTTTTCTTTTTCACTGGAATATTGTTTAAGAAAAGCATCAAATGTATTTTCACTGCAATGAACTTCCTGAGGGCTTGAGTTGGAAAGGGATCGATGCGGTCGATGGTTGTATACTTACATGATTTTATCTAAATCATGAATAAAAGCAGTAGTATTTTCAGTGTACAATATCTTGAAATTAATTGACGAATCGTTCTTATCAACCTTTCAGCCAATGCAGCCTTTATCGGGCTGTGACTATTATAAAGTGTTGTATTAGATTTCAATAGAACCTTTTGCACATGAGGATTAGCCAATTCGCTACCGCGATCTGATTGAATTTTTCTATAGCAATCCTGTTCAAGAATACTTTCTTAAAGCATGAGCAACTTCAACACCTCTCTTTGATTGCAATGGAAAGGCATAGGCATAGCGACTAAAGAAACTGATTATCACTAGCATATATTTGTAGGGTGTATTGTGACGCCGTTGAATCGTGTCTAAAGCTAAAAGATCAGTTTGCATTATATGCAGAGGGGAAAAGGCTTTAGTTTTTCGATATTGTTTGCCACGAAGCCTGCGATTCCGATGCAGTGTGTAACTTGGTTCATTTTCTAGATACTATTTTCTTTTTTTAATGTGCTGCCATCTATGTTAGCGGCAACTTTAGAAAGTGTTGTGGGGAACTTAGACTTCCCGCTTCACCAATATTTTCATAGACATGTTTCAGAACTTCAACCAATTTGAACGCAAACACGTAGTGTAATGTCCACTCCCCTTTTGTACACTGGTGGGTGAATCAATCCGTCGTCACTTTTGACTAGCCACCATCGTTGGTGTTATAAAATCATTGCTGCTGCTGCTGCTAGTATTTTCCAATATTGAATCTTCCTTTTTTCTAAATGGTGATGTTTTCGTTGTTGGAGGACTATATTCTCTTAGTTTCTTTAGAATTTGCTTATTGCCAATAAGACTTTTGGGGAAGTTTGATGCATTTAGAAAGGTATATAGATTATTGTCAAATGATAAAAGTCCTTTGCGATTCGTCACCATATAACAAATCCAATCAAACTAGATTATAACTTTTTCCCTTAATTATAATTCGTCTCCCTGTGCTATCAACCTGAATTTGATCATCAGTTTCCAACATGAGATATGTTAATACTCTTTTACTCTGTTCTCGATAGATCATTAGCAATAGGTTTCCAATTGTTGACACTATGGAATTCAATTCCTTCTCCTTTGATTGTGAAGAATCTTGAGATGTTTCCTGTTTAGGGGGATCTGTGGCGGTGGATCTCTCACGATAAGGTCTATGTTTTTCCACACATCACAATGTATCTTGAAGTAAAACTAGTTTTTTATCATCGGCAATATTCTCATCATTAATGAATTTGCTTAGATTGTCTTCAAAACGTTCCACGGGCGAGAGAACAAGTTCAAATGGCGTCAATTTATAGGGTTTAGCCATCTAGAGAAAACTGTTTACAAGTCCTGCAATTATTGGCAGTAAAAGTGTAAAAAAGCTACCGCCCGCTTGAAGGAGACGTTTTTGCTTAAAAATTTTTCCCTTGTTGTAATTATCGATTACAACAAGACTTTGTCGGATATACACGACATTGCCTTCTTTTCAACTCTAATAGCATAATTTTTATACTGCAGAGAGCGAATTGCAAGCACTTGTGCTCTCGGCACTAGGCTACTCTCTACACAGATTCTGTAGACACTCATGTTGAAATTGTTCTTTACAAAATGTGTAGGCACCCCTTTACATGCCTGTTTTACATCTTCGTTGCGAGTTTCTACGCAATAAACTTTAGGACCCGGAACACCCCATTTGATTTCAAATCACTCCCCGTCTCTGATTTTAACATGATTAGCTTATTGGGGGCCTGACGTTTCACCAACTCGGGGTAGAGGGATGCATTCCAGTTAGTGAAATCCATCCGCGAGCTGATGTGTTCCCTATTTTCTAAATCCCCCAATAAATCCCTGGTTTTTACTTTTAACAGCAGAGAATCTGTATCCCCATAATAAACTTGAACCTCCCCCTCCCTTGGCCAATGTACCTAGCACAGATTGTAAAAAATGACAACATGATCTTTTTGGAAATTTCAAGTACTGAACTACCTCCTGCTATATTCTTGTTCAGCACCACATTTCTTTTCTTCCTGTGTAGAAGAACCATGCTTGCCTCTATGCTCGTGAACGATGTAAAATTAGGGTCTGCAATAATTCTTGCACATTCTTGGGGGTCAGTCACGACATCACAACGAGATCTTTTCCGTACGCTTTCACACATTTTGCCAAACGCTGAATTTAAAATGAGCTTCTACATTTCCTTTTCTACTTTACTGTTTGCCCGAGAGCGTTTATCGACAAAGGTATCGATAAGAGTCTTCAAATAAGGTTTTTGACTGAATTGAAGGACCCGATGTATTTTTGTGATCTTGAAACCATTGTTCATCATCCAGCGCAAAAGCACATGGTGAAGAACGATATTCTGTTTAGGGTCAGTAGAAGGGCCTTTTTGAGTCCCGTACGTACCACGTGGTTTATGGTTTTCTCACTGAGAATGAAAAAACAGGAATTTTCTCACTTGGAAAAACAGGAACTTTGTCACATTTTTGTCTGTTTTCATGGATGGTTATGTGTGTTGATCGATTTATTTGATGTGTTTATGGATTTTGTCAGTGAGAATTGAAAAACAGAAACTTTGTCGCGTTCATGGATTATTGAGTCTAATGGGGGCAGGTCAATGACACTTCCTTCTTGTTGTTGCTCTCAGTGAATGTTATGATCCAGAAATAGTATTTGTTGTTGTGGATAAAATTGTTCAATGTTATGAGTTTCCCGGAAACAGTTAGATCACGTGTTTTCCTTCTCAGCCAATCAGAGGCCTGGTTACATCCCCCTTCTCAACCAATCAGAGGGCTTGTTACATATGGTTTTCCCCGTTACATAACAATTCGCCCTTGAGATTTCATATATAACGGACATGCAATGTGATTAAATTATCAGAAAGTATTTTGACACAGTGCAAACATCTAGAATGGATAGAACAATTAACATAATTGATGAGCTTGAGGCCTTGGCAGCCGCAATTAGCAATGTAAGTGCATTTTTATTTTCAAACGAATTTTCCTTGGACATCCTCCAGTATATTCAGCTAAAACGTAAATATATTCCTTTACCCCAAACCCCTCCCCCCCCCAAACCATACAAACATCATTATAATCAATGGAAAACGTAAATATATTCTTTTTACCCTAACCCCCTCCCACCACTGTTTTACAATCCCAAATTCTAGCAAAAAGAAATAATTTTCTTTCGAAAAATTATAGCCTTTCTCTATTGTGATTTAAAGTGTCTACTGACTTCCGTCACTGTTGTTATTAGCCCGCTCTGGTTTGACACAAGGCTCTCCGGCGCGAGGCCTATAATTAGCACTGACCCTTTTTTTAAAGCATTTCCTGTTCGTTAACGGTTTAGTTTCCATAGATTTCACAGATTCAAAAGGACGCGACTAAAAACATGTTTTTATTTATTGGATAACTGAAAAAGAACCATAGCTCAGATCAATGCTTCGTTGTTTTAATAATTATTCACATTTTCAACGTTTAGTATTAGGGGGGGGGGATTTTCTTCAAACAAACTAGGCCGGCTTTTGAACGGCTCAGTGAGCCGTAATTCTCAGATTCAAAAGGATGCGATATCTTTCGGTGGAGGGAGGGGATATTTTTCCATGTCTTTTCTCAGGGGTATTTTCCGTGGGGATTATTTTCCTCGGGGTGTTTTTTTCTGTGGGTGGGGTAAATACCAGCTATCGTAAAAGGATATGGAAAGATAAAAAATACCGTTAATACTTTAAATGCATCAAACAAGGCATGCTCAATGCAGATTAAAACCAGAAAAGAACAGAAACGCCTAAAAATAAGAAATTAGGCTGACTTATATAGGCTGAATTTTGAACGGCTCAGTGAGCCGTAATTCTTCTTTCTAAGATTCAAAAAAGGATGCAATTAGTATATTTCACGAAATTTTTTTACGTTGTGCTTTCTTAGTGATAAATGCTTTTCTAGACAAAATTATGGTTAGGTTATGAGTACTAACTTTCTTTCTGTAAAAAGGGGCAAATTATTTCAATACTAACTTTTTTCTCTTCTTTTTAAGGCCAGTTATGAAGAATGTGTGCCTCCTCCATCTAAGAAAGCGAGGGCCAATAATGCGCCTCCTGCGAAGGCAACAGTTGTCCAATACGGTCGCTGGCCGAAGCCCCCCAAACAAGTGGTGCCTGCCCAAGTGCAGCCGTCCATGCAAGCCCCTCTTAATCAAGCCTCAATGCTGCCTCGTCGAGTTGCAGCCTCGGCTGCACGAGCCCAGTATATCGCTAGCCCGGCTGCGAAAAATAGTGATGGACATGATATGATCCATTTGAACCCTAGTCATACTGCAGGGCTTTAAGGACAAGATACAATGCCTGGTCCTTCGGGTGCCCAAGCCCAGACGGATTATGCAAATGTAAGCATTTTTTCCTACCTATCTATTTCTTCCAATGTTTTTTCCTTTTCACTATTTTTCAACACTGTGTAAAAGTTTGTCTCAGAGATATTAAAAAATGTTATTTTCTCTATAATCCCACACCCATTGTTTTAAATTTCTCTGCTCCCCCCTCCCTCGGAGATATCTAAATATAATGTAATTTTTTGCATGTCAAAGAAACCGCTCTTTTTCTAATCTTTCCAATTTTCCATTGTAGACATCTTCGCTTTCTCATAATAATATTTTTAGCTAATTTTCTAGTTTACTGTTAGAGAACCTTTTTATCACAAAATGCTATTTTTGCTAGAATATTATAGTTTTAAGTGGCCTAGAAGTAAACCTTATATTTCATCACAGTAAAATTATGTCAGAGATATTAAAGGACATTGTTCCCCCTTTTAAATCTGGTCACTGTTATCGCATACATTCAGCAGTCTGCTGAATCGGCTCGTAGTGAAGCCGAAAAGGGATACTATATCCTGGACATAATTTCCTCATAGAAAACTGCCTTTGCGTTATAAACTGCCGTTTTATTTAAACACAATTTTCTATGAGGAGGCTATCAAGTAAAGACCACGGTTTTTTCAAAAGCTGATTAGTTTCTACCCATTTCTTCCATCTTTTCGCATTTCGCTTTTTTTCAACACTGTAAAATTAAAATTTCATAGATTTTAAAAGATGTTTTTCCCCCACTCAATTTGTGTTGGACAGAGATTATAGCATTGCAATCTCTTACACATAGGCGTAATTCTAATTTGCGTAACGATTGTCTAGATCAACTTGCCAAGATTTTGCATGGAGAGACATTCCTGAATAAGAATTAACGGTTCTCGAATTTAATTGTACTGTTTCCCAGAGAATACGCTTGGAAACAGAACAGACACGAGATTAAAAATAATCTAGGCTCATTTGGAATCCTAGACAACCTGTACGGGAAGTAGGCGAAACGACTTATGCCGCCTAACAATACGGTTTTTTGGGACGTTATGTAAATGGTCGGGGGGCGCGGAGCCCGGAATGCGCCGATGGGTCCGGGAAGCGCTGTGGGGCAAGGTTAGGGAAGCGCCGGGGGAAGCGCCGCGGGCCCAAGAAGCGCCACGAGTCAGGGAAGCGCCGCAGGATGCGCTGTGGGCCAGAGAAGCACTACAGGATGCGCTGCGGACCAGAGAAGCGCCACAGGGATGCGCTGCGGGCCAGAGAAGTGCCACAGGGATGCGCCACGAGTCAGGGAAGCGCCGCAGGATGCCCTGTTGGCCAGAGAAGCACCACATGGATGCGCTGTGGCTCCGAAAAGCGCCAAAAAAAAAAATAAATAAAATTAGTAGGGATGATTTGAACACTTTGAAAATAACCTATTTTTTTGAACAAAATCAAATTGCAGCCTTCCATGTAAAGCGGCATTTTAGATTGTATTTATCTTATATTAAGTTGGGTTTTCTTTCAGTTGAATTAACCAAATGCTACTATGCTCATACTGCTACTACTACTACTAAGCGCTGACTTTAAATAATAATTCAAATTTTAAAAGCAGTAGGGGTGATTTGAACACTTTGAAAATAAGCTATTTTTTCATTTATAGATTGGATTGGTCCCCTACTCTCCGTCCAGTGAAGAAGAGGAAGAACCAATTCTAACACCACCAGCGGAGTTTCAAGAAAATGACTGGCACAGTATCATTGAAGTACCTGATAATATTGATGAGTTTTTTGCTGATTTTTTAAAGTAGATAGTAGCACAGTTGAACAGGGGGACTTACCTTTGCTAAGTCCGAATACTTTGCAGCTTTTAGATGATTTTACACGGGAATTAACAGGGAACCCTCCCCCACTGATTACACGAGTCCACTTCAAACACCTGAAGTGGAGCATTCGCCAGATATTGTTGAACAACTGGGGGGAGGGGGTACATCTTTCCCCGATTTTCAATTGTCGAATACAATTTTAAATAATATAGTTGTTTTCACTGCAATGTTTGGGGATCCATTTAATTCGCTTATGGGGGGAAATTTTGTTTTTGATCCTGTAGAGATTGTGCATGCCTATGTAGACAAAATTCGTGCACTACTGGAGAACCAAATTCAATTGTGGGGGAGGGATTCAATTAAGGTTTCCATTGTTTTAAAGGTTTTTTTATTTGAATGAGGGGAAAAGTGAGGTTTACTATCATTTTATACATTCCGAGATGCGCGTAATTTATCCAAATTTAGAAAATTTTGAGGGAGTTTTTAGTGAGTGGGTAGGACAAATTATAGCGCATCTCGAGAACTATAACGAAAATGGGAGTGGGTCTGTAGTTTTATTTATTGAAAATTTAAGCGTAAATATTTGTAAATTTAAGAAAGATTTTATTTTAAGAGGGGGGGCAGGCGGAGCGGGGCCAAGGGCAGTAGTTTTAAATTATAATCCAGATCTAGTAGGTTGTCGCGGTGTCCAGCGGATTTGTTTTGAAACAGATCAAAAGTGTTTCAAGTATGCTTTCCTCATATCAGCATACGAGCCTCTAGCTCGGGACGCTACCAAGACGAATTTAGATCACTGGGCTGTACATGGGAAGGACGGGTCCGATTTCCCAGTTGTAGATTTTTCTTGCTTAGAGGGGAAATACCCAGTAACGCTACGATCCATTGACATGTTTGAAAGGGCTAATGCCCATTTAAATATTGGCGTTACTGTGGTTCAATACGAAACAGAATTTAAAGATGGGGTTCGTTTAAAAAAGAAGGGGGTGGTTTTCCCCGTAAGGGGCCCGTCAGTTGATTTGGTTAAACACTGGGTTTGGTTGCTATACACGCCACCTAGTCAACCGAACGCAATCGGTCATTTTAATCCTATCACTGACATTAGTAGAGTTCTGGGGGAGGGTAAGCTTAGGGGGGAATGTTTCTACTGTCCAACATGCCTATCTAGATTCCGTAGTGATATAAAACTACGGGGTCACATGAGGCATTGTAACCGACATGGCTATCAGACAGTGGAAACGGTTTCAGGGGATAGGTCCATTCTACGATTCAAAAATTTCCAGAACACACTTCTCCAATGCAACAAAATATCTTTGGACTGTGAAGCTAAGCTGGTGGAGGTGAATGACCCACAATATCCAAACCGAGTCAAAGAACATCAGGCCATTGCAGTGTCCTATGCTCACGCGCAAAGAGATAGTTCTAACACCATGCGGCTGTTAGAAATGGTAGAAACATTGGATGAGGGGCCCGAGTGCATGGTCAAGGCATTGACTAAACTGATTGGCACGGCTAATGGTGCTATTTCTCGTTTGAGAAATACCCATTATCCAATGGTGCTGTCTGCAGAGGATCGTCTCGCGATTAAAAATCAAAAAATATGTTGGGTATGTAAGGGAGAGTTTGCAGAGGGGGATAAGGGGACTAAAGGGAAAAGAGGGGGGAGGGGGAAAGTTAGAGACCAAGATCACATGTGGCAGGAAATATCCTCGGGGGGTAGTAATTTTAGAGGGGTTGCACATCAATCGTGTAATTTAAATGTTAGCCAACAGTTTTTTATCCCAGTTTTTATTCATAATTCTAATTATGACTTAAAATTTATTTTACCGGCACTGGCACGTATGCATAGGGAGGGAGGGGAGTAGATAGTCCATGGGTGAATAGTTCATTTACCTATAACATTATTCCCAAATCAGCCGAGAAGTTGTTGCTTCTCGAACTGAAATGGCAGGTAGTGGATAATGAGCGTACGTGCTGGAATAAAATCAGGTTTTTAGATTCTTTTAGTTTTTTTCCCAAGGCATTGAGTCAATTGATTCAAGTGCAGAAAAGCGACAATTTTGATAGCTTTCCCTTGCTTAAACAGCACTTTCCAGACAGTGAAATGTATGACCTGTTGACCTGCAAACGTATATACGCATACGATTATTACTGTTCTGGCGCACGCTTAAGCGAGGAGAAACTACCTCCAATTGAAGCTTTTCACAATTCACTGGCCAACAGTGAATGCACAGCCGAGGAATATGAGTTTGCCAAGAAGGTGTGGTCCAAGGGGGATTGTAAAAATGGGTGGGATTATTGTAGACTGTACTTGGCCAGTGACGTTCTAACTCTGTTGGATATAGTCTGTAAGAATACAGACCAGATCTATTCAGAGTTCGGGTTAGATATAGGATATTATTTTTCTACACCCCATTTAGTAATGGATTTAATTTTAAAAATTAGCAGGGAGGAAATAGGCCTAATCACCGATGTAGATCAACACCTTTTTGTAGAGCGTTCGATGAGGGGAGGGTATGTTTTTCATGGGGACCGCGTCTTATCAACCGATCCGAGCGGACAAAGCACCGGTGCAAAGTCTAATGCAGTGTTCTTGGACATGAACTCATTGTACCCCTCGGCAATGTCCCACTATTCTTTGCCGTGTGGGAACTATCAATGGCTTGAGAATCCTTGTGAGTTCCCCGACATTTCCACCGTCGAGGACAATGGGCCACAAGGATGGTTCTTTGAAGTTGACGGTCACATTCCGCTGGCGCTTCACGACTCAGTCAAAGATTTTGTCTTTCCCTGTATCAATCGACCCGTGAGCAGGGACTCTCTGAGCCCTACAATCGTTCATTGGTTGAGGATATGGGGATGCATTGGACTCCCTCTAAACAGAAACTGATTGCTGATTTGTACCCTAAAGAGAATATCGTTGTTCACCATGTGCTTTTGCACTGGATGGTGAGCAATGGTTTCAAGATCACCAAAATACACAGGGTCCTGCAGTTCAATCAGCGACCCTACTTGAAAACGTTTATCGACACCTTTGTCGATAAACGCTCTAGGGCAAACTCAAAGGATGGAGAAGGAATTGTATAAGCTCATCCTAAATTCAGCGTTTGGCAAAATGTGTGAAAGCGTACGTAATAGATCTCGCTGCGACGTCGTGACTGACCCTCTAGAGTGTGCACGAATTATTGCCGACCCCAATTTTACATCATTCACGAGCATAGAGGCCGGCATGGTTCTTCTACACAGGCGAAAACGAAATGTAGTACTGAACAAGAATATAGCAGGCGGCAGTTCAGTACTAGAAATTTCAAAGAAGCTCATGTTGTCGTTCTTTTACAATGTGTGCAAGGTGCAATGGCTACGGGAGGGGGAGGTTCAAGTTTACTATGGGGATACAGATTCTCTGCTGTTAAAGGTAAATGGGACTGAAGATTTATTGGGTGATTTGCAAAATGGGGTGCACATCAGGTCGCGGATGGATTTCACCAACTGGAATCCATCACTCTACCCCGAGCTGGTGAAACGTCAAGCCCCCAACCAACTATTAAAATTAAAATCAGAGACGGGAGTGATTTGATATCCAGGGGAGTTTTCCCGGGTCCCAAAGTTTATTGCGTTGAAACACATAGTGGGGAAGAAAAGAAGGCGTGTAAAGGGGTGCCTACACATTTTGTAAAGAGCAATTTTAACATGAGCGTGTACAGAGACTGTGTAGAAAGTAGCCTAGTGCCAAGAGCACAAGTGCTTGCAATTCGCTCTCTACAGTATAGAAATTATACTGTGAGAGTAGAAAAAATGCAATGTCGTGTATATCTGACAAGGTCTATGTGCTCGAGAATGGTGTGACTGTTCTACCCCACGGTCACTACCGTATTTCAGACCGAGTTGAATGCATAGACTATCGCAATTACGAACGCTTTCACACATTTTGCCAAACGCTGAATTTAGGATGAGCTTATACAATTCCTTCTCCATCCTTTGAGTTTGCCCTAGAGCGTTTATCGACAAAGGTGTCGATAAACGTTTTCAAGTAGGGTCGCTGATTGAACTGCAGGACCCTGTGTATTTTGGTGATCTTGAAACCATTGCTCACCATCCAGTGCAAAAGCACATGGTGAACAACGATATTCTCTTTAGGGTCCAAATCAGCAATCAGTTTCTGTTTAGAGGGAGTTCAATGCATCCCCATATCCTCAACCATTGAACGATTGTAGGGGCTCAGAGAGTCCCTGCTCACGGGTCGATTGATACAGGGAAAGACACAATCTTTGACTGAGTCGTGAAGCGCCAGCGGAATGTGACCGTCAACTTCAAAGAACCATCCTTGTGGCCCATTGTCCTCGACGGTGGTAATGTCGGGGAACTCACAAGGATTCTCAAGCCATTGATAGTTCCCACACGGCAAAGAGTAGTGGGACATTGCCGAGGGGTACAATGAGTTCATGTCCAAGAACACTGCATTTGACTTTGCACCGGTGCTTTGTCCGCTCGGATCGGTTGATAAGACGCGGTCCCCATGAAAAACATACCCTCCCCTCATCGAACGCTCTACAAAAAGGTGTTGATCTACATCGGTGATTAGGCCTATTTCCTCCCTGCTAATTTTTAAAATTAAATCCATTACTAAATGGGGTGTAGAAAAATAATATCCTATATCTAACCCGAACTCTGAATAGATCTGGTCTGTATTCTTACAGACTATATCCAACAGAGTTAGAACGTCACTGGCCAAGTACAGTCTACAATAATCCCACCCATTTTTACAATCCCCCTTGGACCACACCTTCTTGGCAAACTCATATTCCTCGGCTGTGCATTCACTGTTGGTCAGTGAATTGTGAAAAGCTTCAATTGGAGGTAGTTTCTCCTCGCTTAAGCGTGCGCCAGAACAGTAATAATCGTATGCGTATATACCTTTGCAGGTCAACAGGTCATACATTTCACTGTCTGGAAAGTGCTGTTTAAGCAAGGGAAAGCTATCAAAATTGTCGCTTTTCTGCACTTGAATCAATTGACTCAATGCCTTGGGAAAAAAACTAAAAGAATCTAAAAACCTGATTTTATTCCAGCACGTACGCTCATTATCCACTACCTGCCATTTCAGTTCGAGAAGCAACAACTTCTCGGCTGATTTGGGAATAATGTTATAGGTAAATGAACTATTCACCCATGGACTATCTACTCCCCCTCCCTCCCTATGCATACGTGCCAGTGCCGGTAAAATAAATTTTAAGTCATAATTAGAATTATGAATAAAAACTGGGATAAAAAACTGTTGGCTAACATTTAAATTACACGATTGATGCGCAACCCCCTAAAATTACTACCCCCCGAGGATATTTCCTGCCACATGTGATCTTGGTCTCTAACTTTCCCCCTCCCCCCTCTTTTCCCTTTAGTCCCCTTATCCCCCTCTGCAAACTCTCCCTTACATACCCAACATATTTTTTGATTTTTAATCGCGAGACGATCCTCTGCAGACAGCACCATTGGATAATGGGTATTTCTCAAACGAGAAATAGCATCATTAGCCGTGCCAATCAGTTTAGTCAATGCCTTGACCATGCACTCGGGCCCCTCATCCAATGTTTCTACCATTTCTAACAGCCGCATGGTGTTAGAACTATCTCTTTGCGCGTGAGCATAGGACACTGCAATGGCCTGATGTTCTTTGACTCGGTTTGGATATTGTGGGTCATTCACCTCCACCAGCTTAGCTTCACAGTCCAAAGATATTTTGTTGCATTGGAGAGGTGTGTTCTGGAAATTTTTGAATTGTAGAATGGACCTATCCCCTGAAACCGTTTCCACTGTCTGATAGCCATGTCGGCTACAATGCCTCATGTGACCCCGTAGTTTTATATCACTACGGAATCTAGATAGGCATGTTGGACAGTAGAAACATTCCCCCCTAAGCTTACCCTCCCCCAGAACTCTACTAATGTCAGTGATAGGATTAAAATGACCGATTGCGTTCGGTTGACTAGGTGGCGTGTATAGCAACCAAACCCAGTGTTTAACCAAATCAACTGACGGGCCCCTTACGGGGAAAACCACCCCCTTCTTTTTTAAACGAACCCCATTTTTAAATTCTGTTTCGTATTGAACCACAGTAACGCCAATATTTAAATGGGCATTAGCCCTTTCAAACATGTCAATGGATCGTAGCGTTACTGGGTATTTCCCCTCTAAGCAAGAAAAATCTACAACTGGGAAATCGGACCCGTCCTTCCCATGTACAGCCCAGTGATCTAAATTCGTCTTGGTAGCGTCCCGAGCTAGAGGCTCGTATGCTGATATGAGGAAAGCATACTTGAAACACTTTTGATCTGTTTCAAAACAAATCCGCTGGACACCGCGAAAACCTACTAGATCTGGATTATAATTTAAAACTACTGCCCTTGGCCCCGCTCCGCCTGCCCCCCTCTTAAAATAAAATCTTTCTTAAATTTACAAATATTTACGCTTAAATTTTCAAAAAATAAAGCTACAGACCCACTCCCATTTTCGTTATAGTTCTCGAGATGCGCTATAATTTGTCCTACCCACTCACTAAAAACTCCCTCAAAATTTTCTAAATTTGGATAAATTACGCGCATCTCGGAATGTATAAAATGATAGTAAACCTCACTTTTCCCCTCATTCAAATAAAAAACCTTTAAAACAATGGAGACCTTAATTGAATCCCTACCCCCCCCCCCACAATTGAATTTGGTTCTCCAGTAGTGCACGAATTTTTTCTACATAGGCATGCACAATCTCTACAGGATCAAAAACAAAATTTCCCCCCATAAGCGAATTAAATGGATCCCCAAACATTGCACTGAAAACAACTATATTATTTAAAATTGTATTCGACAATTGAAAATCGGGGAAAGATGTACCCCCTCCCCCCAGTTGTTCAACAATATCTGGCGAATGCTCCACTTCAGGTGTTTGAAGTGGACTCGTGTAATCAGTGGGGGAGGGTTCCCTGTTAATTCCCGTGTAAAATCATCTAAAAGCTGCAAAGTATTCGGACTTAGCAAAGGTAAGTCCCCCTGTTCAACTGTGCTACTATCTACTTTAAATAAATCAGCAAAAAACTCATCAATATTATCAGGTACTTCAATGATACTGTGCCAGTCATTGTCTTGAAACTCCGCTGGTGGTGTTAGAATTGGTTCTTCCTCTTCTTCACTGGACGGAGAGTAGGGGACCAATCCAATCTATAAATGAAAAAATAGCTTATTTTCAAAGTGTTCAAATCACCCCTACTGCATTTAAAATTTGAATTATTATTTAAAGTCAGCGCTTAGTAGTAGTAGTAGCAGTATGAGCATAGTAGCATTTGGTTAATTCAACTGAAAGAAAACCCAACTTAATATAAGATAAATACAATCTAAAATGCCGCTTTACATGGAAGGCTGCAATTTGATTTTGTTCAAAAAAAAAAGCTTATTTTCAAAGTGTTCAAATCATCCCTACTAATTTTATTTATTTTTTTTTTCGGCGCTTTTCGGAGCCACAGCGCATCCTTGTGGTGCTTCTCTGGCCAACAGGGCATCCTGCGGCCCTTCCCTGACTCGTGGCGCATCCCTGTGGCGCTTCTCTGGCCCGCAGCGCATCCCTGTGGCGCTTCTCTGGTCCGCAGCGCATCCTGTAGTGCTTCTCTGGCCCACAGCGCATCCTGCGGCGCTTCCCTGACTCGTGGCGCTTCTTGGGCCCGCGGCGCTTCCCCCGGCGCTTCCCTAACCTTGCCCCACAGCGCTTCCCGGACCCATCGGCGCATTCCGGGCTCCACGCCCCCCGACCATTTACATAATGTCCCAAAAAACCGTATTGTTAGGCGGCATAAGTCGTTTCGCCTACTTCCCGTACAGGTTGTCTAGGATTCCAAATGAGCCTAGATTATTTTTAATCTCGTGTCTGTTCTGTTTCCAAGCGTATTCTCTGGGAAACAGTACAATTAAATTCGAGAACCGTTAATTCTTATTCAGGAATGTCTCTCCATGCAAAATCTTGGCAAGTTGATCTAGACAATCGTTACGCAAATTAGAATTACGCCTATGTGTAAGAGATTGCAATGCTATAATCTCTGTCCAACACAAATTGAGTGGGGGAAAAACATCTTTTAAAATCTATGAAATTTTAATTTTACAGTGTTGAAAAAAAGCGAAATGCGAAAAGATGGAAGAAATGGGTAGAAACTAATCAGCTTTTGAAAAAACCGTGGTCTTTACTTGATAGCCTCCTCATAGAAAATTGTGTTTAAATAAAACGGCAGTTTATAACGCAAAGGCAGTTTTCTATGAGGAAATTATGTCCGGGATATAGTATCCCTTTTCAGCTTCACTACGAGCCGATTCAGCAGACTGCTGAATGTATGCGATAACAGTGACCTGATTTAAAAGGGGGAACAATGTCCTTTAATATCTCTGACATAATTTTACTGTGATGAAATATAAGGTTTACTTCTAGGCCACTTAAAACTCTAATATTCTAGCAAAAATAGCATTTTGTGATAAAAAGGTTCTCTAACAGTAAACTAGAAAATTAGCTAAAAATATTATTATGAGAAAGCGAAGATGTCTACAATGGAAAATTGGAAAGATTAGAAAAAGAGCGGTTTCTTTGACATGCAAAAAATTACATTATATTTAGATATCTCCGAGGGAGGGGGGAGCAGAGAAATTTAAAACAATGGGTGTGGGATTATAGAGAAAATAACATTTTTTAATATCTCTGAGACAAACTTTTACACAGTGTTGAAAAATAGTGAAAAGGAAAAAACATTGGAAGAAATAGATAGGTAGGAAAAAATGCTTACATTTGCATAATCCGTCTGGGCTTGGGCACCCGAAGGACCAGGCATTGTATCTTGTCCTGAAAGCCCTGCAGTATGACTGGGGTTCAAATGGATCATATCATGTCCATCACTATCTTTCGCAGCCGGGCTAGCGATATACTGGGCTCGTGCAGCCGAGGCTGCAACTTGACGAGGCAGCATTGAGGCTTGATTAAGAGGGGCTTGCATGGACGGCTGCACTTGGGCAGGCACCACTTGTTTGGGGGGCTTCGGCCAGCGACCATATTGGACAACTGTTGCCTTCGTAGGGGGCGCATTATTGGCCCTCGCTTTCTTAGATGGAGGAGGCACACATTCTTCATAGTTGGCCTTAAAAAGAAGAGAAAAAAGTTAGTATTGAAATAATTTGCCCCTTTTTACAGAAAGAAAGTTAGTACTCATAACCTAACCATAATTTTGTCTAGAAAAGCATTTATCACTAAGAAAGCACAACGTAAAAAAATTTCGTGAAATATACTAATTGCATCCTTTTTTGAATCTTAGAAAGAAGAATTACGGCTCACTGAGCCGTTCAAAATTCAGCCTATATAAGTCAGCCTAATTTCTTATTTTTAGGCGTTTCTGTTCTTTTCTGGTTTTAATCTGCATTCAGCATGCCTTGTTTGATGCATTTAAAGTATTAACGGTATTTTTTATCTTTCCATATCCTTTTACGATAGCTGGTATTTACCCCACCCACAGAAAAAAACACCCCGAGGAAAATAATCCCCACGGAAAATACCCCTGAGAAAAGACATGGAAAAATATCCCCTCCCTCCACCGAAAGATATCGCATCCTTTTGAATCTGAGAATTACGGCTCACTGAGCCGTTCAAAAGCCGGCCTAGTTTGTTTGAAGAAAATCCCCCCCCCCTAATACTAAACGTTGAAAATGTGAATATTTATTCAAACAACGAAGCATTGATCTGAGCTATGGTTCTTTTTCAGTTATCCAATAAATAAAAACATGTTTTTAGTCGCGTCCTTTTGAATCTGTGAAATCTATGGAAACTAAACCGTTAACGAACAGGAAATGCTTTAAAAAAAGGGTCAGTGCTAATTATAGGCCTCGCGCCGGAGAGCCTTGTGTCAAACCAGAGCGGGCTAATAACAACAGTGACGGAAGTCAGTAGACACTTTAAATCACAATAGAGAAAGGCTATAATTTTTCGAAAGAAAATTATTTCTTTTTGCTAGAATTTGGGATTGAAAAACAGTGGTGGGAGGGGGTTAGGGTAAAAAGAATATATTTACGTTTTCCATTGATTATAATGATGTTTGTATGGTTTGGGGGGGGGAGGGGTTTGGGGTAAAGGAATATATTTACGTTTTAGCTGAATATACTGGAGGATGTCCAAGGAAAATTCGTTTGAAAATAAAAATGCACTTACATTGCTAATTGCGGCTGCCAAGGCCTCAAGCTCATCAATTATGTTAATTGTTCTATCCATTCTAGATTTTTGCACTGTGTCAAAATACTTTCTGATAATTTAATCACATTGCATGTCCGTTATATACGAAATCTCAAGGGCGAATTGTTATGTAACGGGGAAAACCATATGTAACAAGCCCTCTGATTGGTTGAGAAGGGGGATGTAACCAGGCCTCTGATTGGCTGAGAAGGAAAACACGTGATCTAACTGTTTCCGGGAAACTCATAACATTGAACAATTTTATCCACAACAACAAATACTATTTCTGGATCATAACATTCGCTGAGAGCAACAACAAGAAGGAAGTGTCATTGACCTGCCCCCATTAGACTCAATAATCCATGAACGGGACAAAGTTTCTGTTTTTCAATTCTCACTGACAAAATCCATAAACACATCAAATAAATCGATCAACACACATAACCATCCATGAAAACAGACAAAAATGTGACAAAGTTCCTGTTTTTCCAAGTGAGAAAATTCCTGTTTTTTCATTCTCAGTGAGAAAACAATAAACCACGTGGTACGTACGGGACTCAATAAGGCCCTTCTACTAGGGTCCAGATCTGCAATCAGTTTCTGCTTGGAGGGGGTCCAGTGAATCCCAATATCATCAACCAATGATCGATTGTATTGGCTCAGTGAGTCCTTGGTCACTGGTCGATTGATACAGGGGAACACAAAATCCTTGACTGAATCATGAAGCGCCAATGGAATGTGTCCGTCAATTTCAAAGAACCATCCTTGTGGCCCATTGTCCTCGACGGTGTGAATGTCGGGGAACTCAAAAGGATTCTCAACCCATTTATAGCTTCCGCACGGCAAAGAGTAGTGAGACATTGCAGAGGAATATAACGAGTTCATGTGAAGGAAAACTGCATTTGACTTTACACCAGTGTCTTGCCAGCTTGGATCTGTTGCTATAACGCGATTTACATGAAAAACATACCCCCTCCCCCTCATTGACCTTTCGACAAAAAAGTGTTGATCCACATCAGTGATCAACCCTATTTCTTCCCTATTAATTTTTAAAATCAAGTCCATCACCAAATGTGGTGTGGAAAAATAATAGCCTATATCTAGTCCAAACTCTGAATAGATTTGGTCTGTGTTTTTACAGACAATATCTAACAGAGTTAAAACGTCACTGGCCATGTACAGTCTACAATAATCCCACCCATTTTTACAATTACCCTTAGCCCAAACCCTCTTGGCAAATTCGTATTCCTCGGCAGTGCATTCACTGTTGGTGAGTGAATTATAGAAAGCTTCAATTGAAGGTAGTTTCTTCTCGCTTAAGTCAGCACCAGAACAGTAATAGTCGTATGCATAAACATCTTTACAGGTCAATAGGTCATACATTTCACTGTCTGGAAAGTGCTGTTTAAGCAGAGGAAAACTATCAAAATTGTCACTTTTCTGCACTTAAGTCAATTGACTCAATGCCATGGGGAAAAAACTAAAAGAATCTAAAATCCTGATTTTACTCAGGCACGTATGCCCGTTATTCACTTCCTACCATTTCAACTCGAGAAGCACCAGCTTCTCGGCTGATTTGGGGAAAATATTATAGGTAAATGAATTGTTTTCCCATGGACTATCTACTCCCCTTCCCTCCCTGTGCATACGTACCAAAGCCGGTAAAATAAATTTTAAATCATAATTTGCGTTGTGAATGAAAACCGGTATAAAAAACTGCTGGCTTACATTCACATTGCACGATTGATGTGCTGCCCCTCTAAAATAATTACCCCCTGATGATATTTCCTGCCACACGTGATTGTGATCTCTGACTTTCTCCTTCCCCCTAGTCCCTTTCCCCTTAGCCCCCTCTTCAAACTCCCCCTTACAAACCCAGCATATTTTTTGATTTTTTTATCGCGAGACGATCCTCTGCAGACAACAACATTGGGTAGTGGGTATTTCTCAAACGAGAAATAGCGCCATTTTCAGTGCCAATTAATTTAGTCAGTGTCTTGATCATGAACTCATCCTCATCCAACGTTTCGACTATTTCTAGTAACTGCATAGTGTTAGAACTGTCTCTTTGTGCATGGGCATAGGAAACCGCAATGGCTCGATGTTCTTTGATTCGATTCGGAAATCAAGGATCGATCATATCCACTAGCTATGCTTCACAATCCAAAGAGATTTTATTGCTTTGGAGGAGAGTATTTTGGAAATTTTTAAAACGTAAAATGGCCCTATCACCTGAAACGGTTTCCACTGACTGATAGCCATGCCGTCTACAATGTTTCATATGATTTTGTAACTTTAATTCAGTCCAAAATCTAGACTGGCATGTCGGACAGTAGAAACGTGTCTCATTATTCTTTCCCTCCCCCCAGAAGTCTACTGATGTCTGTAATAGGGTTAAAACGGCCAATTGCATTGGGTTCACTATGTGGTGTGTACAACAACCAAACCCAGTGCTTAACCAATTCAATTGATGGGCCCCTTTCTGGGAACAACACTCCCTTTTTATAAGAGCGAGCCCAATCTTGAAATTCCTTTTCATACTGAACCACAGTAACGCCGAAATTTAAATGGACATTGGCCCTTTCAAAAATATCAAAGGGCCTGAGCATTACTGGGTATTTTCCCTCTAAACAAGTGAAATCTACAGTGGGAAAATCGGACCCCACCTTCCCATGTACAGCCCAGTATTCTAAATTTGTCTTTGTAGCGTCACGTGCTAGAGGCTCGAATGCTGATATGAGGAAAGCATACATGAAACAATTTTGACCTGTTTCAAAACAGATTCGCTGAACGCCTTTGCAACCCCCTAAATCTGGATTATATTTTAAAACTATAACCCTCTCCCCATGCCCCCTCTTAAAATAAAATCTTTTTTAAATTTACCAATATTTACGCTTAAATTTTTAACAAAAAGAACCACAGATCCACCCATTCTCGTTATAATTTTCGAGATGCGTAATAATATGGCCTACCCATTCCATAAAAACTGTTTCGTGATTTTCTAAATGCGGGTAGACTACTAGCATTTCGGTATGTACATAATGATAATAAACCTCACTTTTACCCTCACTTAAATAAAATACCTTTAAAACAATTGAAACCTGAATTGAATCCCTACACCCCCTACAACTGATTCTGGTTTTTTATGAGTGTACAAATTTTATCAACATGTACATGGAGAATTTCTATAGGGTCAAATACAAAATTCCCCCCATAAGCGAATTAAATGGATCCCCAAAAGTTGCAGTGTAGACGACTATCGTATTTAAAATTGAATTTGACAGCTGAAAGTCAGGTAGTCTCGTAAATTGGGTATTGTCACCCTCCTCCTCCCCCTCTTGTATATTATCCCCCTCCAGCCCCGCTTTGTTCAACAATAGGATTGTGAGAAGTCACTTCATTTGTTTGAACTATATTCGTGTAATCAGTGGGGGGAGGGTTCCCTGTTAATTCCCGGGTAAAATCCTCTAAAAGTTGCATAGTGTTTGGACTTAGCAAAGGCAAGTCCCCCTGCTTAACTGTGCTACTATCTACATTAAAATAATTACTTAAAAAATCATCGATATTGTCAGGTATTTCATTAACGATACCCTGCCATTCACTGATTGGTGAATTGTTGCGAAACTCCATAGATGTGTCTTCTCCAACTGTTGAGGTCGGCGACAAGGAATATGGAACCAATGCAATCAATAAAAGAAAATAGCTTATTTTCAAAGTTTCTAAATCACCCTATTTTTAGAATTGGATTATTATTTACATGTGCTTAGTAGCATTTGGTTAATTCACTACTCTATATATTCTGAAAGTTCCACCTTAATATAAGATATTTACAATCTAAAACATTGCATAGTAGGTTTTGATTTTTTTCAAACAATCCCCCCAAAAAAACAATTCATATTAATAGTCCATATCTGCTTTGGAAAAAAAACCGGTGTCATTACTTGATTTGAAATGGATAGCCTATTATTTTCAATGTGTATAAACCAACCTCCATTGACCTTAGAATTACATTCGTTAATACAAGTCTGTTATTTTCAGGATTTTCTGGAACATGCGATATAATGGGGACCGTTATGTTTCGCATCTCTTATCGAAGCCTTTATTACGAAAATTAGAACCCACATGTTTAAATGATAAATGGTATAATCGCTGTCCTTCAAGTTGAGTCGGGAGAAAATTTTTAGCGAAAAATATCTTTTAATATCTCTGACAAACTTTTACTGTGTTGAAAAAGGTGAAAAGAAAGGCCTAAAAAAGTTGGAAGAAATAGGTAGATATTTTTTTTATAACCAGTTAGAAACTTAGAGGTAAAAATGCTTACATTTTCAAATTCCAGCTGCACTTTGGTGACAGATGGTCCTGGTAGCACGTGTTGGAGGGCAACCTCATGACCTTGAGTAGACGGGACAGCTCTTGAAAACTCGGGCAAAGCATGTTGGAGGGCAAGCTGACAATCTTGTGGGGCTGCGGCATTAAAAGTAGTCATCCACTCTCTTTTTGGTATTTGGCCAGGCTGTATTGCTGCCTGTGCAGATGAAACTTGGGCAGGCAGCACAGAGCTGGAGGGTTTCGGCCAGCAGCCGTATTGGACCACTGTCGCCTTCGTAGGGGTTTTATCTTGGACCCTAGCTCTCTTTCTGGGAGGTGGCAGCGGGCATTTGTCGGAATCATCCTTAAAAAAGAAGAAAAATTTATTAAAAAATAACGACTCCCCTTTTTTACAGAAGAAAGGAAATCAGTTAAAGAAAGATTTTTATGAAAGCCTCTTAAACTATTAAACATCTAAAGAGTAGATAAAATCAATGACTTTGAAAATAAGAGCATTTAAATTGCTCCATCCCTTCCTTTCCGGGAAGGTAAAACTTTGAAAATTTAACTAAAACATTATTTGCTTTCATCAAAGTCATTTGAAAATAGAACACTCCTCTCATTAGGTATAATTGTCTGCAAAAGCAATCTTTTTCCGTTCTGTTAATAAAAGATGCATTTCGTTTAGAGTGCAAGAGACTTAGATCTAATTTTACTATTTCTAATTTTACCATCCCTTTTTCAAACTGTCTAGAATTACGCAAAGCCTGTAGCCTTAATAACTTCCGTGTCTAGCTACCACCCTTGTTTTTGCTAATTTAGACAACGCGCATGCGAGAAGATTTGTTTACGGAGGCTTATTCACAACAGGTTAGGTTAAATCGCAAGTATGAAGATTTTAATGGTTTTAAACGTGTGTGAAAATGAAACTTTTTTAGTAATAACTTCAATTGAAAGAATTCAATTATGATGAACGGTGGGAGGAGGGGTTTACGTAGTGGAAAAAAGAGCGTATTTTATGCTTTCTATCGACTATAAACATCGCATAGTGGAGATTTTTTTTGGGGGGGGGGGGGGGGTATACCCTGAATTTGAAACACCCTCCCCAATATAAACACTGAGTACTCAAAATGGAAAAAAATACTATATGAAACTATTTATTATAACTAACATTCCATCCCCTATTACAATTCAAAGGATTTACTGTCGCTAATTTGACCAAAAAGAAGCATCTTTTTAGTGAAACCATCGTAATGCCTAATTCCATGGTTTCCTATATAGCGGATGTGCATTGAAAGTATTCGATAATTACCCCTATTTAAATCTTAGCGGCTTAATATCATAATGGTTGACGGAAGTTGGCTGTGACTTTTAGATAGAAATATAGAAAGCAAGAATTTATCGAATAACAGAATTATTTCCAATTAAAGAATTAAAATCGTCAACGTTATAAAGGGGGGGGGGTGGTTTACATGGTAAAAAAGAGCATATCTTACGCTTTCTATCGACTATAAACAACGCATAGTGGTGTTTGTATTGAGCGGGAGGGGCGATTTACCTGAAGTTGAATATACTGGAGGGGGGCTATGTAAAATGATTTTATTTGTAAATAAACTAAGAAAATTTACTAAACAGAACTCACATTATTAATCATTGTAGATAAAGTTTCATTGTCAATAATATCAGATGCTCTATCCATGATGGCTTGAGACTATATGATAATTTAACCTCAACGCATGTCCGTTATATACAAAATCTCAAGGGCAAACTGTGATGTAAGGAAATGTTACGTAACTCCCTGATTGGCTTAGAAAGAGACAGTGATCTTGTCCCGTTAGACTCGATCAATAACATTTGGAACAACAAATGAAATGACCTAGAAAGAGGTGTCATTGACCCTGTCCCGTTAGACTCGACAATCCAGCAATTGTTGATGTGAACTTATGTTGAAATCCAAGAAACATCCAGCAATTGTTGTTGACATCCAAGTTGTTGTTGGACTTATGTTAACATCCATGATAACAACGAACAAATTGACCAACACACATAACCATCCAAGAAACATCCAATAACTAGATGTCTACATACATCAACAGTGAGAAAAACCATGAAGAAACATCAAAGTGAGAAAAACCATGAAAAAACATTCTCAGTGAGAAAAACCATGAAAACATGCATAAATTATGTGTAATCAGGACCTCCTGTTAGGTCCCTACTTGTACACTTCTTAATAACCAATACTTAATGTTAACATTGGGTAAAGTTCATAACTTTCAGCCCTCCCCCCGTGGACTTCGGGGGATTAAGCCATCCTAAAGGACATATTTATCATATTTTAAATCATGCAGAACAAAATAGCTATCTCAAAATTTGGATCCGGTGACTTTGGGAAAAAATTAGCGTCGGAGGGGGCCTAGTTGCCCTCCCTATTTTTTGGTCACTTAAAAAGGGCACTAGAACTTTTAATTTCCGTTCCAATGAGTCCTCCAACGATATTCTAGGACCACTGGGCCGATACGATCACCCCTAGGAAAAAAAAACAAAAATAAATAAATAAACACGTATCCGTGATATTTCTTCTGGCAAAAAATGCAAAATTCTACATTTTTGTGGATAGGAGCTTGAAACCTCTACAGTATGGTTCTTTGATACGCTGAATATGATGGTGTGATTTTCATTAAGGTTCTATATCTTTTAGGGGGTCTTTCCCCCTTTTTTCGAAAATCAGCCAAATTTTCTCAGGCGCGTAACTTTTGGTGAAAAGGACTAAACTTGATGTAGTTATATATTTGAATTCAGCATTGAAATTTGAATCTTTTGGGTTTTCTAGAGTTTTGGTTACCATTGAGCCAGGTCACTCCTTACTTACAGTTCGTTACCACGAACTGTTTGATTTAAAATAAATATGAAATTTTCAGCTAGTGAAATCATTCGTACAATGTGAATGTATTTGACGGATATTATCACTTAATGTTCAAGTTTAAATCGTACCATTATTTCTCATACATGTGGGTCCGTTGAGGGGGGATGGGTTATAAGAGGTAAATTTTAGCGGATACAAGACATGTGACTTAATTCCATATTCGGTTCAGTTTTTTTGTTGGTATTATTTTTTCCGCTGTTCCTTTCTGGTCATGGAACCATACGAGGGAAATTATGCTGAAGTTTTCTCATGTTTCCTCTCTAGACCTCAAGTGACATACGTGGCTTTCGACGGAAATTTAAATTAAGCATGAAATTACCAGCTAGTGAAGTCATTTCCGCGATAAGAATGTATTTGACAAGTATTATTATTTCATCTTAAAGTTGTACCGTATTTTTGCATACATGTGTTTTCATCGAGTGGGGATGAGTTATTAGAGGTAAATTCAAGGGGACACAAGCCATTTGATTTAATTCCATATTTTGTTCTTTTTTGTTGCTATTATTTTCTCCGCTGTTCCTTTCTGGTCGTGGAACCATACGAGGGAGATTATGCTGAAATTTTCTCATGTTTTCTCCCTAGACCTCAAGTGACATACGTGGCTTTCGACGGAAATTTAAATTAAGCATGAAATTACCAGCTAGTGAAATCATTTTCAAAAAGTAAATGTATTTGACGGATATTATCACTTCATCTTAAAGTTCAAATCTGAACATATTTTTTGCATATATGTTGGTCCGTTGAGGGGGATGGGTTATTAGAGGCAAATTCAAGGCACACAATATATGTGACTTAATGTCTTTTGCTAATTCCATATTTTTTTCTTTTTTGTTGGTATTATTTTCTAGAAATTCCTACGCCTTGGAATTCCCCGCACTCTCTGGCTGGCCCATGGCACCATATGGCTCACATTATCATTCCTAAGGCATTTTCAGATATTTTTTTATTTTTTGTTTGTATTGTTTTTTAGCACTTCCCTCCTTGTGGCACACTGTGGCTGGCCCCCTGGTACCCTGTGACTCCTATTATCTGACAAAAATAATCCTACGAACTAAAAAAGCTGGGCAGATAGAAAAAGCCCTAAGGGTCTTCTCCAAGACACTTTGTTTATACTGGTCAGACAGGAAAAAAGTCTAAGAGGCTTCTCCAAGACAAATGCTTACACTGGACAGATACCATTCCCAATTCCACTTTTATCGCATCTATCGTCGAATACAGCGGTTCCAGTTCCGATTCTACTTGCTCCGATCCCAGTTCTAGTTCCAGTCTGGTTCAACCCATTCCCTTCCGTCAGTTTCCGTTCCCTAAGCTCCAGTTCCAGTTTGGGCAATTCTGCCCACCAATAACACAGTTTCATTTCCACTAACTCTGCTCCGAGTTCCGTTTTTTTTCCGGTTCTGGCACTTCTGCCCCTGATTTCAAAGTTCCAGTTCGATCAACTCTGCTTAGGGTTCCACTTTCTCCGGTTCCAAAACTTCCGTCTCCAATTGAACAGTTCCAATTCCACTCCAAGTTCCATTGGTTCCGGGATTTTTTTTTATGCGGCTGCCCCTTTGGTACTCTATGACTAGTCATCCAAAATGGCTAGTTTGTTGTATGTTTTTGAAAAGTGTTATTTGTATATTGGAAGGATAAAGACTTACATCTTACTTTAAGAAGTGAAGATGAAATATTTCAAGAAAGTATTGAATGCTCAAAAAGAGAAAAATTTGAATTATGAAACAATCGTTAATGGGGATCTTATTGCAAATGTATATGTGTGTTGTCATAAAAGTAAGGAGTTGAATTCCTTTGGAGTACAGAAACAAATTAACCGTCATGGTGGTGGATATAACAGAGTAAAATTTCCAGAGATTATATTGCTCTAAGAAAATGCAAACATAAAACTATTTTTTGACGACGAATGCCAACTTCTTGCTTATGCAGCTGGTAACATGTTATCTGTTAAAAGATCCCATTGCCATCTTTCTGGTATTAGCATTCAAAAGAAGACAAGCCTACTGCTGTATCAATATCATAAGCCAAATATTATCTATGTGCCGAAACTGCAATCTATGTAAAAATAGTGTCGTAATAAACAGTGAAATCACAAGTGAAATAAAAAGGACGTTGCTAGATATTATAACAAAAGAATACACAAAATAATTGATAGAAAACAAAGTTTCATAGAGCCCTCCAGTTTAGTCAAAAACCCTATCTGAAAACGTATGTTGACATTTTTGTCAACAAACGTTCTGAAGCGCAGACAAAAGCCGAAAAAGAAATCTATAAGCTCATTTTAAATTCGGCTTTTGGTAAAATGTGCGAAAGCGTTCACAATAGATAGCGTTGTGACGTCGTGACCGATCCCAAACAATGTGCTCGAATTATTACCGATCCAAACTCACTTCCTTTACAATCATTGGCCCGGATATGGTACTATTGAATAGAAAAAAAGAAGCATTGTCCTGAATAAAAATATTGCTAGAGGCAGTGCGATCTTGGAGATCTCTAAAAAGCTCATGTTGGAATTCTACTACAATGTGGCTAGGGTGCAGTGGCCGGAGAAGGGACAAGTAGAGGTCTGCTACGGGGACACAGATTCTCTGTTGTTAAAAGTAAAAACTCAAAATCTACTTGATGATTTGGCGCACGGTGAAATCATCATCTCGCGGATGGACTACACCAACTGGAGTGGGGAGGTCTACCCAAAGCTAGTGAAACGTCGGGCGCCAAATCCACTTTTATTTTTAAAATCAGAAACGGGAAGTGACATGATTTCCCGTGGTATGTTTGTAAGTCTGAAGGTGTACTTTATACTGACACACGAGGAGGAAATCAAAAAACGTTGCAAAGGAGTACCCACGCGCTATGTGGATAAGACTTTTCACATGGACGTTTATAAGAATTGTATTGTTGAAAATACAATTCCACGAGTGAAATTGTTGGCAATTCGTTTGTTAAACTACAGGAACTTCACTGTAAATATAGAAAAAATTGCCATGAGTACCATTTCCGACAAGGTCTATGTTTGTCAAGACGGTGTGACTACACTTCCCCTGGGGCACTATTTAACTTCCGATCGAGCCGAATGTGTTAGTCATAGGGAAAGTCTCGGTTTGAGTAAAGTCCAATAAAACAAATTTCCTAAAGCTTGGGGGGGCATCGCGGCCCGGAGGGCCTTCAGCCACCCAGCCGGCCGCCAGCGGGGGTTGCCGCCACCAACGGTATCTTTTTTTACTTAGAGCAAATTTTTTTTGTAAATATACATGTTATTGTGTTCAAATTAAAAAATTGTGTAAAAAAATTTATATTATTTTAAGTGTATTTTTCATTAAATGTTGTATTTTTATAAATAAAAAAGAATATTTATTAAAGTGCTTTTTTTCTAGTGCATTTTTAAAATAAATGTTGTATTTTTTATTAATTATAAATTAAAAAAAATCTTAAGTGTATTTTTCTTGTTTAATGTGTTTTTTTCTGTAATGTATTATTTGTAAAGTGTTTTTTTTCAATAATACAAGAAATATGATTCTTTATTGATTTTGTTCTTCTCATTATTCCTGAACGGAGTAGTACTACTAGGGAAATTATTTAGTCATTAGACATCTATAGTCTTCAGTTAGTTGTAGGTGAACTGTTGAACGGAACATGTATCAATTTAAAACACCCTTCAGATCATTTCTGTGCGGTCCATCGATGTCAGGCAAAACGACACTCTTAACTAAAATAATTAAAAATTGCGATAAAATGTTTGTGGAAAATCCGAAAAAATCTACTATTGTTACAGTATTTGGCAAGAGTCATACGATAAAATAAAAGCAATTGGCATATCGGGGTTGGTGCAGATACAATTCATACACGGACTTGATGTTTTTAACATTATTGAACCAAACTCTTGGCTGATTATTGACGATTTAGCTGAATTCATTGAACAATGGTCCCAGGAAATGCTACAAATGTTCACTGTTCGCTCACATCATGAACAGATTTCCATTACTCTGGTTCTACACATTCTCTTTCATCAGAACAAATGTATGCGAACAATTGCATTAAACTGCACCTACTATATCATCCACAGAGTTGTTCGTGATTCTAGATCGCTAATAACCCTCAATAAACAAATATACCCTGGGGCACCTAAATTTCTGCTCTCAGCATACACTAAGGCAACTATTAAACCCTACGGCTATATCCTGTTGGATCTTAATCAAAATACCTCCGAAGATGTGCGTATAGTCACAGATATTTTTGACAATGAAATTACAGTATATCTCCCCGTGAACAGTAAAAAGACCTATTAGTTGCTATCATGACACTGAAGAAACTACATGAAAATAGACATTTATTTTCCGTTCTAAGCACTTCAAAACCCCCACTTAGGAAAGCCATACTCAAACATGGTGTTGACAATGATTTCATTAATCTAATATCCGAACTTTGTTTAAATTTAACCGAGGGCAATGTTCAACTGCCAGAAGTAGTTAAGCATCAGTCAAAGCAACATCGTTCCATTGTACGTACATTGGCCTGTAAAAAGAAAGGAAAGAATTTTAAAAGGAAACTCTTCTTCAAGCGGGCGGTAGCTTTTTCACACTTTTACTGCCAATAATTGCCAACTTGCAAACAGTTTTCTCTAGATGGCTAAAACCTATAAGTTGACTCCAATAGAACTCGCTCTCTCACCCGTGGAACACTTTGAGGACAATCTGAGTAAATTCATTGACAACGGGAATATTGAGGATGATAAAAACTGATCTTACTTCAAGATGAACTTCGCCGAATGGACAAACATAAGCCCTATCTTGCGAAGGCCAGTGGTATTGATCACAAAAAAGAACCATCTCCCCAGGATTCTTTTTCTGCTATCGCTGCTGGAACACAATCAAAGAAGGAGGAATTGGATTCAATTTTGTCAAGCATTGGAAATCTAAGGCTGCACTCATATCGTGAACAAAGTAAACGACTCATAACATATCTCATGAAAAGTGGTCAAGATCATGTTCAAGTTGATAGCAATGGGAAGGGGATTATAATTCAGGGCAAGAGCTATAATCTACTTGATTTAATCTATGATATGGCAACAAATCGTAAAGGACTATTATCATTCGACCCTCATTTATACAACTTTCTAAATACATTAAACTCCTCCAAAAGTCTTATTAACAATAGGCAAATTCTAAAAAAATTAAATGAACATGCACCCTCGTCGTCAACATCATTAAAATATTAACATGAACAAGAAGAAGAAGATTTTAAATCAATCTTAGAAAATACTAGCACACCTAGTGGAATTATTGATTTGACAATGAGGAGGAGGAGGAGCACACCACTGATAGCTATACAAAAGCGAAGACGTATCAAGTCAACGTCACCGCCATCACCGCCAACCACTAGTATACAAAAGGGTAGCGGACGTTACACTACGTGTTTACGTTCAAAATGGCTGAAGTTCTGAAACGTGTTTATGAAAATATTGGTGAAGTGGGAACTTTAAGTTCCCCCACCACTCTTTCCAAAGTCACTGATGTTCACACTAAAATTTTACAAGACTATCTACAAAATGAATCAAGTTACACTCTGCATAGAAATCATGGGCTTCGTGCTAATCATTATCGAAAAACTAAAGCATTTTTCCCATTGCATATAATGCAAGCAGATCTATTAACTCTAGATAAGATTCACAGACGTCACAATACACCGTACAAGTACATTCTACTTGCAATCAGTGTTTTTAGTCGCTATGCATATGCCATTCCATTGCGGTCAAAGAGAGGTGTTGAAGTTGCTCAGGCTATTGAAAGTATCCTCGAACGGGATTCGCATAAAAAATTCAAACGGATCGCAGTAGTGAATTTGTTAATCCCCATGTTGCAAATATACTAGCGAAATATAATACACTGCTCTATCATAGTCATAGTCCTATAAAGGCTGCATTGGCCGAACGATTGATAAGAACTATTCGACTTTTAATTTCAAGATATTGCACATTGAAAAATGCATCTGCTTTTATTCATGATTTAGATAAAATCATGTTGATTTATAACCAACGACCTCATCGATCATTGTCCAATTCAACCCCGATGGAAGTTCATCAATCTTATCTCGATAGAATTGATACTTTTCTCAAGCAATATTCCAATGAAACGATTGTCAAGAAAAAATTTAATATAGTTGATACTGTTCGAATTAATAGAACAACTAATGTTTTTGAAAAGGGCAATTACTTGTGGTCCACTGAATTTTTTAAAGTGGCAAAATTCCTAGACACTAAACCCATAACTTATCGTCTGCGAGATACCGAAGATGAAGAAATTCTCGGCGGCTTTTATGACTTTGAACTACAAAAAGTTAAAAATAATAGTGAAATCTATCAAATTGAATAGATATTAAAGACTCGTACTCACAGGGGTAAGAAACAGTTACATGTTCGGTGGCTAGGATACAGCTCTGATTTTGATTCTTGGATCGGTGTTGAAGATATTGACAATGCCCAATGATTTCTCTGTAACATTTATGTCCAACGTTTCCGATCCTCTCTAAAATGACTTGAATAAAACAAGTGATTTTTGGACGAAACTCTCCTCCGCCATCGAATTCGATGACGGAAAGTATGAAGTGGCTCTTGTCGACTGTATTCTCAAAAATACCTATGACATCATGAGAAAGGATCGTGTGAATAATGTAAAAGTTATACCATTCGACTGGTCTCTCTTTGTCGAGTATGAATGAGTTGAAGCATTTAAATCTATTAACTATCCAGATGCTACATTGAGATATAAAGAATATGGTACTATGATGGATTTGTGTCGTGCAATCAATAGAAAAATCTCATATCGTAGGAAAGGTACATTTCATTTTAATTATTCAATGGAACACGATAGGATTTACATTACCTCACCTGTTGACACTGAAATGATTCATTTCAATGATAATCTGAGAGACGTTCTTGGCTTTAAACAGAATATGATCAATGGGGAAAACGCAGGCACTGTTAGCGGGATGGATCAAGTTATTTTTGCTGATTATCCACCCGGTTTCGCCTCAGACTCTTGCATATTTCTGTATGCATCCTTTGTGGAAACATCGAGAGTTGGTAATTCAAATGTCCCCCTCCTTCGTGTTCTTGAACGAAAAACAACCCATGAACTTGTTCATCACTATAATATAAAGCATCTTCAGTATGTTCCTGTAAACACTTCGTATTTGGAACTCTGTCATTTAACACTAAGAAGTGAATTGGGTGATCCTCTAGCAATAACAAAAGGTTTAGCAGTGATTATATGTCATTTTCGACCCATCGTCGGCAACAGCACCACCTAAAATGAACAATAGAAGAATTCCATTTGTCTGTTCTGATATCGATTGCTATGTTGGTGCTCTGAGTCCACATCAAATAGGTCATGGATTGGACTACTACAAGGGGCGTACTACAATGTCTGGATATGGTCTTGGTAGCTGGTTTGCTAGGCTATTTCGTTCTGCACTACCCCTTGCCAGAAAATATCTTGTACCTGCTGCATCAAATTTTGCTGCCTCAACACTACAGGACTGGGGGTTGGGTAAAAATTTCAACGAGAGTGTTAAGGAAAATATTAGATCTTCAGCAAGAGCCGTTGGTGAGCAATTAAAATTTCAGCAGAATGGGGAGGGATTGAAAAGGATGCATGCGCGTCACTCACTCATCAGTCTCTACCCAGGCGGGAATCGAAGGACATCAACCAGGACTTTGAGGAATAAAACGACGAAGACAAATAAGAAGAAAAAAAAAGATTTTTAGATAAAGGAAGGATTTCTTCTCTTAAGATGACATATCTCCCCCACAAGGAATCACATTCATCAATCAGTTCTTCATTGAATCTGTTCAATGCTGAAAATGTTGATGTCAGTGTCAAGTATGGCTACTATGAACAATTTCATCCCCAGCAACCCCTCTCGGAAAATATACACTTTCAAATATTTTCCAATGAAGACTTTTTCATTGATTTGTCATCAACATTTATTGATTTAAATGTTGCGGTGAAGAAAAAGTCAGATAATACAACTCCAACTGCTGCCGATGGTCTATCCTACGAAAACTGTATTCTACACAACCTGTTCAAACAAACTAATGTATTTATTAATGGAACATTGGTGAACACTAGCAATAATTTATTCAACTATGCAAGCTAAATACAATTTATTATGATGACACCAAAGGCATATAAGGAGTTGAGAGGACAGTCATGGGGCAATGAATATCGATCAGGGGTTGATACTGACGGTGAGTTGACTACTGCAATGACCCAGGAGTATCATTTAGTAGGAAAATTAAATCATGATATATTCAATATATCCCAATGGTCACCCCCCAATGTCAAGATTGACATAAAGTTGCAACTAGCCCCATCAAATTTCATTTTGAGAAAAACAGTTCCTGCAGCACCCGATGCAAATGTCATTATCACATCGGCAATTCTTGATGTCCAAAAACAACAGGTTATGAGTTCTGTTGCATTGGCAGTTGAAAAGCTAAGAGCCAATGGCAACAACATTAAACTTCTTGTCCCCCATACGATCACCAATCAACGTCACATTGCCACCGGGTCTCGTAGTTGTACCGATTCATCATTTATCAATGGAAAAATCCCATCAAAACTCGCTTTGGCCTTTGGGAAGAGTGGAAGTGCCGTTGGGTCCAGGACTGCATCCCCCCATGAATTAAATTTTTTCGGTCTATCTAGACTTGTGTGCAAAGTGAATGGTATTCCACTATACACTCTATCATTTGACAAAAAATCCTATAGAACTCTGTATGAGTTGACCATGCAATCCCTAGATCATGACTCCCAACTATTTGAAAATGGAATAACCGATTCAATGTTTTCAAAAAATCATTGCATAATTGTTTTGGACCTGTCGGGGACCCAGGATATAAGCATAGTACGAACAGGGAATGTACGTTCAGAGTGCACATTTGCTGATGCTTTGACTGAGAGTATCACGCTAATATCATTGAGTCAATTTGAAATCTATTGGGAAATCACACCCGACGGCAATGTTCTACTAGACCTAGCACCATGAACACAAACCAAATAATCAGCGTATTTAATATGGATCCATACATGTCCCAGTACAAGTCCTATTGCATACCATCGGACTTCATTGAAAAAATTCCGAGTGTTAACAATACCCTAATCATTGTTAATAGCAGTCCATCGACTTTGAAGACAGGCCATTGGCTATGCATCTTCCAAACAGTGAAGAATATTGAATTTTTTGATCCTCTTGGCCTATCATATAAATTCTACACTCCCCACATCAGCAACTTTATTGAGAGCAGTTGGAAAACTATTATTCAAAATCAAAGGAGAGTCAGGATTTAACGACTAAGATATGCGGCTTTCATGCACTACTCTGTTTCATGTTCAGATGTCGTGGCTATACCTACAAACAGTTTCTCAACATCTACGTTGACTTTCCTCGATTGAATGACTTTCTAGTGGAAAATATACTTACAAGCGTGTTTAATATTGATTTTAGTACCCTACGAATAAAATGTTCTAAAAATGTATGTGAAATTGTTTATTAATAAAAATAATGTATGTACATGATAAAAACGACTTTTCTACTCTTTAAATTTCATCTTCTACTTGGTGTAGGTATTTGTCAAGAACAACTAATGCAGGTCGATTATCTGAATTCACAGTATACTGATCCTGATGTGCTGCAATGTCACAGCCAAATAAAAATCAGTGGGCTTATAATCATAGTAGCCATTGTCTTCACAACGATGACGTAGAAACCAAATTCTTTTGTTGTTCCAACAGTTGAATCGCTGACCTGGCTCCTCCTCCCAAAACAATCTAAAGCCACGACAATACCAATCTCTTAGCAATAAACTAAAATCACGCTTAGGATTCTTTCCAATCATACCAGGATATGTATTCTCCCACTGATTACATTTATCATAGTGGCAATTCGAGCATAGGTGTCCTCTAGGATGAGAGTCACACACCCCTTCAAGACAGGAATTACAACCTTTAATTTGTACAGCATATCCTCTATGCAATTTACACGGGTTGCATAATCTGCACTTTTCATCATACTCATCAATCATTGTACAATTCTCACATAATGACCAGCTGCCCAGTGTGTACATGCATAGTGGACATGCATGGAGCATTTTTTCATGTGTTGACACTCTCACCACCAAAATGAAACTGAGCTATCAGCAACAAATTGAGTGGGATATAGAGAGAGAGGAGTAAATCATCCTTGAACACCATCTTTCTCATGAAAAAAAAGTCCTAAATTTCTAAGTTAGTGTTTAAAAGCATATCCACAATATCATTTTGCTGTGTCGTTATTAATATGTCAATAAATTGTGTAAATGCATTTGGACCACAACGTAAAAGCTTCATGCAATAGTCTAATGATGGAGAATCAGTTTTCATTATATCAACAAGCATTCTCTGAGAAATTATCTTCCTTTGAATAGACAGCTCTAGAAAATCATCATCTAGAATCAAACTTTTTTCCATAAACACAAGATTCCCCATGATTCGCTCTTTCTCAAATCTGTCCATTTTTTAGAGTCCTAACACTCTCACAACCAACTTCAGACTAACCAGAATTCTTTTTTTTCTACTCTAAAAAATATACGCTAACCTACTATAGAAGGAAAAATATCTTTGATTTAGAAACAGTTCTATTGAGCATAATTACAACAATAATAATCACTGATTCAATTTGTTTTCATCAATATATTTCACTGGTGCATCTAATGCTGCCTGAAGTCTATTTATATGCACAATGTTCAGTTTCGTAGAGCAAAGCATAATTGCTCCTCCATTTTAAATTTGCTCAATGATATCACGTATCTACCATACATATCATCCCATTCAAGGCTTAGTCTATATCCTCGTTTTATTTCCACAGCCACGTTTGGTACTCTTGTATCATTGCTGCTGCTACCTGCTCTATCATCAAGCTCCAATAGTGTAAATGTTCCACTCATTTTCTCTACTCATATCGTCTCAAATAAACTATTCCTTCTGAATTCAATTCTCTTACTAATATGAACTACAATGAAAATCACTCATTTTATTTGAATCCAATTACTAATCAAGTTACCGTATATGGAGTAGCCTCCGCTCTCTGGGATTGGCCCCAAAAAGTGGGTGTTGCCTCAGAAACCAGCTTGATTGCATTACACAATTTCGTCCCTTGTCTAAGCAAAAGTATTTTCTATATGTCTAAGCAAAAGTATTTCCTATATGTCTAAGCAAATGTATTTCCTATATGTCTAAGCAAAATTATTTCCTATATGTCTAAGCAAATAGCATGGTGATTCTTATATGTCTAAGCAATAGTATTTTCTATATATCTAAGCAAAAGTATTTCCTATATGTCTAAGCAAAAGTATTTTCTATATGCCTAAGCAAAAGTATTTCCTATATGTCTAAGCAAATAGCATGGTAATTCCTATATGTCTAAGCAAAAGTATTTCTTATATGTCTAAGCAATAGTATTTTCTATATGTCTAAGCAAAAGTATTTCCTATATGTCTAAGCAAAAGTATTTCCTATATGTCTAAGCAAATAGCATGGTGATTCCTATATGTCTAAGCAAAAGTATAAGGTACTACTCTACTAACATTAAATAAATAAAAAACAATTTTTTCAACTCAATCTAAGCAGCAACATCAAAGCTTAAAATGAACAGAAATTACTACCTATATGAGGAGGTGTTCTCCTCTTCAATACCTAGGTCTTAACGCCAAAGTTTTTCTTAGAACTTCTAAAAAGGCTTATTATTGCATTTAAACGACCTTTGTATTTCGGGAGTCGTTATTAAAGATTTGGGACGAAAAGTCAAACTTTAGCGTAAACAGTGAGGTATTGAGGAGGAGGCAACCCCCCTCATATACGTAATAATTTCTGTTCGTTTTAAGTAATGCCGGGAAATCCAGCTTCCCCTCCATGGAAAATGTCTTCCCCCACAGAAAATCGCCCATGGAGAGTTCTTTCCCATGTAAAATACCAGCCACCAGGAAAATTTACCCAGACAATTCCAATTTAGCTGAAAATTCCCCTGAAACATTTCTTGTGGATAATTCTGACTAAAAAAATTTTCTTAACGCACTTTCATTTGAAAAAGACTTTAATTTATGATTGTTTTCAAAATTTTGCTCGAGATCCACTCCTCTGTGGAAAATTTTTGCCTCAAATACCCCCACCCCCTAGTAGACAGTTGCTCCCACAGCAAATTTCCCCTGGAGAATTTATCCACTGAGAAACTCCCCCATGGAGAATTTCTCCAATGGAAAATTCCCTCCCCCAAAAGAAAGATATTCTAGAGAACTGCAACCCGATCAAAATTTCCCTCGGACAATTCCCTTTAACTTCTCCACTTGTAAAATTGAGTCGGCCAAGAGAAAGTAATATAAATAAAAAGAATTTTGGATGGGAATTCTGGCAAACTCCATCTACCCACAAATATTCGACCCCGGAAAATCCCCCCTCCCGAAAATGTGTGTACGCTTCCCTATAACAAATACTATATGTAACCAATGGGCAAATTTCATGACTTACAGAGCTTTCCCCAGGAGCTATGGGGGACCATATCATCCCCAAAAGCATAATTACTGGACTTTACAATTATAGCTGAATAAAAAAGGAGCGTGGGAGGGCGGCTAGTTACCCTCCAATCTTTATGTTCATTTAAAAAGGGCACTAGAACTGTAAATTTATGTTCGATTAAGCTCTTTCCCGATATTCTAGGACTTTTTGTTCAATGCAACCACCCCCGAGGCAAGCAAACAAAAAAACGAAAAAACACGCATCCCTGATCTTTATTTTAGGCAAAAAAAATACAAATTTCCGCGTTTCTGCCGGTGGGAGCTTTAAACTTCTTCTTTTGGGTTTTCGGATCCGCTGAATCTGATGGTGTGATTTTCATTAGGATTCCATGATTTTTAGGGGATGTTTCCCCTTTTTCAAAAATCAGGCAAATTTTCTCAGGTTCGTAGCTTTTGCTAGGTAACACTAAGCTTAATGAATTGTACACATTTGGAGTCAGCATAATAGGTCAATCCTTTTGATGTCTCTATTGATATACAAATTCCATTTTTAGAGTTTCGATTACTATTGAGCCGCGTCGCTCCTTATTTACAGTTCGTTACCACGAACTGTTAGATAGAACTTCTAAAAACGCTAATTATTCTAATTAGACGGCCCGGTGGAACACCCCTCACGGACGTATTAATTTATGCTATATTTAACTCATGATGTTACTCCTTACTTTCATTGGATAAAACTTCTCCCCCCTCCCCCCAGGAAAATTTCTTGTGGATGATTCCGGATGAAAATTCTTTCTTAGCTCATTTTTATTTGAAAAATAATTTAATTTCTGCGTGTTTTCAAAATAATGCCGGATATCCCCTCCTCTTTGGAAGAGTTTTCCCACAAAAACCCTCCCCCGCCCATTAATAGAACGTTGCTTCCGCAAAAAATTCTCTCTGGAGGATTTATCCCTGGAAACTCATTCATGGAGAATTTCTCCCGTGGAAAATACCCCCCCCCCCCTACAGAAAGATAGTCTAGACAGTTTCAACCCGATAAAAATTCCCCTTGACGATTCCCCCTAACATTTCCACATGTAAAATTGAGTTGGCAAAGAGAAAGTAAGACAAATAAAAATAATTTCGCATAGGAATCCTGGCAAATTCCCCCAGTGTTTCAAGATACCTTACAAGTTTTATTTTTTATAGAGGGAATGGATCAACTTTTGAGATCTTCCTAGCAATCTTATGGGACTTCTAAAAAATGTCAAAAAAGGATTTTGTCAAAAACCTACGCAATTGAACTTAGCATAAACCTCGCCGTCACATAAATGTCACTATGAATGAGCCTATCAGTTTTGAACACCTGAAAAGATATTTACAAAGCCTTCCAACTTTTAACGCCATTTCGTCCTGTGACGGTTCATTCGCCCCTAAACTTTTATACAGTCCATGTGCAAAGTAAAGGGTTATTATAGACGGTTTATTCCGTGATACCAACTGTTATGCATCATATCATAGCTGTAAACAAATTATTCGAGGAGTGGATCAGTGGATATCTTTGTGGGTTAGGATTATATTAACCCTCGAATGAGCATTTTTAGGCCTTGATTTTAAACTTTTCCTTAGATGTCCATCAGCTTAATATGAAGGCAGATTCATCCCCTATCATCCCTTTGTGCGGATTAATATTCTTGGACTATACCTGTAATATGAAAGCTTAGGGCTTGAAAGTTTCCCTCTTATTGCAAAAATAATTAAATGTAAAAATAAAATATCGGATTACATGCTTATTTGTACAGAGGTGACAGAAGTGGGATTTCCCCAAAAAGCAAATAGTTCCCCATCAATAACAAAAGAATTGTAACCTGAAAAATCCTTTTGGCGTTTTAGATTAGATCCCTACAAGAAACTTATTTTGACGAAAATGTGTTTTTTTTTGTCACGAATGATAATCATTTTCGAAGCATTGCTTTTCACAAGTAAAAGCTTAGCAAAAGAACAAGGTGTCGGAGAGAGAGGCAACTCCCCCTTACGTTTGGAATAGTCCTGAAGATGTTACTAATAAGAATAGAAAGCAATTATTTGTTTTTCTAGCAAATGAAAATAAAGAACGATGGTAACAATTCAAACAAACAAAAATATTTTGTATATTAGGGGGGCTGCCAGCTGCAACCCCACTAGCTCTCATTCTTTTTTACAGTAGAGTTTCAAAGTATTGTAGGTATCGATCATGCTCCTAATACAACTGTAATTGAATTATAATCTTGTTCCTAAAAAGCAGGAGGGGGGGATTTTGAAGTGACATCTGCCTGAAATGCAGGATAATATCTTCATTTTAAGTCTTAATGTCACTCCTTATTTCGATTAAAAAACTTGCCTTTAATCTATTTATAGTAAAATATCTCGATGATAATACTAAAAAATGTCTAGTCATGCATTCAGAGCATTATTTAGTGCTGATTAACCCGTCCGTCAAGTTTTTAGCTTTATATACTGGTTTAATAAGTAACGAAAGTAGCCTAGTCAGGTCTGATTCAGGTGAAAAGGATTTTAGTAGATATTATTTTGAATTTGCGAAAACGTGATAATGCTTTCCCTGAAGGTAGGGAGAAGTATCAAAATAAGGTAACATATTATATTTTGGAAAATCTGACATTATAATAAAAAGGTAAAACCCTAGGCCTAGCTTATGGGTGGTATTAGTGCTGCATTCCAGTGGCGTAATTTCGTCAAAATCCTGGGGGGGGGGGGCAAATTTGGAGCTAATCTTCCCAAATCACAGTGAAAACTGAAATGTGAGCCTGCTTGAAGGATGCTTGAATTAGGCTATGCAGATTTTTGGAGAAACTAATTTCAGATAAGGGGGGTTCAATTGAAGTCTGGGAGGGGCAGTTGCCCCCTACCCTAGAGCAAATTATGCCACTGCTGTATGTTGACTCTCTAGAAGGAAACACAACACAATTTTGTAAAGTAGCCCAACTTACTTTAAAACAGGGTTCAGGAAGTCCCAATCTCCCACCTTCACCATGTCTTATTTGCAAGGCTGTAAACATTGTGAAGAAAGAGAGAATAAATAAAGGGATGGTGTGCCTTACATTAGGCTCCAAGCAGAGCAAGAGGTTAAATTTTTTTTTTACATGTAGATTGTTAAGATAGCTTTAATCCAAAATTCAAATAAAACATTCATATATGTTGCAAATTTACTCTACTCCCCCCCCCCCCTAATTGTAAAATATATAGAATCAAGGCTGTACCCAGGTTTTTTGGAGGGGGTTTTACTCAAAGATTTTTTTGGGGAGGAGGGGGTTCTACACAAAAGAAACTAAAAAAAATACTTACATAATTTGTTTATGTCCATTTTGGACATAAATTGTTTATGTCCATGTTTTTACAAGTCAAACAAACATTTGGGAGGAGGAGTTCAAACCCCCCTGCCCCCCCCCCCTCCTCTGGGTACAGCCTTACTTTGAATTGTACATATAATGTAAATTTTCCATCAATTCTCTAAACCATTGAATCAATTTGAATAAAGCAGTTATGTATAGAATATTTATTGTATGTAGGTATGTATAATTCAGGGTGTATATTTCATCTGTAATCATTTTTATTCAGTTCTAGTTAAAACTGAAAGTCTTGGAATGTCTGGTTTCCTGAACTGTAAGTTTAAGAAAAGAGACCTAAACTTAAGCATGGAATTCTTTTGTTTCTTCACTTAATTTTAAAATCCCTGTAAGTAAGGAACAGGTGAAGATAATAGCTCGAAAACCCTTTCCCAGGCTTTAATTTTTCACCATACCTAAATTTGGGATTTATTTTTGAAAGTATATTATTCAACTAGCCCAATAACTGACTAAGTTGGTTGTAACTGCTAAAACTTTTATTTCCTTTAAATATTGTATAGTTGGGATTTTATACCTATCTTTACCTCAATAGAGATCATGTTTGGCTTTGAGCTCCTATTGGAGTGTAGATCTTGGCAAGGTGGTTCCAAAGTGGTGAATTATGAAGTTAAAAGTACCTTCACAAAATAGTGTTTTCTTTTGGGCTATTTTACAACCTTTTTGTGATGAACTAATCAAAAACAAAAATATTTTCTAAAGAGAAGTAATCAGTTATATTAAAAACTAAAGTGAGTAACTATGTTGTCATTCAATTATTCAAAATTAAAACAAACATATATTACTTAAAATAAATTATAGTATTAAACCCAAAAATAGCAGATACTGTTCTGAATGAATAGAACTAAACCCAACATGAATAGAAACTAAAATGAATGGTAAAGTCTATCTTAAAATGAACATAAAATCCTGCAAATACAATTATGGCTACCAGAAGTTAAATGCCCCCCTAAGCCTTTTTAAGCTTTTTTTTTCTCTCTTCTTCTTCTTCTTTTGTTGTTTGAGGTGTGTGAACAAGTATAGTGGATTATTTGGATTGTTTTACTTTTTTTTGTCATTATGGTGACTCCAGCAGTAATTCAGAAAGGAATTATGTATTTTATTTATACACACATACATACATACATATATATATTTTTTTATTATCAGCATTTCCGGTATACTTAATTTGTGCTATAAATTAGTACTAAAATTTTCTATGTTTTTTCTATTCCTGGCATGCCCCTAGGACAACTTGCCTTTGCAAGTTCATGGGCAGGCTAGAAGATTTAGTTGAAAGACTTGTTTTTTTTTCATGTATTATATATATATATATATATATATATATATATATATATATATATATATATATATATATTATATATATATATATATATATATATATATATATATATATAATATATATATATATATATATATATATATATATATATATATATATATATATATATATATATATATATACATATATATATATATATATATATATATATACATATATATATATATATATATATATATATATATATATATATATATATATATATATATATATATATATATATATATATATATATGTATGTATGCATTTTGTCAAGTTCTATTTTTTATTAATAATAAACTAACTAATAATAAACTAAATGCCAGAGCATCATCTGTGCTTGACTGAAAACAATATGCATTTTCAGTGGTGTGTTTTATTTTAGTTTCTTTCATTTTAAGTTTTCCCTCCTCTCCCCTCCAAACTTTGCCTATGTACTACTAGAAATACTAATATACATGGCCATTTATAGATCCTTGGCAGCATTGTGCAATCATGGTTTTAAGGGGAAAGCTGAATATTCCTCACATGAGTTTGAAAGGCCAACATACAGAAAACACATGTTATATGCCACAATTGGTGTTGGGGTATCTGTAGCCACATTGTTTGGGATTAAGAACAAAGTTCAAGGTATGTTTAAATCAAATTGACTTTAGTGTGAAAGGTAATAATTACCATATGCTTCAATTTTCAAATTACTTTGACATACACCAAACATCAAGCCCTTGAAATGCAAAGGATCTAGCACATAACCCAAAGTATGTGTTTACAAAGAATGAATGCCTTATTTTTCCTAAAGAATGCAGAGGAGTGGTGTTTTCCAGGCTTTGTTTGATGCCACTGGGCATTTAAGTACTGTATTGCATTGGGGAATCAAGGTATTAGGTAGGAAGGGGAAAGGTGGTTTGGCTGTTTTGGGGATTTTAGCTCAACAAATTTGGATAGGTATAAGAAAAAATATTTGCCAGCCAGGGGGAGTGGTGCCATATTGGTGGTTGGTAGACTTACATAAAGTGAAAACAGCATAGAATTTAATTGCATCCAAGGCAAGGTAGACTGTTGCACCACAATCCCACTTGTATATCCCTACTGAAATTGGGAAGGCCTGCAGGGAGCATTTATTCTCCTTATTCTTAGAATTGTGGTTGTGTGTTTTTACAATTTTATTTGGGCTAATTCACTCCTTTTTTGCTGTTTTGACAAATTGGCCAATATAGGAGTTCCTGTTTACATGTCTCAATGCCATGTTTCCATTTGAAAAAGGACATGTATCATAGTAGTAGCTGTTGGGTAGTAAAGTGCCCTCAACTCACAGTACCAAACATCTCTAAGAAACTGTCTAGTGAGATAAAAGCTCCAAATTCATTGTATTAGAAAGTGGCCATTTCTACACATATTCAACTTCCAAAAGTTTTTTATCTGTTGTTTTTTTTTTTTTTTTTTTTGGGGGGGGGGGGGTTCTAAAAAGGGCCTAGAACTTCCCAAACATGATATCAAATCTTGAAATTGTCCTTGCCAAAAACCCTTAACTTGAAGCAAAAGCAGGTCTAGAGCAAAATCTTGGAGGGGGGGGGGGGCAGTGTGACAAGAGTGCCAATAATTTAATAGATTGACAAATTTATTTAATAAAAGGATAGAAAATGAAAAAAAATGAGGGTACTAGAAAATCTTGGGGGGCTCTCAGTCCCCTGGACCCTCTTATGACTGGAAGTTGACATCTTAAAAAACAAGGAAACTTCATTTTTACTTGATTAATACTGATATATCTTATTTTTTTTTTCTTCTTTTTTCTTCCCATGGGCTCATCATCTAGAATGAATGGCAATGGAGAAACAAATAAGCACTCAAAGAAAAGGTAATGTAAAAAAAAAAACTCACGAGTTTTTATTTAATTGGCACTTGTAGCACCATGGTTTAGTGTCATGTGGCATCAAAAGTGCCACTTTCTGGTAATATTTCCGGAAGGGAGTGGATTCAAAAGCTAAAATTGCATCATTGAAATTACTGCTGTTTAAGACCCAGAAATAGAGATTTTTGTGCCCTGTATCTTAAAAACAATGGAAATAACATTTTTGTATGGATAGTTCTGATGTGTATTTTATTCCTCTGGGTTATCACATAGAATGGATGGTCCAAGACTGATATATTTCTTGTGGAAGTAAAGAGCAAACTGAAACTTTGAACAAAAATTATTGTTTTGCAGTTTAGCCTACGCAACATACACCTGCAAAACTGGTTCAAATAAACTGACTCATGGTGTATCCGTATATTTGTAGAATTCTATAAAAATATGTTGTAGGAAATGTGACACCATACATCGTAGTAGCCGCTTTTCAAAAGACGTATTTTTTTTTTAAGCATCTTATATTATGACAATTTAAAAACCGCATTTTATTTTAATATTTTCTTTTTGTTGCTTATTAAATAGCACTAGATATGGCGTTTTCCTTTAAAATGAGATCCCTCCCAGCATTCTGCAACAACTGGTTCAGTATGATCACAACCAGGAGAAAACAGAAACAAATAGAGACACATCACTTCTTCTCATGTAAAAAAGTGATTTTCCTTGTTGTTGGAGATTAATTAAAAAAAAACTTTCCGAAAAATAAGTTTTTCAAAGAAAAGTAAAGGCCATTTTAAACTTAAGCTCAGGAGATACAAATACCTGTTAAAATTCAAACTCAAAACGACCAGAAATTACTATTAAAGAATAAATGAAACCCAAAACGAACAGAAATTAAATAAACAATCATAGCAAAAAACATACAACAAGTAATAATATAAATGAATAAATAGATCTTAAAGCGAGTAATGCTTAGATTGAATATGAAAATCAAGCTTAAAACGAACAGAAATTAAATAAACAATCAATGCGAACAAACATACAATATATATTAATGTAAATGAATAAATAAATCTTAAAGCGAGTGAAACTTAAAAAATATATGCAAATCAAGTTTGAATCGAATAAAAATAACTACAAACAAGAGTTTGGGTATCGCCTCACTGCAGAAGCCTAAAACCTACTGCGTCATTGGCGCTTTACTGAAAACAATTCTTTGACATGTTTTCACTTTTGTAACTTTAAGAAATCAAAAATTAATTAAGATTTTAGGGAATAAATATCAGCATATGTATATTAAATTGACAATGCACATTTTTTTTCAGTAAACTCATTTGAATTTTTTTCAGTAAAGTACAAATTATATTTTGGCTTTTAGAAAGCATAGGGGTTTTAAACCCTACTCATATTAATTTATGCTCGTTTTGGGTTTGACTCTAATATTTATTTTTATTTTTGTTCGTTTGGGTTTCATTTATTCATTGATACTGATTTGGGGTAGTTGTATGTTTGGAAGATTATATGATACTCCGGAAGCCAGGTGTTGAAAATGTGAATCATATCACGACGAAATGGGGCTGCTACGAGAATTAGCCTACCCTCCACCCCCTAAATTGACCATGCGGATTCAAAAATACCAATGGCACTTGCTTGCGAGTGGTGGAACACTCCGAAACTTGACATTTTATTATATTTTGGTGTTTCATGCAAGAAAATGCATGTTCCACAAAGTTTGAGGTGCAGTTTTCCGCTCAAATAGAAATGCCTAGAAGCCATAGAATGTTTTCATAACAAACTAACACGATTAGTTAGAAAAAATGGCAGAGTTAAAAAAAATGGCAAAACTATATGAGTCTTGAACAGTCTTGGAAAGTATAAACAAAATCAAATTGAATATTAGATATATAATGATATTAATTGTTGAAAGATCCATCAGTTCAAGATTTTTTTTTCACTGTAATTTTTATTTTCATTTTCAATGCTGCAAGAACTGGAAAATAATAAATTTTTAATATACGAGTAATTCGTTTTCAGTGAAGCACCAATGACACAGAAGGCTTTAGGTTTTTACAGTTAAAGAAGGGGGCAGTATCCAAATTTTGTTTGTAGTGAAACCATATTTGTCTTGACCAATCTTGAAAAGAACTAATAAATTAAACTGAATATTTGATGCATAATGATATTAATTGCTAAAAGCTCATCAGTTCAAAATTTTACTGTAATTTTAATGTTTATTTTCAATATTAAGTACAAAAGAAAACATTTGTAATATAATTCGTTTTCAGTAAAGCGCCAATGACGCAGTAGGTTTTAGGCTTCTGCAGTGAGGCGATACCCAAACTCTTGTTTGTAGTTGTTTTTATTCGATTCAAACTTGATTTGCATATTCTTTTTAAGTTTCACTCGTTTTAAGATTTATTTATTCATTTACATTAATATATATTGTATGTTTGTTCGCATTGATTGTTTATTTAATTTCTGTTCGTTTTAAGTTTCATTTATACTTTAATAGCAAAATATTTGTTTTCGTTTTAAGCTTGATTTTCATATTCAATCTAAGCATTACTCGCTTTAAGATCTATTTATTCATTTATTTTATTACTTGTTGTATGTTTTTTGCTATGATTGTTTATTTAATTTCTGTTCGTTTTGGGTTTCATTTATTCTCTAATAGTAATTTCTGGTCGTTTTGAGTTTGAATTTTAACAGGTGTTTGTATCTCCTGAGCTTAAGTTTAAAATGGCCTTTACTTTTCTTTGAAAAACTTATTTTTCGGAAAGTTTTTTTTTTTTAATTAATTTTTGTTTGTTTTTGATTGCAAAAAGTTTCAAGTTTTTATGGCATGGGGGGGGGGGTACTTACTGTCCGATTATTCTTGAATTTAAAAAACGGATCTAGAAATTTCAATTTAAATCGAATGAGGCTTTTTTCAAAGTCTATACGATTACCTCTTTGATAAAAACCTTATATATGAACAATAGACAGCTTGCATAACTTGTGGACAGCGATTGACAACAATGAATGGATTGAAAAAATAGCTCCAATAAGGGGGTTTAGACCATTTCACTTGCTGACACAAAGGGATCACGACTGTTTGGAATTGACCTTAATAGGATTTTGTGTGCCAAAGCAATTTTGTATCTATCACAGAGTATGTATTTTAACCTTATAATTGGATAATTATAATAGATTTCCTATGTGTTCTTCCCATACAAAACCCCTTCCCATATGTTATAAACCCCCCTTAATAAGTTATGCCCCAGGGCATAACTTAAAACGCCTACCCTCGGGCCCTGATGGGCTGTGTCGATACCGGAGTTTTTTGTTATCAGAACTTTGAACTATTTTAACAAAATGTCTATCTCAAAATTTTTATCTGATGCATTTAGGGCTTGGAGGAGGGGTGGCTAGTTACCCTCCAATCTCTTTTGACTCTTAAAAAGTGAACAAGAACTTTCAATTTTCAGTCAAATGAGCCCTCTCTAAAGTTTATACGAGCATCCCATCCATAAGAAATAATAGGAAGGATTCGGAGAATCATTAAATTACAACCCTTGCCCTGAGGGCTGTGGGGGAGTTGTCATCCTCAAAGACCTAATTTCAAGAACTTAATACTACGTTTAATTAAATGGCTGTCTCAAAATTTTGATTGGATGTGTTTGGGGAAAAGGTGGGCGTGAGAGGGGGGTTAGTTGCCCTCAAATCACTTTCGACTATTAAAAAGGGCACTAGCCCTTTGAATTTCCAATCGAATGAGCTTTTTTTGAAGTTTCTACGACACCGCCTTCTATAAAAACCTTATATGCCCCCAGGGTATAACTTAAAACCCTTGCCTTGAGGGTTGTGGGGGAGTGTCCCCTCCCCTGGATCCGCCACTGCCTTACACTCTCTGTTTCTTTCCTTGTTAGGGAGGACAGCAGATGCATAATAGGTGTGTGTTAATACCAAAACATTTTAACTCTCATTGGACCTTCAGGTATAAACAGAATTAGTTCAAAGGAAGGGGTGGGGGAAAAGGGTGTGTGGGGGGTTATTTTCCCTTCGATCAATTTTGACTCTTAAGAGCTGGACTAGAACTTCCAATTTCCAATCAAATGAGCCCTCTCTGAATTTTATACGAGAATCCCTTCCTGCCCCCGGGCCCTGGGGGGTTTTGTTGACGCCAGAGTTTTGTTACTTAACCTTTCAACTATTTTTAACATAATGGTATGTTTAACCCTTGCATATAAAGCAGTTCTGGGGGGAAAGTAATAAAAAATATTGAAGCTATATAAGATTTATTCATTTATTTATGCTTGCACCGGTTATCTTTACGCTTGTAAGATAGTTAATTTTAATTTCTGTTCGTTCGGGGTTTTGTTTATTCTTTAACAGTAGTTTCTGGTCTTTTGAGTTTTAACTATAATAGGAATTAATTTCTGCTGGTCCTGAGTTCAATATGGCTCTTTACTCTTCTTAGAAAACTTATTTTTATGTAAGGTTTTTTTTAAATTAATAATAATAAAACATTGAAGCCTTATGGTCTTTGCTATAGACAGCTTAATCTACATGCCTCTGAAAAATCAAACCTGATTTTTTCACCAACGCCTTCTATAAAAACCTTATATGCCCCCAGGGCTTAACTTAAAACCCTTGCCCTGAGGGTTGTGGGGATTGTCCTCCTCAAAAATATATTTTCTATCTGGAAATCAACTATGCTGAACGAAATGGCCATCTCAAAATTTTGATTGGATGTGTTTGGGGGAATGATGGGCGTGGGGGGGGCTAGTTCCCCTCCAATCACTTCCGACTATTAAAAAGGGCACTATCCCTTTGAATTTCGAATCGAATGAGCCTTTTTGAAGTTTCTACGACAACGCCTTCTATAAAAACCTTATATGCCCCCAGGGCATAACTCAAAACCCTTGCCCTGAGGGTTGTGGGGGATTGTCCTCCTCAAAAACATGTTTTCTATGTGAAAATTAACTACGCTGAACAAAATGGCTATCTCAAAATTTTGATTGGATGTGTTTGGGGGAATGATGGGCGTGGGGGGGGCTAGTTCCCCTCCAATCACTTCCGACTATTAAAAAGGGCACTATCCCTTTGAATTTCGAATCGAATGAGCCTTTTTGAAGTTTCTACGACAACGCCTTCTATAAAAACCTTATATGCCCCCAGGGCACATCTTAAAACTCTTGCCCTGAAGGTTCTGGGGGAGTGTCCTCCTCAAAAACGTATTTTCTATCTAGAAATCAACTACGCTGAACAAATTGGCTATCTCAAAATTTTGATTGGATGTGTTTGGGGGAATAAAGGGCGTGGAGGGGAGCTAGTTGCCCTCCAATCACTTTCGACTATTAAAAAGGGCACTAGCCCTTTAATTTCCAATCGAATGAGCCTGTTTTGAAGTTTCTACGACAACGCCTTCCATAAAAACCTTCTAAGCCCCCAGGGCATAACTTAAAACCCTTGCCCTGAGGGTTGTTGGGGAGTGTCCTCCTCAAAAATATATTTTCTATCTGGAAATCAACTACGCTGAACAAAATGGCTATCTCAAAATTTTGATTGGATGTGTTTGGGGGAATAAAGGGCGTGGAGGGGAGCTAGTTGCCCTCCAATCACTTTCGACTATTAAAAAGGGCACTAGCTTTTTGAATTTCCAATTGAATGAGCCTTTTTGAAGTTTCTACGATAACGCCTTCTATAAAAACCTTATATGCCCCCAGGGTATAACTTAAAACTCTTGCTCTGAGGGTTGTGGGGGAGTGTCCTCCTCAAAAATATATTTTCTGTCTGGAAATCAACTACGCTGAACAAATTGGCTATCTCAAAATTTTGATTGGATGTGTTTGGGGAAATGATGGGCCTGGGGGGGGGGGGGCTAGTTGCACTCCAATCAGTTACGACTATTAAAAAGGGCACTAGCCCTTGCCCTGAGGGTTTTGGGGGAGTTGCCTCCTCATAAATATATTTTCTATCTGGAAATCAACTACGCTGAACAAAATGGCTATCTCAAAATTTTGATTGGATGTGTTTTGGGGAATAATGGGCGTGGGGGGGGGGGCTAGTTGCCCTCCAATCACTTTCGAATATTAAAAAGGGCACTAGCTTTTTGAATTTCCAATCGAATGAGCCTTTTTTGAAGTTTCTATGACAACGCCTTCTATAAAAAACCTTATATGCCCCCAGGGTATAACTGAAAACCCTTGCCCTGAGGGTTGTGGGGGAGTGTCCTCCTGAAATATATATTTTCTATCTGGAAATCAACTACGCTGAACAAATGGCTATCTCAAAATTTTGATTGGATGTGTTTGGGGGAATGATGGGCGTGGGGGGGGCTAGTTGCCCTCTAATCATTTTCGACTATTAAAAAGGGCACTAGAACTCTCGATTTCCAATCGAATGAGCCCCCTTTGAAGTTTCTACGACGACCCCTTCCGTATGAAGTGCCTCTGGAAAAAAAAAAAAATAAATAATAATAATAAAACATTGGAGCCGTATGGCCTTTACTATAGGCCACGGTACAGCGTTGCCTCTGCTGAGAAACTGTAATTCTCTTTTTTCGAGTTTTTTACCATGATAATTTCAATGATGCAGCTTTCGTTTCGACTATTTTCGAGGGGTATCAGGCTATTTGTCGAAATTCCCATAGGTTTGTTTTCTCCATAAACTTTCACTATTAACATTAGCCGAAATAACAGTTACCAATTATACCGAAAATTCCCTCAACTGGCATTTTTTTTTCAAAATTTATCTTTAAATTTTTTGTAACTTTGGGTAGGAGTTTGTTCGTTACTAGTTTGTAGCTACTATTGTAACTATGAGGCTGATGTCACTGGTGTATCTGCTGCTGCTCTAACAACGTAACTGAATAAGAAGAGAGGAACCAACACATGAACAAAAAGAGGAAAATGCATATGAGCATGAGAAAGAAACAACACAGGAAGGAAGGAGAAGAGGAAAGAACACGATATCAGACGCAGGAACAAAAACAGGAGCGAATGATTGAAGGAATACAGCAACAAAGACACAGGACCAAAAACTGGAGTAAACAAACGAACAAAATTTCGAACAAAAATTTACGAACAAAAGCCGTAATTTTGGCAGCACAGACATTATTGACGTTGGTTCGTTCTTTACTAGTTACTATTAAAAAAAAACGACGGCTTTTTATTTCTGTGGTAATATTCTACTAGAAATATTTGGCAAGAAACGGGAAAACAGAAAAAAATATGTATAATTGAAAAATAGCCAAGAACCAAGGGTGATTTTCTGCTAGTGGAAAAAAAACGAAGCGAAAAGACAAAAGCAGATATTTCGCCAAAGACCACCGCCAAGCTTTCCTCAGTACCCAAAACCGAACAAGCAAAAAAAAGGGAAAAAACACACACAAAATTGACCTTTTGCAGTGAACATTAACAAAAGAGAAGAAAAACTGAAACAAACAAATACCAAGCCAGAATAAATGGGATACTGTTACAAATTAGATTGGGCAGAAATCAAACAGTTCATAGTAACAAACTGTAAGTAGTGACTTAGCTGAATGCTAACCGAAACTCTAAAAACCGGAATTTCGACACGAATATATATATATCAAAAGAATCGGCTTATTATGCTGATTTCAGATATATAAGTTTTATTAATTTTAGTCTTATCTGTTAAAGGGAAAAAGGCTGAGAAAATTTGCCTGATTTAAAAAAAAACGGGAATACGCCCCCTAAAAGTAATAGAATCTTAATGAAAATCATACCATCCAATTCAGCGTATCAGAAAACACTACTGTAGAGGTTTCAAGCTCCTATCTGCAAAAATGTGGAATTTTGTATTTTTTTTTTTTTTTTGCCAGAAGAAAGATTACGGATGCGTGTTTATTTGTTTTTTTTTTATTCCAGGGGTGATCGTATCGGCCCAGTGGTCCTAGAATATCGTGAGAGGGCTCATTCAAACGGAAATTAAAAGTTCTAGTTCCAATTTTTAAGTGACTAAAAGATTGGAAGGCAACTAGGCCCCCTCCCCGCCCCTTTTTTCCCGAAATCGTCCGATCGAAATTTTGAGATAGCCATTTTGTTCATCATAATTGAAAGGCCCAATAACTATGCCTTTGGACATAACATGACCCCCCCCCCTCATAGCCTCAGGGGAAAGGTTTTTAAGTTATAAAAGTTCCCCATTGTTTACGCATAGTATTTGTTATTGGGAAGTATGTATACATTTTCGTATGGAGGGGGGACGAATTTTCTGCTGGGGGTTTTTCCATGGGAAGGGAAGTTTCCAGGGGTTGAACTTATCAGGGGAATTATACACTGGGGGAATTTGCCAGAATTCCTTAACAAAATTCTTTTTATGTGTCATGCTTTCTCTTTTTCATCTCAATTTTACGCGTGGAGTTGTTAAGGGTAATTGTCAGGGGTAAATTTTCACCGGGATTGAATTGTCTAGAGCATATATCCGTGGGGGAGATTTCTGCGTTGAGGTGGGGCCAGATTTCATGGCATTATTTAAAATACGATAAGAAATTAATTTAAAATAAGTTTTTTCAACTGAAAGTAAGAAGCAACATTAAAACTTAAACGAACAGAAACTATTACGTATACGAAGGGGTTGCCCCTTCTTCAACACCTTGCTCTTTACGCTAAGGTTTGTGTTTGTCCCAATTCTTAAAGAAAGACTCCTGAAACACAAGGGTCATTTAATTAGAACAATAGGAAGTTTTTTAAAAGTACTAAAAAACTTTAGCATAAAAAGCGAGGTGTTGAGGAGGGGGCAATCCCCTTCATATACGTAATAATTCTCTCCCTAGCGATTAACTTAACCTGTCTACTGACCTGCTCTTTATTAATGTGTCAAATAATCTTGGTTTAAAATGAGAAAGAATATTACGCTGGCAGAACCCGTCACCAAGGGGAGAAAGAGTGTACAAATACAAGCATTAAATAAATAAATTTCTAAAATCTGAAAATGACGAGTTTGACTCTGCCTTGACCGCCAACGTTTTTAAGCATCCAGATCACTTAGTTCTTCTTGACAAGACAATTTTAATTTCCATAGTAAATGGTTCACCACAATCTTTTAGGGAGGCAATTGAAATTATAAATTACGTAAATAGAGACCTTGCTTTAAATATGAGACAAAAATAGAGAACTTTAAAAACTTTACAAATCCAATGTTTGTTTGAAATATTCGTATATGTACCAATGAGATTAGTGGGAGGAAATATAGTTTTTAATGTGTTTTAATGATGTAATGAAAAGAGGAAATTCAGGTATTCTCCTTCTTCCAGCCCACTTAGCAAGTGAAAACTAAAGAAACGTGTTTGATCAATTTGGGCCTTGGCTCCAAAATTAGAAATTTTCACTTTTAAAATTAGCCTTTTCTTTTGTTGGGCCTAACTCCTAATATGATTTAGTCTCTTAGTCTAGGAATACATAATAGTAAGAAATAATTTGAAGGAAAATTGAGAGATATAGGGAAGAAACTAGAGTTCTACAGGGCTGAAAATTTCTGCCGCGAAAAAAAAGTTTTAAAAGAAAATTGCGACGGTAGCGATTATTATACTTAGATGCAGCTTTGAATAGTGAGTGTGTCGTCTTTTTTATTTGGAACTTTTGGGTGAAGTATGATATGTCACATCAAAATCAGCGACCGGTTAATGCATGCCTTTATGGGGCGGGGGAAATGAAACCCTAAGAGATAAAAATAAATAGCATCTATCATTAACGAATTAGCTTTGTACTTGAACAAACTTGACGCCAACCAAGTAAAGTCCTTTCTTGCAAGCATCTGTAGCAAACACCCCCCTCTCAAAGACCTCCCACCTAAAGAAGAAGAAATATCTAAGATGCCGGTCATTACGCCTGAAGAAGTTGGAAAAAAAAACTAGCCAAGCTTGATCCGCGTAAGGCGGCCTGTCCGAAAATGGTACCCTCGGCTGTACTGGTTCATTGCGCCAAGGAACTCTGTGTACCCCTTGCGGCAATTTATAACCAGTGCTTAGTTGAGGGTACCTTCCCCAACTGCTTCAAAAAAGCGTATATAGTGCCCATCCCAAAGGTAGCTAACGCGACTAAAGGTAAAGACCTCCGCCTAATATCAAAGACCTATATTTTCGAAAATCTTCGAGCGATTCATCTTTAACTGGCTATACAACGATATAAAGGAGTCCTTAGATCCCAGACAGTTCGGCTTCCAGCTCGAATGCAGCACCATACACTATCTAGTCACCCTACTGGATGAAATGCTTCGTCACCTAGAGTGCCCAGACTCCTTCGTGGACCTCTTGATTCCCGATATGATGAAGGCATTTGATTATCTGAACCACCCACTCGTTGTCAGCGGAGCAAAGAACATGGGAGCGAGACAATTAATTGTAAGGCTACTTGCAAGCTTCCTGAGTGACAGACTTCATCTTTTCCGATATCCTCAGGATTACCTGCGGTGCCCCACAGGGTACTATCCTGGGCCCGATTACTTTCGTTATAGCAGTCAATGAGCTTCTAAAGAAAAGTCAAACAGGGCCAAGTTCGCTGATGACCTCTTTTTGCCTCTCTTGCGTCAATTAGCCGCAGCCAAAGACGAGCTTAAGCTAGCCTTTGATGAACTAATAATGGAGGCTCAGGAGGCTAGGATGGAAGTCAGCAAAGAAAAAAGTATGTGTAAGGATACTTGCTATGAAAGTGGACTTCCTCAAGAAACACATAGGCAACATTGAAACTGAAGTTGAGCTCAAATCAGTGGACTCTGCCAAAATTCTTGGAATTCTTATTGACAAAAACCTGAAATAGGATTCCCAAGTTAACAAGATTTTAAGCAACGGAGCAGGACTACTAAGATCGTTGGCGAACCTGAACCCTTTGGTTTTACCACCCTGGCCCTTATAAACATCCTAAAAACATACATCTTACCCGCCCTGGAATACGGTTGTCAAGTCTGGCATCCGGGCTTAACATAAGAACAGGACAAGCAAATAGAGAAGATGCAGAAACGGGCTTGCCGCCTCATCCTCGGCCAAGCCTAGAGTTCATACGAGGAGAATCTCCAGAGGCTCGGTCTCAAACCCCTATTCCAACGCAGACACGAAGCAGTAATGAGGTTCGGCCACCAATGCCTTCTTTGACAACAGCATAGAAGTATCTTACCGGATTTCTTAGAACCAAGAATTAACGGTCCTGCGACAAGGAGCAAAGCTGCTGTTAAAATTGTCCTGAAACAACCAGCACCGAATTCAAGTCAGCGCTACTTATCTTCATTTGTACCATATTTTGGCGAATCATTTAATAATTGTACATAGTTAATTGTTCTTAGTGCTTTAATTTGATGTTGATAATGCCAATGCTTTTTTTTTGCCAATGGTTTAAATTTATGTTGACAAGGTTACTGCTATTTTTATAATATTAATTAAAAAAAATTTCCACAAAATAAGTTTTTCAAAGAAAAGTAAAGAACTCCATTAAACAAAAACTGAGCAAAAATAAAATCAAATAATCCACCAAGCGTGAAACTATCACAAATCAGCATCGATAAACAAATGAAACCCAAAACGAACAGAAATTACAATAAATAACCGAGTCAAACTCAAAACGAGCAGAAATTAACATAAGCTGGGCTCAAAAGCCCTATGCCTTCCCAAGGTCAGAACATAATTTGCACTTTACTGAAAAAAATACATATGAATGTGCATTGTCAGTTTAATATACATATACTGATACTTAGTAATCAAAATGTTAATATTGTTTGATTTATTAAAGTTATAAAAGTAAAAAAAATTATATTTTTTTCAGTGTTAGTTGCTTTCCAATTATTTTCGACTATTAAAAAGGGCACAAGCCATTTCAATTTCTAATCGAATGAGCCCTTTTTGAAGTTTCTACGACAACGCGTTCTATAAAAACTTTATATGCCCCCAGGGCATAACTTACAACCCTTGTCCTGGGGCCTGTGAGGGGGTTGTCATCCTCAAAGACCTAATTTCCAGAACTTTCTACTATGTTGAACAAAATGGCTATCTGAGAATTTTGATTGGATGTGTTTAGGGGAATGGTGGGTGTGACAGGGGGGTTAGTTACCCTCCAATCACTTTTAACTATAAAAATAGGCACTAGCCCTCTCAATTTCCAATTGAATGAGCCCCTTTTGTAGTTTTTACGACAACTTTATCATTAAAACCTTATATGACCCCAGGGCATAACTTGCAACCTTTGCCCTGGGGACTCTGGGGGGTTTGTCATCCTTAAATATATAATTTCCAGAACTTTCAACTACGTTGAACAAAATGGCTATCTCTCAAACTTTGATTGAATGTGTTTGGGGAAATGGTGGGCGTGATTACCCTCCACTCACTTTCGACTATTAAAAAGGGCAATTTCAATTTCCAATCAAATGAGCCCCTTTTGAAATTTCCACAAATACTTTCTATATAAACCTTTCTATATAACTTACAATCCTTAAAGTGATGGCTCTGATTGGGTTATCATCCTAAAAGACCTAATTTCCAGAACTTTCGACTACGTTGAACAAAATAGATATCTCAAAATTTTGATTGGATGTGTTTGGGGAAATGGTGGGCGTGAGAGGGGGGTTAGTTGCCCTCAAATCACTTTCGACTATTAAAAAGGGCACTAGCCCTTTGAATTTCCAATCGAATGAGCCCTTTTTCAAGTTTCAAGTTTCCCTGAAGACTGTGGGGAGAGTGTCCTGCTCAAAGGTATAATTTCGTGGACTTTAAACTGCGTGGAACAAAATGGCTATCTAAAAATTTTGATTGGATATGTTTAGGGAAATGGTGGGCGTGGAAGGGGTGTTAGTTGCCTTTCAGTCACGTTCGACTATTACAAAGGGCACTAGCCATTTCAGTTTCCAATCGATATGAGCCCTTTTTGAAGTTTCTACGACGACACGTTCTATTAAAACCTGACTCTGAAGAAGAACTACGAACGAGAATAATGCCTAGCCAACGCAGCATTTCAGAGACTTTAACAGTCTGGAAATCAACAGTATACTCTCAGAAGCTGAAACTCTGGCTTTTCCACAAGGAGGTTTTGTCTGTTTTGAATTGCTCAATGGAATGCCTAAAGTTAACTACAGAACAGGTAAAACGTATGACCGCCTTTAAAAATAATTATCTTTGCCGGATCCTAAGGACCCGCCGGAGAGACCGTCTCAGCTATTACGAGATTTGTACCTCCACAAGCTAATCGCTCATCGCCTCTGTTATGAGACAGCAAAGATGACGATACCTTGGACATATTCTCCGCATGCCACATCACAGACTTCTAAAAACGCTCTTCTACTGGCAATCGGGAGGCATCTGTCACCGAGGAATATCAAGGGAATACGGTCCGTAGGGCGTACCAACGTGACAGAAGAGCCCTTTAGACAAGTATCATCCCCGAGTGGGTGGACATTTATGTAATAGCCCAGTCGATGGTAGATTGGAGGCTATTTAGTGACGTCCCAAGTGCCTCTGGATGCACTAGAGGAATTAAGGTCCAAGATTTTCAGAATTTTACAAAAGGAGGTATCATGAATCAATTTATTCGGGCTAGTTATATATGTTGATCCACAAACATATGTGTTTGCAGATATATGTTCCACTAACTGCGAAGATATAGTTTTTGTTCGTTTCAAGTTTTAGCTTTGGTCTTTAATTCTGCTAGAGAAACTTTGTTTGTAATATCAAGAAAAACCTACGACCGATAAAACATTTTGTTGGATATTCAAATTTTGCCAAAATTTTTATTGCAATCTATAGGTATTAGGCAGAAAAACTGGAAAAAAAAGCTTCACAAATATTCCTACAGTTAATCGATAATAAAACTGTATCAATTAAAAACTAAGAAATATCCAATTATTGTTTTTTTTTTTTTTTGAAAAAGAAGTTATTCAATGAAAAGTGAAGTGTCATATTAAAATCTAAAATGAGGACCTATAAAATCTAAGATACGCTTTTGGTCAACTAAGTTCGGAGAAAAAACTCAGTTAACCTGAAACATCGAAGTCGTATTTGAGCTTATTTTTATAAAAAAAAGTTTAAATTAGTAATTCTATCTTTTGTAGCCAAATCTATTGCAAAGGAGACTTCGCAACCACAGAAGCAAATTGGTGGAGAATTTAGAAAAGACCTCCCAGTATACAGAGCTAAGGATGTCGCAAAGCGAGATTCTAAGGAAAATCGTATTTGGGTTAGCTATAAAAGGGGAGTTTATGATGTAACAGATTTTGTTGCTAAGCACCCAGGTAAGACAGATTTGATATATTATATGCAATTCTCTTGACAAGGAGCTGAAATAATCATCCTGTAGTTTATTAGATTTTTTTTTCATATTTATTTTTAGGTGTATCCATTTCGTGCAGAAAGCGAACCGAAAAAGAGAGGTCATGTTTATAACTTTCGATTATTCTGATTGTGGCGCAGTCCTAAAATCTTGAAATGACGAAGAGAAAAAAAAATCTGGTATGATTTTAATGTAGATTTGAATTCGGCAATGGCAACTGTCCAATAAACGCTCATCCATGAAATCCAGTGAATTTCTACGAGTAAAGGGATACCAATAAAAAACAAAAGTCATGAAACGTAATGTGTTACGAAAGACAGTGTTAACTAAAAATTTAAAGATACATTAAAGGGCAAAGTTTAAGTGGGTAAGGTTTTTGACGGTTCTGAACAAGTCATATATTTGGTATGACTCAATATATGATATGATACGTATCTGTCAATGGAAAAAACAAACAAAGTATTTAGAATATACATAATAAATAAATCAACCATTTAAACCACTCTTCTGGGCTACCAAAGGAACAGACTCAGTGCTGTCTTGGGGGGTAGTCTAGTACATATAAAAAAAAACAAATGGGCTCTCGTTCAACAGAAAAGCCTGCATCACTTGCCATTTATTTTCTAATTTTATCTATTTTCTCTAAGGAACCTATCCGCAAATACTTAGAGTCGCCAATTTATCTACAGCAATATCTATCAAATACTAATCTTTCAGTCTCTTCTAATTCCGCTCAAAAATAAAATAGAAATTAACTTCAATCATAATAAGGATAATGCTTTGCTGAAGTAAAATAAAGAAAAGAATAAGGATAAATTCCTTCAACAAAACAAAAATCTACATTTATTATTCAATTTATCCTTCAAGCACGGCTTAAATTCATTCAGATCTTCACTTTTCTTAAGCCAATACAATACCTTTAAATCATTTTGCGAGCCTCAGCGTTGGCTGACCATCTCAAAGACAAATGGTCGGTCCATTACCGAATTCTCCAAGAGGACTAACTATCATCGAAAGATGTCAAGAATTTGTGATTAGGCTCTGAAATTTGACTAATAAAACAGTGTTTATTTCCCTTTTTTCGGCGAATTTGTCAATCAAAGTGGGCAAGTGCACAGGGAACTCCCAGAGTGGTCAAATTACACAAGTGATAATTCCTTTGAAATTATTTTTAGCGTTTTTCGAGCAGGTATGGAACTTACTCTTAAATCGAGTGCTGTGACCGTGAAAGTCTGACTTCATTTTAAAAATACTCGTAAAACCACTTGGCTTATTTGTAGCTTTCAAAGTTGAACCACTTGGCTTTAAATTTTTCAAGCTAAATTTAGCTAAGTTTTTCCAAAAACAGTAAATATGAATGACTCTTAATACGACTTTTTAAAACATTAATTAAAAAAACTTCTTCCACAAAATAAGTTTTTCAAAGAAAAGTGAAGAACTCCACTAAACCGAAAACGAGCAAAAAATAAAATCAAATAATCTACCAAGCGTGAAACTACCACAAATCAGCATCGATAAATAAAAGAAACCCAAAACGAACAGAAATTACAATAAATAACCGAGTCAAACTCAAAACGAGCAGAAATTAACATGAGTAGGGCTCAGAACCCCTAAGCCTTCCCAAGGCCAGAACATAATTTGCACTTTACTGAAAAAATATAAATGTTTTTACTTTCATAACTTTAATAATCAAATAATATTAACATTTTGATTACTAAATATCAATATATGTATATTAAACTGACAATTCACATTCTTTTGTATTTTTTTTCAGTAAAGTGCAAATTATGTTCTGGCCTTGGGAAGGCATAGGGGTTCTGAGCCCTACTCATGTTAATTTCTGCTCGTTTTGAGTTTGACTCGGTTATTTATTGTAATTTCTGTTCGTTTTGGGTTTTATTTATTTATCGATGCTGATTGGTGGTAGTTTCACGCTTGGTAGATTATCTGATTTTATTTTTTGCTCATTTTTGGTTTAATGGAGTTCTTTACTTTTCTTTGAAAAACTTATTTTGTGGAAAAAGTTTTTTAAATTAATTTCTGTTTCGTTTTATATTGACATAGTCTTTTCAGGGAAAAAGAAAATAATACTTTAAATCTTTTTTTTTAAGACTTTATAGTTTGGCCTCCTATTTGTATGCTGGAGAAAAATTTTCAGCAATTTTTAACATACACCCTTTTAAAAATCTGGACACAAATAGAAGTGTTTATTTTAGTTTCATACCTCCTCTAGTTGACCTGAAATAGAAAACTTGATACCATTCGCAAAAAAAAAATCTGTTTACTTTCTTTGATAGCTTGGATACACTTACGCTATTTTGATTTGGTTAAATTTTAAGAGCAGAAGCAACCCCGAAAGTTTGAACATAATACCCTCAGTCGTTCTTGGGATACTGCCGAGATGCCTTATTGGGAATTAGCATTAACACAGTGCATTTTGCTTTAATCTTAAGGCAACATTTAGTTTTTAAACATAATGGGCAAACGGTAGGGTTGGCGTGGGAGGGGGACTAGTTGCCCTCCAATCACTTTTGGACTATTATAAAGGGCATTAGTCCTTTCTATTTTCAATCGAATGAGCCCTTTTCGAAGTTCGTACGACAACTCGTTCGATACGAAGTGCCCTGGACTAGCCCTTTCAATTTCCAAGTTAATGAGCCCTTTTTGAGTTTCTACGACAACGCTTTCTATAAACACCTTGTATGCCCCAAGGGCATAACTTATAACCCTTGCCCTGAGGGCTGTTAGGGGGTTGTCATCCTCAAAGACCTAATTTCCGGAATTTTCAACTACGCTAAACAAAACGGCAATCTCAATATTTTGATTGGATGTGTTTGGGGAAATGGTGGGTTTGAGAGGGGGGTTAGTTGCCCTTCAATCACTTTAGACTATTAAAAAGGGCACTAGCCCTTTCAATTTCTAATCAAATGAACCCTTTTGAAGTTTCTACAACAAAACTTTCTATAAAAGCCCTATATGCCCCCAGGGTATAACTTGAAACTTTTGCCCTGAGGGTTGTGGGGGGGGGGAGGTTGTCATCCTCATAGACCTAATTTCCAGGACTTTCAACTACGTAAAAAATGGCTATCTCAAAAATTTGATTGTATGTGTTTGGGGAAATGGTTGGCGTGGGAGGGGGATTAGTTGCCCTCCAGTTACTTTCGACTATTAAGAAGGGCATTTTGTTAACTACGTTGAACAAAATGAATATCTCAAAATTTTGATTGATTGTGTTTGGGAAAAAGGTGGGCGTGAGAGGGGGTTAGTTGCTCTTCAATCACTTTCGATTATTAAAAAGGGCTTTGCCCGTTTCAATTTCAAATCGAATGAGCCCTTTTTGAAGTTTCTACGACAACTCTTTCTATAAAAACCTCATTTACCCCCAGGGCGTAAACTACAAACCTTGCCCTGAGGGCTGTGGGGGGGGGGGGGTTGTCATCCACAAAGACATAATTTTCAGAACTTTCAAAAATGGCTATCTCTAAATTTTGATTGTATGTGTTTGGGGAAATGGTTGGCGTGAGAGGGGGATTAGTTGCCCTCCAATTACTTTCCGCTATTAAGAAGGGCACTAGCCATTTCAATTTCCAATCTTTTGAAGTTTTTACGACAACGCTTTCTATAAAAACCTTATATGCCCAAAGGGGATAACTTACAACTCTTGCCCTGATTACTGTGGGGGGGAGGGGGGTTGTCATCCTTAAAGACCCAATTTCCAAAACTTTCAACTACGTTGAACAAAATGGCTGTCTAAAAATTTTGATTGGATGTGTTTGGGGAAAAGGTGGGCGTGAGAAGGGGGCTAGTTGCCCTCCAATCACTTTCGACTATTAAAAATGGCACTAGCCCTTTTAATTTCCAATCGAATGAGCCCTTTTTCAAGTTTCTACGACAAAGCTTTCAATGAAAACCTTATATGCCCCCAGGGCATAACTTATAACCTGCCCTGAAGACTGTAGGGGGAGTGTCCTGCTCAAAGGTATAATTTCCAAAACTTTCAACTATGTTGAACAAAATGGCTTTCTCAAAATTTTGATTCGATGTGTTTGGGGAAATGGTGGGCGCGGAAGGGGTGTTAGTTGCCTTCTAATCACTTTCACTTTCGACTTTTAAAAGGGGCACTAGCTATTTCAATTTCCAATCGAAATTAGCCCTTTTTGAAGTTTCTACGACAATGCTTTCGAACAAAATGGCTTTCTCAAAATTTCGATTGAATGTGCTTCGGGAAATGGTGGGCGTGGAAGGGGTGTTAGTTGCCTTCCGATCACTTTTGACTATTAAAAAAGGCACAAGCCATTCCAATTTCCAACCGAATGAGCCCTTTTCGAAGCTTCCACGACAACTTCTTCGATACAAAGTGTCCTGGTCTAAAGGGAAAAAATAATAAATAATACATTGTGCCAATATCGTTCTTATATGCCCCCAGGGCATAACTTAAGACCCTTGGCCTGAGGGCTTGGAGGAGTGTCCTCCTCAAAAACTTAATTTCTATCTGGATATCAACTACGCTGAACAAAATGGCTATTTCAAAATTTTGATTGGATGTGTTTGGGGAAATGATGGGCGTGAAAGGGATGTTAGTTGCCTTCCAATCACTTTCGACTATTAAAAAGGGCAATAGTCGTTCCAATTTCCAGTCGAAGGGGCCCTTTCCAAGTTTTTACGACAACTCCTTCGATGCGAAGTGCCCTGGTATGGAAACCAAAAAAAAAAAAAAAATCAATAATACATTGTGCCAACATCCTTCTTTACTTAGGCAGCGCTATTGCGCTACCTATGATATAATGTGTGAAACTAAAGATATATAGTAAAAGAACCTTCACTTAATAGAACTAGCAACTGAAAGTAGACCTAAATATGCAATTTTAGTTGTAGCCAAGGCCGTATCCAGGTTGGGGTTTGGGGGGGGGGGTTGACAACCCCCCACCCTGAAATGTTTGTCTGACTCGTAAAAACGTAACTGAAGTGGATATAAACAATTTTGTTTTGCGTTTTTTGAGTATCCTGGATACGGCCCTGGTTGTAGTAGTAGTCACAGCAGTATTTGTAGGAGTACTAGTCGTAGTAGTAGGATTACTAGTAGTACTAACCGTAGTAGCGCTAGTATTAGTAGAAGTAGTAGTATGCACATAATTCCTTTTATCCAGTTGAACACCCCCCTCATCATGCCCTAGAAGTTCGATCTGAATATAATAAGCTGTTGCTGTTATATTGCCAATATGTCCTTTTCATTTTCCGTATGCCCACAGTGCGTTTTAGATTAGTTCAACTTCCCCCCAACATTTCCTGAATGGTTTGTATTAATACTCTTAGCCTTAGAAGTATTTGCAATAGAGGTAGTAGTTGGAGTAGTAGTAGTAATAGTAATAATACTATTAATTGTAGGTGTAGTACTAGTAGTGTCGATAGAATTATTTGTAGTAGCGTGCTCTTATTGCCTTTTAATCAGTTGCTCTTCCCCCTAAGAATTTCCTGAAAGTTCCAACTTAATACCCTAAGCCATTCCTGAGATATGCCTTTCTGACAACCTGGACGCACATAATTTGGTCTGGTGTAGTTCAACTCTCCCCTCAATATTATCTTAAATTTTCACTTTCATACCCTTAGCCTTAGTAGTACTAGTGTCATAATAGTAGTGGTATTAGTAGCAGTTGTAGTAGTAGTAGTAGTGGTAGTAGTAGTATTGGTAGTAGCAGTGTTGTATTAGTAGTAGTCAAGAGCGAATCTCCAGCATTTATATTGAGGGGGAGGGGGGGCACGAGGGGTTCATATCTGGATAGTCAAAGGGCATAGGATGTATAATATTTTTTTCTCCACATTATTGGGGGGGCAACTGTCCCCCCGTGCCACCACCAAACGCCGCCCCTGGTGGTAGTAGTAATAGTAGTAGCAGTTGAGTATGCACATATCACCTTTTGATAAGTTGAAAACCCTCTTCATGATGCCATGGAAGTTCCAGCTTGATATGGTAAGCCATTCTTACATGCACTTAGTATGTTTTGATTTAGTTCAACTTTCCCATCAGTATTACCTAGAATTTTCACTTCAATGCCCTCAGCCTTAGTAGTTGCTACAGAAGCAGTAGTAGAAGTAATGTTGGTAGTAGTAGCAATGGTAGTATTATTTGTAGGACTGTGCACACAGTACTTAATACCCTAAGCCAATCTAAAGATACGTCTTTTTGACTTCCTGCACGCACATAGTTTGGTTTGATATAGTTTAACTTTCCCCTCAATATTATCGTAAATTTTGACCTTCATACCCTTAGCCTTAGAAGTACTAGTATCATTGTAGTAGTGGTAGTGGGAGTAGTAGTAGTAGTGGTGGTATTGTATTAGTAGTAGTAGGATAGTAGTAGCAGAATTAGTATGCACATAGCGCCTTTTGATAAGTTGAACATCAGTAGTAATGATCCTAAAGCCACAGGACGAACAGCGGGACGAATACGCCTTACCACGGGCAGGCATGAATATACAGTGTAGGTTCACGCCTACACGCCTTACCAAGGACAGTCATCTATTGATACAGATGGTACATGAGTTACCAGACGGGTTTCTGAGGCAACACCCATTTTTCTGGCCCAAACAGAGATGTATAATGAATTATACAAGAAAATATGTGCAGTTTCATGGGTTTAATAGTCGAAATTAAACTTCCCCATATTACATATTCAAAGATGGTCTCTTTGTAAAAATACTGGTTTTCACGTGGATGGCATATAATCAACTTGAGATCGTCAAATTGCGTATTCAAAGGTTTATTGAGCCTTCTGTAAAAAAAAATATTGGTTTCGGTTATAGAGTTAGATAATCATGTTTTTTCGTATGAATAATGTTTTTACTAAAGATACAGCCGAGCCGTGCTTGTTTCTGAGTCAAAAATTGTCAAACACTAATAACCTCTAGGCTGAAGGTACCTTGCATCTTGTCTAGAATTGATTGCATATGGTGTTAAATCTTTTACCAAAAAATAACTCTATTTGCGAAAAACGGTATAGCATTTGCGAATTGGACTGTATGAATGATCTTAATTGGTGGTTGAATAATAGGGATGAGAAGGATCATAATTGGTGATTGGATTGTATGGAGATGCTAAAAAAAGGGTTAAACTAATTACCAGTTAAGGTAAGCCCGAAGGGGTTGTTAACTCAGCCAATTTATTATAAATTTGGAATAGCATCAATCTATGGAAATGGTTAACGATGACAAGATGTTCTTGTGAGTTGACCTAGCTTTACTTCTCCGAGGTGTTCTGTATAATACACAAGTAGCATTTGAACAGTGTTGTCAATATAAAATATGTTTTAAGATTATAGTATACTAAAAAGTTGATATTAATAGAGATGTAGATGCCAAGAAAAGAATTTTAATAAAGAAATTCAGAACAATCGTTAGAAGTCCTTGAAAATCCAGTAGTGAGACGATTATGAGTATGAATGGTCAAGGATCGTAAGCAACAATGACCTTAACCACCAAGGACCTCAACCTCCAAAGATCCCCTATCCTCAACCTCCAAGGGACCCCTCCTCCCAAACTTTTTTGGCCCTTTCCCCCCATTTTTTTTCCTTTTTTTTGAAGTTTTTGTTTTATTATTGTTTTTTTAACATGCTATTTTTTTCTTTTTTACATGGCTTAGAGTGACATAAAACACTTGAAACATATAAAAACCACATATAATATTTTCGAAAATCAAAATGAGAATGGCATAGATATTTTAGTCGTAACTATTACTATTAGAAAATAATGTTTGTGCTAGCACCTTTTTTTGACTGAATTTTTTTATGCACTGAAATTATTAAACTTTATTTTATGTATCTTAAAATGACATGAAATATGCCTGTGGCTCTAGCAATCGTACTCTACGCTTGCTCATAGACACGATGCGGCTTTCCCACTGGTACTCTAAGATGGGTTATCGACACTACCTAGTTTATTGCATGTATTTAAATCAGTATTTTTTACGCAGTCGAACGATAAACACATAACTAATATCTCTAAAAAGTAAAGATGAAGCATTTTAAGAAAGTGTGTTCACATGATAGTGTTATTGTAGCATTGAATGCTGACATGAAATAAGTATAAATGCTAGCACTATTGGAAACGTATGCGCGCGCTCTCATGACAGTAAGGAATTAAATTTCTTAGGAGTACCAAAAAAATTCAACTCTTATGATAGTTGATATGCGAGATTTAGATCTCCGGAGATGATTGCACTCAAAGCGAATGCCAACATAAAAATAATAGTTGATGAAGAGGGGCATCTTCTTGCTACTGCTTGTGGTAACATGTTACCCAGTGTTAAACCCTATCCTTAGGTTTTAGGTATTAGCATTCAACGGAAGATCAAAAGAAGACAAGCGTACTCTTCTACTAATATCATAAATCATATCTTGTCTACGTGCCGGAAATGTTACCTGTGTAAAAATAATGTTGTAATAGACAGTGAATTTGCCGGAAAAAAGGGTAGTGGTAGAAAATATCACTAAGGAATATAAAAATGAATCATTGAAGAACAAAGTGCCAACAAACGTTACTACCTTTGATCAAACAGTCTATGAACTAAATAATAGCAAAGATGAAATGCATATTGAACAAATGCATGACCCCCCAGTAAAAATGTGTTCACATGATAATGTAATTGTAGCATTGAATGCTGACAAGGAGAAATATTTTAACTATGAAACAAGTACAAGCGGTAGCACTATCGGAAACGTATGCGTACGTTGTCATGACAGTGAGAGTTTAGATGTCTTTGGAGTACCCAAGCATTTCCGTAATACACATTCTGGATATACGAAAGTATCATTTCCAGAGATGATTGCGCTCAAAGATAATTCCAAAATAAAAATAATAGTTGATGGAGAGGGGCATCTTCTTGCTAATCGTTATGGTAACATGTTACCTATTGATAGATCCTATCGTCAGCTTTCGGGTATTAGCATTCAACGGAAGGTCAAAAGGAGACAGGCCTATTCTTCTACTAATATCATAAATCATATCTTGTCTACGTGCCGGAAGTGCTACCTGTGTAAAAATAATGTTGTAATAGACAGTGAAATTGTCGGAAAAATAAAAAGGGCATTGGTAGAAAATATAACTAAGGAATATAAAGATGAATCGATGAAAAACAAAGTGCCAGCAAACGTTACTATCAATGATCAAACAGTCAATAAACCAAATAATATCAAAGACGAAACGTATATTGAACCTTTCGGTGACACACCAGTAAAAATTGTGTATGACTCAAAATGGAATAATGATTATTCTACTCATTACGAGTTAAGAGAAGACAATATCTACAATATCAAGGGAGAACATGGTGAACTATTCTATGAAATAGATTCAAAATATCCAAAGTTATTCATTGATATTAATAATGTATCATAATATAGTTTTTGTATTAATATTCTCCGTGACATTATTTCATTAAAAATATACTATGCATTACATTGTTATGTGTTCATTATTTTTAGAGTATGCTAGCATATCAAACGTTTAGAATGTCCATTGAAACATTGGAGATGTAAGAAAAGGAATTTGCATAAATCTATTGTCAGACACATGGAATAACATTGACAAAATCTACGTATCAGAGTTAAAAAAAATTTCTATCAACATCTTTGTCAGATACATCGGATAAAATTGACAAAATCGAAGTATTAGAGTGATTAAATTCTTGATCAACAACCTTTGTCTGATACATGGGATAACATTGACAAAATTTATGTATTAGAGTGATTAAATTCTTTATCAACTTCCCTTTCTCGAAAAGATGGGGTAAAATTGACAAAATCTAAGTGTCAGAGTGAATATTTTTTTTTATCAACATCTTTTGTCAGATACATCGAATATAATAGACAAAATCTAAGTATCAGAGTGAATAAATTCTTTATCAACATCCTTTGTCGGGTAAGCATTTATTCACTCTGGTACATAGATTTTGTCAATTATATATAATATATCTGACAAAGGATGTTGATAAAAAAAAATATTCACTCTAACACTTAGATTTTGTCAACCGACATATCCGACTAAGGATGCTGATATAGAATTTAATCACCCTGATACTTAGATTTTGTCAATTTTATCCGATGTATCTGACAAAGGATGTTGATAAAGCATTTATTCACTCTGATACTTAGGTTTTGTCAATTATATTTGATGAGTCTGACAAAAGAAGTTGATAAAAAAACAATTATTCACTCTGACACTTAGATTTGTCAATTTTATCCCATGTATCCGAGAAAAGGATGTTGATATAGAATTTAAGCAATCTGATACTTAGGTTTTGTCAATTTTATCCGATATACCCGACAAAGGATGTTGATAAAGCATTTGTTGACTCTGATACTTAGATTCTGTCAATTATATTCGATGTATCTGACAAAAGATGTTGATAAAAAAAGTTATTCACTCTGACACATAGATTTTGTCAATTTTATCCCATGTATCCGAGAAAAGGATGTTAATAAAGAATTTAATGACTCTGATACTTAGATTTTGTAAATTTTATCTGACATACCCGAGAAAGGATGTTAATAATGCATTTATTCACTCTGATACTTAAATTTGGTCAATTTTATCCGATATATCCGACAAAGGATGCTGATAAAGCATTTATTCACTCTGTTTACTTAGATTTTGTCAATTATATCCGATATATCTAACAGAAGATGTTGATAAAAAAATATTATTCACTCTGACACTTAGATTTTGTCAATTTTATCCCATGTATCCGAGAAAAGGATGTTGATATAGAATTTAATCACTCTGATACTTAGATTTTGTCAATTTTATCCAACATACCCGACAAAGGGTGTTGATAATGCATTTATTCACTCTGATACTTAAATTTGGTCAATTTTATCCGATATATCCGACAAAGGATGCTGATAAAGCATTTATTCACTCTGTTTACTTAGATTTTGTCAATTATATTCGATGTATCTGAGAAATGATGTTGATAAAGCATTTATTCACTCTGACACTTAAATTTTGTCGATTTTATCCCATGTATCCGAGAAAGGGATGTTGATATAGAATTTAATCACTCTGATATTTAGATTTTGTCAATTTTATCCCATGTATCCAAGAAAGGGATGTTGATATAGAATTTAATCACTCTGATACTTAGATTTTGTCAATTTTATCCAACATACCCGACAAAGGGTGTTGATAATGCATTTATTCACTCTGACACTTAGATATTGTCGATTTTATCCCATGGATCCCAGAAAGGGATGTTGATATAGAATTTAATCACTCTGATACTTAGATTTTGTCAATTTTATCCGACATATCCGGCAAAGGATGTTGATAATGAATTTATTCACTCTGATACTTAGATTTTGTCAATTTTATCCGACATATCCGACAAATGATGTTGATAAAGCATTTATTCAATCTGATGCTTAGATTTTGTCAATTTTATCCGATGTATCTGACAGGGGATGTTGATGAAAAAAATTTATTCACTCTAACACTTAGATTTTGTCAATTTTATCTGACATATCCGACAAAGGATGCTGATAAAGCATTTATTCATTCTGATACTTAGATTTTGCCAATTATATTTGATTTATCTGACAAAAGATGTTGAAAAAAAAAATTATTCACTCTAACACTTACATTTTATCAATTTTATCCAACATATCCGACAAAGGATGCTGATAAAGTATTTATTCACTCTGATATTTAGATTTTGTCAATTATATTTGTTGTATCTTATCCGATATACCCGACAAAGGGTGTTGATAAAGAATTTATTCACTCTGATACTTAGATTTTGTCAATTATATTCGATGTATCTGACAAAAGATGTTGATAATAAAAATTATTCACACTAATAAAAAGTGTGAATGTAGTAATAATAAAAATTACTACATCGGATAAATAATTTTATCCGATGTATCTGACAAAGATGTTGATAGAAAAAATACTTTCACTCTGATAGTCCGATGTTTCATTTCACTCTACATCTCCGATGTTTCAATGGACATTCTAAACGTTTGGTATGCTAGCATACTCTAAAAATAATGAACACAACAATGTAATGCATAGTATTTTTTTAACGAAATAATGTCCCGTAGAATATTAATACAAAAAATATATTATGATACATTATTAATATCAATGAACAACTTTGGACATTTTGAATCTGTTTCATAAAATGGTTCACCATGTTCTCTCTTGGTATTGCAGCTATTGTCTTCTCTTAACTCGTAATCAGTAGAATAATCATTATTCCATTTGAGTCATACACAATTTTTACTGGTGTGTCACCGAAAGGTCCAATATACGTTTCGTCGTTGATATTATTTGGTTCATTGACTGTTTGATCATTGGTAGTAACGTTTGCTGGCACTTTGTTTTTCATCGATTCATCTTTATATTCCTTAGTGAAATTTTCTACCAATGCCCTTTTTATTTTTCCGGCAATTTCACTGTCTATTACAACATTATTTTTACACAGGTAGCACTTCCGGCACGTAGACAAGACATGTTTTATGATATTTGTAGAAGACTAGGCCTGTCTTCTTTTAACCTTCCATTGAATGCTAATACTCGAAAGCTGACGATAGGATCTATTAATAGGTAACATAACCATTAGCAAGAAGATTCCCCTCTTCATCAACTATTATTTTTATGTTGGCATTCTCTTTGAGTGCAATCATCTCTGGAAATGATACTTTCGCATATCCAGAATGTGTATGATGAAAATTCTTGGGTACTCCAAAGAAATCCATACTCTCACTGTCATGTCAACGTACGCATAAGTTTCCGATAGTACTACCACTTGTACTTTTTCATAGTTCAAATACTTCTCCTTGTCAGCATTCAATGCTACAATTACACTATCATGTGAACACATTTTTACTGGGGGGTCATCCATATGTTCAATATGCATTTCATCTTTGCTATTATTTAGTTCATAGACTGATTGATCAAAGGTATTAACGTTTTTTGGCACTTTGTTCTTCAATGATTCATCTTTATATTCTTTAGTGATGTTTTCTACCACTACCCTTTTTATTTTTCCGGCAATTTCACTGTCTATTACAACATTATTTTTCACAGGTAACAGTTCCGGCACGTAGACAAGATATGATTTATGATTTTAGTAGAAGAGTACGCTTGTCTTCTTTTGACCTTCCGTTGAATGCTAATACCTGAAAGCTGATGATAGGGTTTAACACTGGGTAACATGTTACCACAAGCAGTAGTAAGAAGATGCCCCTCTTCATCAACTATTATTTTTATGTTGGCATTCTGTTTGAGTGCAATCATCTCCGGAGATCTCAATCTCGCATATCCACCATCATAAGAGTTGAATTTTTTTGGTACTCCAAAAAAATTTAATTCGTCATGACAACGCACGCATACGTTTCCGATAGTGCTATTATTTGTACTTATTTCATAGTTCAAATACTTCTCCATGTCAGCATTCAATGCTAAAATAATACTATCATGTGAACACACTTTCTTAAAATGCTTCATCTTCACTTTTTAGAGATATTAGTAATGTGTTTATCGTTCCACTGCGTAAAAAAATACTGATTTAATACATGTTAATACGAACATAGAGTACGATTGCTAGAACTGCAAGCTTATTTCATGTAATTTTAAGATACACAAAAAAAGTTGAATAATTTCAGTGCATAAAAAAATTCAGTCCAAAAAAAGTGCTAGCACAAACATTATTTTTCTAATAGTAATAGTCACGACTAAAATATCTATACGATTCTCATTTTGAGTTTCGAAAATGTTAAATGTGGTTTTTATATATTTGAAGTATGTTTTATGTCACTCTAAGCCATGAAAAAAATAGCATGTTAAAAAAATAATAATAATAATAGAAAAAACTTCAAAAAAAGTAAAAAAAAAAACGGGGGGAGGGGGCCAACAAAGTTCGGGGGGAGGGGTCCCTTGGATGTTGAGGATAGGGGACCTTTGGAGGTTGAGGTTCTTGGTGGTTAAGGTCATTGGTGCTTACGATCCTTGACCATTCATACTCATAATCGTTTCACTACTTGACTTCCAAGGATTTCTAAGGATTGTTCTGAATTTCTATATTAAAATTCTTTTCTTGGCATCCACAGCTCTAGTAGTATCAACTTTTTAGTATACTATAATGTTAGAACATATTTTATATTGACAACACTGATCAAATGCTACTTGTGTATTATGCGGAACACGTCGGAGAAGTAAAGCTTGGTCAACTCACAAGGACATCTTGTCATCGTTAACCATTTCAATAGATTGATGCTATTCCAAATTTATAATAAATTGTCTGAGTTAACAACCCCTTCGGGCTTACCTTAACTGGTAATTAGTTTAACCCTTTTTTAGCATCTTCATACAATCCAGTCACCAATTAAGATCATCCTCACCCCTATTATTCAATCACCAATTAAGATCATTCATACAGTCCAATTCCCAAATGCTATACCTTTTTTTGCAGATAGAGTTATTTTTTGGTAAAAGATTTAACACCATATGCCATCAATTCTAGACAAGATGTAAGGTACCTTCAGCCTAGAGGTTATTAGTGTTTGACAATTTTTGACTCAGAAACAAGCACGGCTTGGCTGTATCTTTAGTAAAAACATTATTCAACCGAAAAAACATGATTATCTAACTCTATAACTGAAACCAATATTTTTTTTTACAGAAGGTTCAATAAACCTTTGAATACGCAATTTGACGATCTCAAGTTGATTATATGCCATCCAGTTGAAAACCAGTATTTTTACGAAGAGACCATCTTTGAATATGTAATATGAGGAAGTTTAATTTCGACTATTGAACCATGAAACTACACATATATTCTTGTATAATTCATTATACATCTCTGTTTGGGCCAGAAAAATGGGTGTTGCCTCAGAAACCCGTCTTGTAACTCATGGACAGTCTGTATCAGTTGACGACTGTCCTTGGTAAGGCGTGAAACTGCACTGTATATTCATGCCTATCCGTGGTAAGGCGTGTTCGTCCCGCTGTTCGTCCTGTGTCTTTAGGATCATTACTACTAACATCCCCCTCATGATGCCTTGGAAGTTCCAGCTTGATACCGTTAGCGGTTCCTAAGATATTGTAGATATGTCCCTTTGACAATCTGTATCCACAGGGTATGTTTTGGTTTAGTTCAACTTTTCCCTCAACATTTGCTCAAATTTTCACTTCAGTATCCTCAGCCATAGTAGTATTCGTTACAGAAGCAATGGTTGTAGTAGCAGCAGTAGTAGTAGTAGTAGTTGTAGTAGAAGCAGTAATAGCCGTGGTAACGTGCAAATATTGTCTTTTTGGTCAATTGATCATCTCCCTCATCATTCCCTGAAAGTTCCAACTTAATACCCTCGGTCATTTTGAGTTACGCCCTTTTTGACAACCTCTATACATATAACGTTTTTTGATTTGGTTCAAAACTCTCCTCAACATTCTCTGAAAGCTTTACCTGAATGCTATTGGCATTTTTGGACACTAAAGGTCAAATATGCCCTCCTCTTCCAATAAAAAAAATACTATATGTAAAAAATGGATGAATTGCATAACTTGCAGTTCTTGCCGTGAGGGGTTGACAACCTCAGAGACATAGTTATTGGACATTTAAACTATGCTGAACAAAAATGACTATCACAATCTTGATTGGATGTATTTGGGGAATTACTGGGTGTAGGAGAGGATTGCACTCCAATAACTTCTGACTATCAAAAAGGGCACATGAACTTAATGTCCAATTGAATGAGCTCCTTCCGAAGTGTCTACGTCAACTGTTTCTATACATTAAGCGCCTTAGTGAAAAAAATTATATAAAAATAACAAAAAATACATTTTTTTTACTTTTTTCTTTACTTATGCATCGCTATTGCGCTGCCTATGATAAGCAAGCAATAGTTTAAGTAAAGAAAGTGTTCAAAAGTCATCGAACCCTCTTCACACAAAAAGTATTGGGTATCGTCCACTAGACGTACATCAGAAGGTTTTCCCATTTTATGTTCCTTTAAAGGGCATTAAAAAAAAATATAATTTCAAAAGCGCGAATTCAAAATCCCAGTTAGAATTACGAAAATTTAAGATGAACAGAACTCTTTATTTCAAATAAGAAAGCAAATTAATTTCTTTAACCTTTATCTTATTCTGCTGTGATCACTAATTCCTATCCCCCCAAAAAATTGGGGGATACGATTGTCTTCTATCCCCAAAAATATAAATGTTTTTACTTTTATAACTTTAGTAAATCAAATAATTTTAACATTTTGATTACTAAATATCAGTATATGTATATTAAACTGACAACGAACATTCATTTGTATTTTTTCAGTAAAGTGCAAATTTTGTTCTGGCCTTGGGAAGGCATAGGGGTTTTGCGCCCAACTTATGTTAATTTCTGCTCGTTTTGGATTTGACTCGGTTATCTATTGTAATTTCTGTTCGTTTTGGGGTTTCATTTATTTATCGATGCTGATTTGTGGTAGTTTCGAGCTTGGTAGATTATTTGATTTTATTTTTGCTCATGTTTTGTTTAATGGAGTTCTTTACTTTTCTTTGCAAAACTTATTTTGCGGAAAAACTTTTTTTTAATTATTTTCTGTTTGTTTTATATGACATAGTCTTTTCAGGGAAAAAGAAAACAACACTTTAAATCTTTTCGTTTTTTAAGACTTTATAGTTTGGCCTGCTATTTGTATGCTGGAGAAAAATTTTTAACAACATGCACCATTTGGTCAATATATACCAAATCATATTATTGAGTTAGGACTAAAGTGAATACACCATTCGATGCCTTTTTTTATGCTGATTACGAATATAATAAGCATTTCTATCGGAAATGAATTTCAGCCCCCCCCCCTCTATATAGGCTTTACCTAACCTAACCTAACCCAACCTAACCCTAAATTGGCCTATATAGGGGGGGGGGGCATAGAAATGCTTATCATATTCGTAATCAGCATAAAAAAAGGCATCGAATTGTGTATTCACTTTAGTCCTAACTCAATAATATGATTTGGTATATATTGACCCACCATTTTAAAAATCTGGACACAAATAGTACTGTTTAATTTAGTTTCATACCTCCTCTAGTTGAACTGAAATGGAAAACTTGATACCATTCGCAAAAAAATCTGTTTACTTTCTTTGATAGCTTGGATACACTTACATTATTTTGATTTAGTTAAATTTTAAGAGCAGAAGTAGCCTCGAAAGTTTGAACATAATACCCTCAATCGTTCTTGGGATACTGCTGAGATGCCTTATTGGGAATTAACATTATCCCTGTGCATTTTGATTTAATCTTAAGGCAACATTTAGTTTTTAAACATAATGGGCGAATGGGAGGGTGGGAGTGGCCTCAACCCTGTCTATTTTCAATCGTATGAGCCCCTTTCGAAGTTCCCACGACAACTCCTTCGATACGAAGTGCCCTGGTCTAAACAACAACAGTAGAGATGACCCTAAAGCCCCCACGGGGGCACCATATATGGGCATAGCCTCCCTAGGGAGAACACGTGGTTTATGGTTTTTGTCAGTGAGAATAGAAAAACAGGAACTTTCTCACATTTATGGATGTCAACAGCAATTCATATCTGTTTTATGGTTTTTGTCAGTGAGAATGAAAAAACAGGAACTTTCTCACATTTATGGATGTCAACATCAATTTTGGTCATGTGTACGCAAGACCTAATGGAATCCTGGAAACAGTTAGATCCCGTGTTTCCTTCTCAGCCAATCAGCGAGTCGGATACATATTCTTTCTCAGCCAATCAGAGACTTGCTTACATATGATTTTCCCCGTTACATAACAATTCACCCTTGAGATTTCGTTTATAACGGGCATGCAATGTGATTAAATTATCAGAAAGTATTTTGACATAGTTGTTACAACAATGGATAAATTCGATGAATTAGAAGCCATGACAGCCACAATTAGCAATGTAAGTTCTGATTTAGTACATTTTTTATTTTCAAAATAAAATTATTTTCCTTGGTCACCCTCTAGTATATTTAGGTAAGTACCCCCTCCCCCACAAACCTAACCACCGTGCAATCTTTATAGTCACTAGGAAACATAAAATATGTTCTTTTTATTACCTAAACCTAACACCCCCCCCCACTGTTTTTACAAGTATAATTCTTGCCAATAGAAATATTTCTCGTTTTTCAATAAATTTATTCTTTCTGTAAGCCTATCAAAAAGTGACATTCAACTTCTGTCTATTCTCATAGCTATTAATAAACTGTTTCCATTTAAGCCAACCATCGCCGCTTACTTGACTCAAAAACATTTTTCCGCAATGATTTAAACAGGTGACACCCCACAATTGCACTTCCTGCCTGTTAATCCTTAACGTTAGCGACTTAACCAAAAGGTTTCACTGATACAAAGGATTTGTTTCCCTCTTTCTCAAATTAAAACGGTTTTAAGCAAAAAGAGATTGCTGTTTTTTAAGCTTGTGGATTCGTAACCTGTATTTGCTGTGGAATCGGTGAAACGGGATTATTTCCAAAAATAATTACTAACAATATATTTAGGACATTGATGAAAGGGGGGGGGGTTTGACATGCCTCAATTCTATCGCCATTATTGTAAAATGAAAACAAAGATTTGCATGAAAAGTAAGGTTAGGTTGGGATGTCTATGAATAAGCCTTTTTTTAATTAATTAAAATAGCATTTGATTTCTGAGTTTAGTATATTTTTACTTTTTGCTTTACTGAAAATGCTGCCGTAGGGGGGCCTTTCTTAGTGATAAATGCTTTTCTAGGCAAAATTATGTGGATGAGGAAACTAACTTTCTTTCTGTAAAAAGGGGGGAATTATTTCAATACTAACTTTTTTCTCTTCTTTAAGGCAAATTGTGAAAAATGCTCGTCGCCGCCTCCCAGTAAGAGAGCAAGAGATGACGAGGCAGCCCGATCAGTGCCAGCCCCAATGCAGTCTGGGTATAAACCAAAAAGAGAATGGGCCATAAGGACGGTGAACCCTGCTGGCTCATCTATGCAATCCCATGACATTGCTGGCCCAGCTGCACAAGAACATAGCGACGCCGCCCCGACCGCCCTCCAACACGCACTACCTGGACCATCCGGCACCCAAGTGCAGCCAGGATTTGCAAATGTGAGTATTTTTCCTCAAACTATCTTATATAAATATATATGTCTATTTCTTCCAGTGTTTTTTAGTCTTTTCACTATTTTTCAAAACTGTGTAAAAGTGTATCTCAGCGGGATATTAACCCCTCACCCCCAACCATTGTTTTCTCTGCTCCCCCCTCCCTCGGAGATATCTATATATAATGTAATTTCTATGCAAAAGAAACCGCTCCTCTTTTTTCTAATCTTTACTATTTTCTCTGTTGCTATTGCTTCGATATCTCATAAGCGAATATTTTTAGGTACCTTTGAAACTCTGTGAATGCTATTTTTCACATAGTTTTAAGAGAGAGATTATTCCATTTTATCCATCTATTGCATATATCGGCGTTCTAATTTACACTGAATATTTCTAAATAGCTTTCTATCGTGTCAAGATTCTAGTGATGGGGAAACCAGGCTAACGGTTCCCGGCATTTTCCTACCGGATGCGCCGCGGGCCCCGAGAAGCGCTGAGGGATGCGCCGCGGGCCGAAAAAAAAAAAAAAAAAAAAAAAAAAAAAAAAAAAAAAAATGGCTGATTTGAACACTTTGAAAATAAACTATTTTTTGAACAAATTGGTGCCTTCTATGTAAAGCGTTGTTTTAGATTGTAAATATCTTAAGTTGGAACTTTCAGTTGAATTAACCAAATGCTATTAAGCATGTTTTAAATAATAATCCAAATTTTAACAGCAGGGATGATTTGAACACTTTGAAAATAAGCTATTTTTCATTTATAGGTTGGTGCATTGGTCCCTTACTCACCATCGAGTGAAGAAGAGGAAGAACTCATTGAAGGGGCAATGGACTTTCATGACATTCAAGACAATTCAGTCATCAGTGACTGGCACGGTATTATTAATTCAATTGAAATACCATCTAATATTGATGATTTTCTAAGTAATTATTTCAATGTAGAACCTAGCACAGTTGGGTAGGCGGACTTGAGTCCAAATACCCTAAAATTTTAGAGGATTTTACAGGGAACCCACCTCCCACTGATTACCTACTTCCACTTCAAACAACTGAAGTGGAGCATAGCCCAAATATTGTTGAACAACTTGGGGGAGGGGGTAATATACAAGAGGGGGGTACGACTTTTCCCGATTTTCAAATGTCCAATACAATTTTAAATAATATAGTTGTTTTCACTGCGACTTTTGGGGATCCCTTTAATTCGCTTATGGGGGGAAATTTTGTTTTTGATCCTGTAGAAATTGTGCATGCCTATGTAGATAAAATTCGTGGACTACTGGAGAAGCAAATTCAGTTGTGGGGAGGTAGGGATTCAATTAAGGTTTCTATTGTTTTAAAGGTTTTTATTTAAATGAGGGGAAAAGTGAAGTTTATTATCATTATATACATTCCGAGATGCGCGTAATTTATCCAAATTTAGAAAATTTTGAGGGTGTTTTTTCCGAGTGGGTAGGGCAAATTATTGCGCATCTCGAGAACTATAACGAAAATGGGAGCGGGTCTGTAGTTTTATTTATTGAAAATTAAGCGTAAATATATGTAAATTTAAGAAAGATTTTATTTTAAGAGGGGGGCATAGGGACACGGGTGTAGTTTTAAAATATAATCCAGATCTAGTAAGTTGTCGTGGTGTCCAGAAGATTTGTTTGAAACAGATCAAAAGTGTTTCAGGTATGCTTTCCTCATATCAGCATTTCAGCCTCTAGCAGATGACGCTACCAAGACGAATTTAGATCATTGGGCTGTACATGGGAAGGACGGGTCCAATTTCCCAATTGTAGATATCTCTTGTTTAGAAGGAAAATACCCAGTAACGCTACGATCTATTGATATTTTTGAAAGGGCTAATGCCCATTTAAATATCGGCGTTACTGTGGTACAGTATGAAACTGAATTTGAAGATGGGGTTCGTTCTAAAAAGAAGGGGGTGGTTTTCCCCGTAAGGGGCCCGTCAGTTGATTTGGTTAAACACTGGGTTTGGTTGTTATACACACCACCTAGTGAACCGAACGCAATTGGCCATTTTAATCCGATTACAGATATTAGTAGAGTTCTGAGGGAGGGTAAGAAAAGGGGGGAGCGTTTCTACTGTCCAACATGCCTCTCTAGATTTTGGAGTGAATTAAAGTTGCGAAATCACATGAAGCATTGTAGACGGCATGGATATCAGACAGTGGAAACGGTTTCTGGGGATAGGGCCATTCTACGCTTTAAAAATTTCCAATACACCCTCCTCCAGTGCAACAAAATATCTTTAGACTGTGAAGCTAAGCTGGTGGAGGTGAATGATCCCCAATATCCAAACCGTATCAAAGAACACCAAGCCATTGCAGTGTCTTATGCACATGCGCAAACACACCATGCGGTTGTTAGAAATAGTTGAGACATTGGATGAGAACGAGTGCATGGTCAAGGCATTGACTTAACTAATTGGCACGGCTAATGGCGCTATTTCTCGTTTGAGAAATACGCATTATCAATTGGTGCTGTCTGCAGAGGATCGTCTCGCGATTAAAAATCAAAAATATGTTGGGTTTGTAAGGGGAGTTTGTAGAGGAGGATAAGGGGACTAAAGGGAAAAGAGGGGGGAGGGGAAAGTCAGAGACCATGATCACTTGTGGCAGGAAATATCCTCGGGGGTAGTAATTTTAGAGGGGTTGCGCATCAATCGTGTAATTTAAATGTTAGCCAACAGTTTTTTATCCCTGTTTTTATTCACAACTCTAATTATGACTTAAAATTTATTTTACCAGCACTGGCACGTATGCACAGGGAGGGAGGGGGAGTAGACAGTCCATGGGTAAATAATTCATTTACCTATAACATTATTCCCAAATCGGCCGAGAAGTTGTTGCTTCTCGAACTGAAATGGCAGGTAGTGGATAATGGACATACGTGCTGGAATAAAATCAGGTTTTAGATTCTTTTAGTTTTTTCCCAAGGCATTGGGTCAATTGATTCAAGTGCAGAAAAGCGACAATTTTGATAGCTTTCCCTTGCTTAAACAGCACTTTCCAGACAGTGAAATGTATGACTTATTAACCAGCAAAGGTGTATATGCATACGACTATTACTGTTCTGGCGCTCGCTTAAGCGAGGTGAAACTACCTCCAATTGAAGCTTTTTACAATTCACTGACCAACAGTGAATGCACAGCCGAGGAGTATGAGTTTGCCAAGAAGGTGTGGGCTAAGGGGAATTGTAAAAATGGGTGGGATTATTGTAGACTGTACTTGGCCAGTGACGTTCTAACTCTGTTGGATATAGTCTGTAAGAACACAGACCAAATCTATTCAGAGTTCGGGTTAGATATAGGCTATTATTTTTCCACACCCCATTTAGTGATGGATTTAATTTTAAAAATTAGCAGGGAGGAAATAGGCCTAATCACAGATGTAGATCAACACCTTTTTGTAGAGCGTTCAATGAGGGGAGGGTATGTTTTTCACGGGGACCGCGTCTTATCAACCGATCCGAGCGGACAAAGCACCGGTGTAAAGTCAAATGCAGTGTTCTTGGACATGAACTCATTGTACCCCTCGGCAATGTCCCACTACTCTTTGCCGTGTGGGAACTATCAATGGCTTGAGAATCCTTGTGAGTTCCCCGACATTACCACCGTCGAGGACAACGGGCCACAAGGATGGTTCTTTGAAATTGATGGTCACATTCCGCTGGCGCTTCACGACTCAGTCAAAGATTTGTTTTTCCCTGTATCAATCGACCAGTGACCAGGGACTCGCTGAGCCCCTACAATCGATCATTGGTTGAGGATATGGGGATGCATTGGACCCCCTCTAAACAAAAACTGATTGCTGATTTGGACCCTAAGGAGAATATCGTTGTTCACCATGTGCTTTTGCACTGGATGGTGAACAATGGTTTCAAGATCACCAAAATACATAGGGTCCTGCAGTTCAATCAGCGACCATACTTGAAAAACGTTTATCGATACTTTTGTCGATAAACGCTCTAGGGCAAACTCCAAGGTAGAGAAGGAATTGTACAAGCTCATTCTAAATTCAGCGTTTGGCAAAATGTGTGAAAGCGTACGTAACAGATCTCGCTGCGACGTCGTGACTGACCCTCTAGAGTGTGCACGAATTATTGCCGATCCCAATTTTACATCATTCACGAGCATAGAGGCTGGCATGGTTCTTCTACACAGGCGAAAGCGAAATGTGGTACTGAACAAGAATATAGCAGGCGGTAGTTCAGTACTAGAAATTTCAAAAAAGCTCATGTTGTCGTTCTTTTACAATGTGTGCAAGGTGCAATGGCCACGGGAGGGGGAGGTTCAAGTTTACTATGGGGATACAGATTCTCTGCTGTTAAAGGTAAATGGGACTGAAGATTTATTGGGTGATTTAGAAAAGGGGGAACACATCAGCTCGCGGATGGATTTCACCAACTGGAATCCATCACTCTACCCCGAGTTGGTGAAACGTCAAGCCCCCAACCAACTATTAATGTTAAAATCAGAGACGGGGAGTGATTTGATATCCAGGGGGGTGTTCCCGGGCCCCAAAGTTTATTGCGTTGAAACACATAGTGGGGATGAAAAGAAGGCGTGTAAAGGGGTGCCTACACATTTGTAAAGAGCAATTTCAACATGAGCGTGTACAGAGACTGTGTAGAAAGTAGCCTAGTGCCGAGAGCACAAGTGCTTGCAATTCGCTCTCTACAGTATAGAAATTATACTGTGAGAGTGGAAAAGAATGCAATGTCATGTATATCCGACAAAGTCTATGTGCTCGAGAATGGTGTGAGTGTCCTGCCTCATGGCCACTATCGTATTTCAGACCGAGTTGAATGCATAGACTATCGTAATCAACTTGGTCTGGATAAATTAACCTAATCTGACTAACCCAACCACTAACCACCACCACCACTGACCCAACTAACCCAACCACTAACCTGTAGCAGTGACGACAACTATTGTTTTCACCTCCGCGGCCCCCGGGGGGTGGGGGGACCCTTCCCGCGGCCGCCCAGGGGGGGGGGGTACCACCCGCGGCCGGCCGGCCTTCAGCCCCGCGGCCCTGGGGGGGGCCACCTTTAATTTCACTGTAATGTTCAACTGTGCTAGTTCATGTTCCAAGTGTATTTTTTGTTGTTGTATAGAAAGTGTTTAAAGACAATAAGTGCTGTAGATGGACAAAAGTGTTTAAAGACAATAAGTGTTTATTTATAAGTGTTATCATTGTTCATGTTGAACAAATAGAGTTTTCATGTTGACCATGAAATTTTGTCAACTGTTCTTGTTGAACAAGTGTTATCATTGTTCATGTTGAACAAATATTTGTTTTCATATTGTCGTAATAAATGCTGCCATGAAATATTGTTTTTGTTGTTCTTGAATAGATAGATCTATGGGGAAATTACTACTTATTCATTGGACACATATGGTTTACAGTTAGTCATAGTCCGACTGTTGTCAACAGCATGTATCAATTTAAAACACCCTTCAGATCGTTTCTGTGTGGGCCCTCAATGTCGGGGAAAACAACACTTTTAGCTAAAATAATTCAAAATTGCGATAAAATGTTTTTGGAAAAACCGAAAAAAATCTACTATTGCTATAGTATTTGGCAAGAGTCCTATGATAAAATAAAAGCTATTGCCACAACCATACCAATACAATTCATACGAGGACTTGATGTTTTCAATAGTATTGAACCGAACTCGTGGCTGATTATTGATGATTTGGCTGAATCCATTGAACAGTTCTCACAGGAAATGCTACAACTGTTCACCGTCCGATCTCATCATGAAAACATTTCCATAACCCTAGTTCTACACAATCTGTTTCATCAGAGCAAATGTATGCGAACCCTTGCTTTGAATTGCACTATCTATATTATCTATCGAGTCGTTCGTGATTCTAGCTCACTCATAACTCTCAATAAACAGATATACCCTGGTGCCCCAAAATTTCTGTTGTCAGCGTACACTCAGGCGACTAGCAAGCCCTACGGTTACATTTTGCTGGATCTTAATCAGAGCACACCCGAGGATCTACGCGTAGTCACCGACATTTTCGACAATGAAATTACAGTATATCTTCCGGTTAACAGTAGAAAAGGCTATTAGTTGCCATTATGACACTGAAGAAACTACACGAACAACGGCATTTATTTTCCGTTTTAAGCACTTCAAAACCCTTGCTTAGGAAGGCTATACTCAAACATGGTGTTGACAATGATTTCATTAATCTAATATCTGAACTTTGTTTAAATTTAACTGAGGGCAATGTTCAACTGCCAGAAGGTGTTAGACAACAGACAAAGCAACATCGTTCCACTGTACGTGCATTGGCTTGTAAAAACAAGGGAAAAAATTTTAAAAGAAAACGGCTCCTTCAAGCGGGCGGTAGCTTTTTCACACTTTTACTGCCAATAATTGCAGGACTTGTAAACAGTTTTCTCTAGAGAATGGCTAAACCCTATAAATTGACACCATTTGAACTTGTCCTCTCACCCGTCGAACATTTTGAAGACAATCTAAACAAATTCATTAATGATGAGAATATTGCCGATGACAAAAAACTGCTTTTACTTCAAGATGCATTGCGACGTGTGGACAAACATAAACCTTATCGTGAGAGACCCGTCGCTGTCGCCACTGATCCCTCTAAACAGGAAACATCTCCTCAAGATTCTGCAGCAGCATCAAAGGAGAAGGAATTGAATTCGATTGTATTGAAAATTGGAAACCTATTGCCACTCACCTATCGAGAACAGAGTAAAAGAGTATTATCTTATCTCGTGTTGGAAACTGGTGATCAAGTTCAAGTCGATAGCACAGGGAAACGAATTATAATTCAGGGAAAAAGTTATAATCTAGTTGATTTAATTTGTGATATGGTGACGAATCGTAAAGGACTCTTATCCTTTGACAATAATCTATACACCTTTCTAAGTGTATCAAACTTTCCCAAAAGTCTTATTGGCAATAAGCAAATTCTAAAGAAACTAAGAGAATATAATCCTCCAACAACACCAACACCATTTAAAAAAGAAGAAGAAGATTCAATATTTGAAAATACTAGCACCACTGATTTTACAACACCTGTGGCTGCTAGTCAAAAGCGAAGACGAATTGATTCATCCTCCAGTGTGCAAAAGGAGAGTGGACATTACACTACGTATTTGCGATCAAAATGGATGAAGTTCTGAAAGGTGTCTATGAAAATATTGCTGAAGCGGGAAGTTTAAGTTCTCCCAAAACGCTTTCTAAAGCTGTCTCCGGCACCACCACATTGAAAAAAGCAAAAGAGTATCTAGAGAATGAACCGAGTTACACACTGCATCGGAATCACAGGCTTCGCAGCAAACAATATCGACAAACTAAAGCCTTTTTCCCTCTGCATATAATGCAAATGGATCTTTTAACTTTAGACGCACTTCAACGGCGTCTCAATGCACCCTACAAATATATTCTGGTGGCAATCAGTGTCTTTAGTCGCTATGCCTATGCCATTCCACTGCGGTCAAAGAGAGGTGTTGAAGTTTCTCAGGCCATTGAAAGTATTCTTGAAAGAGATTGTTATAGAAAAATTCAATCGGATCGTGGCAGTGAATTTGTTAATCCCCATGTGCAAAAGGTTCTATTGAAATATAATACAGCACTTTATCATAGTCACAGTCCGATAAAGGCTGCATTGGCTGAACGATTAATAAGAACGATTCGTCTATTAATTTCAAGATATTGTACCCTGGAAAATACATCGGCTTTTATTCATGATTTAGATAAAATCATGCGGATATACAACCATCGACCTCATCGATCTCTGTCCAACTCTAGCCCTCGGGATGTTCATTACAGTGAAAATACATTTGATGCTTTTCTAAAGCAATATTCCAATGGTGAAAAAGAAAAAAAAATGTGAAGAAGAAATTCAATGTTGGTGATACTGTTCGAATTAATAGAACCACCAATATTTTTGAAAAGGGGAATTATTTATGGAGCACCGAACTTTTTAAAGTGTCCAAAATCCTGGACACCGAGCCCACGACATATCGACTGCGAGACACCAAAGATGATGAGATTCTCGGCGGTTTTTATGAATATGAACTGCAAAAAGTTAGAAACACTAGCGAAATGTATCAAATTGAAAAGATATTAAAGAGTCGTACTCGTAGGGGCAAGAAACAGTTGCTTGTTCGCTGGCTAGGATACAACTCTGATTTTGATTCTTGGGTCAGTGTTGAAGATATTGACAATGCCCAATGATTTCTATGTGACTTTCATGTCCAATGTTTCTGATCCTCTCTACAATGACTTGAATAGAACAAGTGATTTTTGGACGAAACTCTCCCCCACCATCAAATTCGACGGAAAGTATGAAGTTGCTCTTGTCGACTGTATTCTCAAAAATACCTATGACATCCTGAGAAAGGATCGTAAATATGAAATACAAATTAGACCCTATGATTGGCCGCCACCACCTTCAGGTGATCAAGAACAAATTCAAAAAATCAATTGGATGGATTATCCATATATTGAATTACCCTACGAGGAACTCACCTGTATGAACGATTTATGTCGTTCTATTAATAAAATAATTTCCGCTCGTAAAAAGGGAGCTTTTCATTTCAACTATTCAAAGGAGGAGGGTAAGATCTACATTAGTTCACCTATTGCCAGTGAAAAGGTTATTCTCAATGATAACCTTAAGGATGTTCTTGGCTTTAAGCTCAATATAATCAATGGTAAAAGTGCCGGAAAGACTAATTTCATTTTTGCTGACTATCCACCTGCCTTCTCCACAGACACTTGTATATTTCTCTACGCTTCATTTGTGGAAACATTACGGGTTGTAATTCAAATGTTCCCCTCCTACGAGTTCTTGAACGAAAAACCAATCAAGAACATATTCATCACTACAATATAAAGCATCTTCAATATATTCCCGTAAACACTTCCTATTTGGAACTCTGTCAGTTAACACTAAGAACCGAATTGGGCGATCCCATAGCAATTTCAAAAGGTTTGGCTGTGATTACATGTCATTTTCGTCCCATCGTTCAAAAGCAAGATGTCTAATAAAAAAGTGGTATTCACTTGTCCTGATATTGACTGCTATGTTAATACTCTTGGCCCAAGACAACAGGGCAATGGAATGGACTATTACAAAGGTCGCTCGTCAATGTCTGGCTACGGTCTTGGCAGTTGGTTTGCTAAGCTGTTTCGCTCTTCACTACCACTGGCTAGAAAATATCTTGTACCGGCTGCGACAGATTTTGCATCCTCTACACTATACGATTGGGGCTCTGGCAAGGATTTTAAAAAAAGTGCTACGGAAAATCTTAGGTCCAGTGCGCGAACCCTTGGCGAGAGATTAAAACAAAATGGTAAAGGCTTAAAAAGGTCGAGAAACAATGCATCACTCAACAGTCTCTACTCAGGACGGAGACGAAAGACATCATCCCTCTTGTCAAAGAAAAGAAGGAAAAAGCCGACACGTAGTGTAAACAGAAGTCCCAGGAAGAAAATTGTTAGATCGAAACTAGATTTCTTCTCCTAAAATGTCCTACCTACCGCATAAGGATTCTCAACCTTCAATCACCGCCTCATTGAATCTATTCAATGCTGAAAATGTTGATGTGAGTGTCAAGCATGGATACTATGAACAATTTTATCCTCAACAACCCCTCTCCGATAATATCCACTTTCAAATTTATTCCAATGAAGACTACTTTATGGACATGTCTTCAACATTTATAGATTTACAAATGAAAGTCCGAAAATCCGATAATACAATGCCAATTCGGGGCGATGGAATATCCTATGAAAATTGTACATTACATAATTTATTTCGTCAAATTAGTGTACATCAATGGCACGCTGGTGAGCACTAGCAACAATCTCTCAAATTATACAAGCTATATGCAATTCATGTTGATGACACCCAAGTCATACAAGGAATTGAGAGGCACCTCCAATGGATATGAATATATTACTAATACTGATAGTACGGATGCACTTAAAAATGCTACAACTACTGAATTACATCTAGTTGGAAAAATATATCATGAAATATTTAATATACCCCAATGGTTGCCGCCCAAAGTTAAAGTGGATAGAAAATTAACGCTTGCACCATCCAATTTCATATTGAGAAAAGAACTTGCTGCCAATCCTGATGTAAGTCTCTCCCTCACCTCGGCAATACTTCATGTACGCAAACAACAGGTCATGAGTTCTGTTGCTTTGGCAGTGGAAAAACTGAGAGCCAATGGAAATAATATTAAACTACTTGTTCCTCATACAATCACCAATCAACGTCATATTGCAATGGGCTCACGCACCTTCACCGATTCATCCTTTATCAATGGCGAAATTCCGTCAAAACTCGCTTTGGCATTTGTAAAAAGCGCCAGTGCAATAGGATCATGGACTGAATGCCCACATAAATTCGAGATGTTTGGACTTTCATCTCTTGTGTGCAAAGTAAACGGCATCCCACTCTACAATCTATCTTTTGATAAATCCTATAGAACATTGTATGAGTTGACCATGCAAACCCTAGATCATGATTCGCAACTATTTGAAAATGGTATAACCGAAGATATGTTTGCTAAAACACATGGTATCATTGTACTGGATTTGTCTGGCACACAGGATATGAGTATAGTACGTACGGGGAGTGTGCGTTTAGAGTGTACATTTGCCGACCCATTGGCTGAGAGTATTGCACTAATCTCACTAAATCAATATGAAACCTATTGGGAAATCACTCCCGAAGGCAGTGTTCTACTAGACTTGGCGCCATGAACACCAGTCAAATAATCAATGTATTTAATATGGACCCATACATGTCCCAGTACAAATCCTATTGTCTGCCCTCGGACTTTCTTGGAAAAATTCAAAGTGTCAACAATACCTTGATTATTGTTAATAGCAGTCCGTCTACTGTGCTGACGGGTCATTGGCTGTGCATCTTTCAAACAATGAAGAATATTGAATTTTTTGACCCTCTTGGCCTACCCTATACATTCTACACGCCTCACATCAGCAACTATATTGAGAGCAGTGGGAAAACTATTATTCAAAATCGAAAGAGGGTGCAGGATCTAACGACTAAAAGCTGCGGCTTCCATGCACTACTATGTTTTGTATTCCGAAGTCGCGGCTATACTTACAAGCAGTTTCTCCACATTTATGGTGACAATCCCCGTCTGAACGACTTTCTAGTGGAAAATATCCTCTCAGACCTATACAGTATTGATTTCAGTGCCCTAAGAGTAAAGTGCTTAAAAAATGTTTGTGAATTTGTTTATTAATAAAATGTATATATACAACAATGTCTTTAAATCTTCACTTTTAGATTTCTTCATCGGTGTATCGGCAAGTGTCGTGAACCACTAATGCTGGTAAATCATTTGGATTCACTGTATATTGATCTTGATTGACTGCAAAGTCAGGGTCACATTTTCTGCAGTACAATGTAACTTCACTCTTGTCATATCTCTTTGTATAGTCAATGATACTATTTGCATTCATATTATGAAATTCACGAGTTTCAATCTGTCTATTTGAAGCAATATCACATACAGTGTTTTCAAGTGGTGAATCACATTCGGTAACTGCCAAATAAAAATCACTTGGTTTATAGTCATAGTAGGCAGTGTCGTCACAGCGATGACGTAGAAACCAGATTGTCTTGTTACCCCAACAGTTGAATCGTAGACCAGATTCCTCTTCCCAGAATAATTTAAATCCGCGACGATACCAATCTCGTAGAAATAAACTAAAATCACGTTTAGGATTCTTTCCAATCATAGCGGGGTAAGTATTCTCCCACTGATCACATTTATCATAGTGACAATTGGAGCACAGGTGCCCTCTAGGGTGAGAGTCACACACCTCTTCAAGACATGAATTACATCCTTTAATTTGTACTGCATAGCCTCTATGTAATTTACAAGGATTACATAATTTACACTTTTCACTATAGTCATCAATAATTGTACAATTCTCACATTGAGTCCAACTGCCAAGAGTGTACAAGCACAATGGACATATATAGAACATTTTTTGGTTTCCGATGTCAACTCTCTCACAGCTAAAACGAAACTGATCGTCCTCGCTCGATAAATTCAAAGTGGAGGAAAGGGGAGAGGAGTAACTCTGTAACGTTACCTCTTTCGAATGACGGAGGAGCCATCTACATTGAATCCATTGGCAATGTTTTCAAAAGTATATCCACAATATGATTCTGCCTTGTTCCAATTAATATATCAATAAATTGAGTATAAGCATTTGAATCACATTTTAAAAGTTTCATACAATAGTCCAATGGGGGAGAATCAGTTTTCATTATATTGTCAAGTGTTCCCTGAGAGAATATCCTGCGTTGAAGAGATAACTCGAGAAAATCATCATCCAAAATCAAATGTTTTTCCATAAACACTAGATTTGATCTAATTCTCTCTTTCTCAAATTTATTCATTTTTCAGTCCTTTCACTCTGACTGCTGACTCTAGACTGAGCCTGATTCGTTAGCCCTAACCACAAAAGAAAGGGAACATTTTCGATTTCGAAACAATTTTATTGAATAATTACAACAACATTAATAATACTATGCATGTACAATTAGCGATAGAGTTTATTGTCTTCAATATGTTTCACCAATGCACTTAAAGCACATTGAAGTCTATTCACATGTGCTATATCAACTTTAGCGGCAAAACATAATTGATCCTCCATTTTAAATTTGCTCAAGGATATCACATATCTTGCATATACTGCATCCCATTCCAGACAAAGCCGCGATCCTTTCGTGATTTCCACCGCAATGTTTGGTGCTCTTGTATTATTATCATCAACTCCACTATCAACTTCTAATAGGGTAAACATTCCACTCATCGCCATCAACACAAATATATATCCAAATGAGTAAAGTCAAACTGTTCTTCTTCTCACTCCTTTGAATTCTATTCACAGACTAATAAAACTATAGCAAAAAACCCTTTCCTTATATTCCCTCCGCCGCTAATATGTAACAAGCCCTCTGATTGGCTGAGAAGGAAACACGTGATCTAACTGTTTCCTGGAAACTCATAACATTTGCCTCGAGCAACAACAACAACAACAACAAATGGTGTTTTCTATTTTTGGACACCATGACATTCGCCTCGAGCATGTACATGTCCAAAACAACAACAAATGCTGTTTTCTATTTCTGGAAACCCATGACATTCGCTGAGAGCGTGCACTTACAACAACAATAACAACATCGACCTTGACATTCGCTGAGAGCGTGCACTTACAACAACAATAACAACATCGACCTTGACATTCGCTGAGAGCGTGCACTTGCCCAAAACAACAACATTGAAACTCATAACATTCGCTGAGAGCGTGCACTTACAACAACAACAACATCAACACCTTTGGAAATTTAGGTCATTGACACACTTTGATTACGCAATCAATTTCTCAGAAATCCATTTCCCCTAGGGACTCTATGCCCATATATGGTGCCCCCGTGGGGGCTTTAGGGTCATCTCTACTAACAACAACAAATATTTCTAATCACTTTCGACTATTAAAAAGGGCACTAGCCTTTGAATTTCCAATCGAATTAGCCTTTTTGAAGTTTCTACGACAACGCCTTCTATAAAAACCTTATATGCGCCCAGGGCATAACTTAATACCCTTGCCCTGAGAGTTGTGGGGGAGTGTCCTTCTCAAAAACATATTTTCTATCTGGAAATCAACTAGCCTACGCTAAACAAAATGGCTATCTCAAAATTTTGATTGGATGTGTTTGGGTGAATGATGGACGTGGGGGGGGGGGCTAATTGCCCTCCAATCAGTTTCGACTATCAAAAAGGGCACTAGCCCTTTGAATTTCCAGTCAAATGAGCCCCTGTTGAAGTTTCTATGACAACGCCTTCTATAAAAACCTAATATACCCCAGGACATAACTTAAAACCCTTGCCCTGAGGGTTGTTGGGGAGTGTCCTCCTCAAAAACATATTTTCTATCTGGAAATCAACTACGCTGAACAAAATGGCTATCTCACAATTTTAATTGGATGTGTTTGGGGGAATGATGGGCGTTGGGGAGGGCTAGTTGCCCTCCAATCACTTTCGACTATTAAAAAGGGCAAATGCCCTTTGAATTTCCAATCGAGTGAGCCTGTTTTGAAGTTTCTACGACAACGCCTTCTTTAAAAACCATATATGCCCCCAGGGCATAACTTTAAACCCTTGCCTTGAGGGTTGTGGGGGTGAGTCCTCCTCAAAAACATATTTTCTATCTAGAAATCAACTACGCTGAACAAAATGGCTATCTCACAATTTTGATTAGATGTGTTTGGGGGAATGATGGGCGTTGGGGAGGGCTAGTTGCCCTCCAATCACTTTCAACTATTAAAAAGGGCAAATGCCCTTTGAATTTCCAATTGAATGAGCCTGTTTTGAAGTTTCTACGACAACGCCTTCAATACAAACCTTATTTGCCCCCAGGGCATAACTTAAAACCCTTGCCCTGAGGGTTGTGGGGGAGTGTCCTCCTCAAAAACACATTTTCTATCTGAAGATCAACTACGCTTAACAAAATGGCTATCTCAAAATTTCGATTGGATGTGTTTGGGGGAACGACTGGCGTGAGGGGGGGGGGGCTAGTTGCCCTCCAATCAATTACGACTATTAAAATGGCACTAGAACTCTCGAATTCTAATCGAATGAGCCCCTTTTGAAGTCTCTACGAAGACCCCTTCTATATGAAGTGCCCTGCTTTAAAGGAAAAAATAATAAACTGTACATTGTCAACATGAGGGTTGTGGGGGAGTGTCCTCCTCAAAAAGATATTTTCTATCTGGAAATCAACTACGCTGAACAAAATGGCTAACTCAAAATTTTGATTGGATGTGTTTGGGAGATTGATGGGCGGGGGGGCAGGTTGCCCTCCAATCACTTTTGACTATTAAAAAGGTCACTAGCCACTCCAATTTCCAATCGAATGAGCCCTTTTCGAAGTTTTTACGACAACTTCTTCGATACGAAGTGCCCGGGTATGGAGAACCAAAAAACAAGACATTGTGCCCACATCGTTCTTTACTTAGGTAGCGCAAGCGCGCTGCCTATGAAAAGGAAAAGAGAAATGTTGCCATTTGAAATCGCTGAAAACGAAGCTCCTTTTAGGACTTGCCCCCCCCCCCCCTACCCCCCTCAATGGGAATTTTCTGGTGAGGCTCATGATGCTTCGCCTCACCTTTTCATGATGGTCGCAATAGGATCGGCACCATTACCCCCTTCCCACAGCACCAATAATAAAGGCTTGGATTAAAAATATTCCGGAAATCAAGAGGGATTAGATATCAAATTTTACCCCCCCCCCCCCCCCCATAACTCATTCTATGTCTATCTAAATGCTCAATAAAAGTTAGGATATTTGGACACTAAAATTTATTCTTTGAGGTATCTGCCCACCTGCCTATAAAATGATCCAGTGCCCCTCCTTCATAATATCTGATGCGCGTTTGCATTTCATCGTATAAAGCGAATTACTTTAGTTAAATCAAGCTTTAAAATAAATATCTAAAAAAAAGCATTCTGCAACAAGAAGGAAGGTATGCAGCACCCTTGTTCATGCTCAGTCTAAATGAACGGAGGTGAAAGACTAATTCTTACCCTCCCACCCCCCTCCATGCCCATCCCTTCTTCTTTCTTTTTATTTGTCTTGATTTCGCTTTGGCTATTCAATTTTACATTTCGGAAAATTTTCGATGGAGAATTTTCGGGGAGGAATTCGCCGGACTCCAGTCTCTTTATTCTATGCGTGAATCAACCCTAAATGCGAATTCACCTCCAAAAATATATAAGGTTTGTGCTAGCACATAGTTACACATGTCACATACTTACACATTACACACCTGTGACAAACATTACACATACTTACACGCAGAAGTGTACGGGGGCTCCCTCTCTGCAGATTTTGTTTTTGCACTTGCCCCCTCCGGGGAAAATTTAGTGCTTATTGAAGTGCCTTTGGCCCAGGTCACGTGTCCTTTTAAGTTTCAAAGTAATCTTAATTTTTTTTTTCTGAATCATCAAAATGAATCTGGCATATACTGGGGCACATGGGGAGTTAGAGGCTCAGGAAGCCTAATTTGTACTTACGACCTTACATATTTATATTCTGTGCAAGTTTACGGTTTTGAGATAGAGCCTAAGATCCTTACATAACTATTGGTGGCATATCAGATGCATAAAAGTACCTGAGGTCGCGAATTTAGGAATTCAAAAAAGAAAAAAAATAAGATGCGGTCCTGTTAATCTTTGCCTACTAAAAAGTATTTGTGAAGAAATGGCCAAATGCACAACTTGGGACAATTGCCCTTGAGGTTATGTGAATAGTTTTCTCTCCTGGAGGCACATTTTTTAGACCTATCGATCATTATGAGTGAAATTGCTATCGTAAAATTCGGTCCTGATACCATGAGAGGGGGGGGGGCACGAAGGTGACTGGGATTAAAAAATGTACGGGAGTGGTTGCCCTCTGATTACTTTGGTGTTTAAAAAGGGCTTTAGAACTTTCAGTTTGCTATTGAATGATCCTTTTCTCAAGTTGTTGCGGCCAACCATTCTATACAACGTGGCCTGAAAAAATAAATCAGTAAATAATTCATGGAAAGATGTGTCGCTCTTTCCCTAGCTAAGGCTAGTACCTTGACTCTTATTTCTGCTGATTTTTCATTCGACACTGTTTTGTATATATTAATAATAGTAATGTAGGTTACTGACTTTTTTTATGTATTAGCACCTAATGCTCAAGATGGTTTCTCGCAGGGAATTTGTTTGATTTTTGACAGCAGAGTTTTCCCACTTTTGTTTGGGAAAACTCACAAGTTTTTTTCTTTTCTTTTTCTGGTTTAACGTAGATTACACTAATCGGCAGAATTCCAATACTTTTCAATTTTTTCTTTCTCTTTGAAAGAACATCCAGTCTAATTGGTTTTGAAAAGAAAGATACAACGGATAGAGCAACCCAAGAATCCTTTGCCCGTCCCCTCTACCTTCAACACAAGCCTCTAAAAGTCACCGATGATTTAAGAAATCAGTTAGATTCAGATTATGCCCCAACGAAGTTAATGATTCGCGTTCCATTCAAAATCAGATCATTTAAGACGGCATATTTCACAACAAACTGCCATACAATTGTCCTTAATGAAGAACTTCACCGTATTACAATATCTCTTACTCCTTTCTGCAGATACTGCCATATCACCGAGGAGCCCAGTCCCTTTGGTACGTTTTGTTCAATTGTCCTCTCGGGAAAGACCATTGAAAAAGCCGGTCCTGAGAATCATCCATCCTCCATTCAGTTAGTATCAGAGAAGTGGACAATGAGGTCATCGGTTTCCTAACAAGTATTGGCGTTTACTCACACTGAGTGACTTTTTTCTATCGAGAAAAGAAAAACTTGCATAAATTTGTCAATCCTTTAGCCGAAGAAAAAGAATAATTTGAGAAAGCCCCTTGAAAATGACGTTAGGCTAAATCTGATCCCCAAATCTTATCCAAGAAGTGGCTAGAGAGCCACAAAACCTCCATTGTAACAAGAACCCGAAAAAGTTTTGTCAATAGTAAGGAACTTGCCCTCCACCTCTGTCCCTAAGTAAGGTTTTTTTAAGAGCCCATCGTAACGGCGAAGTTGGTCAGAAATCCCAATAGACAGCCTTTCAGGTAGTTGTGAACAAAAAAAGAAGAAAAAAACACACACAAAAAAACTAAAAACTCGGTGATTGATGAGTGAAGATGTGTAACATGTTTCTGTACTCTCTATCTAGTAGATTTTCCTTTTAGAAACATTAACTGATGGAAAGAGATCGTTGTGACGTCAAGATATATTTTTTTAAATTTTTATCATAAATTAAAATTATCCGCATAATTGCGGAGTCATTGTTTTGTTTTGATATAGATAAATAACCTTACTGCGAAATAAGATAAAAGTTAAAACTGCGACTAAATTTATTTTTAACTTTTTACGAGAACAGGATTAATATGTGGTCACAATTAGGTCATATTTATCTCGATGGAAGTTTTTGTGATGCAAGATTTTCCCTTTTTCACAATTTGCATAGCAAAAACAGACGGAAAAAGTGCTTAGCAATTGCTGAAACTTCAGTCCAATTATGCAATCAATATTCTTTGAGTTTTTACTTTCCTTTTAGCATTTCTTTTGGCTTTTCTTCACCCGATTAAAATAGTTCAGGCAACAATTAAGGAACAGTCGGTTACTAGACTTCAGAAACCGATGGTTACTTTACATTACAGTGCTATTTGAGTAGGTTACTTATTTGAATACTAGTATAATTAAGCATTTATAGATAATATTTAAGTGTTTTTTTGTTTTGTTTTTTGGCTTAAACAGCGAAATACTTGCAAAGATAAAATTACAGATTTTGTCCAAAGGTGATGTTTGGGTTTCTTATTTAGAGGGACCAAGTGTGAAGAATTATTTGGGGGGGATTAAGGTCTGCAGAGAACGCTAAATGAACTAGGCGCTCACTATAATTCCCTTTGTCTGATTTCTGGCCTGAGCTTTTGTATCTCTAGGATCATCTGTGATTCTCCAGGTATTTACAGTAATAAAAATACTGGGAGCATTTTTCAAAGAAAAATAAATAGTGATATTAAAGCTTAATAAACAAATTTCTTTGCTGAAATTAAATTATGTAAAAATTCAAACCTAAATAAGTTGTAATTGAATGACGAGGTTAAACCTAGAACAAACAGAAATTGCAATGATGAATAAAGTCAACCTTAAAACAAACCGATACTATCCTAAAAAGTATTAGCGCTTCCGGGTCGTTCAGATCCCAAAACCATTAAACAGAAAAGTGTACCACTTTGCAATTTCATTCATTCACATTTCAATACTTCTTACAAAAGCTAATATCTCTTCCTTAACGACTGGAGTTTTTTTTTTTGTAAAGATGATATCTCTCAAATTTAACATTGTAACTTAGAATTAGTATACATAAAGGTGCTACAGCTCGTAATGTATTTTTGTCGGGCGAGTTCCCTTTAACGAGTACTGTCGGAGGGGAGCGGGTGTCAGACCCGCAAATTGGTAAAAAAAAATCTCAAGACTGGTTGCACATTTTACGAACAAAGAGTGCAAGGTATCAGTCATCTTGTATTATGCTCATTTAGCAGGGATATAGTCACCTATTCGAATAGTTGCATAGCGACGTGTGATTATCTGGCTTTCAATTAAATTTTAATGGAATCTTAATCAATTTCCTCCGGCAAAAGATAGTTGCATTGGAATTGTAATTGTCCGTTTCTTGCAATTAATTTGCCAATTGCCCCTGACGAAAACAATTAAGCTTAAGATGTTCTTGTTGATCTATGTTGCACTTTGACACTGTCGGCCCTCCAACCTCAATTAACCTTAGGAGTATCTACTTTCTATATTATTTGAAAAGTTCCAGGTGGTATTCCAGAATTCAGATTATTAGGATACAAAAGCTTATCAACCGGTTAGGCTTTTGGATCAGCGATTTGAGGTCAGACAAGTAGCAAATTACTTAGTATATGATACTTTTTAGACTGAGAGATGCTGTAGACAAAGCTTTAAGGGAAGAACAGTGCGGTTTTAGAAAAGGTAGAGGATTTGTCGACCAAATTTTCACTCTTAGATTAATAATTGAGAAGTGCTTGAGTTGTCAAATACCTTTGGTCCTCAGTTTTATAGATTATGAGCAAGCGTTCGATTCTGTTGATAGAAGAGCTTTAGCAAAGGTTTTATCATTGTATGGTATGCCAGGTAAATACATTAAAGTGATTAGTGCTATGTACGAGAATAACAGTGCTGTGGTTTAGGTAGGAAATGAGGTTAGCAACTGATTTTGGACTAAATCTGGAGTTTAGCAGGGTTGTGTTCTATCCCCCTTTATATGGATTATTTTGATGGACTTTGTCTTAAGGAGCACAGGAAAAGAAATGGCAGACCATGGAATCAAATGGAGAGGAAAAAGTCTCCTGGACTTAGATTATGCTGATGATATAAGCATCCTAGATGAAAGTGTGAGCAAAATGAATGACCTTGTAGAGGTTTTGCGAGTTCAGGATTCTAGAGTAGGTTTAAAAATTAATTTCAAGAAGACTAAGTCACTAAGGCTAGGAATAAGTGAAGATGAAAAGGTGACGTTGGATAATGAAAAGATAGATCAGGTGGGCAGCTTCACTTACCTTGGTAGTATTAGTAAAAATGGTGGGAGCAGTGAAGATGTGAAAAGTAGAATAGCCAAGGCTCAGGGTGTTCTTTCACAGTTAAAATAAGTTTGGAAGAATAGGAAGATAAGTCTGCAAACAAAGATTAGAATATTAGAAGTTACAGTGATGACAGTGTTCAAATATGGCTCTGAAGCATGGGTGCTCCGAAAAGCCGATGAAGATTTGCTTGATGTTTTCCAGAGAAATTACTTACGGATTGTTCAAGGCGGCTGACTGACCGTATTTCAAACAGTAGGCTGTACGAAAAATATGGTTCAATACCGCTTTCTAGGGCTATAATGAAAGAAAAGTTGTGGTGGCTAGGGCACGTTGTGTGGATGAAGGATTACAGATTGCCGAAGATTGTCCTTTTCGGCCAACCGTCTAGGGCTAAACGGAAAGCAGGTCGCCGTCTGGGGTGGGAGGACGTCATAAAGAAAGATTTAAAAGAAATGGGAACTTCCTGGAAGGGTATAAAAAGAGAGGCTTTGAATAGATTGGAATGGAGGAGGAGCGTGCGTAGCTGTGTTGACCTCAGGCAGCTTGGTGCTGCGGTGAGTTGTTAGTAGTAGTAGTAGTAGTTTTGCTCGAAAATAGCAGCTTTAATTACTGAATTTACCAATTAAATTACCCCTCAATCTTACTTGCTTGGCATGTTGAACCGAGTGACAGATACAGTATGACACGGATGAATTTTACATACAGCTACAGGATCAAATAAACAAGAGCCCTGGTACGCATATAGTGCTTCAGTTAAGAGACTCTAATGTCCGGACTGGTAGAAATCAGGTAGAGAATCAGACTGGGTCCTGCTTAGGCAAGTTTGGTTTAAGGAAGGAAAATAGCAGTGGTGATAGACTGTTACAATTTAATAGTACAATAATCTGGTTCTAAGCCATACGGTGATCGGTCATAAAATGGTACGCATATGATCGTAAGACGACTAACGTCAATTATGCTATTGGAAATCGAAGACTGGTAGGATCGATACAGGGCACTAGGTTGTATAGGAGTGAGGTTACTGATATTGCTATAAGTATGAAGACGTGAATAGTGAAGATGCAAAGATCTAGCGTTAATTTTAAGGTGTAAAGGATAACTATTTCTAAATAGTTTTAAAGTTGGTAGAACTCGGGATGACAATTTGAGAGGGACTTAAGTTTTTTCGTAAATAATTTGACCAAATTAAAATTTTCATTAAAGACTGAATTCAAGTAAAAGTTTTTCAAGCATTTCAATGAAACTTGTTGTAACTGTGTAATTTATATTCGTTTTTAAGTTTCAAGCTACGTATGGTAGTTCTTGATTTCCTGTTGAAAACCTGTCTTTGTTTGCTGATGATTCTTTTTTTCGTTTTTTTAGGAGGCGAAAAGATATTGATGGCTGCAGGAGGAGCAACGGAGCCATTTTGGGGACTCTATGCCGTTCATTTTGCACCAAGGGTCATGGAACTGATGGAACAATACAGGATTGGCAAGTTCTTTTTTACCAATTCTAATAATTCATTATTGCTATTTATTTAAGACATATCTATTAGTAGATTCGAGAGTTTGAAAAACAAGAAATATTTACCTTAAAACCCTGAAAAACATGTTCTTTATCACAATAGTAGTTAAATCGGGAGAAAAAGAAATAAAGGGGAGCATTTTTGCATTATTCTCCTTCATGCTGACAAATTAGTTTGAAAAAGTAATTAAATATAATTTCAGTGGTAGCATAAATTGCGATTGAATAGAATTACTGTTTCTGATTTAGTGAATCTGTCTCCATTCTATTTAAAATAAAACAATAGAGTAACACATTCTTTGCTCAAATTTTATATTAGCTGAGTTCTTTTCCAAACTAGGCTTACCATACATCCTTGTTTGCAATAACATTTGTAGAACGTATGGTCAGAAACGGATTTTGACCTTACCAATTAAATCACCTGCTCTATATTTGATTCTGAAAAATATTCCCAAAATACTTCCATTGATCAGTTTCGTGTTTTTTTTTTTTTTTTAGTTTAAGCAAGCGTTCTTAAGTATTTAAATCTGCCATGCTGAGTTGAAACGTCTTAGTAGTTTCATGAGGAATCAGTGTTCCGACTGTCGTTTTTTCTATCCAATCCAAAACAAATCGATAGATTCTTTCTTCTTTTGCAAATAGGGACGAAGCCATTAGATATTTAGTCTAAAGGGATAGCCATATTTCAAACAAGTATTAAATATGTTGATAAATCCCCCTTAATAAAGGCGGACGATTTCCTAATTCATATATCTAGTAATTTCTGTTCATTTTGAGTTTGAGTTGAATATCACTTTTATGTATGGTACATTGCAAGTTCATTTGGTTTCATTTGTTTTTTAAAGTATAATATCTGTTTCTTTTAAATCTTAGGTCATTGTATTCATTATAATTTCTGTTAGATTTTTCGCTCTGCTCACATAGCTTCGCTCTTTACTTTTGTTTAATTTTTTTTGTCTAATATAATTAAGAAAGTTAATAAGACGAGAAAGAATTGCATTCTCAAACATTTTGCTAATACATGGGAGACATATTGCTGTTTACCAAGTGACCCTTTTGCACTTTCTACGATGATAGTTATTTGAGCCATAGAATTATAAGACGCCTGAAATTCATTCTTTTAAGGATGTTTTATCTTGTTTAGTGTTTTTTAAAGGAGAGGTTTGACGTTCCTCTTGTAATTATCCATTTATTGATAACTATCTTTTATATTGATAATCAAATGATAATCAAATATCTGGTAATCAAGATATATTGATAATCAAATAATTATCCACTTATTGTCTTTATTTTCTTCTTACTAGGCAATTTACACGAAGATGATGTGATCGAATCTCCATCTGAAGAGGATGGACCTTATGGCCAAGAACCAGTCAGAAATAAAGTATTAGTAGCTCGATCCTCAAAACCATGTAATGCTGAAACTCCTCCTGAACTCTTAATACAAGATTTCATTACTCCAAAGTAGGTTATTTAATAATTTATTTTCATTGTCATTTATAGTCATCGCATAAATATATATATATCAATTGTAGTTATCATCACATAAATATTATATTCATCTAGTACAGTGGATTAATGCTCTGCTTGGCAATACGGGGTCTAGAGATATATTTCCACCGTAACAAGGCTGGGCAACAGACACGCTACTTTTCTCTTTAAAAAAGACACAGCAAATGAAGCGTTGATTCTACGCCCTATGCGTCGGCAATGGCTGTGAAGGATCTTTATGATTCTTATATAAAATGTACGATTTCCCATTTAATGTTTTGTTCAAGTTTAATAATCACTGCCGTTGTAACTGCATCCTTCCCCCCTTCCCTGTAACCCTAGTCTAAGTGCACAGGTTTGCTGGTTTTACTTTTTTTTATAAATTGGCTGTATTTGACTTTATAAATCAACTAGTGGTAAGAAAAAAGCGTTAAAATAATTCAAACCCACAAAATCAGCAAACTTTTTGTATATGGTCTAGGGCTATATCCAGCCCCATAAGTTGCTGGGACGCAATTGTGACGGCTGTGACTCTTACGATTGAAAAGAACAATTAATGGTGAATCAAGTGGCATATTTTGTATTTGATTTTGCCTTATAACCTCAAGGTTCTGACACGTCAATGTCGAAATCATCTGTTATATTAATTTCATGTAGACGGGAAAAACGGTGGCCTAGCGTAAAATAGTTGCTTGGCCCCCCAAAAAATACCAGTGTTGGCTCCTTTTTTCACTTCGAGTTGAAAAAAGGTCTAAGGTGATTGTTTTTTCTTCTTTATTTTAAATCATTTCTTTACTGTGGGAAAAGAAGGCCGAGACATTCTTAAGCCATCGAACGGCAATAGGCATTACTTTTTATATTCTAAATGCACGATGCAGGATACCTGTCATAAAATGAAGGTTGTAGAGTTTTTACCCTTTTTTGTCTTTATGCTCAAAGTTTGAATTGCTATTATGGATTACCCGCTTGTTATTGGACCAAACCTCAATTTATTTACTATCCTGTTACCGGTAATACAGCTTCAGCTATTCCGTATATTTCAAGTTTAATTCCGCATTGAGATGGGCTTTGTTAAGTATATTTTATGCTTTAATAATTTTAAATACTGAACAAAATAAAAACTTCATTTGATCAAAACAATCAGTGACGAACCTTTTTATTGCCTACTGTTTTGGGATTTCAGAATAATATAACTTATCATAAGGCATTAAAAACAACTGGTCAAACTTGACTTCAAAAGTTTCTATTCATTTTTTTCGTTTTTGATATTTATTTTTATGGGTATAGATTACTAAACTGTAGCTTTTGTTTAAGGGCTTTAATCTGATGACAATGCACTTTTGAGAAAGAAAGGTTTGAATCAATCCTGTAATTTGATAATTACACTCTTGTCTGGCGTGTAACTTAAAATTTAAATTGATGACATATGTTTCTTGTTGCTTGATATGATAGATCGATCTTATAAGTCTCAGGAAATATATAATTTTTGTAATAATACACACAAAGAAGATAACATTTAACTCTTAAAATCTTGTAATACAGATCTTAAAGTGTTTGCGGAACAAGCGAAGGGAGGTGACAAAAAGCTCAGCTCAGTTCCTAAAACAGGCTTTTTGGCAAGATATAATATGATACGAAACTTTCTCAGTCTGAAAAGCTAGCTACTTTTCGTCTTGTCATTCGGTTGGATATTCTTAACTTTCGAAAAGATGATATTGTATTTTTAAACTTTTGTAATGTCTGTTAGCCAATAACGCTAAGAAGCAAAGGATTAAAGTGAACCATAACAAAGAGGATTTATAATTATTGAACATTGATGTCTTAATTTATGACTTTGAATAAGCTTTTTCAAATCGCAATTTCTATTTACTGCAAATGTAATTTGTTAGAAACTTACCTAACTTTTTAAAGCCTTCTGGTCTTTAGGTTGAAAGAAAATTGCATTGCAATTGCATAGATGATTCGTTAGTATAAACGATGGTCTTTTGTCCTAATGCCTAATGCTGGCTTAGTTCGCTGATTGTATAATGTAATAATGCTTTTAGCTTTATTGAGATTAAATAAGCGCAGCATGCACCTCGTCCATTTGGTCAACCATAACTCCTTTTTGGTCGCTCCTCTCCCTGCCTCAAAGGTTATCAAAGCTCATTTAAGAGCCAATATTTCTCTTCAGCTTTGACTACTTTTATGAAAAGTTTTTTTTTCAATATATTATGGGGTGAGGAAAATTACAACTAATTCTTTTGCCTGAAAAGCAAATAAAAAGCCCTTCGAATTTAACTGAGGTCTTTTTAGTTAGTAGACATCAAAATATTGGAAAACGTTTTGTTTCACCATCTATGATTTCTTTTTCTAAGGGAACTGAATCTTTCTGTAGTTGTCCATTTTAAGTTTAAACTATTTCAATGATTACCTTCACTTCTCAGAGTAAGCTATATGTGAACGACTCACTCAAATGGAACATCCTCTTCATCTCTATAATGATAAATTTATAAGGGGTTTCGCAAAACTATGGTCAGTAGAGGTCGTTATTATCGTCATGCGCTAAAAAAGCTTTATGTCACTTGTCCAGATCAAGGCATCTTGAATTAACCGTTTTTATAATGCCCTTCACGATATAGGTCTGATTCGAGTTGGTAGAAGCCGTGAGACTAAAGACCAAAGACAGTGACACCATCACTAACAAGCCATGTTTCTACCGAAACTGTCATGGAGCATATAGTAATACAGTAATATGGAGCATATAATAGGATTTTTGTGTAGCTCATAGTTTTACCAAATAAACTACAGCTTCATGTGACCACTGTTCTTAAAATCGAACATCATTTTTTCACTCTTGACATAAATTTCACTACAGATGTTAAGAATAGCTCAGCCAGGGAACCCGTATTGCCATATTTGTGTCTGTAGTCAATTTTTAGGTCTTTGTAGTGCTGAAAAGCTTCACATGGTAGACGCAGCACTCACCTGAAGGGAGCTTGGGATATGCAGTAGCACGTTAATGCGAGGATACATATCCCCGTCACATTCCTTGATATCTTCTTCCAGTGAATGAAGCAAATGTTCTTGCCTCTTGATTCCACGCTGCCTACTTCTCAACGCCCGTGTCTCAGCTAATGTAAATGCTCCTTGTTTCTAAAATTAAAATCAACTTTTCAAGTCATGGTGACGGGATCGATCATGGGTATAAAACCAGCGCATCGATAATATTCTTCGGATGAATAGCAAGTTGAATAATTTATGTGCTCCAGTCTTCAGGTAATCTTAGCAGCTTTGACTTTTAAGGTCATCTAGCGTGCCAGCTCTCTTCCGTTGTTTCGCCAGAGTATTCACAAGATCATCAACGTGAACATCCGTTGCAACAAGGTCTAAAGTCACCATCTGAAATAGTCTACTGAGAGGCAAAGTAATAGCAAAATGTACAGTAGAAATTGCAGTGACACCATAAACTGCATTTGTCATTGCAGTAAATAAGGTATTTGCCTTTACTGCAGTAAAAAACTCATTCTGCTCACTGATGAAGTCCGCAAGAAACCGTATTGAAGACTCATGCGACTCGATCCACATTATCTCGCACATCCCCACAAGCTGAGCTTTCAAAACTTTAGTCATGATGTGATGTCTTTTAGCCAAAGCATTGAAGAACGCAGTATGTCTTCTATGATACCCATTGCGTTTTTGATCGAAGGAACATTTGAGCTTTTTGAAAGAGGTAGATTCAAAGCATTGTTAAATCAGGTGCATCGTGGTACATCTTTTACTTTTTTTTAATGACAGCTATTAATCCATAGTTAGTGGATGGGATAAACTCTAAACAGGTTTTAAACAAGCTCTTTTCGCTCACTTGTTTAAACGCTATTCATTTATTCGGGTATGCATATATTCTCCTGCTGTGTTGTTGGCCGTAATAAAGGGCTTCCCAGTCTCAGAAGCTTTGCAATGGTATTTAGAATACTCATGCGCGAAACGTAACCGTCTTTCTCCAATAACCTTGCAAACTTGGTTATAGGCTGCATCACCAAGTTTTGAGTGGGCAAATTGGGTTTGAACCCCCCGTCAACCCCAGCGCCAAACAGAACACAGTATTCTCAAAAAGTCTTTATTTGATGTTGGAATATGCTGTATGAAAGCCAGTGAGAAGCTCGCTAGTGGGTTCCCTCAGATACTTGCTTTCTGCATATCTCTGTTTCCTGTGTTTAGGTTGTATATTAAGCCGCTCAGCGGTTCACAAGGTATTTCAGATAACTCGCACTTTATTTGGTTATCAAATGTACAATTTAGAACGATATATCAGAACAACACCTACAGGAAAATATTCTTGGGACAGGGGCACAACATAGGGATAGTCTCAACGACTCTCTTTGGCCTTGGGTGGTATTCATTGTAAGCCTACCTTACACTGCGTTCAAGACACATTAACCATTTTTAGATTATTGAATACCTCGCTATGTTCTTCTAAAATTACTACAGTGTCTACTGTTTTATGGCTATGCTTTGAGATTCTAAACAACCTGCCAGCACATTCAAATAACCAGCACAGTTATTTCTGCTCTAATGTACATATTCAAGAATACAATCCTTTATATCTAGTTGCAACGGAAAATCAGTCACAGCTCATAGGTGACTCGGTAGCGACATCGTGAGTTTCGCTGCTCGTGATTCCATGTCCCAGGGTGACTAAGATGATAGATAAACGCTGGTTTACACTTAGGTTTGTTACTATGAGGGATTTGCTACGATATGCTACTACTAATAATAACTCACTGCAGCACCAAGCTGCTTGAGGCTAACACTGCTACGCACGCTCCTTTCCATCCTAATATATTCAAAGCGTTCCTCTTTACACCCTCCCAATAAGCTCAAATTCCCCTTATATCTTTCCTTACGACATTCTACCACCCCATTTTTAACGGCCTGCTTTTAGTTTGGCCCTAGATGGTTGGCGGGCACAGTCGATCTTTAGCAATCTGTCATCCTTGATTTACTGAATATGTCCTAGCCATTTCGGCTTTTCCCTCATTAAAGCCCTAGAAGCGGAATTGAACCACATTTTGATACACAGTGGCACATTTAAAAGGAATTTGTTTTGGAACATTGAGGGACTAAAAGAATACAATTAAACCTCTGTATTGCTGAATTATTTTTCTACAGCGCTATTTTACTAATTGTATTTGACTGATAGTCATTTTGGCCTATTAAAATTAGAAAACTAGTAAATTCAATTTGAAGTTAATAATGAAGGTCTGGTTCAAATATGGGTTCAAACAGAGTAGGGGTGAGGAATAGATCGGTCGTTTACTCTTTCCTTCGAATGTGAAAATGCTGTAAAACTCTGAAAATATGTATAATTGTGCAAAAACGGTAATCGTTTTTGCTGGATTTGTGGCGTCTTTAGAATCCTTGGATGTATCCTGATTGTGTCTTGGTTTAAAACACATTGTTTGCTATCACCTGCCATTCAACTTCAAAACAAAACTGCAGTTGTTCAAGGTTTGATGCATTGATATTTTTTGTTTTGTGCAGCTAAGCTGATACTGGTCGTAAAAGACAATAAAAGAACAGTGTTTTGTAGTGTTCTTGATTAAGTGATTCTTGATTTAGATAAGTGAGGCTCAAGATCCTTTCTGTAGAATCAAGTCTTGTGATCAGTAATAGCAATCGCGTTACAGAGATGGTTTTTGGGTCACTTTTTGATATTTCATTTTATTAAATATTCTGGGTTTATAGTTCATTATCGTCTAGTTTAAAAACGGTCATTTACCGGTTTTTCCCAAAAGCCAAGACGAGAACTATTTTCGTTTTAAATGAATTGTTTGGTATGGATTTATATATATGAGGAGATGCCTTTCCTGAACGTTGAATAATAATCATGTCTATCAAAATCTCTGGACTTTGTGGATTTAGATAACGAAAAGGGCTTACAATTTTCGACTGATCTTGGACGTGTGCTTTAATTTCTGGTTTCTGTGGTAAAAGTTACTGCAGTTACGCGGATACAGAATGATCCGGTGTGAAAGATTGACGCTAGACAATTATATAAATTGAACTAACTGTGTATGAACACAGTCGTTTTTTAAAGAAATTTTGAGCATTTATTAATGTAATCTTTGGTTTCCTTTTAAGCGATGTCTTTTATGTTCGTAATCATTTACCAGTTCCGCAAGTAGATCCCCTATACTATGAACTGGAGGTAACTGGGATTGGTATTAAAGATAAAAGTTTCACTTTAGACGAATTGAAGAAGTTTCCTAAACATAAATTAGTGATGACTATTATGTGCGCTGGAAACAGAAGATCTGAAATGAATAAGGTAATCTCTTTTTATATTTATCTCAGTATCAGTTTTTATTTGGACCTCTTGTCGATTAAGTAAAAATGTGTAAATTACAGGGAAAGTGGTATTTCTATCTTTTAATTTATTCTTTTATAGGCCTAAGAGAAGATAATCTTATGTTTTCAACCTCATCCGAGTTATAATGTGCACCCTGTAGCAGTTTGTGTATTGAATTGATGACATACTGATTTTTCTTATGTGCTTCAACCTAACTTTATGTATTTTATATTTGCATTTTAATCTTCTATTTAAGTGTGCTCCCTCTTTGTGATGAAGTGGTCAACAAGGCTCAGCTTTAGCTGTGTGATACTTAAGTAATAGGTCATGATTTCCAACTTAGCTTGCTGAGTCCACTCATAGCAATAATTATAGTGCTATGTGTGATAGGTCCATAGAAGACTTAGTACGTACTTATCTGACCGTCATATAGATCCATTGATCTTTGGTAGTTCATCAACTATGTAGCTTTAAGAACGGCGTTGGGTTAACTGCCATTGAATTCAAATACATTGGCTCCTTAACTAAAGGGATAGCTTTATAGTTGTATTTCATATCTGATTTCAATTCTGAACAGACCTATTCTAAAAAAAACGTCTGCTCCATCTTTCATTGTTTTACCCTTTGAGCCCAAAAAAATACCTTCGAAAAAATTTCGCAGCTTCTTTTTTTTATAAGTTCAGAAGGCCATAGTTCTAAGAATCACTGTCAGCGCAAGGACGTCGACATAAATAAAGAGCGATAAGTTTCCTATGTTTCTTTTTTTTCCTGGGGTCATCATACAGATCGGATGGTCGAAGAAAGCTTGGGAAAGACTGACTTAATTACAAACTGTGAGCTCAACTATCCCTTTTAAGGTCTAATACCGATAGGATGGTGACGTGTCAGTCTCTCAACACCCCGTTTGCCCCCAGGCACCTCTGAAGGCCAACATTTCATCAGATTGAACTTCCATGGTAGCTATTTCAATTATAACGGTTGAGATTCAGTAACCGTGTCCCTAGAGTGAGATGACAGTGCAACCCCTTGGCTAATGACCCAAACTATGCAAATAGCCGCAATCTTCAGAGACTTCATAGGTAGGTTTTAATCGAAAGGTCGACATGTTACACGTGGTTTAATTCAGAGGTACAAACGGCTTATTAATCTGAGTGAATAAATGACCAAAAGTGCCTTCAACTCTCCTCAGCCCTGAATATGTATTTTGAATACCTCACAGTTAATCAAGTTAAATTATATAATACAAGTGAAATCACAGTTAATCAAGAACTTTTAATCTGATTGATTGAAGGGACCACATTGCTGCGATTAGGTACGTTCCCACTCCATTCCCCATTTACCCTATTTCTTATAAAACAGAAAGGTAGAAATGTTACACCCTGTTGAACTGAGATTCACACAAGGATATTTCATCTGTAGGATTAAAGAAAACACATTGATGCTCTTGGACCCATGATCCCTCCAACCCCTGTCATGTGTCTTTTTTTTAATAGAAAGATGGTCCCTTGTCGTGTTGTACCTAGTACCTTTTCAAAACCTGAGTCATACGAAGACAACCCCTCCCCTTAACTTATCACATATAAACTTGGTACCTCTATTAACCCATGATAATTCAGAGATTATTAGGGAGTTGCCCCCTGATGTTTAGTCTAAGTGCTAATCAATAAGACCTAAACATTGCAGCATGAATTCTACATCAAACCGAAATAAGTAGGTTGTTTTCGCCAAAATTTATATTTAAGGGTTTTTTAGACTTTTGGTTACAAATCTAAGCCTAATGTTACGGTTTAGAATACTGAAGTCTCGACATACTGAGAATATATACCACAACTTAGGTTGGATTTCTACTAAATTTCCCTTAGAAAGATTTCTGAGCTAGCTGATTACAAATCTGAGGCTAATATTAAAATATACAAGTCGCAACTCAAAACACACTAAACATATTTTTCACTAACAGCGGACATTTTGGTATTTTAATGCTGCTGAGCTTGTTCATTACAAATTTTAGCCTGATACTACAATATGGAAGCTCTGGGCAAAAATGAGGCACAATCGAAACACACTAAACCTCTCACAAATGATTCTAACATACTTGGCTTAGTGGCGTTTTATGAGTTTATGATTGTTGATTTCATATATGAGGTTAGTATTGCAATATACAGATTAAGTCGTATTTCCCAAATCGTTTTTCAATAACAAATTTGGGGCTAATATTAATATATTCAAATTTCAAAACTTATTATGTACATATTTTTCGGGCTAATATTAATATATTCGAATTTCAAAACTTATTAGGTACATATTTAAACCTTTCAGTTTTAAATTAAACCTTTCAGTTTTTTAGAGGGCTGTAGGGCAGCGACGTCACCTTTATTTGTGGTAATGTATGTTCATTTAAGTTTGACTTCACTGATTTTTATAATTTGTATTCAGTTTCGGCTAACTTCTTCACTTATCGTACTTTTGGCTTATATTATACTCAATGTTTATTTTCAGCGGAGCAGTTCTTATTAATGTAATAAAAAAAAAAGCATAGAAATGGCCTTTTCTGTTGTAGAAGCTGCTTTTCTCTAAAAATGACCAGTATTGTAAAGAATATAGGGATATCAGGATGGCGCCAGTAAAGGGATATCTGGTTCAATTATGCTGTTGTTTTTCTGCCGGCTACTCCAAACGGGTGTCTTCTATCGTGATCAAACTACGTGTATTGAGTCAATAGTCCATGGAGAATTTTCTTTTCTTTTTCTATTTGTATATACTCTTGGAAAAAAAGAATTTTCAGAAACCTGACCACAATCATCGTAATAACACTTCTCGTAAACATAAAAAAAGACTTTGCAAGATAAACTGCTTTTAAACTAAAAAATCATTTCGAGATATAAAAAGATCTACTTCTCTTTCCTCTTCTTTTGAAGCTATGGCATTCTAAATTTGTACTAAAAAATGAATTTAGTAATATTCTTCTACACAATACTTTGGCTTGGAGGTTAGAAAATTCCAAAATAAGATGATTGGATACCTCAGAAGTTGTAGGCACTATCACTATGTCTAAAGGAATTTATCGTTGTTTATCATTCTTTTTTTGGCGGATGATCCTCCGTCAATCACCAAACCCCCTGAAAATCTAAAAAAAATTCTAGTTATCGTGACTAATCGGAATTCAAAAAGCCGAAATTGATCATATGAAAAATAAAACGACACTTTTTCAAGAAAATAGCAATACTGATTGATGTTCGTAATAAGTTGCTAGTGTCTTGGAGTGTAAGTCTGTAAAGTCTTATGTAGATGCCAATTTTTTTTTATGGTTTTGAATGAGATATAATCAAATTGCTTGTAACAAATGCTTGTTACTAAATTGCTTGTAACAAATGCATTTATTATAAGAAATTGATCTTTATCTTCCTCTAAATTAGTTTAGGATTTTACATTTTGTTTCTTATATGTTTTTTATAAATAAAAACACAATATTGGAAGTATATGCCGTTTAGGATTTTAAATTTTATTTTTTATTTATCTTTTATAAATAAAAATACAATATTGGAAGTATGTGCCGTTTTCAGTAAATAGAAAATGACACTTTTGTGTGTAAAGGGTTTGAGGGGCGTGGTACCCAACTAGTATCAACTATGTATCATTTGTTGTAATTTCTGTTTGTTTTAAGTTTTACTTTTTCATTCATTTTAATTGTTGTTTGTTTCAGGTTTAATTTTGGGCTTTACTTTTCTTTCTAAAAATGTGTTTTCTAAAATGCTCTTAAACGTTAATTAATTAAAAAAACAAGTTTTTTTTAACCGAAAGTAAGTAGCGACATTAAAACTTAAAACGAACAGAAATTATTCCGTATATCAAAGGCGCTGTCCCCTCCTCGACGCCTCGCTCTTTACGCTAAAGTTAGACTCTTTTTCACAACTTTTTTTTAAAACAATAAAAAACTTTGGCGTAAAGAGCGAGGCTTTGAGAAGGGGACAGCCCCTTTCATATAGGGAATAATTTCTGTTCGTTTTAACTTTTAATGTCGCTCCTTACTTTCAGTTAAAAAAAACTTTTTTTTTCATTTAATTTTTGAACGTTTTTGAATTAATGCAGGTTTTGACTTTGGCTCACCGTACATGAATAATTAAAACGACATTTGAATATTCATTTTTCTTTTATTTGGTTAAATGGCTTTCTCGAAAGTTGTTTAATTTTATTTACGAACGTTTTTATTAGTAATAAATATACGTAACTTACGAATTAACTTACGTAACGAACTTCTATATTCGTATATTTTTAATACGTATATTAGGGGGTTCGCCCCCTAGTCAATACCTCGCTCTTTACGCTAAAGTTCGAATTTTGTTCCATTCTTTAAAAATGACCCCTTAATTACAAAGGCCGTAAATTAGAATAAATAGCTCTTGTGAATGTACTAAAAAATCTTTGGGTTAAAGAGCGAGGTATTGACTAAGGGGGAGGGGAGCCAAATCATATACGTAATAATTTCTGTTCGTTTCAAGTTTTGATGTTGCTCCTTACTTTCAGTTGAAAATTTTTTTTTTTATCTAATTTCTGATCGTTTTTTTAAATAATGCTGGGAAATCCGGCGCCCCCCTTCATAGCAATGTCTCTTCCCCATGAAAACTTCCTCCATGGAAAGATCCTCCCTCATAACCCCCGACCGACCCACCCCTCCCACAACAAGATTAAATTCCTCCTGAAACATCTGTATGCCTCCCAATAACCAATACTAAATGTAAATATTGGGTAAAGTTCATAGCTTTCAGCCCTTCCCCCGGGGACTTTGGGGGATTCAGTAATCCTTAAAATACATAGTTATTATATTTTCGATCATGCTGAACAAAATGGCTATCTCAAAATTTTGATCGGTTGACTTTGGGGGAAAATTGTGCGTGGGAGGGGGCCTAGTTGCCCTCCATTTTTTTGGTTCCTTAAAAAGGGCACTAGAGCTTTTAATTTCCGTTTGAATGAGCCCTCCCACAATATTCTAGGACCACTGGATCGATACGATAACCCCTGGGGGAAAAAAAAAATCAGATCTGTGATCTGATTTTTACACGCATCTGTGATCTTTCTTCTGGCAAAAAAAATACAAAACTCCACATTTTTGCAGGTAGGAGCTTGAAACCTCTACAGTATGGTTCTCTGATACGCTGAATCTGATGGGTGATATTCATTAAGTTTCTATAACTGTTATGGGGTGTTTCCCTCTTTTTTTGGAAATCAGGCAAATTTTCTCAGGCGCGTACCTTTCGATGGGCAGGACTAAACTTGATGAAACCTATGTATTTGAAATCAGCATTAAAATCTGATTCTTTTGATGTATCTATTGGTATCAAATTCTGTTTTTTAGAGTTCCGGTTACAATTGAGCCGGGTCGCTCCTTACTTACAGTTCGTTACCACAAAATGTTTGATATTAATATGTAATGAAACCCTGAATCACCTTTAATTTCTTGATTATGCACTTATGATGCAAACAATAAAGTTCTGTGATATGAAATAAATAGTTTCATGCTGCTTTGCGGTTTCACCCCTACCCCCTAATTCAACTCATAACTTAATATCAGGATAGTTTAACTTTCAAATAGTCGTTCATGCAGATTCAAGTTATTTCAACACGTCACTTTTTACCACTTTACTTACATGATATTTCCCGTAAATTTCCATGATACACACTCGTGTCTGTGCGTGCACTCAAAACCCAACCTGGGCCCACGGTCCACCAGGCATTAGGAATTTTTTGGTTGGCGGCATGGGTTTTGAATAATGCTGAGATACTTTCCGTTTTTTTTAATATAGTTAGCATTTTAAGAACATTAAAATGGACTTTTTCAAAGTAAGCAGCTGCAACCTAGTAAAGAACGTTACATAAAGGCTTATTAGTCTCTGTCTTTCTGTTGTATAGACTGTGAAAATACAAAAAAATATAAACTAAATAAAAAAACAAAGATTTTCTGTCATAGTAACGACCGCACGAGGCTAAAAGCCCGAGCATTGCCTTAGCGAAGGAAATTTGAAGTCAGGTTAACAACCCCGTAAAGGGTTGGGTGGCTGTGCCTTCAACCCAAATGACCGAAGAGACCAATGGGAAGTAACCTCAGGCTAGAATTGGAAGGGCCAAAGGATCGAGCCGCCGATCGTAGCTTGCGAGGGTCAAAGACTAAATAAAGCCCTATAAATATATTTAGGCCTGTGTAATTGCAGGTGCGTGAAGTCAAAGGGCTGGAATGGGCTCTCGGAGCTGTTGGAACGGCTGAATGGGCTGGAGTCCGCCTTCAAGATTTACTTGAGTCTCTTGGTTTTGACCCGAAGACTAACAAGGCCGCTCATATCCAGGTATATACTTTCTCTGGTGCTTATTTTTTCAGTAGAAGGAAGAAGCGTATTCTTTTAACCCTATTTTTCTCCAATTTTTTTCTTTTTGATTGTTTTTTTTTGTTTTTTGTCCTCTTACTGTAGAATATCTTTGACTTTTTTTAATATATATATATATATATATATATATATATATTATATATATATATATATATATATATATATATATAATATATATATATATATATATATATATATATTATATATATATAATATATATATATATATATATATATATATATATATAATATATATATATATTATATATATATATATATATATATCATATATATATATATATATATATATATATATATAATATTATATATATATATATATATATATATATATATATAATATATATATATATATATATATATATATATAATATATATATATATATATATATATATATATATATATATATATATATATATATACATATATATATATATATATATATATATATATATATTATATATATATATATATATATATATATATATATATATATATATATATATAGGAGCAGGACTGACGCCTCAGTTTTTTTTGGGATCCTTATTTCGAAATGCGTGTTTCTATTTCCCATAATATCGAAAAAAAAAAAAAATCACCATCATAACCAAGATTACTGAAAAAACAAATGAATCTAGATTGACAGTTTGATATATATATATATATATATATATATAATATATATATATATATATATATATATATATATATATATATATATATATATATATATATATATATATATATATATATATATATATAATATATATATATATATAATATATATATATATATATATATATATAGTATATATATATATATATATATATATATATATATATCGTTGTTTCCACTTCATTCTTTCGTATTCAGATTTTATCAGTTTTTGAACCTGGATTTTTACCGCAGAATCTTTTAAATTTACGGTCTGAATTGTGAAATGAAAAGCATTGGATTGAACTTAAGACTCTCATTTTTAGTTTTTGACCAAAAATGGGGAGGATCTTGTGTCAAGTGTAAATCTAAATTTGCAATAACATAAAAAGAAATCCATAGGTTTTAAAACAATAATATAGATAATTACCTACTCAAGTTTGTGAAAGAACCAAACCGACGCTTTCTATAATCTATGGTTCAAAGCTCAACCTTTCCTTTAAAAAAGTTTCTTTTTTTTACGTTTTGTATTTCAATTTCAGTTTGAGGGTCTTGACCTCGACCCAGCTAGTAGTCCTTATGGCGCATCAGTTCCTATAAGGACAGCATTAATAAGTGATGTGATTCTTGCCTATGAAATGAATGGTGAGCCGATTCCTCGTGACCATGGCTATCCTATTAGAGCTTGTGTACCTGGTGTTTGTTGGAGCGCGAAATGTCAAATGGCTTGGTAAGATGTTGTTTTTGTTAAAAGTTTAAGGGCTACGTAGCCTACATTAAAAATTAGGTCATTTTGCATTTGAAGATTAAATTTGCTACTAACAGTTAGATCAAGTTCTAGATATTAAAACTTAAAGAATTGTGTTTTTGCAAAACAGACGTTGGAAAAACTGCTTATTTGCTACTTTACATTGCGTATTTGAGTAATAGATGTGGCTGTATTGATCCTTTTTTTTTCTTGATGGGTTCGTGCCGAAGTCAATAAATGACGTTTTTTCAGATTCCCGTTCTCTTCAAAATATCATATCCTCCCCCAAATGTAACTGCATATACGCCTTTCTCTCGGTTCCACTTTTTGAATTACCTCGGACTACCTAAACCAAGTGAACATTTCTTACGGAGGGAAGACCATGTTTTAAAAGGGTTAAATATGTCCTGACCTATATAACTGTTTTTTTTTTTTTTTTTTTAATATAAACTTGAAAAATTTGAGCACAACCATAATATGATCACTGGGGATTTCCACCTTTTCAGTAGAAGTACGGATTGAACATTAAGTTAGGTTCTCCAAGTAAATGCATTCAAATTACGCTCACTACTCATGCCATGGTAAAATTAGTAGTGAATATAAACCCTGATAGTATAAGTGATCAATCCAGAAAATGCACCCATAGACTAGATCTGCATCCTTGCGGGGTTAAGTAAAATAAATCAAAATGATTACTCGTTTGCAACTGTATTTTGTTAAATCAAAACAGAAGGGAGGTAAACGAAAGAGCTGGAATGTTTTTCATCTTTGTCTTACAAGCATAATGACAACCATTCCTTATTCTTTTTTTTCCTTTTTTTTTTTTTTTTGCTTGTCATGACGGTATCTTTTGTCTGTTACTATGACTTTTTCTTATTTGAATTAGTAAGAGACGAAAATCAGAGAATCAGCCAGCTAATTTTATATGCTCTGGTTTGTTCTTTACTAGGTTTCAAACATATTACCCATTTTACCATATTTTATTTAATTAACTGTACCGATCCTTTATATAAAATTTTTAGCCATCTCTACAGCCATGATACAGATGAAACTAACATAATCCACATTTACAATGAAATATATCGATCCTTCAGTAACTCCCTTACTAGGTTGCTAGCTACCGCTGCAATCCGGATGCACTACATCCATTATAATTAGGATTGATGTAATTACAGACGTGAACACAAGGGGAGGGGACAGGGGTAGTTGAGATCTTGAGGTTTTGCGAGAGCTTTTTTTGCAAACTTTTCGTTGCCAACGTAATAACAGCAATTTCTTCTCTTTTTCGCTAGCTTTTAAGAACAGTTTCTTGTCTCTGTTGTGCACTACATCCAACTTCATGTTAATCTACGTATAGCTATGAGCGCAAAAGAAGGGATGGAAATGTTCGGATTTTCATGATCTACCCCCTCCACATCCTCATAATATGATCTTCTGAGCTCATGCCTGTTTGTTAAATTATTGGCCCGACTCTTATGGAGGAAGAAAAGTTGGTTTTAGAAAACATGTAAAGAAGAAGGGGGTAGATGTCCTAAATAGTATATTCTTTGTCTGAACATCAGGAACTAGGACCTCGCTCTGTGTACAGGTATATTATGTAGTTTGGCTACTTAATTATCAGGTCAAATGCCTTCTGCGTTAGATCACCATGACTATAGAAGTAGTCGTCAACCGTGGTAACTTTTACATAGTTTTCAACTATAAGGATCTCTAGGAGTTAGCAGGATGGTAAAAAAAAAAAAAAAAAAATATGAAACTAGTGCCAAAAGTGTGACTTTTGCTACGAGATGGCAGCCTGGGACGCTTAATATTGCATCTCTAGCGCAAGTACTTCATTTTAGCGATAATGTCGATTATAAAACTCACCAGGCTTTGGGATTACTTTGACAACCGGCTTGGGTCTTTAAGACCGTCAGACTTGCTGTAAAACTCTTTTATTTGCAGCAAATGTATCAAAAGCCATAAAAACATCAGTTATTACAAAAATCATAGCAAAATACAAAAAAATAGCCTTCAAAACTGACGAAATCAGTTGCTTCAGTAAAAGAATAACCCTAGGGAATCATAAAACCGAACAGATCCACCCCAAAAACCAACCGACTAGAGGTTCTCGTGTTGCCGCTGACCTCAGAAGGCTTTGGCAAAACCATTTCTACCTAGCTTGTATAGATACAGCTTGTTTCTTCTGTCAGTACGAAGTTTTAACTCGAAGAAGTCACGTGCTTTAGAAATGTAATTTCCAACTCGATATCGATCCCAGCGTTTTTATTTTCATCCTCGCTCCGATCAAATTGTCTGTCAACTCTGGCCACATATTGTAATTTGGACTTCTTTCCAGCCAAATTGATCACAACATAGTCCACCATTGTAGCCTGGCCCTGTCTGTCAGGGTCTTGTGCTGGTCCCATGCTGATATCAGAGTCCGAACCGCTGTCGAGCTAAGGTTCCTCTGGTAAACTGTCAGAACAGTTTGACATCATCTTGAACACACTGTGGGGATTTTCTCTTCGACTTCTTACATCTGGCACTTTGACTTTCGTCAGGAACAGTATCATCCGAGTCAGAGTCGCCGTTGTCTCTGGCACTAGTCGTCTGCTTCCCTTTTTTTTCGCTCCTCTTGGCTGTGGCATTTATAACGTCTTTAGACAACATACTTTTTCCTTGTGTAATTTCCAATCTTCGACGCCGACGCTGTGGAGTGATATCATATTTCCCTTAGCACATACGCACAAGCATCTTTTGTACTGTAACTGCTGGTCCGACAGTTTCGACAGCGTCGTATTGAGTCTTCCCTTGGTATTTTTGCAATGACGGCATCTTTGTTTATGGCAAATACTGAACAAGCCTTGAATCCATTTTTTATAGTCTCTACAGATGTTTCCCCCATCTCATCCCATAGTCGAACGATTATGGTCTTAAAGTGCTCTTTGGAAACTGTGGACTTGTTTGGATAGTGCGTCTTATATTCTGTTAGGACCTTCCGCCATACGCGTTTCATCAGACCAAACAGGGTAACATATAGCGGCTGAAGAAGGTGGGTTGAGTTTGACGGGAGATAAACAAATCTGATGTTGTGTTCAGTACAAAGACGCAAGACCCTCATACCGATATGCCATGAAAGATTGTCACCGATCAAGACTTTTGGTTCATCTGGGCTGAACTTCATCGCCCACGGAACGATGACTGACTCAAAGAAATCATGGAAGCAAGTTGAATCGAACCTTTGATCTGTTGAATCGAAAGCCCTTTGGAGCTCCTTCAATCCACGTATCCTAGGGCTTTTCACAGGGTGATTACTCGCTCGGGATATTTTATTTTGCGTTTAAAGATAGCCTTCACTTGTCCAGGATGATCAGACAGCTTGGTTTCGTCGTAATTGACAATGCATTCAGGCTTAATGTCGCGAAGCGTCTCCTCCAGGCAATCAATGTACGAGCTCACAGTCCCGTAGTCAACTTTGCTGCGGCTTGAGCTAATGTTCTGGAAGATTCTGTGGCTCAGTTGATCCGAGTGTCTTTTTAGAAAGGTTCCGGCCCAGTCGTGTCCCGGGAGGTTGTTCTTGAAGCGTTGTTCATTCAGCTTCTTTTTATTGAGGAACGACTTGACAAGGAGACGGAGATCAAACCGTGCTAGCGGAAATCCCCACTCAGACAGACGAATCACATGGTGAGTCGGAACTGTTTCTTCGTTCATTCCAATAACTGCCTGCCCGCCGACTTTTTTTGGTGCAGGACTTTGGTGTGGTTTCGTAGAGCACCGTACGGAACTCCGTAGTCTTTCGCTGCAGTGTCGATTTTAGCCCCATTCTTCACAGCTTCAACTGCCTTCTCGAATGCTTCC